>JAWWMO010000001.1:12522892-12551955 GCA_035047845.1 Dendrocincla fuliginosa
TTTTCCCCCTCCCTCCCCCCCCCTCCCCCCTCCTCCCCTCACCCCCCCCCCCCCCCTTTTTTCTTTTTTTTTTTTGGGGGGGGGTGGGGGGTGTTGTTTGTTTTGCAGGGGTTTTTTTGTTTGTTTTGGTTTCGTTGTTTATTCAATGTTTTATTTCTTTTAATGTTATTTAATTGCTTATTTGTTTATTTTATTTGTCCAAAGTGTCTGAAATTTTAAGAAATAATGTGGGCCCCAGTAAGTGTATAACTGCTGAAACAAAATGTAACTTTATTCTTTTGGGAAAAGGGAGAAGCTGTGTGGGTGTGGCTGATCATATATCTTGGTGCTTCCTGTATCAATCTCAAACAGGTAGAAAGGCCTTTTAATATATTAAAAAGGTAGTTGTAAATTGGAGGGGAATAGTGGAAGTACCATTCACTTAGTGAGACTGCTTGTTGTGTCCTTTTAAGGATCTTGGAATGTTGCCTGGAGCCACTGTGCTAAAAAGGCCCAGTACAAACCCTGTTAATGTCAGTGGAGCAACCCCCATGGACTTACATGAACTTTAAATCAGGATAAGCAAGTGCCCATGTCAGTATTTTCTCTGAGTTGTACACAGGCCCACAGAGGACAGGAGGGGTTTGCAAGATAGAATAAAACACTTTCAGCTCCTGGCAGTAAATCTCACTAGGTATGATGTGATGGTCCTAAAATGTACTGAGCTCTTTTTAATATTGGCATTAATTAACAATATGAGTTGATAAGTTCTAGCAGACATGCAGAATAAACTTATATGGACAGAAAGACCCCTGTTTATCAAACTAAATTAACTTACAAGACTTGCAAAAACTGTCCTTCCTTTCTAGGAGCTTTATTGGTTTTCGAGTTTTTAGAAGCTCTTCTATATCAGAATTTAGTGCTGTTCTACATCTGAGGCAGATTTTAATAATTCCTTCTCACAGCTCAAAATCTAATGGTGTGAGACTTGGATGTATCCATATTTTCAGATGGTAATGAGCAGAACTTTCCAGATACATTTACAGCCATTCACTGACTAGATCATGAATTTTTGCTTTAGCACGATTCAGTGGTGTGGTGATGGATAAAGAAATATCACAATCTTGTGCCATGTGCTCTGGGATGACCCTGCCTGAGCAGGGAGGTTGGACCAGATGACCCACAGTGGTCCCTTCAAACCTGACCCATTCTGGAATTCTGTGATTCTGTAACAGGAGCTGCTGTCAGATAACAAGTCCCATCAACTGTGGAGTTTTTCAATGTAGGGTGTAAGGTAAGAAGAAGGAGAGAAGTCATGGGAAACAGTGTTATGTATTTGATTTATTGATAGATTTAGTATTGAAATTCTTTTGTTGTATTAAAGACTGGAAGCTTATTGACTTCTTAACCTAATGATCCCTTTTTTCTTTCTAAACATTTTTTTTGAAATTGAAATCTTGAACAGATGAGACATGTCCTTAACAAAATCCCTGTAAACATGTGAAATACAGTTTTAAGATGATCACAAAACAGAATGTTATTGTCTTTCAGAATATCTCTGAATTGTTGCTTATAGTATAATAGAATAAAAGAAAGGTACATAATTGGCTCAGTGTTAAGACTAATTGCACATCATACTGTAGTGCTAGATCTGCCAGTGTTTGTGCATTATTACAGACAATAAAAGTGCCAAAGAATGAAAAATGTACTTTACAGTGGCATAAGAAATTGAGTTTGTGTGCTTTAAGGAGGTCAGAATACTTGTCAACATCAAAAAGATTAATTCAAGACCTAAAATGTACAGTGAGATCAAGAACAACTCTGGAATAAATTTCCACCTCTCCGTATTTAGAGCAAGATGTGCAATTTAACAGTGGGTGTTATACAAGAGTGGCTGATGTCCATGTCTCAGATGAACTCTACTGCCACCAGCTGAGGGGAAGATTCATGCTCTTTGCAAATGTTCCATTTGGGAGACATCCTTCATTGTACAGTGAGCTGAAGGAAAAGTACATTTACATTGGAAACAAGTGCCAAAGAAATCTGATTATGATTAGTCAATTTGCTTCCAATAAACTTATCCAGCCTCAAGATACTAAAAAACCAAAACCAAACAAACAAATAAACAAACAAAAACCCAACAATGAAAAATCCCACAGGCAAGCAACCAAACCAAACCAAACCAAATCCATCAATTAAAAAGAAAAAGGCAAAACAAAAAAAACCCCACAACCCCCCCAAAAAAAACCCCTCCCGAATTACCCTCCCCAAACCAACCAACCAAAAAAACACCAACAGTAAAAAACTAAAGGAACAGGAAGGGTTTCTCTTGGCTGTCAAGTTCAATTGTCTGCTACTGTAGTTTTCTTGTGACATAATCTTGTTCATATACTTACATTTCCCTTCATTAGGACTAGTCCATGTCTGCAGGGTCTTCCTTTCAGGTACTGCTTCACAGCTTCATTTTATCATGGTTAGAAATAATCTTCTAATTTACAGTGCAATTTTCAGGCCAAATTACATACCTTTGTTCTAGGGCTGATACTGTCTTTTAGCTTTAATAGCTCTTCCCTCTCCCTTGTGTTTGTTCCCAGAGGTACTTAGAGAGAACAATCATCTTCCCTCTTATCTTGTGTTTTGCTAGGCTAAACAAGCCAAGCTCTTTGAGTCCATCCATGTAAGATAGGCTTTCCCAGCTATGTACTAATTGCCTTTCAAAAAAATTATCAGAAGGCACAGTTATTGGAAAATAAACTTTCAGTGTATGCTGCAGAGCATACAGAAAGCCTTCCAAATTTGTTTCAGACCTAAGCCTAAAAGTTTGCACAAGAAACTGTTTTTAAACTGCAACTAATTAAATTTGTGAGTTGAAATTGCAGGTAATCTAAGTTCAGTAATAATGATGCTACTCTAGCAACAGAAATTTCTGGAAAATTAGACTAGTCCAATTAAATGTGCAGCACAGAGCAGCCAGGAAGACCTTATTTTCCTTGTAGAACAGGAATGGAACTGAATTTAGAAAAAAATAATTTCAAGAATATAACATTACCTCAATAAAAAAGCCAGGTGTCTACCCTATTTTTCCCACAAAAAAAAAAAAAAAAAGAATCTCAAACTATTGAACTGCAGTCCAGTATATACATTTTTACCTTAGGTTTTACACTGGAACCATGTATAGGACATATCTGGAAATGTTTGGGTGTCGGGAAGATGTGAAAGAGTCCTTGAGCTGCCCTTGGCCAGATTGGCAAACAGCAGAAACAGTCCACGGGGCCCAGCACTGCAACAGGCTCAAACATGTTTAGGAAAGGTCATGAACAATGAAGGGCATGAGGTGCAACAAAGACACTTATGAGGGCACAGAAGGACCTACAAAAGCAGGCACTGAGGGGGTATGCAAGGAGACTTGCGTGAGGAAAAGGGACGAGACATAGAGAAGACACATGTAAAGGTAAACTATGAGGGGCATGGCTGGAGATGTGGCTGGAGATGCAGCCCTGGAGGAGGTGCTTCATGACAGAACCAACATCTCTTGGGGATCTCAGCCCATGGGGAAGGCCACAGTAATATGTGGATGATCCTGACTAGACTGTGCACCATAGAGGAGTCCATGCCAGCGTGGAGATGCCCCAGGAGACTGTGACCTGCAGAGGAAACCATGCTGCCATGGGAACACCACTAAGAGGTGGGTAGTCTGTGTTGGTACAATGAGAATAAACCAGTGAAGGAAAATGCAGGGAGTAGCAGAAATAAAACATTGCTGACCTTGACCTCCTGTACTACAAGAAGGCTAAACAAAGGGATTTGAAGAGACTGTGTGTAATCCTGGCGCAAACGTAATAATCTGAGCAGATGAAGGAGAAAGGAGAGGTATTGAACAGGAGTCAAGCCTGAGAAATGGAAAGGAAAGATGTTTCCCTAAATGTTGGTTTAATTATTTGCTGTCTTTTTGTTTGGGTTTTTTTTCGTCCTTACTCAAAAGCTGCATCAGTAATTAAAAATTATTTTAATTGGTCATTAAGGAAATAAATTATGTTGAGACTTCTTTGTCTATGACAATCCAACAGATTACTGAGGCTGGTGTTTCAGATCAATTTTCCAATTTAAACACAAAAGTGTTACATTTAGAATCTCAGAAACTAAGCTTAACTGTCATCCTCTGGTGACCTTAAACCTGCTGTCATCTAAGTTTCTGACAGTATTTAAACTATTGGCTTCTGAAGGGCATGTCCATGAGGACCCTGACTCAGACAGGACCACCTCTGTGTGTGAGGCTCAGCAGCTGCCGCAGTCACAAAGAATATAAAACTGTAATTCAGCTCTCTTCTCTGAACGAAGTTCAAAGAAAATGTAAGTCGCTTTAATCAATTTGTGAATTAAACTCATTAATGTTAAAGGTCTGCCTCTGTATGTCTTATCCCAGTTCAGCTAATGAAGAGAAATAGTTTCTTTCTGGATTACAGATCACTCAGCCTATTGAAGCTCTTGCTGTCAGAAGGGTCTTTGTTTTTATTTGCTTATATTGATAGTGATGAGGTGGGCAGAGGCAGAAGTAGAAATCTACACCTCAAAGTTCTGATTCTGAAGGATGCTAAGGATGAAAACCAGTGTATACAACCCCATTATAATTCTTTTGCAGGACTTTGTGATAGCTGCTAGTAGCAATTACTACATTTTTGAAGTGTCTTTCATGCTTGAAAGAGAGTAGGTTTAGATTAGATATTGGAAAACATTTCATTACTCTGAGGGTGGTGAGGCCCTGGAACAGGATGCAGATGCCCCATCGCTGAAGTGTTGAAGGTCAGGCTGGATGGGGCTCTGAGAAACCTGATCAAGTGAGATGTGTCCCTGTCCATGGCAGAGGGTTTGGAACAAGATGGTCTGTACAGTCCCTTCCAACCCAAACCATTCTGTGATTATGTGATTGCAAATATAACATGCTCTTAAATCTTTTCTTAGTGTCAGTTTTTAATCCATTTGTGTATGTATCTACTTAAAATTTTACTACTCTTGCATATACTACTGTTTTACTGACTCTCAAAATTTTATCACCTCTTACAATATTTGATGATAAATTTTCATTAAGTACAAAAAGTATCTGAGCTGAAACAAGTGGAGTCATAATTTATTATAAGCGAGGATCTTAAAACCCAGCTCGCTGAACCGTATATATGAGACTATTTTTTACTGGCATTGTACATTTGTAGCCATCAGTGATGTTGTTTATAAAGACAAACATTTTTCTTTCTTTTTCTTTAAATTCTAATGAAATCAACTTACTAAGAAAATGTAATCAAAGAGTCCAAATTATGTATCTGATTTCAGAAAGTGATTATACATTTCCAAAGTCAAAAAAGCATTTTAGTCACATCACAGCTAAATCATAGATTTTCTACAGCATATATAATTATGTATATGTATATTCACACACACACACAATAGTTTTTACTCCAAACTCATAAGTAGTCAGTGAAATAAAACTGTCTTCTAATAGTGCCCCCTTTATGTTGGATTAAGTCACTTTATGTAGCTAAACGGACTTTTGGACTTCATTACTTCATTACTTTCATTACTTCAATGACATACCTCTAAACTTTTAACTGATTTCATGTCCCATAATACAGTTTATTGAAGACCCAGAGATGTTATGCCTTTTTGATGTCATCTTTATTAAAAAAATAAAAGATCTATGTTACATCTCTTTTCTAATATTTAATTATATTTCCAAAACCTACCAGTTCTAAGAGTAGGCCCATTAAATGTCTGCAGTCTTGTATTTCTGTTTATCAAGAGAGGGACAGAACAAAGTAAAAAATGAAAGAACAATTAATGAAAGAAGAAAAAAAATCTTTAAAAGTCTCAAAATCTTTTAAAATTTAAATAGCCATGAATCCAAAATAAGTTTAATC
This sequence comes from Dendrocincla fuliginosa, assembly GCA_035047845.1. NCBI lineage: Eukaryota > Metazoa > Chordata > Aves > Passeriformes > Dendrocolaptidae > Dendrocincla > Dendrocincla fuliginosa. The sequence continues at coordinate 12,528,781 of JAWWMO010000001.1, forward strand.
AATTACACACACCTGTCATCTGCATGGCATTTTTAAGATACAGCAAACAAAAAAAGCCAGCCTAAAAAAACCATCAATGTAATGTCATAAGAAGAGCATTTAGGTAAACATTCATAATGACCCTCTATGTAAGGTACTGAAACCTACCCTGTGTTCACTGTTGTCAGTCTGTGTTCGGTCAGAGGGCAACCTCTGTGTGCTACAGAGCTGACGTGTGACTCCGTATACTCTGCTATTGAACAGGAAAACTGAAATCATCCAGGAAAAGGTTCAGAGGTAAGAGCTAATGTTTTGGGTTTCGTTTGTTTTTTTGTTTTTCCCCCAGAATGACTTATCCTGACATCCCCTAAAGGACGAGTTTCATAGATAATTGTAGAATGGTTGATGAAAAGTTCAACATGACCTGGCAATATGCTCTAACAGCCCAGACAGCCCCTCTCCTGGGGCTGCAGCCAGAGCAGTGTGGGCAGCAAGGGAGGGGATTCTGCCCCTCTGCTCCACACTGGTGAGACTTCACCTGGAATATTGTGCCCAACTCTGGGCCTCCCAGAGTATCTCTCTTAAGCAGATGGTTTGGGAGAGTTGAGGTTGCTGATAACGGAGAAGGGAAGGCTCTGGGGAGGCCCTATAGCAGCCTTCCAGTATCTAAAGGAGGCCCCAAAGAAATCCAGAGAGAGTCTTTTTACAAGTGCATGTAGTGATAGCACAAGGGGAAATGGCTTTAAACTGGAAGAGAGTAGGTTTAGATTAGATTTTAGAATTTTTTATTCTGAGATTGATGAGGCACTGGCACAGATTGCCCAGAGAAGCTGTGGATGCCCATCCCTGGAAGTGTTCAAGGTCAGGCTGGATGGAGCTCTGAGCGATCTGATCTAGTGGAAGGTGTCCCTTCCTGTGTCAGGGGGGAGTGGTAATCAGATGATCTTTAAGATCCCTTCCAACCCAGGCAATTCTATGATTCTATGACTTATGACTGTGTAACAAGTAAATACGGAGTTCTGAAGGCTCAAGGTCATTATTACCAATGAAAGAATCAGTGGCCAGTGTTGCCTGGTTTGTTTGTTTGTTTCTACGGCTGTATCTGGTTGAATTTAAGTCGACTGAATTCACATATCAGTTGACTACTTCCATAGTAAATGTAATACAGGAGGTTTTCTGATCCTAGGGAAGCAAAGGCTGTGACTACATAATTTTGCCTCTCCTTTTCTTTTTCATGCTCTCAGCACACAGGGCAGTCAGACTGTGAGGCAATCAGGTTATCCCCATCACCACCACGGCCTTCCTTTCAAGGCTTGGACAAAGAAGGGGAGACAATTAACCTTGTGAATAGTTCAGCATCTTTCTTTTTTCACTGAACAAGAAGAATTTTCTGTCTGAAAAGCAGTCAGTGTATTACCTTGTATAATATTGAAGCTATATAACTTCGTATGCAATAATTTCTTTTACCTTTATGCTTTGGCCAGAGTAAGTACAGCAAGAATCTGAATGCAAAAAGAGGCTATGTCTGAATGAAAAGCTGAAAGATCAATGAGGCTGGCTTGCAACTGATTCATCCTCCCTTTCCTTCTGCAGCCATGCTGATATCCCCTACCGTGGCAAAATGAAATTTAAGATGTTCTTGACTTACTAGAGTTGCTTGCATTTTATCACCTACTGGTGATGACTGGTTGGTAATAAAGCTTCAGAGTTCATATCTCAATAAAATTCATGTTCCTGTGCTTGCTACTGCTTGATTATACCAGGCCTATGCATTCAGACATCAATCTCCATAACTGGGTTTTCCTTTTGGATAAAAAAAGTAAGGGGGATGACCAAGATACTATTTTAATCTCAAATAAACACTTGATTATAGTGATAAAAATCACTGGAAAAGATAAAGGGAATTATTTATGTAGCAAATATGGATTTTTAAAAAAACTAAAAATATGCTTACAAGTTGTTTCTAATCTGCTCAAATAGCTAGATATATTCTTAAAACCATTAATTAATGAGACTGGAAATTTTGTACTATGTTTTGCATGTGCTAGGATCATGGATGAGTACTTTGTATGATAATGAAGGTTCAGCAGAGATCTAAATTATTCCTCTTGATACATTCTTCATGAATAGAAGAAATATCAGCTTAAAATCTTTTCAAAGTATCTAAAAATTCTTGTACTCATTATGTATATAGACATAATATGAAGACTTGAACCTGTCTGCTAAAATGGACAGCAGAACTGTTTAGGATTTTCAGTTAAAATGTTTATTCCCATGATAAAGATGTCACATCTTGAAAAAATGAGTTCTATTATTCAAGACCATTAAGGATTTTCTACCTAGCTTGTAAGACACCTTGAACAAAATAAGAATTGGTTTTGTTTGTTTCTTTCTTTTTTGTTTGGATTGCTTAAATTGCAATCTGAAGATCCTTTATAAGCATGTTATAGCAAATGAAGGATATCCTAGAGACAGAAATTTATTTTATATCCCCTTAATTTGTAGATGGACATAGTGAAATGCAATTGAAATATTTTAGTTAAGAATATGATAAACTTTGCTGAATCTTGCAAGGTGGACATGAAGTGAGAGTTGAAACAGTCACTGAGGTAGAAAGTTCAAAAGTGAGTGATATTAAATCTTAGATGATGCCATAAAAATGATATAATAATACAGATTCAAAGATACATTATAGGAAAAAATGTAAAATGGAATTCTTCATACACAGGGCTTGACAAATCATATGGTTTAATTTGGTAATCAAAAACATTCATGAGATTGGGTACAAGTTGGGAAATGTCTAAATGAGTATCAGAACTAGCTTTGCTGATGTAAAGAACATTGTGAGAGGCTTCTTGCAGAAAATGCTACAAGAGAATAATTTCATAGAGAGCAGGGACAAATAGGAAAAACAAATATAATTGATAAAAGATATATTTCTCTTGAGGGGACTAAATGCATGCAATAGGAAAGAGAAACAATAAAAAGAATGCAAATTAAAAAAAAAAAAGAAAACATAGCAAGACAACAAGAAGAAAAAAAAAACCAAAACACAGGAGATCCTGAGATATAACAGGACATGACTTATTTCTTTAAGTTTAACTCTGTTCAGGGAATCTATAAAACCATGGGGAGTTTTGATCAGTGTCAATAAAGAGGAACTGAAAAGCTTCTTCTGAAGTTTTCCAGCACAACTGAAGTGGAACTAACTAAACCAACAGACAGGTCTTTTTCTAAAGAGGCAGTCATGGATGATGTAAAGTTATCTGGAGGTAGGAAACAGAAAAAATTTGCACTATAAAATGTACTTATACATTTGTAGACTGATAGGTAATTGATAGTGACACAAGTAAGATTAATGTTAAGATATGTTAGGTAAAAGCATCATGCTTATCAGGGTAAATTATGCCAAATTACAAGACAGTTTCATACTCCTGTTATCTTCTAACAAATAGAGATAATAGGAACCTAACCTTTCTCACTTTGTGCAGAGTAAAATTATAATCAATGAATTAAGGAGAGAAAAATATGTTAATATTAATCTGTCCAAATGTCTGACATGTTCATTGAGCCTCATTTTGTTGAGTGGGAAGAGAAGAGAGCAAAGGGGAAGTTATTTTAAGGTCATCACAATTTACATCCCAAGGTAACAAAAATAGGGCAGGTTAATGGTCTTTGCAAGTGGATGCTTTATCACCAACTGAGGTGTCCATTGTGTCTTACCTTACATACAAAATCAGGTGAGATCAGCAGTGACTCTACCACTCTAAAGCTCTGGCAGGGCTATATTTTCCTCTCCTAAGAGTAAAAGCTCACATGGATAAAATTAAATTCATCACAGGGATATCACAGTTGGTTGTCTCAAATGTGGATGAGGGATGAACACAAGGTGGCTGATTTAAGGAATTTCTTATTGATGTTTAAAAGCTGCTCTACTGGAAGCTTGAAATTAGAAACACTTCAGAAATTACAATAAACAAAGGTTGCATCTTTGTGGATAAAAGAAGAAAGTAACTGAAATAGTCATTTCAGGTTTGGGGTTTTTTTTGTATTTTTTGGTTTTTGGGTTTTTTTTTTAATAAAACCATCAATATCAGGCACATTCTATTCTTTAAAAAAAACAAAAACAACACAACAAACCAAAACCAAACCAACCAACCAAACAAAAAAAAAACCAACAAAACTAAATGTCCTGAAAGATACAATTTTGGATTAATGAGAGAGAACTATCGTAAAAATCAGAAGAATTCAGAACTAAAAAGAATGTACAACTGTTCTATTAAAAAAAAAAAAAAAAAGAAAGAAAAGGCGTGTTGTTCCTCATATTTGACATAGGAGTTCAGGGGTTGCCTCAGTACAGAAAATGTAGGAGGTGTTGCATTGAGTCCAAGAGTGAGTCCGGATGTGCTCAAGCAGATTTTCCAAAAATAGTGCCATCAGTAGCTTCTGCACAATGCTGCAGAAGGGAAAAAAAAAAAGAAAAACAAAACCAAAAGCAGTCTGATGAATCACCCTTGCCAAATACATGGAAAATATCCTAACAGGCAACTGAAGGATACAGAGGAGGCAACACCAGAAAAAGAATAAAACTCTTCACACCTCTCAGAGGTTCATTTCACCATTTTCCCTAAAGTGTGTTAGGTGTCAAATAAATAACCTGGATCTTCTGTACTATACTTTGCATGTGTCTGCGAGTGTATGCATAAATAAATAAACAAAGAAAGTTTCTAAAACTTATTGTTCTATCTTTCCAACTAAGTACCAAATACAATAGGTTAGAGGGATTCTTCTCTTGGTTTTGTTCTGCTAATACATTAATTTTACTATGAGAGGACAGGTGGCAACTGAGCAACATGAGAAGCTGGAGGGTGAGGGAGTGAAAAATACTAATTTTCTGGAAAATCCCTTCTGCAACTCATTGTTTTCCTTGCCCTCCAGTCACCTGTTTGCTCTATCTCCTTTTATGTAGGTGTGGCACTCGGGTGGTTGTGGTGTGTCTGTTGACAAGTTTTTTTTCCTAGCATTTGTAGGATCAAGGATTAATGACTGCAATGCCTGTGGGAGAGCTGGCAAGCTTGTTACACAGCTATATTCTGTTACATAGAAAATAGGAAGTCACTGAAAAGTAAATTAATCTGCAAAGATGCCTCCCATTTTGAAAGGAAACCAATACTGTTCGCACACTGAAAGTTAAGAGATGCAGTTTTTTTGTAATACCAGTGAACTTCTACTATTCAAAAAGCACATTAGAAGAAATGTAATCCTTTGGCAAAAAAAAAAAAATGGTTTTTATATAGTGAAAGTCAAATTTTATTAAGAGCATTCAGACACCGTTGAAGTTATCCCTTTATTTGAACAAGGTGATAATGCCTGAGTGTTTTTATCTACACAGTCAGAAATGATGGAGTTTAAACTCCAGCAAAGAATGAAATAATGCACCCTAAGGTTTAGAAAAATCAGTCAATTGAAATAGAAAAGAAAGGATAATTCGTACTTATTTGATTGTTTAATACAAGAGACTTTGTGTCAGAAACATAACACATTAAGGAAATTTGATCTTAATAAAAATGTCTACATGAAAGCAGTTAAATGAACAGATCTTCATGCAATTTCAGAGCCATTCAGAACTTTTTGCCATATGTAGCCTTGAAGATAGAATCACTTACACTTTCATGTACTAATACTTACTTTTTTTTAAAAAAAAAGAAGACTAGATGCATAAGTATGCTCTGGGATAATTCAGAATTAATAAAATGTCTGACAGTTAACTAAAACCCATTAGGTTTTTTTTTATAGTTGGACTTGGGCTTCAGGTTTTATGTTCTTTCGCTGCAGATCATCTGTTAGTAGGAATTCTCAGTAACGAAAGTTTGGATATGAAGGAGATTAGGACTACATAAGAAAAATAAAGATTTGTCCTCTTTGGATACTGGAGTCAGACTCTGTATAACATCCTAATTGCTTGTACTGAGGAACTGTTTAAGTTGAGAGTAAAACATTTTCTTTTTCTTGGGATTTCTTTGCATCTGTCCTCTCTGGGCATGGAGAAAGGCTGGCCCCAGCTTTCTTAGACTGCATACAGACAAGGTGAATATATTATTAACTTTTACCTTACACTGACAGCAGATGACAGCTCGATCATTGTCATTTTCACTCATTTTCCATAACTAATCATCAGCATATTTTTTTTTTTCAAGAAAGTTGGCAGGGGAAAAAAATATATGATCTCATTCTTGATAGATGGAGACTTGGCATTTACACAAACAGATTGTCAAGAGATTGTTTGGTGCTGTAGCATTGAAAATTGATATCAAAATAAATTTGTGTTAGTTAAAGGAAATGTTCTATTATTTCAATCAATAAAAGATTTGTGACAATTCCTGGCATTAGTTGTGGAGCAGATTTGTAAAAGAACAACACTGTTTTGAGTGGCATACGTCCAGTAAACAGTGTCATAGATGAGTTTGATATAAATTGGATAAGATGGCTTTAAGGTATTGCAGAATTTCTCTTTTTGCATTGAAGTGTATGATCTTCAAACTATGCTGGGCTTTCCTGAGGATTCAATCTGTAATATTTCCAAGTAAACTCAAAATACCTTAAAATATTTCTATGCCTTACTAACTGTGCATGTTATCTATGCAATGGTACCTCGTGCTTGCTTCCAAAGTCTGGATTGTATACTTAAGCTTTTTTTTAGGATATTATAGAATGAGAGAAGTCAAGACTGAAAGAACTACTGGAACATGCAACTGAATAGCCACCTGAATTTCCTGAAATGGTGACTAGCTTTGCTCATTCTTAACCAATGCTTCTCTAATCTGTTCTCAAAAGATCTCCAGAGACAGAGATCCTATCCAGTCTCCAACCAATGCATTCCATGTCTTCCCTATGTGTCTTATGTTTAGACTGACTCTTCCTTGCTTCAGCTCAAAACTCTTACCAGCCGGGATGAGAAAACAGAGAGATAATGTCTGTTCAGTTTACACCAAGGTAAGAAGGCTTGATAATACGCTGGAACAGGGGTTTAGAAATCAAAACTGCTAATGAGAAGATATGGGAAGAAAATGGGATGAAGTATTGTAAGGAGAAGAGTATAGTGGCACCATGAACTATTTGATACTTGCTGCCCTCGTGTTGTTGTCATGAGCGTATTCCCTGCCTTGACCCTGAGCTTATTATGGAAGTGTTTCTTCTCTTCTAGGAATAGTCAAAACCTGCTATTGCCTCCTGTGAAAGGCAGGTACCTATGCACAGAACGACAATTGACGGTGTTGACTACAAGGAGTCTGAGGTGCCCCAAAAGAAGTTGGTTGTAGGTTGCTGTAGTTGTTGTAGGTTCCAAAGAGATGATCACATACTCATTTCTGAAGTAAAAATACCTAAGCAGTGAATAAATTTCCATTGACGCTCAGTACATTGTTCACTGTAAGAGCATTTTGCTTTGAATGCATCAAGAGAAATGTCAGTAATAACACCACAAAATGTGCAGTTATATGGAATTATGCTCCTGAGGTAAAAATAAAATTTGTTTATCATTGGACTTACCCTGTGGATCTGTGCATTGTAACACAGAAGGCCAACTGAGCTACCACACAGTTGTGGGTGTCTGAAATGCAAGCTATTGTGTCAGACAATGTAATCACCAGTGCTTCCATTCCTTTCCACTTGTTTTTAAGTGTTCCTTTAACACAGTTCACTACCTTTTTTTTTTTTTTTTAAGTTGATATCATATGCATCCAAATGTTGCACTATAGCTTTTTTTAAATCTGAAGCCAATGAACCTACTGAGATCACTGCCATTCGTAAAAGTAATTTGTGGTCATACACACATTGTATTTATCATATCATAAAAGTGTCACAGGCTTAATCTGATATTGTATTCCAATCATACCATTAGTGATTGTGTATAACTTTTACTTGTGTGTTTCATAGGGACAAAATGGAGAAAAGAATCCAGTGTTTACTGTCCAAATTCCTGTTTTCCTAGATCTGTATACTTCAGGTTTTACTTGTTAAAGCTCCTAAAAGTTTGGAAAAATAACATTCAAAGCACTGGCCCAGAAAATGTTTATTCTCAGAGATAATAGTTTCTTGAGTGTGATAGGAGATGCAAATTCATTTTTCAATAATGTTATTAAGAGGGAAAACTGTGACATTTATTAAGATAATTATGTATTAAATGAATTATATATGCTAATATATCAGTTAATGATATGTGAAATTATACATTATCTTGCATACCTTTTAGTTGCCACTCATCTTTACTCTAAATTTCTCAAGGTCTCATTGGAAAATTGTAGATGAAATTATCTCCCTATCAAGAGAAGTTAGTAGAGTTTTTCCCGTGATAGAAGCTGTAGGTTAATTAATAAGCTAATAAAGGGAAATTGTACTTACTAAAAATAACAAGCAAAAATCTTCATATTGACAAGACATTGAATATCACTCTTGATTAGTTTTTGTCACCATCACATCACAAAAAAAAATTTCTTTTAGCTACAAATAGATAAAAGCCTGAGAAAGCCTGGAAAATATCTAAGCAAGATTTTTGAATTCATGTTTACCAGTGTACAATTTTAACTCAATTTGAGTCATTTAAATATATAAATAGATTAGGGACCACATTAGATATTATGCAATGAAAAAGCTCAGCAAAGGATGTGTGGTTGCAATTGGTTTTCTGAGAGACATTATTATGCCAAAAGATTTTCTTATGGAAGACAGAATAACATACAAACATTCTATTTATAAATGCATAGAAAGTAAAAAATTAAGGGACTAGATATAGTTAAAATGACAGGTTTTTACTCTAAGTAACTGTAACAAGTAAAGACAATTCAACAGTTCATCTCTTTCCCTATTTAATCTTTTGCATCCATTTAATACAATGGAAAACCATTGTATTAAAATCTATAAATTCCTTGGGATTTTTTTCCCACAAAAGGTACTTCAAATATGAAATATCCATTTAATGGAAACAGCCACAATAACAGTAGCCTTTTCAAAAGAAATCTTTAATCTTTTTTCAACTCATCTGGTTTGATGGCCTTTTGTTGGTAACTCAGACTTCTCTAAGTCACTGAATGAAATGTCGGTCAAAAGAGAAGTCTAGCAGTGCTCAATTCTCTCTGATCTTTACACTTGTTTGTATTTTATTTTTACCCCACACAACATAAAAGCATTTCATTTTCAAAATCGAAGGTGAAAATGAGAAATTCTAGTGTCAAAGAAGAGATTGTGTGTGTGAAGTGCGAAGAATTACATGGTTAATAGAAGGTATTTGCACTGTAATCTGTAGTGACTGTTTCAAATTTCAAGGTGGATAGGAACACACTGACAATCCTCACATAATTTTGGAATCTTTGAAGAGTTTGTAATGAAGAATACAGTTAACTAGCCCTTTACCCTTTATAAGACATTGTTGAAAGAGTTAACTTTTCCCCCCATCCAAACAAGTGTCAAGAAAAGTACTGACTTTTTTAACCACATATATGAATTATGCAGAAGAATTAATTGAAATATTAAATCCTATTGGAAAAGCCAAACTGGGATTACAAACCCAGTTACAAACAGTACTAGAAACCTGAGAATTTTGGGGGGAAAAACTGGCTGAACATTTACAGTGGGCTACAGCTGATGAACATTTACACTCAAACACAGTATATATGTACAAAAAGGAGGTCTCAGTGAGCTAGACATGGGCTAGACATGTTTATGGGTTCATATTTCAAGTGTTGATTATTTTCTTTAGAAAAATATATTTTACCCATTTTGTTCACTTCTATAAAGAGATTTTTTTTTTAGTTTAGTGAACTTTAGATAGACTGCATGGAATAAACCCCTTGATCTTATTGCAAGAAGAGATGAAGAAGATGCTTTAATATTTCAGTAAAATAAGGTTATAGAGGTAACTGCAAACTAAGCTATGTGCTAATCTTTCTAGTGTGGGTGTTCAGTCTAGTTTCACCAGACTCAAATGCTCACCCAAATGCTTCTGTGGTACTCAAAGGCTAGTTTCTGTGGTATTCACTTCAGATTCTTAAGGTTAATCATAAGATTAAAGGAGAACAAATTTTCATTGAAAAAATTGATCTTCGAAAAATATTAGATTTTGTACCTGATACAGGTGTAATTATTATTATTGTATACAAATTCAATGCATAAAATATTCCCATATAAACACATTCTGGTTTGAGATGTACCTGCTCATTTGTGCAGTATGTCTGGATCTGGATGTCACACAACCAGAGCACGAGCTGCTTACAATTAGTGTCTTTCCATAAACTGCTGGTGGAGCAAATTTGTTATATTATATTATAATTATAATATTTGGGCTACAAGGGCCACTGATTTCCTCAGGGACTCTTCAGTCATGATTCACAAAATTTTGAAGCCAAAGATGTGTATACTGTTTTATTTTTCCAGGGAACCATCAATCTGTATACTGTAATGAAGTCTAAAGACATTCCCTAGATGACTCTTTACTCTGACACCCACATATCTCTAATGTTTTCCAAGTAATTATGGCATCACAACTGAAGTTATGTTTTATTGAGTTTTAGATTTGAGGTATAGAGTTAATTCAGCTGGAAATTATTTGTTATTCATTAATCTATTAAAACCATATAGCATGAATTGAAATGGTATGAATCTGATTGATAATGAAAAGAATTTTTCTAACCAACTAATGCTAGTTATGTATGGAACCAATAGAACGGACTTGAGGCTGCCAGGATGGATGTGTTGTCTTGCAAGCCTTTAGGAGAAAGTTTTCCACTGGCTCAAATTACTCTTCATCTCTGGAACAGCACACAGTATTTCTTTCCGATCTTAGTAAATCCACCAACAGCTAACAAATTCAGTAGAGGTTCAATTTGCAGCTAATTTTCTCCATCTCAAACATGACTTCTTCACTGGAACATTAACTGGGGAAGAATGTTGCATGAATATAAACCCATAACAATATAATTCATGCAAGCAACTCTACCTATGTTTTATTGTGATATCTGTCATGGTTAAAATCTCTTAAATGAACTATAAAAAAGGTTAAAAAACTCAAGGAAAACATTCATTGCTTATATGTAATTATTCAACACACTATTATGAATTTAAATGTAGCTTCTTCCTTTCCAAAATTTCCAAAAATATTTTCACCTACCTGCCTGACAAGCTTCTCAGGGAAAAATCTTTTCTCTCTTCTATATTGCTTTTGGGTTTTATTTTAGTATTTCTTTACGGGAAATATTCATTTATATGCTCTAGATCAAAATGTAAATTAAATTGCACATTAGAGTGTGAACCTCTTTTCCTGAACAATGCACAATACACAGTAACAGTTATACACATTTTCAAGATTACAGGCTCCAAAATAACTCTTGAAATATGTACAGTGCCACTGCTTCATATTGAGATCTAGATTGTGTTTAGAAAAAGATTTTCCTTTTGTTCCACAAAAGTTATTTGCATTGCAGATGTGTGCTGTACGCACCTGAAAAAGCCTTTGTTTACTTCTTGGGAACTCAAAAGTAGGATATTAAGGTATGAGAATGCCTTCAGTATTTGAGATTTGGAACATTTCACTGTTGAGCCAGAGCAACAGGAAGAAGATTTAGATTCCATGTGTTTCATTTCCTGGCAGTACAATCACATGTTGTTCTTTACAGTATTAATGTAATTGACAGTTAATAGAAAAGACATTGTAAACTTATTAAAGCTTCAGGGGAAATTACATTTTATGCAGGATCCTTCTTAAATTTTTGAGAGAATATTTACTTGATCTCCTGAGCTCTATCTCATCGTGACATTTTCTCAGGTTGTTAGAGTCACATTTCACTGTCCTCTCTAATACTTCTTGGCAGAATACAAGGGACACAACTTGATTTGAGCTGTCACAGTACAATGTGTCCTCAAGACAACTTTGAAAACAAAAGAACAAAGTACCATAACACAGACTGTGGCTTTCCCAGTGGGTAATGGGAGGGTTTGGGGTTCTTTAATAACAATGAAAGCATAAATCAAAATAAGTTCTCCTCACTGTCTAGCTGACTTGTATATTTTTTCATATTAAACAGTGGCAGATTCCTTCATCTTCAGTGAAATGGTAGCAGTGCAGTCTAAAGAAGTATAAGTAGTTCAAATAATAATCTTGGGCAAGCTCTTAAAATGGTGAAAAAGAAGGTATCTCAGCATGCAAATGGATTGCTGTTTATTGTTGGCTACTGAGTAGTGAGTACCTGGAGGATTTGAAAGAGCTTAAAGTTCTTGACAGTCAATTGTAGTTTGGTGACACATTCTCTCTATGATTTTTGAAATTTTAATTTATAATGGTTATGGAAAATGTGAAACTGAGAAACTTTGAGGGTGAAGTTTCTCATTATCCCACAGGAGAGGTGGCGTAGGGGGGCTGGAAGTTCATGACTTCCCATTTTGTCTTTGGTGCTTCACAAACCAGGCACGGAAATCTTTCTGCACAGGTGAGATCCCATTCTTTCCACTTGCACTCAAGTTTTCAGGGTCTGCACCAGGGTATCTTTTTTGTAGACAACACAAGGATTTGGCTGTTCATCTTCAGTGATTGTACCTTGCCAAGTTTCATGCAATATTTAATCATTTTAATGTCTTTTTTTCTTTTCTTTTTTTTTTTAATGAGTTATTGAGATTTAATATTACCTGTACATTGATCTGTACAAGATGGCATGAAATCTAGTGACAAAAAATGTCAAATTGACAAATGTAATAACATCTTCATTTCCCCTTTCCTGGTTTTTTTTTTATGCAAAAAGGAGTTTTCTTAAGGAAAAAAGATCTTGATTAATATTTATGATTCCAACATCCTGATGAGATCCTGCAACTTCCTTTTCAATTTGCTATTCCAAAAGCAGTTTAATTTTCCACCTTAAACAAATCACTGTTGATAACTTTGTAAATGAACATGGTTGATTGGCCAAGAAATCTTTCATGAATGATTTCTGACCTACAAATAATTATCAAAGAAAATGTTACCTTGGATAAAGTAATAAGTTACACTATCACAGTAAAGTGAAATATTAATTTACATCTGGTCTCAGAGATTTAGAAATTCAGAAGGGCTTTGTATCAGCATAAATCAATAAAAACTGTTTCAAGACTTGCATAGAAGCAAACATTAGGGTGGGAATGGCTGCCTTTTATATATTTTTTCCGTTTATTTATTTATTTATTTATTTATTTATACAGAGCTCTCTGGATATATGACAACTACTTCTTGATAACTGTATCAACTTAGGGAAAAGCAATTATTTTATTGCAAAAAAACCCCATAATTTTGGAGCACCTCTTACCTCTCCAGCACAAGTAAATGCCCCCCTGCAGAGCCATATGACAATCCTCCACTCTGTCTCTAATCTCTCTGTGGCAGACTTCTGGGGGAATAAGTCCTGGAGTCTCTGCCATCCCTTTTCTCTTAGGGGACCACTGTTAACATGCAACCACAGTTTCACAGTTACAGGGAGAAAATGGGGAGAAGAGTCAGAATAACCCTACTACACAATGTGATGTACTATTTATACATATGACTTCCTGACCATCTTAAAATCATGTAAAAGTACCTCAGAGTCCTATGAAAATTGAGTTATTTGTTATTGTTACTTATTGTAGCTATCTTCCAGCTTTTAAATAATTATTTTGATTCCTGTTGTATAATTTAAAATTAAAATTGGGAAATAAATAAATAAAAGGCCTTTGTACAAAAAGCAGAAGAAAAGGGTGAAATTTTTGCAAGACTTAAAGCAAGAGAAGCACTGAAAATCTAAATAAACTTAGATGTCAGATGCAGACAAACTTCATTGCTTTTTAAACCTTAATATTTGAATTTACGACTTGGTGAAGAAAGTAATGTTTTTTAAGTTCAAGGATAGATCATTACACAATAGAGACATCACTAGTGGCTGTCTGTGGGTCTGTGAAGGTACTTGAGGCTGTAGACTCACTGGTCTAATAATTTCTTATTCCATTGAATTTGCTATAATTTTAATAAAAAATTATTTAATAGGCAAAATTTTCATCATTGTTCATAATAGAAATCATATTTACTACTTTTAAAGATACTTTTTCCTTTCAAGTGAGATTTTTTTTATTCCCTGTCGCAAGCCATGGTATACTTTGTTCCTCTTCTTAAATCGTTTTGACTTCTAAGGAATCACAATTAGTCTTAGAGCTGGAAAAAAGCCTTTCAGTCCAAAAGATGGCTACCTGGCTATCAGGTAATGAAAAAAATTACTGTCCTTCTGCCTTTTCTCTGTCAATTATCACATTCTGAAAACATCTGAGTGTCTTTAGTCTCACTAATGGTCACTCTGATGGTTGATGGTTCTAGTGAATTGTTATTAAGCGATGAAGAAATTTTATTTCTGTACTGAAACTTTGGTTCCATATTCCAGAAAAAAACCCACCAGAAAACACATTGCAAGAAGAAAGGAATTTTGCATAAGATGTTATTCATGCTTGCTAAACTGCAATGCATTGTAGGATTAAAACAAGAAAAAAATAAACATCATGATTTCCATAAAAGCTCTTTTCCATTTATTTAGTTTATTTTTTCCTTTCTGCAAATTATAGGGTAAAAAACTAATGTCATTTAACAAGAAATTTGGTTAGGAATAGATTATGTTCAGCAAATTTAATTTTAGGAAAATGTCAAGTATACCATATATATAATGGATGGAGTTGTTGATTAGAAAATATATGTACTGAATTTGATGTCTTTTTTTCCAATACAAGATTTTATATACTAATCTTTCCACTCTTGATGGTCAGCTGACTCTTATTTTATGTTGGGCTAGAGGTGGTTTTTTTCACTGTTTCAGTTTTATATTATTCTGCCTATTTGTCTAAAGGGAAACAAATCTCCTATGAGACATCCAAGTGTGACTTCCATGTTTAACGAGACAATAGACCAAAGCTCACTTGTCAGAGACGAGTTTTGTTTCACAGATATAATTAATGCAATTTATTCAGAATTACCTCAAATATACAAAGCACTCAGCTTATTGATCAGCACTTCTCTAAGTGTCCCTGGTACGTCCTTTTTTGGGAACATATTTCCTCTCTGACAGTTTATCAGTGCCCTTCTGGCAAAACCAACCTCATTATATGATTTCACTCCGCGATTACTGATCACTAAATTTACTGACTTGGGCATAAATAATTATTAGGCATAAACTGTCATAGCTATTTCAAGAAGCAAAAAGCCTTTCATAAGTTTCAAATAAGTGGCCCTGTTTTATAATCCAGATTCTTCCATGCTCGAGGCCAGACCCTCAGTTACTTTTGTGGAGCATTCAGAAATGCACAGGCGTGAATGATCCTGACCTGATCGAGCCCATACCCCTGGCAATGCGACTCCATAGTGAGATGCAAGGGTCTTTTTTGTTAATATATAAATAGCTATTTCTCACAAAGACCCTCCCTACCAAGGTCATTATAAAATTATAATTCTTGGACCACTTATTGTTTATGTCTCTTACAAGTCTGGCCTTGAGATAATAAGAACAAATTTGTTCAGGAATACTTATGTTTTATGAAAGGAAGGGGTCACTTTCATATAGGAAAGCAGTGTGGTTACTTATTTTCCTATGGGCAAACTGCTTTGAAAGCATATGTTGAAGGGTGTACAACTTTAGGTATGGTACAGGAGTTATCTACAATGCTAAAAATGATTTAGGTGAGGAAACAGGAAATGTCACAGCAGCTAAAATTAACCTTTCTAATTGTTAGGTTGGAACTGCCACTACAAGATTTTCATACTGACAAAAGTAAAATTTGATTTCAAGAAGGAAAATTAATGCTTTCACTACCCCAGAATCTTTTCAAAACTGAACAAATAGTTTCTTTTTCATTATCCGACCTACAAGTATTTATTTTATTATTATGATGGACATATAGGCCTAATTATTTCACAGTTTCATTGAGTGTTTCTCCATTGCATTTGGGATGAGATAGCAAGGGCATGCACATGAGGTGGTAAAATACAGGAAAGGATAATGAAAATAAGCACTTATTTCCTGATGGAGGAGGAAGTGCCTCCTAAGTCTGTTTGACTTGGACAAAACAACAATAGCAGAAAAAGTGTTGTTCTCGGTGTTTGTTTTAAGAATGACATAGGAATATATTTTATTTCTCATGGAAGAAAAGAATTGGTCAAATAAATGCTATAAAGATATTTATGTTCACTTATGTTCATGAGAATGATGAAAACAAGGAACCCTTACTCCCTTGCCATTTTAACTAGTAGGAGAAACAAACTGACATAACTAAAAATTGTGACAGTCTTTCTTTGCTTATTTGTATAAAACCAGTGGATCCCAATTAATGACTTGGAATATCGTAATCATGTAAGAATCACATGATTTGTCAGGAGCATTATACACGTAACATTTCCCTCACCACTGTTTACTTAATTGGAGAAAAAAAAAAATCCTTATTTTAAACAATTTCTTAGCAATTTTTTGGAAATTTTGGAAAAATAGAAAAATTTTGAGGACTAAAATTTTACATGAATGTTCATAGGATTTATAGGACAGTCATTTCTAGGAAAAAATAGCTTTGAATTTTTTAAAAGTTCTTTTTCAGAAGAACTGTGCTTTTGGGTTTGTTTTTGGTTTGTTTCTTGTTTGCTTGATTGGTACTTTTTATTTGTATTTTTCAACAATCCCATGTTATCTATTTAAAACTACACAAAAGGATAGGCTTATACACAGTCCATTTTTCTATTAATATATCATTTTTATTTATATCCAAATAATAGATTTAGATTTCTGGAGGGAAAAACTAGTTTTATATTGTTAATTTTTTCTTTGGTCAAATAAGCATTGATACCCGTTATTCTGATTAACTCCTCCAAAAAATGGATTAAAACTAAAATATGCAGACACTGGCCAATATAAAATACAAGTGGATTGGAAGGGTCCAAAGCTCTGTGCAGCTACCATTTAGGAATCAACTGCAAAGATAGTTTGTTGGGTTTTTTTGATCTCAGATATATTTCTTTTCTTCAAGAATATACAGTAGTATTTAAATAATTATTAGAAATTTGCATGTAAATAAGTTAATTTGTGAAATTCATTTTCCTTTAGTTGTTCTCATTTAATTGTTGGATTCTTGGCTTTATTGGCAGTGGATTATCCTCATACAAGATAAGATTTTAGTCTTGCAGAACTCACTGTTCTTCTTTTCTCCTCTCAAATGATAAGTCACACTTAGAAAAATTATCAATTGCACGATATAATTTTTAAAATGAGTTTTTCCCAACCTCATTGCTCTGTTCTTAAAATTGGCAGACTCTCCTTCCCTTAAAACAGATATCTTACTGTGTCTGGAAGAATGAACAAGGGTATTATTTATTACCAATATACATAATTAAGAGTGCTTTCTCTTTTATTAACAGCATTCACCAAATGGAATTTAATCTGAGGTAAAATTGACAAGCAAAAGAAGGAAGAAAAAAGGTAGTCTCCAAATGACTGAGACTGATGACTCCATTTCAGGAATGCATTCCTATTCAGGGAGCATAGTAAAGCCTTGGTAATTTCAATATTTGCTAAGAGTTAAGCAGTTGCCAAAGTGTTTTTCCCTGCTAGGGAAGAAAGCCATATTCTAAATATCTTCATGAAAAGAGTATTGATATCAAGCTGAGTCTTTCACAGCGTTCAAAAGCTTGTCTCAAAGCTTACAGCCAGAATTTTCAAGCTGCTTTATTAAACCTTTGCTACTCAGGTACTTTTTAAAATTTAATGATCTAAAATAATTGTAGCTGTATTATTGTTTCAAAACAACAGGCTGAAATGTTCAACCAGCTTATCCAATCAAAATATTAGACCCCTAATGGTATTTGGTTTACAGATGGGTTGCCCTTTGAAATATGTCTGTGACAAAACTTGGTGGGTTACAATTACTTCAGAAACATTTTCCTAGAAAAATCAACTTGTCTGTTAACTCTCAAATTCTTCGGAATTTTAATGAGACAATCAGTGAATCTCTGTATGGATAATCAGGTGAAACCTATTTTCTCACTTTTTTCTTGTTCACTTGTTTTGTTTTGTTGTTGTTTCTTTAATGACAGAGTTAAAGCTGTGAAATGAGACCCTCCCATTTCTGCATGGTTTGTCAAAATTAGAGATGTTAATTACCAGCCTGACTGCAGTTATATGTATTGATATTCTTTTTTTTCTTCTTCTTCTTAATAATAAACCAACTTCCATTCTTGCCAACTCCAAATTTTCAGAAGGTGTTAAGAACATAAAACAATTAAAAAATGAAAAAATACATCATTTACAGCTTTACATTACTATTAATGCGAGTACAACTGGGACTTTCATCATTTTTGAGGGAAAGAAATTTAGAAAATGGTGTTCAGGCTGACTCAAGAATGAAAATAGATGCAGAGCCCAGTTTGGAGATGCTTGACTGAAACCTAAAATCAGTAATGTTGGATCAATAACACAGTTCAGCCATATATTGCCTCTGTGGGTTCAAGGTTTGTGGGAGGGTATTTTTTTAATTATGGTGAGGAGTAATTAGACATATAAACGCCAGAGATTAATTGAGATCCCTGTTTATCCAAACAACTCCACTTTTGTTTAAGTGGACTGTCGTGATTTTTTTTTTCAGAGTCTCTTGGCCTGTAGTAGTTGCTACACTGTAAATAAAAGCTGAATGGCCTTCTCACATCAAAATAATCTCATTCAAAATAATTGCATAAAATTTTTGAAATAACAGCACTGCCTTCATTTTTTTTTCCCCAATTGATAATATATGGGAGTTCTGGGGTTTTTTTTGTGTGTGTTTGTTTTTCGGGTTTTTTTAACCCAGTGAATTTAACGGGAGCTAGTAGTAAGTGTATTTGGGAGTTGCATCTGTTAAATGACAACTCAAGGGCATTTCCAAGTATTGAATCTAATCCTTTGAGCAGTCCTTGCCTATATATGAACACAACCAAAAAGAAAAAATGGTCTCAGCTTTAAAGAAGGAACTTTGACTACTTCAGTCATTGCCCCAGGTGATACATTCAGGTTAATTTCCTTCACTCATTTTTTGTTTATGATTTGTTTTTATTTGAGGTTTTATTTGTGTGTGTATTTTCCAAATCATAAATGATTTAGCAGGTAGCATTTGTCTTCTGTATTGATTTTCAAAAAAAAAAAAAATAATAGAAAGAGTTCCCAATTTTTAAAGTAGTTTCACAAACAGTAACATTTTTCAGTCAGACTTTTTCAATTTTATCTTTCTTCTTTTTCTGATAGTGTATGAAATAAGTTGAAGAAAAAGACAGGCCTAAAAGTGAATATGATTTCACAAGGTTTTATACTGTATTTGAAAAAAAATATCAGAAACAGCAAATTCACATTGAAAAATCTCAGGAAGAAGGCTCAGATAATATCTTCTTAGAAATAATATACCCTTGTATGGTTTTGGTTTCCTAGAACCCTAAGATATAAAAACAAGGTTAAAAAAAATAATAGTTTCATGCTCTATAAGTTAGAAATAAATCTTTCTAAGGCTCAGCTGGAAGGTGGCAAATCATTTATAGTTTCACAGTAATTTTGTTAATTAATAGTAATTCCATTTCAATTACTGGGAGATTTTTGAGATTGATTGAGGCCTTGATAATTGAGATCTTACTGTCTGTGACCTTTATCTTTACCTACAAGGCTTGAGAAGCATTGACAGAATGTGTTGAACTGTTCACTTTGTTGAGCTGTACTGTCTGGAGGAGATTTGAAGTGCACTAGTAAGACATAATAATACATTCAAACTTTTCTTCTTTCTCTTGACATTTGAAATATAACGAGTACTACATAATCATTTCCGACTGCTCTTCCTAGGGGTTCTTGACATATGTCAAAAGCATAAAAGGTAATAGCACAAGCAGTTGAAAACTGAAACCAAAACAACCCCATCCCAATCCATGTCAGGTTTGGAATGGTTGCAGTTTGAATCATAGGGTTTTTTAGATTGTTCAGAACTTTTAGGATTTTGCAGTAAAATGAAGAAGTTGAAGGTGATAAGGCACTACCACAGGTTGTCCAGAGAAGTTGTGAATGCCCCATCCTTGGATGTATTCAAGGCCAGGTTGGATGGGGCTCTAAGCAACCTGGTCTAGAGAAAGGTACCCCTGTCCACAACAGAGGGGTTGAAACAAGATGATCTCTAATGTCCCTTCCCTCCTAAATCATTCCAGGATTCTATGTTTCTGTACTTACTGGGCTAAATATTTAATCATGTGACTTGCATGCTAATGTTTATGATTTCAATAAATCCTTGTTTGTTTAAGCTCTATCTCAACCTTTTCTTTTTTTTTTTTTTTTGTATGCATGAAGATAATAGAGCTCTCAAATGCTACCTTGAAAGAAACCTATGAAAGCACAAACTTTTTTTGAAATCTGTTTTGGTTAAAATAAATGCTCTTTTCCTTTCGTTTGCTTGTTTGCTTTGTCCTTTTCAATTTCTGCTACTATAAACTTTCTCTCCCTAAGTTGGTGATGAAATTCACAAAACTTTCATGATTGGTACATGGGGTGAAGTGTGCCAGATGGTAACATCATCTTGATTCAGGGAAAAAAATATATTTATGGGGAATGTCAGGAAAAAGTTGGAAGAGTGCTCTGAGTCAATTACAAAGCATTTTTAAGGGTAGAGCAGAAATTTCCCTTCTGTTTGGAAACATACATATATAAAGAATAAGAATGAGGATTTCAGGGCACATATCTTGGAAGTGAAATGAGTTTATCTCAAAAGAATTTAGCAATGTGTGTCAAAATGTTAAAGCAATGAATATGACACAATCCTGCTTGTTACAATGTTTCTTTGAACTGTTTTCTCTGCTCCTCTTTTTGAACTACCAAGCATATGGAATTTTCAACTGAAATGTTTTGAGCATCTGCAGTGTTAGAGAGGGTTGTCTGAACTTGTTAGATGTGTGCTGTAGACATACAATCATTTCTCTTAGGTTTTCTTGAGAACCATCACCATTTGAAAAAAAAAAAAAAAGAAAATAAAATTCACCTTACAACTCTGCAGAGCTCCAAAATTGATAAGTCACTGTTACACTGTTTTAAATGAACAGTGAGTGGTGTGAGAAGAAATTCAGAATCTTTTCCAAAAGCAATTCTTTTCATACTCTAGTCTATATATGCACAAATGCTGGGACTTGATATTTACAAACTGTTTATTTAGAAACAAAAAGAAAAAACCACTAGGGATGGTCTGTGTAATGACTTTCATAACAGAAGCCACAATTCCAATGGGTGTAAAAGAATCATAGAGTCATAGTATCATAGAATCACAGTTTGGATTAGAAGGGACCATCTAGTTCCAACACTCCTGCCACTGGCAGAGACACCATTCACTAGGCTGGGTGGCCTTGAACACTTCCAGGGATGGGCAGCCACAAATTCTCTGGGAAACCTGTTCCAGTGCCTCACCACCTTCACAGGAAAGAATTTCTTCCTCATATCTAATATAAAACTATTCTGAGTTTAAAGCCATTACCTCTTGTCTTAGCAGTACAGGCCCTTGTAAAAAGTCTCTCTTCATCTTTTCTGTAGTCTCCCTTCAGGTACTGTAAGGCCACAGTTAGGTCACCCAGAAGCTTTCTCTTCTCCAGGCTCAACAATCCCAATTCTCTCAGCCTTTCCTCACAGGAGAGGTGCTTCATCCCTCTAGTCACATTGATGGCCTTCTCTGGACTCACTCCAGGTCCATGTCCTCCCTGTGCTGGGACCTCAGAGCTGGAGGCAGCACTGCAGATGGGGTCTCACCAGAGCAGAGCAGAGGGGCAGAATCCCCTCCCTGCCCTGCTGCCCACACTGCTCTGGATGCAGTCCAGGACATGGGTGGTGTCTGGGCTCCCAGTGCACATGGCAAGGGCGTGTCCAGTCTCTCACCACCAGTCCTTTTCAGCAGGGCTTTTCTCAGTCTGTTCATCCCCCAGCCTGGATCGATATCAGGTGTTGCCCTGACCCAGGTACAGCACCTTAGACTTCTTAGTCTTGTTAAACCTCATGAGATTCCCATGGACACATTTGTCAAGCTTGTCCAGGTCCCTCTGGATGGCATCCCTTCCTTCAGGTATATCAACAGCACAATTCAGCTTAGTATCATCTGAATATTATCTGAGGGTGCACATGATGTCCTTCTCCACGGACATCCCCTTGTCATGGAGAAGAAGCTTGCATGCCGTTATGAGGTTGCAAGCTGTGCTGGAGGTGGTACATGCCTCTGATAGGGTCTCCCATGCTAGTCAGGTCTCAACTGAAGGGTCAGACAAAGTGTGTCCATGGGCAGGATGGGCTTGCTAGCTCCCCAGCAACAAAAGGAGAAAGACAACTCCAACTCCAAACCTGGGCAGATGGAGCTCACTTAGCCCTGTGAGGCCAACGGGCAGTCAAACAAAACCAAACCCAAAAAGACAAAGGCATACACCTGCCTCCAAAGGTGTGTCCAAGTTAATAGTTGCATGTTGGAACATCAGAACCTTGCTCGATTCTGCGGATGGTGGACGTCCTGAGCGTCATTCTGCTCTAATTGCCCACAAACTCTCACGACTCAACATCAACATTGCTCCTCTCAGTGAAGTTCGCCTCCATGAGGTAGGTAGCCTTAAAGAACAGGGTGCCAGCTACACACTCTATTGGTTAGGCAAACCCAAAACTTAAAGTCACTTTTCAGGTGTTGGTTTCATGATTAGAAACTCCATTGCCTCCAAACTTGAAAATTTGCCAACAGGTTGTTCCAATCGCATTATCTCCTTATGCCTCCCACTACACAACAAACAACATATTGTTCTCTTCAGCGTATATGTCCCAACTCTCCAAGCTGACCCTGATGAAAAAGACAAATTCTACACTGACCTGCACCACCCAACCCAAAAGGTTCCTGCAGATGACAAGATCATAATCCTTGGTGACCGCAACACCAGAGTAGGAAAGAACTATGAAGCCTGGAAAGGAGTACTGGGCAAGCACGGTGCTGGAAACTGCAACGACAACATGCCTGCTGCTAGAGTTTTGTGCAGAGCAGCAGCTCACCATCACCAACACTATCTTTGTTCTCAGACAACTGCAAGGGAAGTGTAGGGAATAGAACAAAGGACTCTATGTAACTTTCATTGACCTCACCAAAGCTTTTGACACTGTGAACAGAAAAGGCTTGTGGCAG
>JAWWMO010000001.1:12555979-12571803 GCA_035047845.1 Dendrocincla fuliginosa
TACACTTTTACTACAATTGTATTTTGAGTACTTTTTTTCCCTTCTCTCTGGAGGGGAGGCGGAAATCTGTGTGGCCGGCAGTTGGGTTTGGCAGGGAGCCAACCCAAACCTCCACCCCACCCCCCCAAAAAAAAATAAAACCAAACCCAAACCAAAAAAACCCCAAACCCCAAACTGAAATCATGCAAAAAAGCATGCATACAGTAGCTTTTTTGAAATATGGTTACTGAGACTTAAAAATCCTGATGCAGTTTCCAGGACCAGAATGTTCTATTCTGCTGTTCAGTGACTTGCAACAATATTTTTGGGTACTAGAAGGACCACGAGAGAGAAAAAGGATGACTCTCCCCTTGGATGAATCTGGTTGTACACGATGCATTGGCAGATGTAAAATCAAGGAAGACTAATTAGTCCTTGGTGTTCTCAGAAGTAGTGAGTGACTAATGCAAAGCAGAATTTTGGAAAATAGGGTATCTGTCTTCTTGTCACATGGATTTCCATGACATCTGTCCGCGAGTATGTGAGTACAGTATATGAAATAATCTTTATGGCTAAAGCTTATCACAGAGATGATAAGCTTTATCATCTTTTCATCAATTTAACTCTGCTCTAAAGAGCTCTAAAAAAACTTTTCCCTAATGGAAGCAAATTAGAGATTATTTCCTTGCTAACTTTCTTATAAAGTCTTTTTGATTATTTTATTACCATTTAGATGAAAATGTTAGTCCAATTATAACTTTTATAAAAAAAAAAAACGGCAAAGCTTAATACTAGAAGCATTGATATAATCTGAAAATCATAGTGAACAAAGGAAAAGGAAGAAGGGATGAGAGTCTTGAATTGGGAGAAAATGTTAAAGAAAATTAGAAGGAAAAGAAAAAAGCCAAGGGTATAAGTGTGACATGGAAAGTGACCGACCCCCCCCCCCCCAAATATTTCTCTTAAACAATTTGGTTTTGTTTGTTTCTAATTAATCAATGACTGTTTATTTCTTGATTTTATTTGTTATAACAGAAACAGGAATGGAAGTTATTGACATTATATGATATGACAGACTCATTGAGATAAGCTCTAGGGATTTGTCTTTATAGTGCTGTTCCTTCTGATTATCATATGGTCTGGGCCTAAAACAACTGTTACACAAACTATTGCAATTTTATCTGATTCTACATCACACAAAAATTGGCTGCATAGGCTAATTTCCTGAATATCTATATTTTCTTTCAAGGCTTTCTATTCATCTGTTCAGGGCTTTTTGTTTTTATGTGTGTTTGATTGCTTTTTCTGAGAAAAGGAAGGGATTTAATGTTTGTCCATATTATAGACTTGATTGAAAATTGGTGCCATTTAACAAGTAAAGGTAAAAATTTATTGATCAGAAAAAAAAAAAAATTTGTTACAATTCTTTAAAAATGCATTCATATCTTGTAGAAAATATAAACATTTGCTTTCCTATACCTGGAAAGAAGTTTTGAGTAAGTAAATCAAGTAAGTGATCATTGTTTTTCAAAGAAACTTCTCAGCAAGCCTGTGGCATTGAGTAGCTGGAAGGTTTCACAGAAGTAATATGAAAGAGAGGGGCCCACAGTTAAATCCTATTTATTTAAACCCAAAATGAACTTCATTGGGATTACTCACATTTTAAGAAGGTGCATGCATACATGGTTTTTGTTACTAGAGATTAGTTCATTAATATTGTAAAGGCTGTATGATTCTAACTCTCACAAGCTCATTTAAAATATTGTTTACATTCCTCTCTTTTTGTTTTAATAACTGTTTTCTGACTACATTATTTGAGTTGAGTATTGACATCACTTACACTATTACACTTTCTCTGGCCTATGATATCTTGTTTCCAAACTTTATTTTATTTGTTTGCCTGAGGTTGCTTATGAGTGAAATTGTCATTGCTTTAGAACATTCTCTAGTCATTCAGAGCAAGTGTATAATGTAAAAAAATATTTACCTACAGATTAGCGACATGATTGTTCCCCATTGCCACGTTCCGTGAGGGTAAAAAAGACGAGCCACTCCGGGTGAGGGTAAAGCAGGAATGACCCACGAGACTTATACAGGGTTCTGGAACTAGGGAGGAGTTCGGGGCGGAGCACGACAAGCAAGGTAAAAGGCAGGTGGCAACCGTGCAAACAAGGGGTTAAGCAGGCAGGGTAAACCTCCCTTAAGGGAGTGGTGCAGTGCACCAAAGCTCAACCAAGAGGGAAACTGGGATGGAACAACCAATAGGGAAACTGGGATGGAACAACCAATAAGAACAACTGAACAGTAGAAATGTAATTATGACTATTCTAATACAAGTATTTATCTACTTTATTAGAACAGGAAAAAACTTTTTGAAAGCATCAGGCTATGGTCCATTCAGTTTGGTCTCTTTCTCCTTCCGAGAGTGGATAATCTGCCGGTGGTTTCCCCACACCCCATACTATTGTCTTTGATGCTTTTTTCTGTAAAAGATGTTTTCAATGCTGTTGCATATTTCATTGTGTTCAGTTAAAACAAATTGGACCAGAAAAAGTCTTTTTATTTTTATAGAACAGTTTTCTATAATCTTTTGTAAATGCCAGATGTACAGTTTTCAAATTACTTTTCAGGTTTCCTTGAAGAAAGTAATTTTTTTAATGAAGACTGGAGAGTTCCACAAATTATTGACTGTATGTGCTAGTCTGGAACTACAATTAAAACAAGTATTAATTTTAAAGGGAATGTTTAGTCACAAGGGTGAAACTTAAAGTGCATTTTAAATCAAAGCAGACAGTTTTGGGCAGTGTCCAGCAGTTAGGAGGATAGTAATTGCAGTTTATTTTAAAACAGACAAAGAAGTCAAAAATCAAAAGAAATTCCTGCACAAAAGATTTCAAAACACTGGTTGGTTTTCAAGGTTCAAGGTTTGTGAACTTCCCCAAGGTCAGAAAATGTAGTATGAATGCACAATTAAAAGTAAAAAGAATGAGAATTATGTCTTAATCAAGACTATCTATTGAATGCCTATTTAATATTTACACTCATGTCATTCTTTCTAAGGCCATAGACAGAAAGGGAGATGGGAATATGTTGGGTGGGGAAAAGAAATTAAGTATCTTAACAATGAATTCCAATAGTCTTGTATATAAATTTCAGGTCATAACTATGTTATACTTTAGACTCTCCTGTAACAGTTACAGATAGGAAAGGCATAGCTGCCAGAAACATTTATATCAACAATAAGTTGATCTTTAATTTCTTAGCTGTCTTAAGAAAAATGTTATTATGATTGAACAGTTATTTACTGATACTGTGACAAATTACCTGCTTTTAGACACTCCTAATTTTGCATATAATATCTTACATATAACAGCAAATTTCATACAGACATTGAAAGATGCTCTGGTCCAACCTTTCATGGGAAAAGGAGTCTAGGTAAGACTACCTAGCAGCTTGTCCAGTCACGTCTTGATAACCTCCAGTGACTGGGACTCTACAACATGTATGGAGAGGTCATTGCAGTGACTGACTATTGCTACTGCAAAATCAAAGATCAAGAGGAAACCTCTTACGGTGCAACCTCCACCCGTTGTCCCTTGTTTTTCCAATTTGATTCCTTTCACCCTCTCTGAAGTACTGGCATACTGTGATGAGGTCCCTCCTGAGAAAAGGTGAAAATACTTAATGCTTTCAGCCTTTACACATTTTTTTTTACAAACTTTACACAGTTTTGCAGACCTTTGACCATCATTGTGGCCCTCCTTTGGACCAACTCCAGTCTGTCCTTGTCTTTTTTAAATGGTGGGGACTGGAACTGCACATGGTGCTCCAGGTGTCACCTGACAAGTGCTGAGTGGTAGTGTCCCTGTGGATGCATCCCAGGATATGATTCGCCTTTGTTGCTGCAGTGGTGCACTGCTGGCTCACCCTCAGCCCGTTGGCCACCAGGACTCCCAGGTAACCCTTTTATCACTTGTTGAAGTTCCTACTGTTCTTTCTAACCCACTGTTCCAGCCTGCCCAGGTCTCTCATAATTTATGATGTTGAACATCATGGAGCCTGGTATTGGTCCCTGAGGGATCAGATGTGTGACAGGATGCCAGCCTGAGCAAAAACCATTGACCACCACTCTCTGAGTACAACATGTTATTCAATTTCCTACTCATCTACCAGACCATCAATCCAGTCTGTATCTTGTGAGTTTGTCTAGGACAAGGCTGTGGCAAACAAAATGCTTTGCTGAAGTAGTGTAATTTCTATAAAACACAACAGTTCTGCTCTACTTTACTGATCTATGGGAATACCTTTAAATTTACTTTCTTACTAAGTAACTAATCTTATTTCCTGACATTATAAATTATGCTGATTCTCCTATATTCTCTTATATTGTCAGCTAAACCTACTTGAGTCAGGCTAAAATTAAGTGGAATTGATGAATGTTTTCTGCAGATCTTTTAATGTGCCCATCAAAGAGATGCTCATCTCTCATCAAGATTTAAGCAAATAAATATTTTAGTTCTTTAGATCTTGAAATTACTGATGATGAAAGTGGCCAAAGTGAGGATCTTCAGTTATGGAGCAGAAGGTATTCTAAGGAGATAAAAATCCTGCAGCTCTTATCTCAACACGAAGGAGAGTGTTTTCATTCATGAGCTGACTGAAGTAATTAGGAGGGAATTCATTGCTCACTGGAGCGTGCTACTTGGAGCTAATGACCTACAGAAAGAGAAGCAGAGATGTAGTAGGCAATGAATTCTGCTGCAGAGCAGTAGGGAGGGTTGCATGTGGACAGATGGGTGGGTGACACTAAATCATCAATAAACTGTGATGAAGAGGCACAGGAACATTGACTGCTGGTGCATATCTCAAAAGAAACAACACTGAAGGCTTCCCAAAAACTCCATGAAGTAGTTCACTATTACATGTCCTGAAGGCACTTGAATATTTATGAATGATGCATTGATTTTACATTCCATGTGAAAAATCACATCTTTCCAAACAATTTTATGAAAAACGTAGAATTATAGAATGGCTAGAGTTGGAAGGGATGCTTAGATGACACTTTGGACAACCTGTTCCAGTGTTTCACCACCTTCATTGTAAAAAAAATCTTCCTAGTCTGAATCTTACATTCTTTTAGTTTGAAACCTCTTGTCCTCTTTTCTTACCCTTTAAGTACTGAAAGGCTTCAATAACATCTCCTTAGAACCTTCTCTTCTCCAGGCTGAATAATCCCAGTTCTCTCCACCTTTTCTCATGGGAGAACCTGTCCTCACAGGAAGAGTGTCTTCCACTGTGGTAACTTCTCTTACTAAAGCGATGAAGTCAATATGGAGGGGATAAGAAACATGGGTTTTATTGCATTACGGCATGAGAACAGTTTTTTTTAATTACCCCTTTTGCTAAGATGCTATTAGGATGGAAATTTTGGGTTCATTCTCCACAGACAATTTTAAGAATCCATCTACATTTTCAATTAGAAGCCCTTCATGTGATTCTCTTTGTATTCAGTGGTGACTTCAAATGTATGAAAGAGACAAAGGTTATAACTGTGGGGAAAAATGACACTTTTTTCCCCCCTCACTTAAGCTTTAATATTTCTTTTCTGTCACTCAAGTAGAGATGATGCATTATTAAGTAATAGTTGAAAATCTTGCTTTTAATAGGATTCTCTGCACTATAAAAACAAAGGTAAGAAAGGAAAGATATTTCTCTTCAATGCAAAATGCTTAAAAAGGTGCTTCCCACTTTTCTTTGTTCTGTCAGTCCCTGATCGTGTTCCTGGGACCAAGATGGCTGAGGGTACTTTCTCTTGCTCTGCACAGAGTTACATCACTCTGACAACATATTTAAGGCAAAATAAAATATTATTGCACAGAAGTAATGGTGGCCTGAGAAGAGACGTGTGAGAATATGTGAGAGCAAAGCCCAGCAGACACCAAGGTCAGTGAAGAAGGAGGGAGAGAAGGCACCAAAGCAGATATTCCCCTGCAGCCTGTTGTACAGCCCATGGGTTGGCAGCTGTGCCCCTGCACCCCAAGGAGGTCCATGGTGGACCAGAAATCCACCTGCAACCTGGGGAAAACTCCACACCAGAGCAGGTGGATGCTTGAATGGGGATGTGACCTCATGAGAAGCCCTCATTGGAACAGATTCCTGACAGGAGCTATGAACCTGTGGAGAAACCCACACCGGAAAAGGTTTGCTGGCAGAGGACTTGTGACCCCACGGGGAACCCAGGCTGGAGGAGTCTGTTTCTGAAGGACTGTGCACTGTGGAAGGAACCCAGGCTGGAACAGTTTGTGAAGAACTGCATCCCATGGGAAGGGCTTACATTGGAGAAGTTCATGGAGGACTGTCTCCTGTGGTGGAACCCCACACTGGAGCAGGAGAATGACTTCTCTCCTTTAGGAGGAAACAGAGGCAAAAATAGTGTGGTGAACTGACCATAACACCCATTTCTGTTCCCCTGCACTACTGGGAGGGGAGGGAGGAGATAGAGAATTGTGAATAAAGTGTGGAAAGTTTTGATTGATAGTAAATTCAATTAATTTCCCTAAGTCCATCTCTTTGACCATGATAGTAACTGGTGAGTGATTTTGCCTCGTCCTTACCTCAATTCATGAGTCTTTAATTCTATTTTCTCTCCTCTCTTAATGAGGGGAGTGATAGAGGAGCTTTGATTTATCCAGCTAGGGTCAAATCACCAAACCTACTGATTAAAAATACTTTGTGGACATTTCCCATGCAGAGAACTTTTAATATTTTAATAGCTTGGTAGACAGTAATTGATTATTTTTCAATGCAGTAGGGCACTTATTCCCCCTTCACCTTTTTCACTAGGTCAGATTTGAGGAAATCAATATGTCTAAAAATAGCACATTTGTGCCCTTATCTTGCTAAGTCTGGGGACCATGCCACCAAGAAAGAAAAAGCATTAAGCTGTTTTCCAATAACATAGGATTGTCTTTGTAAGAAATACCTGTATCATGTGCCAATCTTTCTTCTAAGCCCAGAAGAACTTCTTTACTCTGTGAGTGACTGTGCACTGGAACAGGTTGCCCAGAGAGTCTCCTCACTGGAGATATTCCAGAACCATCTGGCCATAATCTTTTGTGCCATATGCTCTGGGATGATCCTGCTTATCAGGGAGGTTGGACCAGATGACTCACTGTGATCCCTTCAAGTCTAACCCATTCCGGGATTCTGTGACCGTTGAGAATATATTATGTGTAGGAATGAAAGAATAAGCAAACACAAATGTTCTCTAACACCCATGGAAGCAGGGAGTTAAAAGGTGCACAGCCCTGACTTCACTGAGAACTATTTACCTTTACAGTGCTGATTTAAGACAGAGATAGAGCAATTATGGACACAATTCACAACCAAGTCAGGCTTTATTATTCATAAAGATACTTACATGTTGCTCCTCTTTGTTGTCTTCTAGTGTTCTTATTTGGATTATGATTAAAACAGATGCTTTCAGGGCTATTTGAGATGACTGTTATTTACTGAGAATAATTAGAATAAATGACACTGAAAATCATGACTGGAATGCACAAAACTGCAACTTAAAATAGAGGTAGCTAAAAAGGCCAAGATGCTCAGCTTTTATGCTGAAGTAAAGACAGGGCACAAGTGTCCAGCTTTGTAATAATAAGCAACTATAAAAAGAATATAACTTACTTTATTGTCACTTCAGAAAGGATATTTGACTTCTTATCAATGCTGTGAAATGAACTCTGTATTATTAACATCTGATAGCCTGTCCATATGCAATGAACCAGTTTTCTCAGTTTATTCTGATATTTTTCAGAAAACTCCAATACAGTGTACAGGCAAAAATAGGTACACAAACCAAGCTACTCCTGGAATTATCCACACATCCTGAAAAACAAAACAAAACAAACAACCAAACAAACAAAACCCCAAAAAACCAAACCAAAACCCACCTTCTGGATGGGAAAGCATGTTATCATTTCAGTATATGTTTTAAATATTTAAATTCAAAGTTGAACATCAGAGAAATCAGGCAGGCAGGTGATCCGTATTTTAAGCCCTTGCATTCAAAGAACAGAAGTGCTAAAATACAGTTCTTCATGTAGTAAAATGCATATGCATTAATAGGTTAAAATACCTGTCTGAGATGACACAAAAGTAAATAATGAGGTATATATGAACATGTACACTCTGTTCCCTAGGACTTCTTTCAGTTTTGTAAATTTTGATCTCTATTTGAATATTGTAGTTTCTAGTACCTGTGATACTTACCAAACCAGTTGAAACTGGTGTTTAAGGGCTAGAGTATATGAATGTAACTCAAGGTCTAGAGACACTGGAAAAGAATGAATATCAAGTTATTTGACAAGCATTTTTTTTAAGGATAATACTGTTAGAGAAGATTTAGCAGATAAATATGGTAGATTTTTTTAACTGTTGTAAGCTGCTAAACCATCTTCTTTAGTCAATACGTTTCTTCTGCCTGAAGATATAATTAGTAATTTGAATACTAAGAGTACTAAAAAGACCTCTAAGCTGTTATATGTGGATTTTTTTAATTACTTGTTCTCTCTTTGTACTGTTTTTTATCTCATTTTTTCCACAAATATTTTTCTCCTACTTGCTATCCAATCCTCACAAGTGCATGTGCTTAGAAGCAGGCTGTGATTCAAGTGCCTTACCTTAGGGTTTATGTCTCTGCACAGAAGGGTATGTTCTCAAAAAACTTAGGAAAGGAGTTGAGCAACAGAGTAAGACTTTGCAGAAGTTCCTAATCAGTGATTTTTAACAGTGGATTCTTGAACAGATTATTTAATGCTAAGGTTGTGTTCATGAGATCAAGAACCTATTCCTTATTAGGTTTGAAATTAAGGTTAACTCACCCATTAGAAATAATGAAAATACGTTCTTGTCTTTTTCAGTGATTAATTTGCACTGTTAAACTTTCATTTTTTTTTCCAATATTTGCCATTTTTTTCCGTGTACCATTTGGTAATACACAACAGTGAATAAGCCTAGAACAAACAGTGGAAGTGATCTGTGAGAATTCAAGATTATAGTAAATATTAGACATTTTATTATTCTTTACCCTGATTGTTTTCCACAGATCTTAATTTAGCCTTGTGTTGGTTTAAAGGTAAAATGATGGGAGAAATTAACTCAACTAAAAAGATATTATAAATCAGAATTACAATTTACTAAAAAGATTGATACAATGATACAAAGAGAAATTGGTTTCAACCCACAAAAGAAACAGATGTATAACCCAGCACCCTGGAGCACGAACAGAATGGTGTTTGTTAGTCCCTGTGCTGAAAGCCACATGGTCCCCCTGTGGAAAGGAAAACCTTTAGGTGAGGATGATGGTCACAGTCTTGTTAAGAGTGGCAGTGGCAGTCGTGTTGAGTTTCTGGTCCCCTTCTAGATCCAATGAGTGGTACCAGAAGGCCCCAAACCCCATGGTTATATATGCTCATCTTGAGGTGGGAATGCCAAGTACCTCCTCATAGGGCGGGGAGTTTCACAACGGGTGATTTGACTTTGTGAGTCACAAGATATTTTCGTAATCTTTGATGGCTCATTAGCAGATGTGACCCCTTAGGCTGGGTTGAAGGTGCAAATGCCTCCCCAGAGGGGAGTTATCACACACTGGTGTGAAAACAAAGAAACACTGCCCTGTCTCCCAGGGTTCCTTAATACCCAGCTTGTAGCCTGAGGGGTCAGGAGTGCCCTAGGCAGCTGCTGCAAATGATCCATTATTAATTGTTCATGAGAAATGACAGAGAGTGTAGAATACACAGTTTTGATTACACCCACACAGTGATAAACTGGTTCCGGCTGCTGTACTTTGTACAAGCCTCTTCATTAACTGATCTATTTAACATGAAATTCGGTATTAGCAGTTAGAATTCACTAGA
Organism: Dendrocincla fuliginosa; assembly: GCA_035047845.1. Classification (NCBI taxonomy): domain Eukaryota; kingdom Metazoa; phylum Chordata; class Aves; order Passeriformes; family Dendrocolaptidae; genus Dendrocincla; species Dendrocincla fuliginosa. Next base: position 12,565,876 of record JAWWMO010000001.1, read on the forward strand.
AGGGAATCATGCTAATAAACAGATTCCCTTCAAATGAATAGACTGGCTTAATATCATGTAGAGTACTGATTGTGTTTGTTTGTTTATTTTCTACTTAAATTCAAAAATATGAAACCATATAAAAATGTTTTCTCTTTTTAAAGCATCCAATTAGAGTGGAAATGGGTTGAGTTAGAAGAGTAATAGACTATATGACTTTATGTATCAGTGAGTGTCAGAGGGAAAATTAATTAGAACATTTGTAAATGAAGGTTAGAATTTACAGAATACAGAAAAGATGCATTAAAAATATTCACAGGTTTTGTTTTTAATCAACCGGGTGACACCACACTGGAAACAGCTCTTTGAGGCAGAGTTCACAGTACAAGATAAAGAAAATATTTGTAGGAAACAGTATCAAAATGCTTTTCATTATATTCAAGAGGCTTTGAAAGCAGAAGGTATTTACAGAAGTTTGCAAAATTTAATGTAAGCTTCTTCACAAATCTCAATAATCATAGAATTATTAAGGTTGGAAAAGACCTCTAAGATTGAGCCCACCCCTTAAACCAGCACTGCCATGTTCACCACTAAACCATGGCCTCAAGTGCCACATCCATTCAGGAACACTCCTGTGAATGGTGATTCTACCCCTTCCCTGGGCAGCCTGTTCCAATGTCTGACCACTCTTTCAGTGACAGGTTTTTTTCCTAATATGTAATCTAAACTTCCCCTGGTGCAGTAATGCCTTTATTTTCCTGGAAGGTTATCTGGCCCTTTTTCCAAGAAAAGTATTTTTGTAAGCAATGGAAATGGTTGATCCTCACTGTCGTTCACTTGCAAAAATTAACGGGGACCTGCTCTTCACAAACTATCAGGAATATTCTAAAGTGCCTCTGTGTCTGGGGGAAGTAATGCCAAACAATCCAGGTAAGGGAATTTCCTTAAAGATTTTTTTTTCTGCTTTCTATACTGATAATAGTAACATAAGGATTCCATTTTCTTCTTATTTTTATATCAGCTGACTTCAGAGAAAAAAAAAAAAAAAAGATTTAATGTTCTGACACTGAAAAATGGAATGTTAAGGAAGTCCGGAGGCTGAACATCAATGGAAAGACATTTAAAAATAGATTTAAACATCAGCGGTAAGAGTATTTTTCTCTTTGTATAGATACATATGGTTATGATGTAGCAGTTATAAAAAGAATCAGCTTTAGCTACTTTATAATCCAACCATATAAAAATAATATGCATATTGACATGCCAACATAAAGAGTAACTCTATTATGTATTATATAAAAAAAATAATAGCAATTTAATTCTTCTGCCACTGACTTGGTTTTCAAGCAGTAATATTAAATCTTCATGCAAAAGTAGATTTTCCTGGTAATTATACCATAGGCATAACAGAATTTTTAAAGTTTGAAGGCCACACCTGTGATTGATATTGCTATGTTGTGGTCTGCAGAATCAGTGCAAATGCCAGTGATGTCAAGTATTGCCAAGCTCTAAATAAACTGGCACACCTGTAAAAGACAATGGGTTTAAATGAGAAGGTAGAGATACTTTAAAATATGGAGGTAATTTTTCATATGGTAAGTGTTGTCTGAACCTGTCTCCTGTAGATTTTGTGCACACAGGTGTCATTTAATAAGTTTTCTGTTTTCTTGGGATTTCTGTAAACCTGAATTTTAAGACATAAAAAGTAAAGGCAGCAAAGCTAAACTTACAGTTCTTCACTTGTCATTTTTCTTCATCTTCTTCAAGAAAAAAATCAAATAATTTTTACATTCCTTCTTACTAGGGACTCTTTCAACCTGCATATTTTTAATAAATTACAATTGCAAAGTTTGTGGGCTTATTTTAAAGCTTGCTATTTTCTGAACAGCAACTTTTTTTAAATTTCTTACAAAAGTTATAAAAAAAACCACCAACATGATGTTCAGGGCAAGAACCAAGAATAAATAAATCAAGTTACTCTCTTGACTTTGTGATATTTTAAAGTAGGAACAAAATGAAAAGCATAAAATTCAGTATTTTAACTAAAAATACTGATAATTAATATTATTAACCCTTCTCTTTTAAAATGTTTCTGCAGTTCTCACCATCATCACAGTCTCTTGTAGACATTTATTTAAGGACTGTTTTTGTACTTGATATTGTTAACTGAAGTTTTATGAAGGTCTTCAAAACTGAAACTAGAACCAAGGTCTCCTTCTTTCTAACTGATTAGATTGGTTTCTTTTGTAATCTGTTTGTCCTTTCTGGTTCAATGAACCATTAACTCCTTTATGCAAAGGGAATTAGGACAGGAATAATGAAACCTTGTTATAAGAGTTTATAATTTGCTGGCCAGGACATCCATATTGGACAGGTAGTTTTCAATAATCTTCTCAGGTAGTAGGAGTGGTGAAGAGGGAGGAATAAAAATCCTTGATGTGTATTCAGCAATTGATTTCTCAAATGAGATGGGGCTGAGAAGGTGATAAAATGGAAAAAGGGAAGTAGTACAGCTTCTTTTCCTAGCACTGTACTCTAAGGCAAAGGGGTTACTCATGTTACCCTTTGGTCCTTTTTTGTTATCCAGTGCACACAAAACCTGCTCTCTAGTCTGCTTGCAAAATAAAGAATGGCTTACTTATCACTGTTGCCAAGCTTGTTTTGTTTAGCTATTCATGTGATCTTTAAAGCAATCTTCAAAACAGTTAACAAGACATAGCTTTGCAGTAAAGTTCTTCACCATATTTATGTCACTTATGTCACATTCTTAGCTGTTTTGGTTTGGTTTGTTTGTTTCTTTGGTTTTTAATTAAGAAAATTTGGTACAAAAAGATAAGGAAATGAAAATTGGTTTAACATCAAGTCAGCTGATAAGAAATTCTGAAATTTTGCATTACTGAGGATGAATGCCATTCTTATTTAATAGTCTCTGCATTTCACTCCCTTTCTGCTTATTTCTTACCAGAATATGTCCTATTGTAAGGAACAGAAGGCATGTAATATTGTTAGCAACATAAAAACAGCTTTTTTTTTTTCTTTTCTGCCACCTTCCTCCCCCCCCCCCTTTAGAAATGCATAAGTCCAAAGAAAATAAACTCTCTTGTATAAACAACCCACTGAAATGATGTGAACAGGTCACCTCTGGAAAGTAGTGAACATATTTTGAAATAAAACAACAAAGCTTAAATTTGTTAGCATGTATTTTGTGTGTATGTGTGCAATTCTACTGCATCAGAGAATTTCTCTGCATATTAGACAAACTACTGAAAAATTAGTTATGGCTGTTTTTTTCCTAGAGTCAGTATTATCATCACATATTTTACTCTGTTTTTTTTGTATGGGTTTGTTTTTCATGATGATGATCTCTCTCTCCAACAAAAATGTAAAACACAGTTAAGGTATTGATGTGTAAACCCTTTTTTATTATCCTACACACTGAAATATTCCCAGCACTTGAAGGTTTTTATTGTGTCTCCAATCTATATGCATGTATTGCACGTTTTTTGTTATACTTTCCCTTCTACTCCATCTGCACTGGATGTTATCAGACATATTTTTCAGTAAGAATGATCAAAGTGTGTTCAGAACATAAGTCTACTTCTTTACAAATTGAAGATCTCTCCTTTTTATATAAAAGATGGAACAATATATACTTTTTTCTTTCAGCACATCTTCCTCCCCAGCTTCATTTTCACATAATTCAGCCTGCTGACTAAAGGAAAGCAGTACAATCTTGGTGTTTTGCTTTTGTACTTTCTTTAGATAATTCTTTTTCTTTTTTCACCTTTCAAAGTTAGGGAATGTGTATAGGGCATTGCAGGTTATGGAAAAATTGGATCTTTATCACATATGTAACACATCCAATAGTTTGACACATTACCCTGTTGGAGCTAGTTCAGAGGAGACAACCAAAGTGATCAGAGGGCTGGAACAGCTCTCCTATGAGGAAAGGCTGAGGCAAATGGGAAGAGGAGACTTTGGGGTGACTAATCATGCTCTTCAAGTTGGTGTCCGAAAGTTGGAGAAATAATTCTCTGGCCTATTTTTGAGTATTAAAAAGCAAAAAGCACTCCTTTATTACAGCGCTGAGGTGCACAGGAATATTTTGCATTCACTGAACTGCATAGGCTTTTAAAACTTTATACTATAAATATAAAATATAATTATGATATATAGATTCTATATACAGTGTATAGAGATTACCTCATCTGTTACACCCAGTTCCAAAACCATCCCTCCCACAGTACTGCTGTCACCACACCCCTGACCTGCCTCCTGCATTTGAGTTGGAGGTCCCAGAAGACCCCTATCTTCATCTCTCCCTCCTCTTCTCCATCTCCTGTGACATGGTATCATGCCTTTTGGAATGGTTTTGAGGCTTCTGAGTGGCTTTGACTGGTTATCAGGTGTTATGTCTCTATCTCAGTACAGGTTTTACAGATAGAAAAACCCTTTACCTCATTAAAATCCTTGTCTGTTGAAATTATTAAGAAAGAATGATAGACTACATTTTTAGAAATCTTCTATAAAGGTCCTAGCAAGTTATTCTAAAACCTATATAATCCAGATTTTATAGCTGCATAGTACCTGAAGGGATCCTACAAGAAAGTTGGAGAGAGACTATTTACAGAGCAGGTAGTGACAGGATAAAGGGTAATGGCTTAAAACTGACAGAGAGTACGGTTAGGTTAGATATTGCGAAGACATTCTTAACTGTGAGGGTGGTGAGGCACTGGCACAGGTTGTCCAGAAAAGCTGTTCAAGGACAGCTGGAAGTGTTCAAGGACAGGTTGGATGGGGCTCTGAGCAACCTGGTCTAGTGAAAGGGGTCCCTGCCCAAGGCAGGGAGGTGAAACCAGATGATCATTAAGTTCCCTTCCAACCCAAATAATTCTGTGATTCTATGATTCTGTGATTAAATGGAATTTAATTAAGGTTGACCTAGAAAGTAGACACTTAAACTGCAGACAGCTCAGCTCCTGTAATTCAATATTTGAAACTTTTTAAGTCAGAAAAAACTCTAATATGTATTTTAAACTGACTTACAGATAATTTCACAAATTATCAGTCCATTTAAAAAAAGTATTAAAACTTCCTCTTTTTCCTTTATTTAATTGCTAAAGTGTAAAAACATATTGGAATGAATAGATGCATATATATAAAAGAGAATTAATATTTAAAGAACGGTAATGCTGTCTCCAACTTGCTGATGAAGAAGCTACATCAAGTTATTTCCTGCATAAAGAAAGATGTTCACATATTGGGTTGGTTTTCAACTTTCAGATGGATACTGCACATAAGTTAATTTTTCTGCATAGTTAATCAGTATAGCAAAGTCTCTGTTATAAACATCCATGACTTATTTGCAATATAATGTAACTAAAACTATCAATGGATAGAATTGCCAGAAATATATTAAATGACTCAATTATGTGCCAGCAGTTCCACAAAGTGAATTATCAGGGAAAAATGACCTAGCTCTGTATTCTAAATTTCAAGAAGCTTAATTATTATTGAATTATTCATACATTTGCTGAATTGTATGTGTCAAAGACAAATTTGCAGAAAGCACAAAAAAATAAGAGGAATTAAAACGTGGCAGAGCTGGAAATTAACCTGGACTGAAAGGAATACCTTGAATTAATCCTTTGCTGAAAGAAAAAGAAAACAAAAACAAAACAAACAAAAAATCCAACCCCAAAAACAAACAAACAAACGAACAAACAGACAAAAAAAAGAAAAAAAAACTACCAAAAAGAAGAAAAGAAAAAAACAACATACAGTCATACAAAGCCATAAAATAGGGGTTTAAGTTTTTAAAATACAAATTACTATGAAATTTCCAATATACTTTCTATATTCTAATGTGTTCACTCAACAAAAGGAGTTTATTCAGCTCTGGTGGTCTTTCCTCTTTTCCTCCACCCCTTCCTTCCTTCCTTCCTCCCT
>JAWWMO010000001.1:12571903-12591059 GCA_035047845.1 Dendrocincla fuliginosa
ACTCAACAAAAGGAGTTTATTCAGCTCTGGTGGTCTTTCCTCTTTTCCTCCACCCCTTCCTTCCTTCCTTCCTCCCTCCCTCCCTCCCTCCCTCCCTCTCTCTCTCTCTCTCTCTCTTTCTTTCTTTCTTTCTTTCTTTCTTTTTCTTTCTTTCTCTTTCTCTCTTTCTTTCTCTCTCTCTCTCTTTCTTTCTCTCTCTCTCTCTTTCTTTCTCTCTCTCTCTTTCTCTCTCTCTTTCTCTCTCTCTTTCTCTTTCTCTTTCTCTTTCTCTCTTTCTCTCTTTCTTTCTTTCTTTCTTTCTTTCTTTCTTTCCTTGATTGCTTATCTGTTGGGAACTGGACTTCCCACTTAACTCATTTCTGAAAGGTCACAACTCATCATGATATGAAAATTAATTTGTCCTATTTAAGTGAAATAATTTTTGTAGTAATTTCTGTGTGAAATTTGATGTTAATTTAAGGGATCTGAACTTCAGAGTAAAATTTGATATTAACTGTAAAATGTTTACATCCTTCTGAAATCTGTTGTCATTGACGTTTTTTCAAGGTAGAAATTCTGTTTGAATTTGTTGTCTTCTTTTTTTCTTCAATAGATGCTTCTTGTTGGAAAGTTTACGCTTAGAGAGACTTGATGAAATTATACTTGCTTTGTCTTCAATTTTATTTCAAAGGGTTTTTTTTTCTTTTTATTAATTTTGTTAGATAGATTTTTGGTGAGATTTGTGAATTAGGGCATAAACCTTCTAAAAAAATCCATAGTTCTTTCAGTCTGAACATTTGCAGTATGTAGATTTGGAGGTAGAAAGACAGATGTAACAGTATACTTACGTTTTTGAAAAAAATATATGCTTTCAAACTTTTATGCACTTCTATGAACTAAAAATATTGCTTTTACAAAAAATTAAATTTAAAGTTCAGTAATATTATTTTTTCTGAATTTCATAGCAATTTCATTAGCTCTCCTTATATTTGTTCAGCCATTTTTTTGCAATCTAAACTTTTGAAGCTGCATAAGTTTTAGAAGTAAGTAATTCAGAATCCAAGAACCCTAAAAGTCTTTTAGAAGACATGAGTGGCTCAGCTACAAATAGGTTCTTCAATCAACCTCTTTGATAGCTGCTATCAAGTACAGTATAAAACACTGTGAAGTACTAAGGGCAGTAAGGTCAAAACGAGTTGATAGGTGAAAGAATATTTAATTATAATTTCTGTGTTCTGCTCTCTGCTCAGTTATTCTTGGGAAAAAAAAAAAAAAAAAACAAACACCCAAAAAAACAAACACAGCACATAAATGAAAAATAGGTTTGTAGGTTTGTTTTTAAAAGGGAAGGAGTAGTGTAAAAAAAAAAAAAAAAAAACCTGACTTGTATGGGATTATTTATTATACATTGAAATGATAATTATACTAAGTCTGTGTTAATGATGATGCCAGAAGGGCATGAGTTTGAATTAAACTAATTAAATATATCCTAAAGGAAAGAAGAAAGAAGAAATTGGGCTCCTCTAAAGCTGAGTATATATAATTAAAACAAGAAGTAGTGATAGAATGTAAATATAATATTGTACAGATCTATAATGAGGAGATAGTGCTGTAAGACATTTAAGGTATTAGATTTATAATTTAGAAGGTATAATAATCCATTGTCTAATGCTCGGAGCACATAAATTTACATAATTACATACCTAAGTACAAAAAAGTCAGTGAAAATTGCTAATTAGAAAGTAAATACAGTAAATATAGATAGACTAAACAAAATTTTATAAAAATAGTCTTTCTCTTGTACCCTGTTGTGAGACACTCAACAATCATCCTTTGGATCCTCATTGTGGACAAACCAAAGCTGGTCTCAGTATGACTAAAATTCCCTATTAGAAAGAACAAACTGTATTTGTTCAAAAGGAACTTAGATAAATTCCTTATAACAAATATATGTAGACAATAAATTAATCTATTTTATACAGTTTTGAACAACTTAGAATGATTGAAATTGGGATTGTAGAAGTGAGTTGGAACTGAGAAATAATGCAGAACGTGAGACAGAGGTTAGATTCAGATTGGAAGAGAGATGAGCTATTTTGCAAAGAACATGTGTTATTTTTATTCCAAACAAATTCACGGCTAAACTTTTCAAATGCTTATAAACCTGTAAATTCACCATGAAGCAATATTCTGTTGTATTTATGTTTTGAATTTAGGGTGAAAATTTAATGAATAGTTCAATTTCTTTGGGGAAAAAAATATAATAAAAAACCAGGACATGTAGAAAATACAGAATTACATTTTAGACAATCTCAAAAATAGTTGCATTTTGCAGAACTCTGTATAAAACTTATTTAAAAATTCCACACTAAATTTTAAAATCTTTGTATCTGGATGGACCAGCAGAATTTGCTGTCCTTCCTGTGCATATTTAATTGTCATTGCCTGCCTTGTGATAGTCATGATGATACATTATCCACAAAGAGAAGCATTTGTCTTATTACTGAAGATTTAAGTGTTTCCACTTGCTTAACATCTGTGAAACTTTTTATGTAGCAGAATCAGCTGCAGTGTGGACCCAGCTTTCCTCAAGAAGAAAGAAAGAAGGAGTGGGAAAATGAGATATGTTGGCAACATCCTGAAGGTTTTGCCAGCAGGAGACACCTCAGCCCAGGAATTGCAAAATATTCCTATAGTTACTGACCTGCGAGATAACGAGGTACGCACAGTGGTATGTGGGGATAATAATGTTGATTGCTGGTTAGATCACACCATGGATCATCTAATTTTTCTGGGTCAGGAGAAGTACTTTGTGTTTTTTGAAGGTTGTTGTGGCACAGGTAAAGTGATTTTTGTCACAGAGTTATGTGGGGCAGGGCATGCAAGAACCTGCTTGACTTCTAGCAAGGTACATGGGTTCACTGCTGTTATATGTGCACCACATCTTCAGAGAGGTATTCCAGGATTATTCCGAAGACCTGCAGTGGATACAGCTGGTGTTGCCAAGGTTTGAATAACAATTTGGGACTTCAGTGAAGAGGTAAGTGATCAATAGCTGTGAATGCAACCATCAATCCCTGCCTCTATAAATTTTCAAGGTAAAAATATTGGATATAATAAGACCCCGAGGGCATCTGTGGGAAACAGTGCTGGACATTATTTCCTCATCTAGATGGAAGTACTATTTATAATTACCCTCTCCTGAGTTAGACAGACAGCTTTTGATTCATCTAATTGTATTTCTCTTCAAACCAATTTGATTTAATTTCCCCATAGGATATGCTGTGACATAGCATCAAATACATTCTGAGAAATCCAGACAGATCTTCTGTATGTCTTTCTCGTAGTTCTGCAATTGTATCAACATCAGAAAAGTGATCAGGATGGCTTGGGACATTCAGTTGCTATGGATACATTTATGATTCTATTTTGCAAATGATTCGACTCTTTTCCAAATAGCAGCTCTAATCATTAGTAAATACACTTATGTGAATGTCATTAGGTGCTAACCTCACTTTCACATTTTTATATTTTTAGATTGCAACTTACTAGCACTAAAGGCCCACAAAGTTATTCCATACTCTACTACTTTCTGTGGTTCCTTCACTGTTCACATTCATCAGGTATAGCACAGTCTTGAACAAAGTTAACTTTTATGGAAAGTTTTTTCATTGCTTTGTTATAATCCAAGCAGTGCTTTTTTCTGTTCTGGTTTAGCTTTCCAGCTAATAATTTAGCCCTGGATTTTGGAATACTCAAGTGAACTCCTGGTAGGCTGATCTTCCCACTTATGATTTTCCATAACTGCAAGATGTACTCCCCAATTATCTGAATATGTTGATCTATAGTTCTTTTGCTAGTTTATTGATTTCAGACATGCAAGCCAGCTGCAATCTTTGTGGTTTTTTGCTTTGTTTTGTTTTGGTTTTGTTTTTCCCTTCTCTATACTTCCTTCAGTCTCTAACAAATTTTTCTGTCTAGTGCTAACACCAAGAACATAAAAAATAGTTCCTTCATTAGATCAGATTAGAGGAACATCTTATCTGGAGTTGCTCTGACAGAGGCCAATATCTAAAACTTCCAAGAAAAAAATGCAAAATTATGAATCAAATTCTATTTCCAGGAAAGTAAACTCTGAAGGATTACAAAAGAACTAATAAAATCAGCAGGAAGAAATAATCCTTCATAATCAATTTCAGCTATTTCTCTCTCTTAATGAAAAAAAGATGACACCATCTTGTGATTTAGAATAATTAATTTTTAAGTGCTGATTTTTTCTAATAATTGATCGTGCCTGGCAGAAGAACCCTTGGATTTTAAATGACCTTTGCAAGGCATTCAGCTCTTAATTTCTGAGAGAGAAAGGTTTAAAAAGGCACATAATTTATCTCCTGAAACAGATACGGGCCTAGCTGTATCCAACATATCGCAGAAGCTTTAAATTTAGGCTGAAAATTATTTAAGCTTATTAAAGAAAAAAAAAAAAAGTAGTTTCTATAAGGTTTCCAGTAATTTGACACATTTTGAAGCTGTTAAACAATTTTCTACCCTATATATCCGTATTCAAACTGCTTTTATTGTACAGAAGTGGCATAGTTTCTAATATCTCTTTTTTTAAAGATTAAGTTAAGTATATTCACAATTTTTGCAATGTTTAGCAAAACATTAAACAATCCTAGGTGGTTATGTGTGTAAAATTAGCATTTCATGCAACAGACGTCATCAAATGTTTGTTTATTGCCTAATATTTTGATAAATTAGTATTTCTGATAGTGTATTACTTATCTCTATTACAGAGATAAAAAGTCCTTTTTAATTTAATAATTTCTAATTTCGTCTTTAATAAGAAACTGTACCTATTTCTTTTGTATTTACTCGGCTATGTATTATTTTTCAGCTCATCTCATCATTTTTCAACTTAGAAACAAAATAATTTTGTTTTATAAAACACTTTTTATAGCAACCTGTAATGACCACTGTGGTGGGGGCAGCATATGCACTCCTGGAAACAAATTTTTGTGTTTGCAGAGTTAAGAAATAGTGAGTAAAATGCCAGTTTTCATCTTTATTTTATGATTTTTTCTGTTCTTGAACATAGAAAACTAGTGTTGGTCAAGACTACACTCTCAGATTAAGGCTTTGCATCAATGTATGTAATCACTGAAAATTGTTCTTGTTCAAAGTTCTTTCTTTAGATCAGTCAGGAACACACAAAAACACATACACAAAAACAAATCTTAATAAGAGAAGATGCCAAAAATTTTGTCACGGTGGATAAAAGATTTCACTTGAGACACAATTCTACTTGCAGACACTTGCGGAGACAAGAACAAAATGTTTCAACCAAGGCACATCTTCCAAATTTTGAGTTTAGATACAGATTAATGCTATTTTGGGTATCTATTATGTTTGGCCTTTTGACCAAAAAGACTACATGATGGAAGATTTACAAATTCAAGTGACCACATTAAAACCATTTTGCTCCATTTCCCTAAGAATCTAAACTATGTTTGAATTTGTGTTCATAAAGCGTTCATGAATAATTCCACTTTTCAATGATAAAGTTCTAAAGAGTTGAATATGTTGTCATGATTTTCATATCACATATTTTTAATATTAAATGTTGGGGAGGATGCTGTATGTATGTCCAAGTAGTATAATCTAAACAACCTCTTACAGGTGTATGTAGCTCATTTCAGTAGTGAAGAGCAATTCTGGGTGGCTGATAATGATTGCGATGACTTCAGTTCAAAAGGTAAGGTAAGGACAACTTCACAACCTCTTTTTTTTAAAAAAAAAAAAAAAAAAAAAAAAAAAAAAAAAAAAAAAAAAAAAAAAAAAAAAACCACCAAAACTCACAAAACCAAACCAAACCAAAACCAGAACCAAACAAACAAATGGTAGTTGTTTAGTTTCCTAGAGGAAGATGAAGAAAGATAGAAGCTTTTCTCCTCCACAAACACAACAGTGTTTTCCAGGAACACTTTAACTGAATTTGTACCATATCATTACCATTACTGAATGAGAAGTGCCTTAAGAGAAAATAAAAATCAAGGATGTGCATGGTAAGGCTCTGTTGTTGGAAGGTGTGGGGGTGGGATTTTTGTGAAGAATAGAGGAGATAATGTCCTAATAACAAACAGAATTACTATAGAATTTTGTGTTCTTAGTTTGAAGAATGGAAATGCAATCTTGAGGCTACTTCTAATGAAAGCTACGGAAATAACTAGATAAAAAATTATGTGAAGGTTTAGTTCTAAAAGTAACAACTCTTGGGATCCAATTATAAGAGAAAAATACTAATGACATATTAAAAGTAGATTCATAACTATAACATTAATTGGCCGTAAACTGGGTGCCAGTTAACTGAGAGTGGTTGGTACTTACTGCCATTCATATTTCTGTGCAAATATGCTCTGTATGTAGTTTAGAGGGTTAGTGACACTCCTTGCTTGTTTCCTCCCTTGTTTTGAAGTGTGGCTACTTTTGCACTTTCTTTGGTTTTGTTGTTGTGTTTGGTTGGTTGATTGTTGGTCGGTTTTTTGATAACATTTTCTCATCATTTTAGGCTGTTACCTAAACTGGTCCATAATAGCAAAATAGAAAACTTTCACCTTACAAAGCTACCATTGCCAAGATAGAACACAGTGTGAACTGAAAGAAATGAACAAAGAAAAAGCAAAAGAAAGGCTTCTGGAGAAGGTTTAAGAATTGGTAGAGAGATCTGACTCACTGAAGCAGATGCTGAATACAAGAATAAAAAGGCAAAAAAAAAAAAAATCAGGTGAGAACCTAAAACTAAGAGAGCTTGTGTGAACCAGTTTTGTAATCCTCTTACAAAGTACAGTGTAACTCAGTATCCGTGTAAAGTACAAACTCTTTTGTAATGGCACTAGAAAGGTTTGACTTTGGAGCTAGCACTGTGATTTTATGTTAATGGATTTGGAAGCTGAAGTTATTAACTGGGAACTGCAATTATTTTTGTGAAACAATCTGAGTTAGTTAAATATATGTGGCAAAAGCAGGGAGATACTGTTTAAGTCCCAAGACTAGAATACAATAATTCTTGTGTATCCAAAGCATTACCTGGTGAGAAACAAGAATGGTAAATATTTGCCAATTGTTTGATGGAATAAGGACATAAATGAATATCTATTTCAACTGACCCATGTGTAACTTGTTACTTAGGAAATGAATAAAAGAAACCATTAAAAAACCAAATCAATAAATAAATATGAATCTGGGGGGGTTGTGTTTTTTTTTTTTTTTTTAATTTTGTTCTGGGTGGTTTTGTCTGTTTGTTTGTTTGTTTTGGTGGGTTTTGTTTGTTTGTTTGTTTTTTCCCAATAAGATGATTCATAAGTATAATCTCCCATTTGGGTATATAATTAATCCACATTTGCCACGACCCTTACAGTTGTGTTGGATAAAAATTCTGTGAAATTGCTTAGAATTGACAAGTGTTATTGTTTTAAGTGGCTACGTGACTTTCTTAGACAATTTGCAAAATGCCTACAAAATAGAGAACTTGAATCTATTATTGCCTTTCATTATCCTTTTGAAAAGGAATTTTATAGCTGTGTTTGACTTCAGCTGAACAGCATCTCCCTTTCATTCATTGATTTCAGTTGAGTTGTTGATGTTACATTTGGGGACTATGACCAAGTAAACAGAGCCTTTTCTCAGGGGAAGAATATTAACATTCTGCAACTCTGCTGAAACCCTCACCTTTTCATTTTAGCTTTTCTTTGCATGTAAAATATGCATGGGTTTGAATGCATGTCTGTTTAAAGACTTCTCCCTGAGTTTTGTCTCTTTTCTGTTATGTCAAGGCTCAGTACTTTACATCTTATTGAACAGTTTTTCTGTTAAACCATAATGTGAGAAGAGAGAGAACAGAGAATATATGTGGGATTAACTCCCCCTGAGGACCAAATTTCCCATTTCTGATAATGTCTGTTTATTAATCTCTATGATATTTTTCTAGTTAGGCCTACAAACAGCGCTTTCTTTGAAGCCTGAACTCAATTTACTCAAACGCCAGAGCAGTTGTAACAAATGAAATTTATATTGCCAGTAATAACTAAATTAATTCATTTTTCTGAGTGACTAAGCTTCGACATACATCTGTAAAATTGTCCAAACACCCTTCCTAAGCAAAGAAGAAATGCTTCATTTTGTTTGTTGTTTTATTTGGTTTGGTTGTTTTTCCTTTATTCCCATATAAAATTACTTCGATATTTCCAGAAAAAAAGTCTTTCAGTTTTAGACTTTCACTTCAATTTATAAACAAGGAGAAATTTTCAAGTTCTTGAACTTGGTTTTATTCTAATATTTTTAAATAAATGAAAATTGAATGTTCTTGTGTAAATTATGTTGCTTTGAGTGACCCAGAAAAATCACTTTTGCATTGTGCCTCCTGCAAAATCAATAACACTTATGGACACCTTGAGAACATTTATCAAAACAATTACATTTTTACACATTTCATGAAAAATATGGATAGAATTGCTCCTAAGAAATTATGATGGACTACTCTATAAAAGCATAATAAATTAGAATTTCCATTTTATTTAGTTCTGACATTAATATGATTTACCTTGCTTCAGTCAGTCACCATTAGACATATTTTTTAGGATCATAACAGTAGTTTTAAATTAGCAGTGTATATTATAGTATTTCAGATACAGGGCTATATTTCTAATTTTCCTTAACATCTGTGTGAAGACATCCAACAACTTTACTACATAGGATTGGCATATTTAGCAAGGAATCTTATTAAAGAATAAAACTGTTCCTTCCTATATGGATTTTTCCTTGTGCCATTTATACACTCAGCAAAATATTTCCCAGTTCTGAAAACTTTTAAGATTGTATGGAATAACTTCATTACAAAATAGGAAAAAAAAAATCTCTAGTAAAGGTTCATTGATGAACTCTATACCAGTAAAACAGAGTTGTAATTTTGACAGCCTTCTTTTCCATGACCAAGGCTTTTGCAACAAATTTATGTCTATTAATCTCATACTTCAGGCAGACTGCTGTCTGTTTGCAGGGATCAGAATGTCGTAATTCAAATAAAGAACAAAAAGAACTTGGCTGATGTGCTTTTATATGCTTCTGAATAGAAATTAACCATACCTGGACATAAGAGGTAGTGCAGATTTGCACTCCTTTTTTTTATTGCTACTTAAAAAAGAGAGAAATTAGGTTGGCAATTTTTGTTCTATTTCTGATAGGATTTGAAGATGAGACCTGAGACAGGTGTAAATTGACTCTGTCTAGAGAATACCTTGGGTTGATTTATTTTTCTTTCTCCGTAATGTAGAGAGATGTCTCTTTTGCCTGCTATTTAGATAACACACTTACTAAAGCAGAAGAAAAACATGTTGCAGGAACAGAAAAAATTAATTCTTGTCATTTTCTACTCTTTTTGGAGGTTGCATCCATTTATAGGAGTTTGATCTTTCCTACAGAACTTTGGAATTATTTTTTATTTTTTTTTTTATTTTTTTATTTTTTTATTTTTTTTTTTACATAGGGAATTAGAATATGTTTTGCTATGTGTGGTGGATGGAATAGGCATTTGAGCAAATATTCTAGAAACCTTTCATGACCAGACAACTTTTGGGTTGTTGCTGATTCTGAGGGTCTATGTTTGATTCCTCAAGGTCACTAAAGCTGCACCTGAGCTTTTTCATTAGTCTGAGGAAGAAAAGGCCTGGGAGGGAACTAGTTTGCAGCCTCTCAGTCTCTGTTAGGTGGATAGAAGAGATGGTGTCAGACTCTTCTTAGAGGTGAACAGTGAGAGGACATATCACAACACTCACAAGTGGTTGCAAGAGAAACCCAAAGGTAACAAAATCCTAATGACTGTAACAAAGGTAATAAAATCCTACTTAATGACTGTTCCAGTCACTGGAGAGTGTTGGGGAATACATATTCTCAGAGTTTTCAAAACTTGTTAGCCCTCAGCAAGACAACATAAGTTTCAGTCAGTTTAATTTTAAGATTTGAGCAGAAGCATACATGAGGTGACTTTCAGAAATCCCTTCCAAAACTAATTATTCTTTGAATCTAAGTAAATAAATACTTAGTGAGAGATATAGATTTTGCTGAAGATTTGCCTGATTATTTGTTTCTTTCATACCAATAATGAACTACTGTGAAATGCAGTCTGTATGTAATGTTCAAATACTGATTGCTATGGTCATACAAAATTGCATGTATGTTTCTAATCACAATGGATTCACTCAGAAATGGCTGGCTCAGTTAATGACTTCTTTATTAGTGTTCTAATGAATAGTTGCAGTCAGGTTTAGTAAATAAATGCAAGATTGTTTTCCTGTGGGTTGTGCGTCTGTTGTGACCCCTGCAGCTAACATGCACTGAGTAGTATTCATTCTTGTCTGTGTGCCATCATCAGGTTGAGCAGTTTAATCTGTATTCAGATAAAAAAAAATCCATGTTGTTCCAAGCCACGTGGAAGGAATCCATTGATCACTGAATTGTTTTGCTTGGAAAAGACCTCTGAGATCATTGAATCCAACCTTTGATCAATCACTGCCTTGTCAATTAGACCACAGCACTAAGTGCCATGTCCAGTCGTTTCTCAAACACCTCTACGGATGATGACTCCAGCACCTCCCTGGGTAGCCTGTACCAATGCCTGACAAGCCTTTCCATAAAGAAATTCTCCTGATGTCCAACATGAATCTCCACTGGCGCAGCTTGAGGCCATGTTCTCTTATTCTGCCACTGGTTGTCTGGGAGAACCCAACTCCCACCTGGCTACAACCTCCTTTGAGGTTGTTATAGGGGCCTTTTCTCCAGGCTGAGCACTTCCATCTCCCTCAGCCACTCCTTGTAGGACTTCACCAGCTTTGTTATCCTTCTCTGGACTTGCTCCACCACATCAATGTCTTTCTTTGAGTGAAGGGACCCAGAACTGGACACAGTCATTGAATCTATTTCCTGCAGAGGTACTTGTTCCATTGCAAACAGTATGTGTATTTTGCCTGATGTTTATTTACTGCAAGTATTCATGTATTCATGCTTCCAATGGCAGCAGCAATTGTGAACTCAGTATGTTAAGTACTATCTATTTTGCAGCTTGGTACCTCTCACACATACCTTTATCTAGTATCTTATTTTAACTACTGCTAATGGCAAATGAAAAGGAGATCACTCTAACTACGTATAAAATGTGATTAGAGAGGTCTTCTCTTCATTTGTCACCAGAAGTAGAGTTCTAGTGTATGAGCATTCTGACACTTACAAGCATAGTCTGGAAATGTGGTATTGAGTGAGACAAAGAAGGCGTTCAGCCACAGTGAGCCATAAATTGGCTCGCTTAGTGTAGTCATTATCTCACAAGAATTGTCGCACTGGTTCATTGAAATTCCCACCTATTGCCACCGTCAGCTGCAGAAACTCTTCTCCAAAGCAAGTGTTGTACCAATTTTTTCCACCTTTCACCCGGGTTGTATTTTGACAACTGGATTTAATTCCAGCAGCTTGTCAAAACTGAGATGATATGCAAAGAATACTTATTTTAGTATGATTGTCTAGCTTTAGGATGCTGCCACTGTTTTCTGTTTTCTAAGCAGTGGAAAAACTAAGTAATCTTGCTTTTAGATATAATTCATCTACAGAAAAATAAAATGAAAGTTTAAAACAATGAGTAAATTTTAAAAGTTCTATTTATACCTTTTCATAAAGGTATTTTGAATGTTTTTCTACAGCTAGGCTGTAGATTAAATTATCTTAGGACCATTTTACATAATGTTTTTAGAAAGTTGCAAGTTATTTTTAAGCTGCAAGTTTACACATTCTTTTTTATTTGGTTGGTTGATTGGTTTGATTTGTTTGTTGTGAGTTTGGTGGTTTTAGTTTGGTTTTGCTTTGCTGGTGTTGTGGGGTTTTTTTGTTTTGTTTTGTTTTGTTTTGTTTTTTTTGAAAATGTGATCTGCACATCCCATCCAAAGAAAATATTAAATATTAGTATTTTATTTGCCATGTTCCAGTTATCTGGCATCAGCCTGTCAGGAGTAATCTTATTATCTCTGGGCTTTTGTCTGAACACTATGCTTCATACTTTGCCAGTTAAGTTTGACTCAAATTTATTCTCCTGCTGTTCTGAGTCTTAGCTGAGCTACTGACAGAAATCTTTGCTGGTTATTTTCTAACGTCATGTTTTCATTAATTCTCTCTTGCCTCCTTGCAGGCAGGCTGACAAGAATACATAGATCAGAAAGCCTGCTAGTATAACCTCTTAGTTATCAAATCCCACTATCTCATTCCTTTATGTACTTTCCAACTGCAGTGAAATAAAATAAAAATTAAAAAAAGTCACTTACTAATTTCTTCAATTTTTACATTGGTATTAGAAGGGAATAGGTAGCAACCTCCTGTTTAAATATTTAATGAATATGTGCTTTCCAGAATCACTGAAGAGAAATGAATGGTGTGTATGGCACTACACAAAACAGAAAACAGAAAGAAAGTGTTCTTTATCAATCGTGACTGGTCAGAGTTGTTTAAATCTATGTCCTTTGTAATCTTTCAGAAAAACTTGGATTCTCTCAATATGAATTGTTTGTGATTTTTTATGACACATTCTGATGGGAGTATCCTTTCCTGATGCCTTCCAAACTTGAAGGTTGGCAATCTCAGAAAAATATCTTTATCAGAGAAATGACACACTTAGTGAAATCACTCATTTCCATCAGTGCTTGAAGCCAGACAAAGCTCACTTAAGGCTTGTCAACAGAGCAGGTAAAATTCAGTCTTATGTTCAGTGGGTTTGGGTTTCAGATAGGAGGCAAAAAGCTCAGGAGATGCAAGCTGTAATTTTGAAGGTGAGGGTAGGTGTAACTTCAGCTCTGAACAGGAAAGGAATGTTGTGGGCCTTAATGGGGCACAGGTACACAATACGCCATTCTCTGACCAAAGTTATCACAGGTATTGAATTCTAACTTTGCTGAAGCACTGCTCTATTGTTAGTCCCTGCTGCCTTTGGGTTTGCTGTGGGACTGGACAGGGAGGGAAGGCAGGAGAAGCAGAGTCAATAGCTGATCCTGGGAAGGACAGACTCCTTTCTGCAGTGGTGGCAAGGCTGTCACTGTAAAAGTCCAAAGAAGACTGAGATGAACTGTTCTGTTAATCAGATGGGGATTTTTTTTCTGAGGTGGTTTAGGATTGGAAAGTGTTTGACTTTCCTTTTAATCTCCTAAGGATTTTAACAATCTGTGGAACCCGACAATTATTAATTTATTTCTTTTTTTGGGATATCCATAGGATGAAGACATTGAAACAAGACTTTAATCAGTCTGCACATTTCTGAATGTCTATGCAGTATCTACTTTCCTTTTCCAGCAGTGCAATTATCGGGAGTTAAAACCTAGAATTCTTGCATCCCAAACTCTTTTTACAGTTTCCATTTCTTAACCCTTATTCATTTATCTTAACTCATTTCTCCCAACTCTTTACTGTCCTATTTTGCTATGTCTTATGCTATATATCACTGATGACAGAAACAAGTTCTGCACAGAGGGAGGTCCTGGAAATGCTTGCATTTCTGGAGAAATAACTAAAAGGAAAAATATTGAACAGACGTAGACATGTGTCAGCTGGAAAGCTTGCCCCTGTTCAAGGCAAATATTTTTGTACTGATTTGCTTTTATGTGCATGTTCCTTGTTGCTGAACTCAGAACAGGACTGTTTTGGGCCTCAATCTGTACATGAACTGTGAGTTACAGCTTGGCTGCCTCTGCGCAGAAAATCTTCAGGGAAATCTTCTGGTATTCTCATGGTCATCTGAAAAGAAATCTTTTATCTCTTCACCATCATTTGTGTAGCTCTTCCCTATCATTTGTGTAGCTCTTCCCACCGGGTGAGCAGCCTGGAAAAGCCTGAGGAAGACTGTTTTTTTTTTTTTTTTTTTTTTTTTCTCTCTTTTTGTTTTTGTTTTAATTTTTAAATCAGTATTAGCAATCCGAGCATTTTCTTTGTCATTAAACAGGACAATTATTTTTTTGCAAGACCTTTTCAGTCTCTTCTATGAGTGATTCACTGTCCAGCTGTGATAGTATTAAGGCTGTGAGCCCAAACAACATGGGTAGTGGGAATGGGATTGATGTGCTTATTTTAGACTTATGAATGTCATTACTCTTTTTTCTTCAGGAATCCTTCATCAGGAAGAATTTCTTCGTGGAAAGGGTTGTTAAACATTGGAAAGGGCTGCTCAGGGAGGTGATGAAGTCACCAACCCTGGAGGTGCTCAAGAAATGACTGGATGTGGCACTTTGTGCCATGGTCTAATTGACAAAGTGGAGATCAATCAAAGGTTGGAGTCAATGATCTTTTCCAACCTAAACGATTCAGTGATTCTGTGATTAAATGAGTTTTGTTATGTGAATGCCATGTGTATGTTTGTGTAAGAAATAAATTGTTATTTATGCACAGCAATTTGGAATTAATCATTCAAAATCATTGTAGAGGAAAAGAAACATTTTGGAACCCTTTATTACTTCATGGCAGCAACTTAGTTGCACATGTATCTTCAAAGTTTGCTGCTTCATAACCTTTTCAACAGACTGGGGGCTAATTAATTCGTAAGGAATAGTTCTCTGATCATAGTTGAAGGTGAGCTGTCTTTTCTTGTACCTCAGGCTGACTTCTGGTATTATGAAACACTGCATCTGGTTCTCAATAGTCATGTCATATTGTATTAAGTTATACAATCCTATCCTGAAAAGATTGATGCAATGATTTATCTCATGTCATATCTTGATGTGTCAGTCAAGGAAGTAGAGCATATCCAGATGGATCTTATCTGTAAAAATGCACAGAATATGAGAAAAACTACTTTTATACTAAGCTATAATGTTTAGAATTGTCTGTTAGACTGACCTATATCTTTGAAAAGAGATGGTAAACTTGTTAAAAAAAAGAGTAGTGAGATATATATGACAAATGGTCCTTGATGTAGCAAGAGTTATTAGGGATCCATTTTGAGCCATACACAACAGGAATCTTCTTTCTAGTAATGTTTGAGGTTGTAATAGAGTCTAAGATCTTATAATGTAAGAAATAAATGTAGTTGGTGTAGAGATGTAGAGAACATTCAAACCAAAACTGCTTTTTGGTATGTTTTTCTTGTTTTCTATTCCTGGTGTCAATACCAAAAAAAAATTCACATAGACATTGGGGGCAAAACGCGAAAGCTTTTTTAAAAAATTTCAACTCTAAGAGGAGAAGCAGGCAAAGTTAACTGGGCACAAACCAATTAAAATAACCTGTTAGTTCAGAACTTAAATGTATAAACTTCTTTTTTGTTAGTAGATCATAAATATTTAGGTCCATTTACATAGCTGAGGGACTTTTTCTTCAATGTCCTCAAGTGTGTGAGTAATGAACACTGAAGGCATTGTTGGAAAGGATAGTTGTCATCTGCTGGATTTGTCTTTGGCTCCTGAGCTGAAAGATTTTGTGGCAAATATTCAGAAATAGAATCATAGAACTGTGGAATTGTTTGGGTTGGAAGGGACCATAGAGATCATCTTGTTTCAACTTCCCCACCATGGACAGGAGCACCTTTCACTAGACCAGGTTGCTCAGAGCCCCATGCAACCTGGCCTTGAACAATTGTCATATAGGTTTGTTTACAGAGTTTGATGGTGTCCATGACCTCCAGCTCCATTAAGAGCTTTTGAGGTCTGAAGAAGCACTTAATGCAAATATGTAAAATTGTATTTTACACAAGAATAGCTGTAAGACAGTAAAGTTACAATTTTTAAGCATATTTTTACCACTCAAATATTTGCTTTCTTTATATGTACTCATCCCCAATCTCATGGATGCATCGTTCAATTATTCTTGAACATGTTTCCAGATTAAATTGACCTAGAAAATGCAAGGCCAGAACTTGAAGATGTGTCTTGGATGAACTGTTCTTGCACCTACAAGTTACAAGGACTTCAATTCTCCTTCGAGAAAGACCTGTGGATTGGGTACAAGCTGATGGACAGATGAAATAGTCATATTTCTAGCAACTGCTATTTTCTGATGGTTAACTCTGAACATCTCTGGCTTGTTACACTATTCCATGCAAGGTCAAATTCCAGGAGGTGAGTACTAGAATAGATTTCTGATTAAGTGGCTCTGTACACATTTAGTTTTTATTTCAAGATATGCAGGTTTACAAATGCTGAATATTAGGCAAAAATTAATTTGGATTTTTACAAAATATACGTGTGACCTATTCCCTAAAAATGGATTTATCAGTCACGTATGCTGAAAAATCCTGAAAACTCGGGGATCTACCTGAACAGATTGCAAACAGAATAAAACCTTTGTTGTTTTTTTAATCCTGTTTAGCATCAAAATGAGGATATTAAAGATGACGTAACTTCAAAAGTTGGCATTACAGCCTTACTAATTTGTTCTGGCTTTCTTATGTTTTCACAGAGTAAGCATATAAATCTTAATAACTTTTTTTACCACCTACTGTGGCACATCAAGTTTGTAATAACAAAAACTAAAAGTGATTATCTTTATGTGATTTAATGTTTCCCTTTGTCTGTTTGGAATGGTTTTGATAATGGAGTTTATGAACTTCTTTGTCTCTTGAGACTCCTACTAGAATAAGTCTTACTGCTAGCTAATCTAAATCTTATATTCTATCCTACAAGTTGTTGTGTGATTTAGTATATTTTTTTAAGAAATATCTCAAAAAAAATTGCTTTTGTAATTCTGTTAACACTGAGTTACACTTTCCTGGCCTTCATCTCAACAGATGCAATATTTCAAAGTCTCTCAGTTAACCATTTTGACATTGTATTCAAATACAGATCTGTCACAGAAGCAAATAGCAGCTAATAAACATCTACGAATTTTGCACCTGGTTTGGTTTAGGTTGCTTTGGGTTGGGTTGTTTAATTTTTAATTTTTCTGTAGCAGATATCAGTCTTCCTTTTAATGACAGAAAAGTCAGTGTCATGTGGAAAGCTGATGTTTCATAGCTTGTGGACAATTGCTTTGCTGTTTTTCCTTGAAATATCTTTTGCCAACTAGTCCCTTCGGAGTTTTGGTGATCTGAAACTACAAGAGAAAACCTAGAAAATAATACTTAGATGATCTCCACTGCTTTTCTAGCAAAACATGGGTGCTAAGTTCTGATTATGTCAGTGAGACTGAGAAAATTCCCATACTTTCAGATTTGCACTTTGGGTGCAAAACTGAACCTTCTACAGCTCTAGGTCTCCTAGAAACTTATGTCATCATCTAGATATTCAATTGGTCAAAAAAACCCCACAAAACACCCAAAACGGGAAGCTATAATAAATAAGGTTTATGAGAACCTTGTGACAGAAGGATTCTCTCAGCAAGATTGTCAGCATGGATAGTGAAGAACTGAAAAACAAAGTGTTAGCCATACTGTGAAAGCAGCTCAACTTAAGCTCAGAGTTAGTGTGAAAACCAGAAAAGGTTGCAATATTCATTATTGTCATAGCCAAGTTTAGCAGTTAATAGGAAAAGAAAAGATTTTTTCCTCTTATTTTCTTTCATTGCCCACTTAATGAAAAATGTGGAAATACTAGAAAACTGTGCGCTTTGTGGGTGACCACAAACAATTTAGATTGTATGGTTATGGGTGCAAGTGTAGCATCACTGGAAAATAAGGGATAATGACTTAACCTTTGCAGTATGTCCACAGCAAGAGACAGACATTATAGCTCATTAATGACAATTAGTTTAACGTTTGATCACTTAAGTGGAAGGTGCTGCTTTGTAATTGGCTTGATTACAAAGGAAGTATTTTGGAAGGAAGGGGATATTGATATATTAGGCCACTTACTGCTTTACATAACTTCTTTCAGCAACTAGATTATTGGAGTTCAGACCAGAATTTGTCTCTGTAATTGGTACTAAAATGTGCTTTGATTCTGTACAGTTTAGGGTCTTTAATCTCTGAAAATACCTGATGTTCAAAGGGTGACAATGCTTTTATTAAATTTGGCAGACTAATTTATCCTATTCAAAGTCAAGTACTTTGGAAAATTAAGTTTCCTCACCTCTCCAACATCAACAGTTGCATTAACTGGTTGTTTGTTTGAAGCTGCAGTGAGACCCCTTGCAAAAAAGGGCAGTACAATATCTGCTGTTTACCACTTCAAAGTATTTTCCATTCTAATATGTAGAATTACAGCTTTTCTCTGAAAGTTTGCAAAAGGGAATTAAATGAAGATAACTGCAAAGTATAACAATTACAATTCCATTATAAAATTATTTGGGATAGTAATTTTTATACTCCTCTGTTTTAGGAAGAGCAAATTTGATCTCTGCCTCTCTAAAGTAGAAAACTATACCTAAGAGGCAGTCATATATATGTGATCACAACTATATATGATATATAGGCTTATATTCTACCTCTGAAACTTATAGCTCCATTAAAACTAGATTGTGGTTGCAAAACATGAATGTTTAGTGCTTTTCATTTTTTAAATTTAATTGCAGAAATAATCCTATCTTAAATAATTTATTTGTACATAATCTCTAAGATTCTTTGCAAATTTAGAACATGCCTGCACTTTCAAAGTCAAAGATTTTTGTCACTAAATAAAAGTTTTTATAGTATTTGAAATAAAAATACAAAATGCACTACTTCTTGAAAAATCCTCTTTTCTTCTTCTTCCCCTGTCCCCTCCCCAGATTTGCTGTCCAAATCTTAACTTCTATTTAACACTTAGTCATAGAAGCCCATCATGATTTTTATGTAATATGAATGTCAGGTGTTGCCTTAAAGAAAGGGGAAAAAAACTTTCCAAGACAACTTTATGTGGGTAAAGTAGAAAATAGTTCTTTTACTTATAGGTTTTGGGATACAGAATGTAAAGGAGTATAAAAGAGTATATAAAGTATAAAAAGTATAAAAGAGTACAACATGTGTTGATAAGAAACAGATAGAAAAGACCGGTGCTAGGATGAACTCATGGCCTCAGGAATACCATGAGAGCTCTTTTCCAAGCACCACCACTTCAAAACATGCAGAGTAAATTAATCCCAAAGGTGTCCCTTTCATTTCATTCCCGGCTGTATCCAGCCAACCCCCTGAGCCACCCTGCTATGTCTTACCGAAGCAAACAAGGGACAACAACCTGTCCCTCCCAGGTGA
>JAWWMO010000001.1:12611334-12629468 GCA_035047845.1 Dendrocincla fuliginosa
TGTGAAAACTGTAAATTTACCCTGTGAAAATGTACTTTCTGAAAAATCTGAATATGAAGAATGTTTCAAAATTATTAAATTTCTGTCTTATCCAGTATTAACATGAATAAACAATTTGTGCCCAGGAATGTTTTGACTGGGTGTCAGGAAAAATTCATTCACCCAAAGGGCTGGCAAACTTTGGAACACACTGCCCAGGGAAGTGACGAAGTCACCATCCTTGGAGATATTTAAAAGACATGTAGATGTGGCACTGAGGGACATGGTTCAGTGGTGGCCTTGGCAGTGCTGGGAGAATGGTCAGACTGATGATCTAAAACGTCTATGGCTCTATAATTTTATGATTCTAAAATGTCTGGTCTCTGCCTGTCTGTGAACTCCAGAGGGCACAGAGTGTCTTATTTTCCTGATCTGCCTTTCCCACAGATTCCCCTCCCTGATCCACTTTTGCATTTACAAAGGAAAGGAACAAACTAAAAAAAAACCAAAGAAATCATCTATAATTGTATTAATATGATACTTGTGTGAAATCTTTGTCACTATATTCTGTCACTTCAGTGGTTGCACTAAGTCAAGGTTGAATCTCAACATCTGGTCTAGCAATATCCAATGCTTTATGCTGATTATTGGTTTTCAGAAGCTGCATTAAATGCTTCCACATGGTTTTTATTGTCGTTATTTTATGGCATTCCACAGTGTTATTTTTTTTTTCCCCTCAAGTTTTTTTGCTATTAGCAAGAGCTTTTTCTTTTTTTTTTGGTGATGTGTTTCCCACACATTCAACTAAACTGAAATGCAATATATGTTTATTTCCTTAATTTTGTAAGTTAACTTCAGTGAATACCTGTTTGGCCAGTAGGGAATTGCCATTAAAAGGGAGAATAGGATTTGTAGAAAATTTTGGGTTTAATATAATGAATTTTTTAATGAGTAGTGCCTGTTGTCTCCAGAAAATATTTACTGTTTGCATTGCAAAAAAAAGAAAAGAATTCAAATTAAAGTATTTTTTTTTTCAGAATAAATTAATTTTGAATTGTATAGACTTTAATAGGAATTCTAATTCAGTATCCCTTATGTAGTTTTTTTTTCCCTGGGCTAGTTTCCCAACTTGGATAAAATTTCCTATAGTGTATAGTTCTGATAATTTACCGCAACCTTCTTTCCAGGAGAAAATCCAAGAGCACCCTTTGGGAAATACAATAAAATCTGAGAAAATAGCCTGAAGAGGAGGGTAAGAGTAAAGCTAATCAAACTGCGATCGCATAAGATCTTCAGCTTTTTATTCTTTTTTATTAATACAATTTTATACACCACATTTAGCCAAAAGTAATGGAATGGGGCTTTCTGAGGAAAAAATAGACAAAAATATAATTTATTTTTCTTTAAAAGATAATTATATTTGTCACTTTTTTTCAAGGAAACCAACTATATTAGTTTTAATGTCACAGTGAATCCTAAACCAGTTGCTTTGTAAAGCTTAGAGAAAGGGCTGAAAAGTACCCTTTTATTTCAGATGAGTGCAAAAAAAGAGGAAAATTGAAGCATTCCTGTTGCCTCATTTTCCCTTGGTGCGTGTTGCAAGAAGGACTTGTGTCAATTACAGTCATTCCCAGAGGGTGACATAAGTCTAGACAGCAAAAATTCTGCTAGTCTGGCTCATGGGACTTTCTGTGCCACAGGAGTATTTGATGCCTCCCAGATTTTTCAATACATCAGACTATCAGGTATTTAGCTTAATTAAATAATTATTTATTTGCTTTTTAGTTGTTGGGGTTTTTTTTCCAATCAAATATTTGCTGACTTGGAAGAATTAAAGGAAGTCAAACTTCCTTTCATTTTTAGTTTGCTTTTGGGGGGGGATGGTGGAGGATATTAAAAGTTTTCTTCTAATTGGATGAAGATGTATTTTTTTTTGTCTGTTGGCATTGAAACAATTTTTTAACAAAATTATGTTTTGTTGACTGCATTTATCAGAATGGCTTGAATTTGAGATGTAATATTTCAGTGAAATGCAAATTATTATGTTGTAAAATCCTATTGGTCTCTGGGGATTAGGCTGCTACACCTCTGTTCAAGATACCCTACCACAGCAATTCTATCTCATACCTTACTGATCTTTCAAAAGAAATAAAAATGTGAATTAAGGCTCAATGAGTCACTGAGTTACTGTATTTGAGGTTCCATTAGCTTGCATTTAATGAGCGAATAAGGAAAGCTGGCAAACATAACAATTGATGTTTCAGTAAAAAATAGATTTATTTATTAAACTTTTCAGTTAGTTTTCAGAAGTCAGGTGCTGTTCTATTTAAATGTATAGTTCTGAAGTGCACATGGAGGACTTTATTACGTATCAATATTTTTCTTAAACATATTTCATAGCTCCTTTATCAGTGCTTCACCATTTTTTTACAAGATTACTTTTGAACATTGGTATTTTTACCACTCTTCACATCACACAAGTTTTTTCTTCCCTCTTAGTGTTACAAAGCAAATTGTATAAACCGGAGGACACGCACATAGAAATGTTTTTGTTTAGAAACCTATAAGATTAAAACCAAGATGCTATACTGGGACTGTCTTGAGAAAGAAGCATCTTGGGCTACCAGAGTGGATGTCCTCACTCTTTCCTATGTCTTATGTCCTCACTCTGGTTGTATTGGCAGAACAGGCTGTCAGAATAACCCTGCAGAAGACACCAGTCAAATAAATGCTTGAACTGGATTTTGACATGGGATCAATCAAAATCCCAGAAAATGTATGTTCTTAAACAATGGGCTTCCTTGTCTAAAAGCAATGATTTTTTACTTTTTTTTAGGAAACTGAGAAACTTGCAATTATCTGGGGTTTTTCTTGTTTTTTTTTTCTTTTTTTCCTTTTTTTAGTGGGATCAAGAATTAGCATTTTTCACAGGGGGATATCTACAGAGAAAATACTGAGGGCATCAGAAGAAAATTACTCATGCACATATGAAGGATGCATTGTGTACAGTGTTAGTCAAGGGGCTCCTAATCTTACTAAAACTTGTACATATTATAAAGACCTCAGAGTTCATTCACTAAATTTGTAGTAATAATGCAAAATTCAAACAGAACAATATGCTTTAAAGAAAATAATGTGTCTTCAAGGTGATTATTTATTATGTAAGTTCCACTGAACAGGCCTCAAGAATAAATTGTGTTGAATTTTCTCATTAAAAATTAGGGGTGTTGTTTGTCTTTTTATATTGCTTTTGGGTTTGTGTCATTTTGTTATTTATACAATTTCATATCTGAATCCAGGCATTTAAACTCTGTGGAATTAGAACTGCCATATTACAAATTTGTTTGTTTTCTCTTAATGTCACTTTAGCTGCTGTGCTTGCAGAAAAGATCAGATTTCTTTGAAGCTATATTGGTATTATTTTAAGAGATTTTATTATTCTAACATATAAAGGAAATTTAATACTCTAACAATAATAATAATAGTAATGATTTTTTGTGATTTGTTATAAGTCACAGCTTTGGCAAGTAAGGTATATAATGAAGTTATAATAATACAATAATTTGGAATCAAATGCACCCTGAGAGGGGATCTTTTTAAAATTCATTATGATACTAATAGTAAATCTCCTATTCTTTATCTTATTTACATATTTGTCTAAGGTGACTGAAATCATTATCTGAGGATGCGTGACCTATAAATAAGAACTTTTTCTGGAACTAGTTTAGAAATAGAAACATCTGTTTTCTGTCTAGTGAGAAACTGTGCTCAGTATTATTTTTTGGAGTTGGGGGACAGGTGTTCAGAAAGATACCCCAATTCTTAGGACACTTCACTGACAAAACTCAAAAATTATTTGATACTTACAGCTCAACACTGTATTTTTCTGGATGAAACCAGTATTTCCCCTTTTAAGGGTTTGCTTTACCTAGCTGATACCTCCACATTAAAGGTATTTCTGAAATAGCACATGGTAAATTTCAACTTTAAATATGTTGATGGTTCTAATATAATTGTTTTCTTTAAGAGGTGTTTCAATGAAATTTTATTGTTTCAAGAACTTTGGTTCTTATCATATTTCTTAAAAAAAAATCAGAATTTCCAAAAAATTAATTATTTGTCAGGTTTTACATAGCAGCTGCAAAGAGCTGGTAATAGCTACATTTTCTTTTAAAATCTGATCACTTTTTAATGAATCTGTCCAGAAATCACTCTGAGTTTTAAAAGAAAGAATCGTGAACCAAAGTTAAAGGGCAAAAATGTGGAAAAGTTTTCCAGGAAAATATTCTTTGAAACCCTAAACAAGTTCATGTTTTTACTCTTTACATACACTTTCAAATTGAAAAAGTTTTGCAAGGTGAAAATCAGATTGCTTCCTAATCTTTCTCTGAATTAAAATCTCTTGGAACTGTTAGGTCTGAATTTCATAAAATTTAGATAATAAGGTGTTTCCCTATGGAAAATTTTCTTGATAGTTTTTCAAGTGGTTATTATCATTTGAACACTTCCCCTATAAATACTTCCTAACCTACATTGAGTTTAAATTATTTTGCTGCTACTACAATTTAAAAAAAAAAATCTTCATTACTCTTTTACTGTTTTGATTGTTCTCTTGGTTTCTCAGTCCCACACTTTAAGTCTTTTCTTTCCAAAGATAAGCTACATGCTTTTCTATGTTTTTATTATTATTTTTTAAATTATTTTTTTATTAGGTTATTTTTTGTTTCCATAAATAAGCAGCAAACTTATTTTCCCTGCACCACAATAAGATCAACAGATCAGACATGAATTGCAAAATCACGGTAAATTAAGGAATATTTGCTGAACTATCTTGCTTCTGCAGGACAGCCAATTACTTGCTGAGACAGTTTTTTCACGCTATTTCTGTAGTCTATGTCTGTCTCTTACTGTCTCCACTGACACTGTTAGAAGACAAATCAGGAGGTGATAAAAATGTGATATTTGACTGTTGACATATGGTAGATAATTGTTACCTGATCTTGTGAGCTGACCTAATGCCTGATATCCTCAGCTGAATCCAAACACAGATTAAACCATAAAAATCTTTCACTGCCTCCCTTTTCACAGATAGAATGAGCTAATAATTAGAACACTAGTCATGAATTTAAGAAAATAGGATTCAATTAAATATGTTACCATTCGTATATGACCTTAGATAAATTACTTAGGTTAAATTTTCAACAGTATTTGGTAGTCAATGTGGAATTCATCTCACTTGAATATAACTGTTGAAAATGAACATATTTAATCTAAGTAGTTGATCCAGAGCTCTTTATAGTCAATGAAGGAGAAAAGTATGTCCCTCTAGAGCAAATGTCATCCTACTTCTCTTTGTCTGCCTTAGAGAGAACCTATATCATTAGCTTAAACTAAATGCTTTGCTCTTATAATTTTATCGCAAACGAACTCTAGTGAGTGATACTTTTCCTACACCAGGAACAATGTGAGGATAACTGTGTTATGGGAGGTGGGTCAATGGCTGAGCTGAAAGAAAAGTGTGTTCTTAATATTCAAATATGTGAGACACCTACAACATTTTGAAATGGGGCAAGAGGAAGGTCGCTTTGAACACACAAAGTCTCCTTTGGAGACAGTTGGTTATGTAGGTGATATGTGTGTATGGAAATGTATGAACCTATACATAGATTTACATGCAGCAATGCGAATATGACTAATATATATGCACTGATTTTCATCTTGAACATCTACTGCTTTTGCCATTGAAAGAGAAAGACAGCCCAGGATGTTTTTCCTTAAGGGTGGAGCAAGAGACTCTGCATGTTGAGTCTAAACATGTGCTTTAGTGCAAATATCTTAGATATCCAACATGGACACAATAGAACTAATAACTATGTCAGGGGAGGAGAAGGAATAGTGCTTATGGAGCCTTAGATAACATAATTTGACACTTGACAAATTATATGTTGAGTACTTAATTATGCAAATAGAAACTCTGCAAGAATAGGATCACAAGACTCCCCAGAGTGTACATTCACAAATGAAGTAAAGGACAATTAGAAATGCAGTGTATATACTACTTGCTTTCAGAAATGGATCTCTTTTCTCAGTCATTTAATCTTATTTTTTGTTTTAAACTCAGTAAAATGAATTTTGTTAATGCATTTCAAGTCAGGATTATTTCATTATTGATCTACAAGTCCTGTTACTGTGTCAGCATTGAAATTTCCCCTTTCTGTTCTAGTTTTTTTTGTTTGTTTTTAATTTTTGTTTACTTACATTATAAGTAATTTTTATTCATTCTCTTCAGTCTAATTAAACATGATAGAAAAAATAAAAGTGTAACAAAAATAAACAGGTTTCCTTTTTTATTATGAAACTTTTAGATTATTACAGATCAATGTTTTGAGCTCCACTCGATTTAGGCAAGTAGACTTTTTCCATCTTTCATTTGAACATACATGTATGCAAAATGTGCATCTTGCAAAAATATCTGAATAGGTGTTTACAATATAATACAAAGTATGCTCAGCTTTTTATTTCTCTGGGAATGGTATTCTTACCTCTGAAAGTCCCTTAGTGAAAGTCTGAAAACATGCCTTTGAGATGCAATTTCTTTATTGCCTTCATTTTTTTTCAGTTACTTATGGGCAAAATTTCACGCAAATTGTGTCAAGGGTCTGTGACTGACTATTTTTAGCCATTCTGAGATTCTTTAATGGCTCTATACGCTGCATATATGATCTGAAACTTAGTTAAACATGTTACAGAGTGAACAGTCTTGCACCCTTTAAGTGCAAGGAGGATGAAGAACCAGAGGGCATTTGATCTAATGAAATAGCACAATGAGATACAGATTATAGAATTCCCAAATACTAATGCTCAGTTCTTGATTTCAGCAGGTGAAAGTAGATAAAAACAGGAAGTCAAGAAGGTGTGAGCCTTAAGCTACTTCCAGATGTGAAGCAAATAAGTAAATATGGTTTTCCAATAGCTCATGGCAGGTCTCAGGGGCCGTTTGGGCTGCTCTTGCCCTGATCAGGACTGAGCTGCCTTCCCAGAGTGCCCATTGAGGGTCTGTTTGAGCTCCAGCTCTGGAAATGCCCCTGGGGAAAGGTTTAGCAGCCCAAGGCAGTTCCAGCCAGGAAAACAGTCCCTTGGGGGCCTGTGCATCACCTGGCAGAGTGGATCAGCCTGGGGGAAAAAAATTGCATAAAAACATTGCTGGGCAGTCCCTTGACTGAGGCAGAATACTTTCTCTCCCTTGTGAATATCACACTCCTCCTGGCAAGGACGATGTTGAACACCACTGGCTTGTTTTTCTTAAGACTGGAACAGTCAATTGAAAGTGCCCAAGAGTGTTCTAGAAGACTGAGAGCAAAAGTAGTGAAAATAAGTATTTGAGAGATGGGGTTTTTTTCCCCTATAAGAATTAACAGTCTACAGCCATACTATCCATGAGGGTTTTTTTTCTGATTTAATTAAGTGCTTTTGACTGCAAGCCTATTAAAACATTAGTTGGACTGACAGTAAATTCATGGGTCTGTGGCAGTTGTGGTTTAACCCCAGGTGGTAATTAAACACCATGGAATTCCTCATTCACTTTCCTCATCTTTGCCCCCCCGTCCCCAGATGAGGAGGAGAATTAGGAAAAAAAATGTGAATTTTAGTAAGAACAATCTAATAACTGAAAATAAGAACAACAACAACAACAATAATAATCAACACCAACATAGTAATGATACCAATAATAAATACTAAGCATGCTGAAAATACAAATAATGATAATTGTAATAAGGACAGGGAGAGAGAACAGAACCCAATGAAACTGCTCACCACCCACTGACCCATACCCAGTCTGTCCCTGAACAGTGATCAGCTCCCTTCCAGTTTGTATATCGGGCATGACTTTCTCTGGTGTGGAATATCCCCTTGGCCAGTTTGGGTCAGCGCTCCTGCCTGTGCTTCCTTCCAGCTTTTTCTGCACTTCCTCACTGGCAGAGATGGGAAACCAAAAACTCCATGACTTAAGGTAAGCACCGTTCAGCAACAGCCAAAACATCAATTTGTTATCAATATCATTCTCATGCTGATTCCAAAACACAGCATTGTACCAGCTACTAACAATAAAGTTAGTTTTGTCCCAGCCAAAATCAGGACACGCTCTAATTTTTCCATTACAAGACCTCAATTAAAACACCTAAATATAAGCTCAAAGGCAAGTAATTTTGCCTCTGCAACATTGCTTGTACTCCTTATTAAATGAACATTTTTGTAGTAAAATCCAAACTAAGCAGCATCCTCCTCACAAATTCAAGACATAGCTCTAAAGAGTATGCATGCAATAGAAGGGTTTTCCTGTGTTGATGCTCAGTTTACAACAAAAATTAAAATAACATAAACTCACATCACATGTTAAAATCCACACCTCCTCCAAACACTGCATTCAGGCACAACTCACGTCATTACTCAACTGCTGCTAACGCTTTCTCAACATAAGATAGTACACTGACTATAAACAAGATATTAATATTTTCTCTAACATAAAATTTTACTCCATTCTAAAGTTCAAAAGTTCACAAACAAAAATTTAATATTCAGTGCTGAGTTCTGCAGGGCCTGGAATTAAAATACATTGGTTTTTAGTGTCTTTGAATTCAATACATATTAATTTTCCTATAAGTAGTAAGCTCCTGCAATTACAGTACATCTGGTGAGTTTCATTGCAAAATATTCAGTTGGAGTTTGCTTAAATACAGAAGACAGATTTACACCTTCCCTCTTCTTAATAACTTCTGTAGACATTAAAGTTCATATGTTTTGGGTTTAGTTAAATGATGTGAAGGGTCTGGAGCACAAGTCTGATGAGGAGCAGCTGAGGGAGCTGGGAGTGTTTAGCCTGGAGAAAAGGAGGCTCAAGGGGAACCTTATCCCTCTCTACAACTGCCTGACAGGAGCTTGTATCAAGGTGGGTCTTGATTCCTTCTCCTGAGTAACACAGGATAGAACAGGAGGAAAGGGCTTTGCGTTGCACCAGGGGAAGTTAGACTGGATTTTTAGAAAAGAATTCCTCACAGAAAGGGCTGTCAAACATGGGACCATGTTGCCCAGGGAAGTGCTAGAGGCACCATACCTGAGGGTATTTAAAAGACATGTAGATGTGCAATTAGGAACATGGTTAAGTGCTTGACTTGACAGTGGCAGATGAACAGTTGGACTCGATCTCAAAGGTCTTTTCTGACCTAATTTTATGATTCCGTCTGTTGGGGTTCTTTTTTTTAGGGGGGTGGGTGGTGGTGTATGACTGTTTTGGTTTGATTTTTTTTTTTCCCCACCAGTATTTCAAGTGTTGAATATTTTGAAGTAAGAAAACATCTAAAGACCACAAAACTTCAGGTATTTCTTTCAAAGAAACAAGATTTCAAAAAGTATAGTACACTGCTTGCTGGCATATGTTCTTTTCTAAGTTCACCTGTAATTCTTATGGCTGTTATTTATTTCCTTTCTTTAAGGATCTAAGCATTCATTAACTTTGTGATCAAAGCAGCAGAGTCTTAGGATATGTCATAAAAACTTAAGAAAAAAATTCTGTACTTTTGACACATGCTGTTTCTGTTGATAGAACTGCAAAATTTTTATCATTATTAGCTAAAATTCAGTTATTAAACATCAGGTTTTGGTTCAGTGATGAAAACGGTCCCTTTTTTATCTTTTACTTGTTAGTGTGTCTATTATTATAACTCATGCTGTGTTATTGAGTGTCACATCAAGAGTCTAGAGATGATGTACTGAAAAACTTTGAGGCTGCTTTGAATTTAACTCCATAGGAAAAATACAAAAGATTAATAGTTCCAATTTTTTTGCAGAGATTGCAGCCAGTCTTTTACTGTGTTATTATTTATGTAGAAGTGTATGTATATAGACAGCATGTATTTTCCTGTATCAGTTTGACTGACCAACACACCCCCACAATGGAAGAAGGTTCCAAGAAGGGCACAAGTGATGTGCTTGTGAAGTTTCCCATTTTGGAATGTTTTTGCATTCCTGAGTCAGCTGATGAAGTATACTTTTGTCTCTGTTATTTTATTTAGCTATCTTTCACCTCACGCTTGAATTATATAAGCTTCATCCTGGACAGGGTGTGGTCACTTTGTTTATGTCTTTATTTTTCTTTAGCAGCAAAGAGTCCTGGTCTCTAAAAGGCAGCTTTGGGCAATGTTGTAATCAAAATAAAAAAAAAAAATATTTAGTGTGTCCAATACTTTTATTCATTAATGTCAAGATACGCAGTTCTTAGCGACTATCACAATTAAATACATCTAGTGAGAAGTGGTAGAGGCTGTAAATGCCCTGCTGTGAAAACGTTTTAATATATGTGGTGCAAGATCTGTTGATAACTTGGTTTATCCTGATAGAAGAAAGTTAGTATTTCTTGTTTTCAAATTTCTTACTTGTGCCTTCTTTAAAAAAAAAAAAAGAAGTTTCTCTTGCTTAAATTAGGATAATCAAATATTGTTTAATATGATCCTACAGCTAGCAAATCAACTATGAATAAATTGTTCTATCCTTCATGAGGATTATGAAATTATTTTCTGTTTATAACTGTCTTAATCAGACCAAGATTAGTCCTTTTATTACTGCAAGGAAGCATTGGTGAAAACAAGGAAACAAGGATCTCTCTTAATGTGATTGCCTGGTATAACTATCCATCTTTCACATTGGTGTGTGTCATAAAAAGGTAGTGACTAGAATGTGTTTCATCTGTTCTTTAATTGCTATTAGGTAATGTGCTTGCATAGAGAAACCCTCAAAACTGTATGTTGTTTGTAAAGTATTACTCATGTCATAGGTGAAGAACTGTTCAAGTTATTAACAACCAACCTATTCAGATGTATGCACTCTTGGGGAAAGATGCAGATTTTTGCAGAAGAGAACATGGAACAAAAATGATCCAGGTGTTTTCAGTACAGTTTATCATTCTGTCTTCTCTGCTTGTGCTCACAGCTGGCAGCCTACAGGATTTTAAAAGTGTCAAAATAATTAGCAACAGATTTAGCAAGGTTGTCGTGAAAATGACTTTTAGTATTTAGAGTTCTCAAATATCTTTCAAGTCATTGATGATGAAAAAAGTGAAAAAGAGAAGACAGAGTATAGAATGTAGAGTATTTAAATCAGCTGATAATAATAAACATAAATATAAATTTAGTTGAAACAAAATAAAAACACAGTTTCAAAATTGGTTTTTAAGGATGTTGAAATCTTTGGCTCTGGAAAAAATCCTAATGTGTTTTGTTGTATGATGAAGCATTGCTGTTTTCAGCATCTCTCAAAAGTACCAGAGAGCAGCAGCCTCTGTACTTCTTTCCCTTTGACATTTGTTTACTGTCTCTCTCAACACAGATTCAGCTCATCTGTCACCCTCAGCAATAGCTAAAATTATTTTAGGCTCTATCTGTCAGCTGGGGACTCGCAAGGCAAACAGGCTAATCCAGGCTTTCTTAAGTGATTTCTAATTTAATTGTGGAATTTTTTGTTTCCTGATCTGTTTTTGCAAGTATTTAAATGCTACTTTTTGTATCCTGTGAACTTATATTATTGGTAATGCTTTATGCAATAAATCCTTAAGCTAACAGAATTTCTCTGTTGATGTTTATGTCAATATGACCATCTAACACTAATAATCGTAGTAGGTGGATCTATCCAAATATATAAATTACTTTTGGAGGATCAGTTTGTATAGAACTATTTGAAATGTTTAGCTTTGTTATAAGCATTCCTCACTGAACTCACGACTATGTGTGTACTGTAATACTTGTAAAATGAATATTCCTAAAACTTAGTGGATTTACAAATGTACTGGAATATGTTGCAGTAATTAGTAGCTATATGTTTAGGGTTACATTAGTTGAGAAAACCTCAAGTGGAAAGCACTAATTATAAACGCAAGTAGAATAAATAAAATGAAATTATTAGTAGTTCATTGACAAAGAGTAATAACAGCCGTGCTACAATTATATATCTAATAGAGTTTTAATGTGCTACAAGTTCCCATGTGATTCAGTAACTACAGCCTGGAGCAGACTCTCACAAATAGGCCTGATCATGAGCTTAGTTTTTATCTGTGCTCATCACCATATTCAAATAGATGTGTTTGTTCTCACAACCAACAGGAAGCTGGACAATCATTTTATCTCCATTTTGTCATGGGAGGAAAAAGAGCAAAGGCTTTGAAGAAATAATGGGAACTGCACTACTAATTCATCTGCTTCTGTCTTGATCCCTGGGTGCCTTTTTTTTCTGACTTACCCAACCTAACAGGTTTGAAAGAGTGTCATGAATCTTAATCAGGATTACTTCATCTAATATTCTTATGCTTGGATGATTGATTAGTTTCCTAATTGCAATGTTATGTGTAATGGTGGATGTTACTTTCTCTTCAACAAAACACACACATGAGCAAATGCACATCTTTCATTGCAAGTATCTCAGGGTTTTCTAGACTATGTGGGTGGAGAGCTCTCAACTCTTACTCAATATTTTCATTTCTGATTTCCACATTTATAGAGGATTGAAAGCTATCTTGGGATATGCTGCCTTTTTTTATTTTTTTTTCCCTCCTCCACTTCTCATGAGGAAGAGGTACTTGTTTGTGGAATATTCTTGCCAATGGAAACTCTTGGTGTGACTCATATAAAGATATTACTTTTGGTATGATTCAGTCTTGACAACTATGAAGTGACATACAAAAGATATCTCCAATATTTTCTCAGCCATGGAAGCCACAAGGGGAAAAAAAAAATATTCTGACTGAGAAGTCCATTCCTCAGGTAAAAGAAAGAGGAAAAGTATTTGTTTTTTGAGTGTTGTTCTGTGGCACAATGTACAGATATTTTATATATTGGCAGCTATTAAATATAAAGTGACTGCTTCTTTAAAAAAAGAAAACAAACCCCAAAACTTCTCATGGTGTTTTTTTTTTGTTTTGTTTGTTTGGGGTCTTTTTATAAAATAGATGGTATTTTGCTTGCAGTTTTGTGTGGGAGCAAGAACAACAAGATGAACATGATGGAGCATGATGGTTCTTCTCTACACAATATCTTCTGCAGCTTAAGTTGGCAAATGTTGCTGCCAGTACCAACAGTGATAACAGATTCAATA
Organism: Dendrocincla fuliginosa; assembly: GCA_035047845.1. NCBI lineage: Eukaryota > Metazoa > Chordata > Aves > Passeriformes > Dendrocolaptidae > Dendrocincla > Dendrocincla fuliginosa. The sequence continues at coordinate 12,624,451 of JAWWMO010000001.1, forward strand.
AACTGTGCCACTAAATTAAAATAAATGCTACATTTTTTTCAGTCAGTACACTGAGGTAGTGATAACTGACTTGGAGAGTCTACACCTTTTACTATCACAGTTCACATCCCCTGTGTCCTACAGTCCTAACGGACAAAAAACACTCTCTGAATATTTGCTCAGTTACTCTGCACAGATTAAAAATGTCAAGAATTTGAAATGCAGAAAATCATTGCTAAATCATCATGCAGAATTATTTTGTTTTTCCTAGGAGATGTAGCAGTGTTTAAAAGATTGGAGTAGGATAGTCATCTTTGTTTCCCTGCTTGTTTTTATAGCCTATGCTCCAAGACCATTAAAATTTCATTATCTATTTAAAATTATTTAAAATTAAATTAGAAACAACATGAATAGTTGTATAACACACACTGTTATAATTACTAAAGTTCTGATAGGGAGTAAATCAATTGACTTTTTATTTCAACATTATTCAAACTTACATCTTTCACTAAATTAGCACCAGAAGGGGATTATGCCTATAATAATTGGTGTCAATGCAGCTGGCAGGAAAAGGGCTGGTTAGAGATTTAGGTGGAAGGTTGTGAACTTTGTGGCTAATTTTCTCCTTGCTGTTCATTTTATAAAAGAGTTTGAGGGAAAAAGGATGGAAAATATTCTCTTCAATCTAATATCCATCAGTGTCAAATTTTGAGACCAAAATGAGGAGATACTGTAAGCCACCAACTTCCCAGGCAGTCCACAAAACTTATTCTCTGAAGTTATCACTAAAAGTGCTTTATTAGCATTAGTACTGCTATTGTATGATATTAATTAAAAAAAAAAAATAATCACAGACAGCACATATAACAAAAAATGGTCGAGGAAAAAGAGAATAAAAAGGTTGTTAGTTTTCTTCTCTTCTTGCTGCATTTTTGTATTCATTGTGAAATGACAGCATAGATCAATGTGCCTTTCTGTCTATCAGACCATCACAGAGGTGTCACCAGTTCAGCAAAAGGTAGATATATAAAGTCCTGTATATATATAAAGTGTGTCATATATTTATCCTGTATCCCATAATTATACAGCTTCATTGTGCAACAATGGATTTTGAACAATTATTGCCTTGAAGGAAGACATAGTAGTAGGATGAGGGTCAAGGGCAGATTAGATACTGCTGCTCTCATATTTGATCATGAGTGCTTGCAAACACTAAATATCTACTCTATTTTCTCTACCAGAAAAAGATGGTTTAATTGCAGTAAAATATTGTTTTCAACTAGCAAATGGTGTGAGCTAAACAGCCATCTGAATATTTAATAGCAGCACCTGCAGACAGAATTTCCAACTCAGACAGGGCATTTTCAGGGCAGTTAGCAACTGTTTTATTTTTAAAATATTATATGGCAGAAAGCAAAAACACCACCAAAAATAAATCACAAAAATCTTTATTTTTAGAACATGAATGTTCTCATAATTATTTAAAAAAATAATTCTTAGAAACATTTTTTTTTTTTATTCTGCAAGTGAATTTTTGTGTGACACACACCAACATGTTTGTCACTTGTAAAAGAAGAGAGGGATGCGTGAATTTAAGGTATCTTGGAACTTGGAAATTTTCACAGCCATCACAAGCTCAAACCCATTTTAGTAGCGCTGCCAAGGAAGAACATCTGATGCTACCCACCAAGTGGGCTTTCTATCACTACTGATTAGGATTCTTTGATGTACTTCTTTCCAAATCCATACTGATGTGTGGAGAGCCCATATCTCCTTTGTAGAAGCCAAATGGGCACTAAGCAAGCCTTAAAGGTCACCTCTTTGTTCCCCTGATTTTTATTATTTTCAATCTATTATTCTGAAATACGTTCACAAATAAATAGAAAGACTGCTTCTATTTGTCTCTTTGACAAAGTCTGTAGATTTTGGATAACAGTAGAAATGATAACTACATCAGGACAGACACTAGTGGAAATGTGTTTAAAGACATAGTTTTCTGCTCGTTTCACTATTTGCTTATTTGTTTGTTTTCCTGACCTTTTCTCTTGAGAAGATGGAGGTATTGCAACAGTTGTTTGCATCCACGTGGGGTCAGACTTCTACATCTGTCATGAATAGTTAATACTGTGTGATTTTGAATGTTCTTCTAGGCTATCATGCATTGCACATAGCTTTAAGTGGGTCAAGTTGAATTTTGCCAAAAAAAGCAGAAAAGTGGTAACGCTGTTGTAATATCAGACTTAGTGAGGCAGATTTGATTTACTTCTCTGTGTCAAAAACTTCGGCACCCAATCAGGAATATATTCACCTATACTTAGAAATAGAATAAGGAAAACAATCAAGACAGGGTTGTAAATACACAGATGAACAAAGTTGTCCTCATCAATACAAAATAGAGAAAAGCTCAGGCATCTAGTTCTGTATCTTTTTTTCCTGATGGTGGCCTACATAGATGTTTAAGTAATGAATAAAAGAATGAAAGAATTACAGCATGATCCCTTCCCCAGCAGTTTTCTGGTTCTGATAATTTCCAGCATATCATTAATCTTTATGCAAGTTTTTGGATGTGGATTATTATTAGGTTTTAATCGGTGTTTACATTCCCTATTCAAAGTACCATCTTACAATTTCAAACTCATCATACATGGTGTGGCAAAAAAAACCCCCAAACTCCTGTTGACTGCCATCTAATTCTAGATAACAGTCTACTTTTTTCTATTATAGATAATAAAGAATAATTTTTTATTAGTATTTTCCTGCAACTCAACGTCTGTCATGGACCTTTGAAGTTACTTTGGTTCCAAGTCTTGGAGTCCTAGTCTCTTTAACATATCACTGTAAGGAATTTAATATTTTTTTTCCATGCTCTTTTTTGAACTTTTTTAGATCCACAATATCTTTTAGGGATGAGATGATAGATGCAATGTGCAGTTTTCAAGACAGCAGACTAAAATTTCTAGGATGATTATGCCTTTAATGTCGTTTATTCCTCACTTTCCAGGGGTTCTAATTATTTTTTTCATCATATGAGCAAATTGAGAAAGAGCCATCCTCCGTGACTTTTTTGATTCATTTCTGTTATTTTACTAATGTTAGTTTGAATGTAACATGTAACTACTGTTAGTCTGAACTGGTTCAATTTCAAGGGAGAAGCTTGAAAATCAGATCTAAGCACATCTCATAAAAGACAAAAAAAGAACAGTAAAAAGGAGAAAGAAAAGCCAAAGCTTGTCAAGACCTGTTTACAAGATGAAATCTCATAAATTATTTGGCTGCTTCTATGAATATTTTTAGTTTGGTGTTGACAGTGTTAAGTTTCCCTTTCCCTGTTCTCTTTGTATCACACATTGCCAACTCCCTGTCCTACCTTTTCTGTATTGCTTGAGTTTTAAAGTATCTTTCTTCGAAATTTTATTTTAAAATAAAATTCTATGGTTTTTAATGCAAATTTAAAAAAAAATCTGGAAAAAACACATTTTTATTCAGATTTCCAGCAGCCATCCTGTAAAGAGCTCTTTAGGGTGTTCCATTTTAACTGTGTTTCTTCTTATAAATATTTTGAAGACAAGTATTCTTGTAAGTTGAAAAAATTCTCTGAAATGTTTTAATTGTACAGGCAAAAAAACCCAAATAAACAAACAAACAAAAAAAACCACCAAAAGGTCTTTTTTTTTCTGATTCTAAGCTCTTTATGCTCCAAAGTGGTAGGGGCATTGTGAAAAATAAACAATAATTCCCTACTTCTCTTTTCTCACTGTGATTTAGGTACCTCATCTCTCCATAGTGTGTCTTATATGAGTTACACTTTAGAGATGCTAAAGAGTAGTGTAGATAAATGACACAGGTGTTAAAGAAATACTTTAGATCAATAGTCACTACAGTGATTGTTAGGCAGGATTTTATTTTATACCCATTATTATAGTAAAGTGTCCAAGAACTGTGAGGCTCCACCTGGAGCTGTGCCACGTTCCTGCCAGGTGAGAATGAGGGACCACTCCAAGCAAGGGTTGAACACGAACCCTTTATTGAGGGTGCATGGGATTTATATAACCTCAGGGTGGAAGGGTCCAGAACTAGGGAGGAGTTAGGGGAGGAGTTAGGGCAGGGTACGACAAGAAAGGGAAAAGAGGGAGGCATCTATGCCAAACAGGGAAGAACTGGGGAGTGGTCAGACATATAAGGAAATGGTGCACTGCACCAGAAGTTGATCAATGGGGAAATCAAGGGAGGAGAGCCAATCACAAGGCTGTAACCAGGGATGCATCAACCAATTATAACAATCCAACAATAGAAATGAAATTAGGACTACTCTAATGCATAGAATATCTGTCTTCACTACGAGAACTGTAAAATACTTTGAAAACAACTCATAGGTCTGTGAGTCCTCTTTTAACATTGTATTTCTTCTCTCAGCTTGGAACTGATCTTTCTGTGTTCCCTCTTGGTATTCTTTTTTCTTCTCTCCATTTCTTGTAATCACCTAACTTGACTTAAGTATCGTGGATTAATATATGCTGGAATATTGTGGTGAAACATTTTGTCTAGCTTGTGTGGAGCCCTTTTTGAACCTTTGCCAAGTTCCCTTATTTTCTCCCATAAATTAATAAAGAACCCCCTCGGGAACAAGTCCATGGCTTACTCTCTTGATGTTACCTTGAGGTATTAAAGAACATTATGTATATATTTTAAAGAAAAACTCCTGGCTCAGCCATGAGCCCACAGCTCACAGGACAGTTACAGACAGTGATAGGTCTGAGACTTGCTTCTCTCATTTTCCACACCTGGCTTTCCAAGAACAGTCTGGATTCATTCTGCTTGTGACCCCTGATAACAGGGGTCCTCAATGTACAGACCACTGTACATTGTACTCTAAAGCACCATTCAATATTTTGTGTGTTTAGTCCTTTGCATATGCCAGTCATGATAGTTCTTTGATGCCTAAGGGTTTCTTTGATTTTTGATTTTTTCAATTTTATAGATGTTAGAAATTATTGTAGATCTAATGTACTAGTAAAATAACTTCAGTAGCTGAATGTTTA
>JAWWMO010000001.1:12630473-12662724 GCA_035047845.1 Dendrocincla fuliginosa
GGCCTCCAAGGACCTGACGTGCTGTGAAGATGACAACGGTGATGAAGGAAGGGTCCTGAGACCCCAGACCCAATTCCCGACGGGGTGTGCCAGGGGTGGAATGGGGCAGGACTGGGGGAAATAACAGAATGGGATTGGATGGACATTATTATAAAATCTTGTAACTCAAGTCAAAACGGGGGATTCCTGTGTAAATGTATTCCTGGAGCCTGTTGGTTCATTAAAGCTCCTGCTCACTTAACTTGTCTCCTACTAAAAGTTGTCTGCAGTTGTTTTTCCTCACTCCTTAAGGCAACATCTTCCTAACCAACTGTCTGGGCTCCAAACTCAGTTTTCCTAATCAGGCTATAAAAACTCTTTAATTATCTCCATCTTGAAGCAGCTTTACTACTGTTTTGTAAAGAGGTCTTCATATTTTAGGAAGGTGGAAATATTCACTCCCCGGGAGACTGAATCTCTCTAGGTGAAATATTTTCTACTACATGATTAATTCTTGTTGGAAGAGACTCCTGTTACAGCACATGGGAGACAGAGGCAAAGGAGAATCCCAACTACAACTCCTGGAAAAAGACACTTTTAGAAACAAGACCATCATCACTACAGCAACTTCCAGAAAAGCAGAGACTTTAGAAATTAATATTACTTCCACCTTTTATTGTACAGGTCTTCCCTTAAGATTGTAAATCCTAGGGTTTCCAGCATCCACGTGGCTTCTCTGGGAGAAGTCATATTCCTTTCTTCCCAGATATCCAGCCCCGCCTCCCTCCTGACCTTCTGGGACGGGTGGGGACCCATCACTTCCCATTCCTGGGTTTCCACTGGGGTTTGGTCCTCCTGTTCCCTTATTGCTTTCTGTGCCCTTAAGCCACTCTCCTACCCCTGAACCTTTCCCCAATCACACCCTACTTCCTGAAGCCCACCCCCAAAGGGCTTAAATACCCTCTCAGCCTGTAATTAAGGGCTTTTTCATCACCACACTTTCGGAGTGCATTGCATTGCTCTACTCCTGCATGCGTGGGGATTTCACAATCCCCACCAAACATCCCAAGGCTGTGGAGTGGGGAAGTCGTCCCTCTCACAGCTGTTAATTTCTAATTCAGATTTATTAAATTCATTTTGACTCACGTTTTTAAAATTCCATATATCTCATTCTTCAGTTTTCAGTATGTAAATTGGCATTTAAAAAAATATAGCTTTGTCCCCAAATTTCCAGCCAGATGGTTTTGTGATTAATGGAGAGAATAAGAAAAGAAGAAATATTGATTTCTGTCTCATCTAAATTGTTAGTAACTTGACTGGACCTTAATGAATTGCATTGGTGACATAGTATATTTATGATGTTTGTCAAAAGGTCCCAGAGTACTGAATGAGGTTTTAAGTACCAGAATAAAAGATCAGTGTTAGGATGGTATGTCAATATATTGAAAACAGTTCTTTGCATCACAGATTGAATCAATAACCTAATTTTAGTCAAGTGAATGTGGCAGACAATGAAAATGAACAAAATAAAAGATTATCAACCTGTATTTTCAATAATTAATTATAAATTAATAATTAATAATAAAGCATTATGTATAAGAAATAAGAATAGTACCATGACATTGGATATAATCCTCTTCCAGAAAACACAAGGCTTCCAGTGGAAAAGAGAAGAAATTAAAATTTAGGTTTAGTTAGTAGTGTTGTCTCCATATCCATCTGATAATCTTTGCAAAATAATTTCCTGAGACACAACATTGCTCCAAATTAGAAACAACACAAGGCCAAGGACCTCTCCACACCTACAAGGATACACATTTTCAGATCCAAAACTTCATTTTTCTCTCAGTTGACAATAATTCCACCGAAGTTCATGGAAACTAACAAGAACCAACTTGATAGTCTGGAGCATTTTTTGTTGAATGGCCTATATATTCATCATTCCATTGGCAAATGCAGCATAATCCAATATTACTAGCTAGTAAGAAGTTCTGCTTAAAAAGAAAAAAACCAAACAAATCCAAACCACACTGCTCGTAGCAGCTACTGTTTTTTTCACCTCCTGGTGAAATCATATATAAATCTAGTGCAGTTGTTTAATTACACACTTGTGCCATTTTGTTGTCATGCCCATCATGTAGACAACAGTACTTAATTTCTTGTTATGTCAGCCAGAGACTCCATTTCGTGTATGAGATTATTCTGCTTTCATAACCACGGTACCATTTATAATTTTGTGACTCTCTTTATCTGCACTGCACTGGTACTTTGAAATGAAACACCTGATAAGAATTCCTGCTCTACCCAGCTATTTGGATTTCTCTGTAGTAGGTCTATTGCAGTAAAAGTGGTAGGATTTTTACATAAAATAAGCGATCCTCAAAGCATTTACATATAAAGATATTTTACTGCTCTTGTGACACAGTACAGAAAGTTGTAATATATCTGATTTGGGTTGTATTTCCTCACCTTCCACATATATCTGCATTAAGTCAAGCACCAAAACCTCTTTCCCTGTGAAGATCATTTTAAAATGACATGCTGCAAAGGTGTCCTGCCCTGCCTATTAAGATCTTATTGCAGCAATACAACCTGTATTATTGCTCCCAGCCATTTCCACTGCTTATCTCTTCAGTGTTAAAGTGCTTTGCTTCTCCAAATACTTTTCCTCACAGAGAAAAGTCCCCAAGGCATTCAGCCTCATCTTCCTTACTGTAGTTAAGTGACAATAGAGAGTTTTTAGTCTGAGAATTGAAGTGGGGAAATTTGGCAGAAATTCCTTGTTATTTCTTTTTTTTTTTTTCTTTTTTTGTAAAGGGATCAGGTGGCAGAATGATTAAGAAAAAAAGAAGAGAAAAAGAAAAAAGACTTTTTTTAATGAAAAAATAAGGAAGAGAAGTGAGGAGAAGAGAGGATAAGAAAAGGAAGAGGGAGAGGGGGAAGGAAAGGGAAAGGGAAAGGGAAAGGGAAAGGGAAAGGGAAAGGGAAAGGGAAAGGGAAAGGGAAAGGGAAAGGGAAAGGACCAAGTAATCTTTATTAATCAATTTTAATGTCAAGTGTGGGACACTTTTATTGCCAGTCACATTATTTGACACAATAACTGACAGCTTTTGATGTGTGTTTTGTGCCTGGCCAAAAGAATAAGGAAAGAGATTCTTCTGTATTCCTGAGGTGTTAGAAATGATACTTCTGAATCCACACTGGTAATTGTAAGTTCATGGGAGAAGTTGCTTTATTGTGAAACACATTGGAGGCCTTTTTGATTTTACCTCACATCAAGTTTATAAGCCTCACAAAGCAGCATCAAATGAAGAATCACAAGAAATAATGAGTAACGGTAATCAAATTTAGCCAGAAAGAAAATTATGATTTTTTTTTTTTTTTGGACACAATGACAGTATTGATGAAGGAGTACCACAATCAGAGCTAGATTTCCACTTTCTTGAGAAATTAGATTGTGAGGTAAATTCATATTTCACATCAGAGGTCATGGTACAGGCAGCATGAGGTTTGCATTTGTGATTTAACAGAGACATTGGCAGCAAGTGAACTCAAGGATACTTAGTTCATCATCAGGTGTCAACATGATGTCCTGTGCCCTGATTGAAAGGTTGTTGATGGCAGCAAATGCCAAGTGCTTTTCCATTTAATCCCTCGTATATTATGTCACTGTAGGGAGAGACACCATGGTCTGGTCAAGTCTCCAGACCTGTTTTCCTCAATACAGTTTCACTAACTGAAGAGATAAATTGATATGCAATGCTTGTTATTAAAAGTCTAATTATTTTATTACTTTGATTTAATTATTTTTATGCAGACTCATATTAACAGTTTGCATAATTAATTTAGCCTACTAATAGCTCATATTATTATAGTTTGTTACATATAGTAATATGTGTCTTTATGTGAAATGAAGAAGTAGCCTTTGTATGACAATCAAATAAGAGCACATATGAGAAAGGAGTTATTACTTGTAGTAGAAAAAATAGATAACATTCTGGTGTAAAGGAAGGTCATAGTTCTACATTTTTCATTATAATGTCAATGGCCTTTTATTATATGGAGCTGGATAGGTTTCTCATGCTTTTCTAAATTTTCTTCCAATTTCTCTTTCAATGGGAAAGTGTATTAACCCGTAATCTCATCTTTTTAACTCCATCAGCAGCAGCATGACAGACTGAAATTTAAACCATCCATTCATTACAGAAAATCAAAAAAAAATACTGACAAAATAAAATGATTTAAGAAGAAAGGCATGCTTGTTTTCTATATGGGTATTTTTCATAGTACAGTAACGGTATTTTTTAAAATTATTTTTATTTCTTAAAACCAAATCAGATCAGTATAAGTTGAACTCAAATAGCCTATATCAGACATATTTCTGTGTGTTTTGTTTTGTTTTTTGTTTGTTTGATTGATTGGCTGTTGTTTTTCTTTTTTTTTTTTAAATTTAATTTGTTATATAGTGATAACATTAGCTTAAAAAGGAAAAGGAGAAAATAAAAAGAAACATAATTTCCCAAAAATATCTGATTGACCACTCAAAAAATCAAGAAAAAAAAACACACAGGAAATATGTTATGAAATAATTCAAAATCTGTGTGGCCAGTAAGAGAATTCTTAGTGAAATAAGATGGTGACATCTTGAAATAAATGTTTGTACATTTTCTAAACAGGAATTAACCTTGACAAAGTTTAAGAAGAACCTTCTGATATGGAAGCTGTCTGACTTCTTTTTGTGTTCTGAAGCAGCTGGTACTTGTCATTTTGGGAGTCTGAGTACCTGACAAATTTTTGGCAGCTCTGAACTAGTCTGGCAATTTCTATTACTTTGTATTACTGTCAGAGATGTTTTCAAGAGCCCACAGCTCAGTTATCACAAGAGGGCACTACAGGAATACCTGCTAAAAAGTACCCAAATATTCATCTGAAGTTTGTGGTTACTTTCTCCTTTTTCATTTTCTCCTTCCATTAAAATAGAATAAATGGGAAGAATGCTAAAAGAATTACCAAGATCTCACAGTTTGTTAATGAAATCAAATATTATTCAGGTGAAGATGTTCAAGAATTTATACAGTATAGTATCAAACCCCTATGTTATCAAATTTTTAGTGCTCACCATTCTTTACATTTCTTCTACTCCTACCTTGCCCATATAATCTTTTTCATGACCAAGTGTTCTTTTTATATGTTTTATAGCACGATCAATAACCCAGCTGATGTGCCTCTATAACAATACTCAAAGCATGGGTAATAAACAGGGGGAGCTGAAACCCACTGTGCTAGACTTTTGATCTAATTGCTCTTGCTGAAACCTGGTGGGATGTATCACTCAGTTGGAACACTGCAACTGATGGCATTAAACTGCTCAGAAGGCACAGGCAGGAAGAAGAGGTAGAGGCTAGAGTTGCTCACTATGTAAAAAATAGGATTAACTGCACAGACCTGTCTTTGAAAAATCAGTGATGAATGGATTGAGAGCTTACAGGTAAAAATTAGGGGACAAGCCAACGTGGAGAATTCATGTTTGGTTTTGATACAGTCAGCCCAACTAAGGGGAACCTGTTTGAAACATTCTTACTTCAGCTACAGGAAGCATCACGCTCACAGGCTCTGCTCCTGCTGGGGGACTTCAATCTCCCCGACATCTGCTGGAATAGCATCACAGCAAGCTGTCTGCAACAGGAGACTGTTGCTCCAAGGACAACCTCTTTGCATGGAGGATAATTTCTTAATACAAGTAATAGACAGCTCGAACAGAAGTGTTGCCAGACCTGTTGCTTGCCAGCATGGATGAACTAATTAGAGATGTAAAGATTGGGGGCAGCCTGGATTGCAATGTTGACACCTTGATGGAATTCACAATGAGGAGTAGAGTCAGGACATTGAATTTTAGGAGAACAAACTTTCAGTTATTCAACAAATTAGTAGATGGGATGCCCTGGGAAACTGCCCTCAGGAACAAAGGAGATGACAACTCTTTAAGAATATTATTCTTAGACTGAAAGAGGTCTCAATTCCAATGTGTAAGAAATCAGACATGGATGACATGAGACCATCATGGCTCGTTAAGGACCTTCTGTCCAAACTAAAGTGTAAGAAAGAATGGACACAAGAGCGGAAGCAGGAACATGTCTCCTGGGAAGAATATAAGTATGATATCTATATGTGTAGGGATTGAATCAGGAAAACTAAGACACAGCTGGAGCCAAATTTAGCAAGGGATGCAAAGCATAAGAACAGTTTTTACAGGTACATTGTCCAGAAAAGGAAGATGAAAGAAAATACACTTGACCTGACAGGAAAACTGGTTGACAACCAACACAGAGAAGGCTGATGTACTCAGTAATTTTTTTGCCTCATTTTTCAATGGTAATCTGTCTTCCCACATTTTCAAGTCCCTGAACCTCAGGGACTGGGGAACAAAGTCCTCACATTGTAGGAAAGGACCAGGCTCAAGACCTCCCAAGGAGCATACACAAATCCAAGGACGAAACAGAATACCTTCCAGTGTTCTGAAAAAATTGTTTGATGTAGTTGGCAAGTTATCACTTGCTCATATTTGAGAAGTCATGAAATTCAAGTGAAGGCCCCAGCAACTGCAGAAAGGTCACACAGTCATTTAAAAAAAGAGTAGAAAGGAAGATTTTGAGAACTACCAACCTCATCTCTGTGCCTGGGAAGATTATGGAGCAGATCCTCCTGCAAGGTATTTTGAGACTAAGGAAAGAAAAAAGGGGATGAGAGATAGCCAATACAGGTAAATCATGCCTGACTAAGCTAGTGACCTTATATACTGGATGGACTGCGTTAGTGGACAAGAGACAAGCTATGGCTATCACCTCTCTGGACTTCTGTCGTGCCTTTGATACAGTCCCCCACCAACATTCTTACCTCTAAATTTGAGAAATATGAGTTTGATGTTGGGCTGTTAGATGTTTAAGGAATTGTCTGGATGACCAAAATAGTCACAGGTTACAACTCAAGGCTCAATGTCCAAGAGGAAAGCAGTTGTGAGTATTGTCCATCAAGTCTCAACACTTTTTAATATTGTCATCAATACCATGAGTGCAACCTCAGGGGGTTGCAGGAGACATCAAGCTGGATGGTGAAAAAATTTGCTGGAGGGAAGGCACACCAAATCTCATCAAGTTCAACAATGTGAAGTACAACATCCTGAAACCTGATTTGGGGCAATTCCCAATATCAGTATAGACTGGTGGATAAATGGAGAACAGCCCTATGGACAAAGGTGGATGTTACTGGTTGATGAAGAATTGGACATGAACCGTAATGTGTGTTTGCAGCCCAGAAACCACACGTGTCCTGGGCTACATGCCAAGCATTGTGGGAAGCAGGTCAGAGAGGGGGTTCTGCCACTCTACTCTGTGCTGGTGAAATCCCACCTGGAGTGCTGCATCCTGCTCTGTGTTCCACAGAAATATATAGACATGTCAGAATAGGTCCAAAGAGGGTCTGAAAAATTAATCAGGGAGCTGGAGTACCTGTCCTATGAAGCCAGGCTGAGAGAGTTGGGATTGCTCAGCCTAGAGGAGAGAAGGCTTGAAGGATACCTTATTGTGTCCTTTCAATATATAAAAAAGACTTCTGAGAAAAAATGAAGAGAAACTTCTTACCAAGGCATATAGTGACAGGACAGGGGACAATGTTTTTAAACTGAAAGACAACACATTTAGACTAGACACATGAAATACTCTTTGTTGTAAAGGTTATGAGGCAGTATAGCAGATTTCCCAGAGAAGCTGTGGATGCCACATCATTTGAAGTGCTCAAAGTAAGATTGGATGGGGCTTTAAACAACCTGTTGTCCCTGGACATGAGGGGAGTTGGACTGTGGGAACATAAAGGTCCTTTCCAACTCAAACCACTCTATGATTCTATGAATAACAGTATCTCTGAAACTTTATTTTTTTGGCTATTAATATATGTTTAGAGGTGATAAATGGGAGCTGGCATTCAAGTCTCAGCAGTAATATGTTGCTGGCACAAACATAAGAAAAATGTTTCTGTTTGATCACATTGCTGGAAAACAATTGATTTTTTTTTTTCTATTTCTAATTGTGACTAAATCACAATTTTTATTCGATGTCTCTGATCCATGAGAGGAGAAAAATTCACCTTGTCTTTGATAAGAAAACAAAGAACTATAGAACTGACACAACAAATTATGATAATTGGGAGATCTGATGAAAGGTGAGACCACATGTATTTTTTTTCATTTAATGTAAGAAAAAAATCTTCCAGAAACAACTGAGGTTTTTTGTTTGTTTTTGATTTTTGTGGGGGGTTTTTTGTGGTTTTTTTTGTTGTTGTTGTTTTGTTTTGGTTTGTTTTTTTTTCCAGTAAAGAAGTAGAGACAATATTAGTGTTATTATCCACAAAGCTAACTGATGAAAGTCTCTCTGGTGGGTTGACTCTGGCTGGATGTCAGATGCCCACTGAAAGTACTCTGTCACTCCCCTCCTCAACTGAACAGTGGAGAAAAAATATAACAAAGGGTTCACATGTTGAGATAAAGACAGTGACCATTATTATGGGAAAAACAGACTCAGCTTGGGGAAGTTAATTGAATTTATTATCAATCAAATCAGGGTAGGTTAATGAGAAGTAAAAATGAATCTTAAAATATCTTCCCTCCACTCCTCCCTTCTCCCAGGGCTCAGTTTCACTTCTGATTTTCTCTGTCTCTTCCCTACCAGTGGCACAGGTGGATGAGGATTGAGGGCTGTGAGCAGGTCATCACACACTTTTCCTTCCTCCTCAGGGGAAAGTACTCCCTTGCTCTGCTCCAATGTGTGGTCCCTCCCACGGCAGACATTTCTCCACTAATTGCAACATGGGCTATAGTTCTTCATGAACTGCTCCAACATGGATCTTTTCCTTGGGTTCATCAGTCCTGCCAGCAAACCTGCTCCAGAGCGGGCTCCTCTCTCTCTGTGGGTCCACAGGTCCTGCCAGGAGCCTGCTCCAGCACAGGCTTTTCACAGGGTCACAGCCTCCTTCTGGTGGATCCGCCTGCTCTGCCGTGGGATCCTCCAAGGGCTGCAGGTGGATCTCCGCTCCACCATGGACCTCCATGGGCTGCAGCGGCACAGCTGCCTCCCTGTGGGCTGAATCATGGGCTGCAGGGAAATCTGGAACACCTCGTGCCCCTCCTTCTGCACTGACCTTGTCTGCAGGGTTATCACTCTCACATACTCTCACTCCTTTCTGTCCTGCAGTTCGTTGCACAGGGTTTTTTTACCATCTTTAATATGTTATCTTTAAGGTGCTCCCACTGTCTCTGACAGGCTTGACCTTGGCCAGTGGTGGGTCCATCTTGGAGATGGGTGGTGTTGGCTCTGTCAGATATAGGGCAAATATGTAGGAGCTTCTCTCATAAGCAGCACCTGCAACCTCCCTGCTACAAAACCCATGCCACCGAATACAGCTCTGTGGTCTTTGGAATATAATTCCTAACAAACTTCTCTCCCTTTAATTTCCTGCACATTCCTGGTGCTGAAGACCTACCTCATTTTTTAAACAGCTCCTTTCTTTTATTCCTAAACCAGACTACAATATGTGTATGATCTGCTTTACTGCATGGGCAAGGTTATGCTTTAGTATTAAAGTTTAGCTGGCTGATTGATTTTTACTAACAGCACAGAGGCATCATTTTTTTCCCCCCCCAGTTAAATACACTCAATGATTCTCAAAACAACCTATAAAATGCATCTTGAAAATAAACTGTCATGTATATATAGTTTTATGACAGTATTCAGGCATGAGAATCCCTGTAAAGCAGATAGACGAAAGTCTGAAGGGTTTTTTTTTTTTCCCCCCAAACTAAAGCTAATGGCAAACAACCTTCTCATGAGATAAAATATTTTGAAACTATGTAATTCTTAGTTTTCATAAAGTCCTAAGATTCTGGCATTTTTTACTTCATTTCACTACTCTGATATTTTTGCTATGACTACTGTTAATGTTACTAAAGCAATAAAGTAAAAAATAAAAAATTCTGGTCTCCTATTTCTTTTTTTAAATATCATATATTTTGATTCCACCGAGCTGACACTCTAAAGAAGAAAGATATTAGATCAGCTTTATGTTGACTAATTTTGCTAAAGAACATACCCTTACTAAAATAATATGAAATATCCTGAACCCTGTGAAATATGGTTTATTTCTGGGTTTATTTTGCCTGTTTATCACCTTCCCTTTGGCATTCCGTAACTGAATAGAGACTATCTGCAGGAGTAAGGACAGTTTTTATTTCCCGTGGATGAGCTGATGGCTTCTGGCTACTTTATGTTGCACAAGAAATAGCGTCTGCGTCCCTGTGTTCTAGAAATCACAAGAATTCAGGTATCTTACCAATATGAACTAGCTAAAAAAGCTAGCTTCTGCCTTTCCATGAGCAGAAAATAAAAATTAATCTGCCCTCAGACTTACAAGTTCTTGTTTGTATATTTTCAGTTTGTAACCACAGGGCCTCTTTATTTTGTAGCTGGTTGATACTATTCTCTTAAAAACTAGAACTTAAAACAAGTCTGAGTGTCTGTGATAACAAGTAACATTGCAAGGAACTATGGTTGAAGTTAGACATATCAGTGCATTATTTTAAGGTGACTTGACTGTTTTTCAAAATGACATAATTAAAGGTAGGTCTTAAAATGCAGCACAGTTCCAGCAAGTTTCTTAAGAATAGAGAACTTAAACTAGGTTTAAGAAGCTGCTAGAAATTCACATCATAAAAATAATCTCTTGACGGCAAGGAATCAGCAAGCCTCTGATTTCAAAATAGAATAAAAATCTAATTTCCCAGTGGTACATATTCATGAACTATCTTTTTGGTTTTCTGTCAGCTGCAGCAGATGCGTAATATACATTGTCTGTGCACATATTATTGTGCCAGAGCAGCAGTTAAAAAATGGCTTCATTGTACTAAAATTCATCACATTTCAAATGTGCATTTGTCTTCCAACCAACTATGAAGAGATGCATTATAAACACTTTGACAAAATTGTTGCTTCAGCAAGTTTTGTTTCCTCCGTAGGTCCTTTGATGGCTAAAGGTCTTCCTTTGACAAACTTTGTTTGCTGTGTTAGGATTTTGGAATTTGCATTGCTCTCAATTCGTAGGCAATTTTGCAAGTGGGTGTAAGGAATATTTAAATAATTTGTATTACTGCTGGGGAAAACTTGATCAGATGTTATGGGAAAAACCTCTAGTTTTGCAAATACACTGAGTACCAAAGTGGACTTGCTTGAAAACTGAGCACTGTCCTTTCAATTCTTTACAAATGTTCACACACAATTGCTTGATTTCCTGGGAATTGGAATGGCTTTCCTTCTTTTTAATACATTTAAGAGAACTTGCCACCTAAGCATTAACTAAATGGCAGACTGGTGTTGCTACAGTATCCTTTTGCCTGTCTGAATTCTGGTATTGAACTCCTGTTTCAGACACTGAGATTTTTCATTTCTGGTTCAGATCTCAACAGCCTCCTAACAGCACTCTGACGTGGAAATTCTCTTTTAATTGATAAGAACTTCACTTAAAAAAAAAAAAAAAACAAACAAACAAACAAAAAAAAAAAAAAAAACGATATTTTTTCTGAGGTTAGAACTAGAGGGAAAAAAAAAAAGACAACATAACATCTGATAAACTTCTGTAAAATATACTTGATAATCTTGCACATGGAAAGCCAGCTGATTTTCCTACTGTCACAGAAGGAAATGCACTGTAGTTCCTGAGACATGTAAAGTGTGTTACAGGTGAGAGCATTCAAGTTGAAAATTACTCTTGAGTACTAATAAGGATTCTCTAATGAAGAACTGCAGAGAATGCAGACAGTTTAGAAGATCATGGAGGAAAATCCTGCTCATTATGTAGTGTGTCCTAGAGTGAACTGGCTTAATAGAATATTTTATATCTTTCTAAGTAACTTTTTCAAGATATAGCTTCTGCAGTAATGGTTGATATACACATAAACTGAGGTAAATTAAATATATGCTTTAATTTTGTTGCTGCTTTTCCTTGTAAATATTTTACTCACTCAACTATGTTTGAAGTGCTACTACACCTTCCAGAAATATTACTTCAGTTGAGTAATCCCAGAAAATGTTAAAATTGGGAGTTGAGTAACAAAGGCAGTTTCGTTACACATTGTTTTTATGAATTTTAATCTAGGTGTAGAAAAAAGTATGTAGAAGATATTAACAAGAATCTAATTCCAAACCTCTGGATTTCCTACTCTGGGAATAAAGAGAATATAGATGAAAAAAATATTATAAAACTTATGGTTGATAGCTTTACAGTGAAAGTGTAGGAATAACTATATATATTATTAGAATTGTTGGAAAATAATGTAATGACCTTAAAAACACCATTGAAGTTTGGTATAACCAGGGTATATAATATTACTTACTTGAAGAATCTGTTAGGCTGTTTTGGCAAGGTACTCTGTGAGCTTGAAAGCAGCAAGAAACCTGCCAACACTGGCACTACACTGCACTAGTCAATAACATAGGAAACTTGTATAAATCAACTTGTTGGCACAGATATTACTTTCTTTTCTGCAAAGAAGTTGGACATTTTTCCCCTCTACTGGAAAAAAGAAAAAAAAGAGGAAAAAAAAGCTGTGCCATATTTTATTGCAACAAATATTTGAGGCTGGATAGGTGTGCAACTTATTACTGAAATTATAAAGCTTCTTACCTTAGCAATAAACTGCTACCTGTTGTTTTTACACTTTTTTTCTGACTTTCAGGAAAGAAAGCACTGCATTTCACCAACACATAGTCTGCATTCCAGCAAAACCATTCATTCATAATTCTGTGTGTGCTCTGCTTCTGCTTTTCTAGACTCAGAGAATCTCTCTATCATTGATTTTCCTTGCACGTATTATAAAGGTGTTTGTTTTCTTGCTACCGATCTGACACACAAGCACAGTCATAAGTCTGCACAAATGTAAAAGTAGGTACAAAGATGTTTCCCCCTTCTTGTAGATGAATGGGATACACTATATCTGGAATACCCCTAAAAAAACCAGGAGGGACCTTCACAGCATGACTTGCTGTTGTGAGTTGGACACATAGAATAATAATATCTACTCAGGCTACTGAGAGAGATTCAGATGTCATGAAGATATTTCAGAATGGATATTTCTTACTCTGTTGGGTTTCTACTTTCTTTCATTGTTTCTCAGTAGAAGCAACAATAAGGAAAAGAATAAAAAGGAGAAAAGAAATCAACTCTCTGAATATTTTTGTCCATATGTGGCACCATTTTTTTTTTTTGACTTCAGTGTATTCCACATTGTTAAAAACAGCAGTAAGGCTTGGTCTGTCCCTTGTGTTTGTCTTAACCTTCAGGAAAAGTTTTCATTCATTTAGAAATTCTACCTGTTCAATCTCACAGAGCAAAGCCTCATTCTGCTCTAATTAAAACAGATAAAAAAACCCCAGCCAAACAAGAAGAAACAGATGGTGTGCATCACAACAACCTTTAGGAGTCACTTTGAAGTAGTGTTCTTTGTAACAGGTCCCGTCACAACATGGTGTATTAACAGCTCCTGATTTTTAGTTTTCAAAAGTGTTTTGTATAATCTGTTGAAGAAAAAAAATAAATATAGGTTTGCATTTTTTTTTTTTTATAATCTTCATTTATATTGAGTATTGATCAAGGAATCACCATTCACATCAAGAACTGAAGGCACAGAGCAAGCCAAAAACCTGGATAAAAATACTGCTGACTCCAGACAACACAGATATATTCAGAAATGGATTTTCAAGTGTTTTCCAGAGTACAGGATCTTAGAAGACTAAGTTCAGAAAGCATCAGACAGTAGGCATTTCTTTTTTCAGTAAAAAGGAAGTTATTGATGAATTTAACTACTCTCTGATTAATAACACATTAAAACTAATACAATAAAAGTTTTTCAGAGAAACACTATGGATTTACAGAAAGTGAGAGTGCAGAAGATTCCCTTCTGGGCTTGTATATATCTTGCCATCCCCATTACTTGTTTCTGACAGCTAGCACCCACTTCTCATGCAAATCTTCCCTTGAACATTTGCTCCAAGGAAAATTTTACTTTTCTAAGACCACATTGTAATTATATTTGTCATTCTTGTCCTATTGCTTAAATGTCACTCTGGAGAAAATAATATAGTAATTAGCAATGACTTGCTCAAAATGTTTGCTCTGTGTCTAGTTGTTCAGACCAGCAATCCTCTAACATTTGTGTTGGGGGATTAGACTTCTTGCGTAGAAGTCTGTGCTCTTTGTATTTTGCCTCTCCACCACAGAAGTGGTGAATGATGTGGTGAAGATTTGTCTGTGTGCCCACATTCCTGGACACACCTATATACATCCACAATCACTATTCTGCTGTGCTGCAAACCCTCACCTGTCTATTTCCAGTAGACCATTGAGCCAGCTCAGTAAAAGTGTTTTAGCTCTCAGTAGTCAGCTTGCTTTGTCTAGTCTGCTTGGGGCATTCCAGGGGTTTTCTGCACTGCCTCAAATTTAACTAACCTTAGAGCTGTTCTCCTTCCAAATTCCTTACATTCTAGAGGTCACTGTGAGCCACTCCCTTCCCTTTTGCTCAAGACTGTGTTCTCTAGGGGTAAATTTATTCTGTAGAATATTTTAAAATTTCTTACTCTGATCGGGAACTACCTATTTTTTCAGGTTGCCTCTTGTCCTACTGCTTGGCAGTGTTTTTCTTTGGTGTGTACAAAAAGTTTACCAGAAAATAAGTGTGCCCTTGACACTTTGTGTCAAAAAAATTATTGCTTGAACAGCAGAAAATATTAACTGTTTGTCTGAGGTACTATGGAGTCTGCTAATGTCATAAAATGGGGTATAATCTCATTCTTTCAGCTGAAGTATTGGAATGGAAGACTGTGGTTCTTTCAGCTGTGATTCCTTAGGGTTTTCACGAATTTGTAGACAATGTAGATTTTTATGTTTCTATGTGGTTTCTTACATTTAGAGTAGTAGCAACCTCTAACCCTGTGCTAGCTGTCTTAACGGTCAGATACTAGCTGGAACACCATACCTAGTAAACATGTACCAGAACTAAGACAATTTGACCATGTTAGGTCAAAACAAGAAAGCAAAGCCCAGCAACCTTGGAGAAGCTCCAATAAGGGAAAGTGGCATGAAGATGATGATAAAGGATGAAGTAAGGGGTCTTAAGACCTCCAACTAAGTTCTAGGAGAGGCGTGCCATGGGGCGGTCCCAAGGGAAATTCTGGGTATGGACATGTCTTAGATTGGATGCAAGCTTTAGATATGATAATTGAGTAGTGTTATAAAATTAGTATGCTGCCATGTAGATGGAGGGCTTCCCAACTCCTACACTTTGTTTACATTTCTCTCACACGCACACACACACATATACACTCTCTCTGTGTGCCTGCCTTGCTCCTGCTGCCCAGCCCGGTGTGGTGTCCTGTGTTTCACCCCCCACCACCCCAAAATGGGAAGGGGAGAGCTCAGAAGAGCTCTGCTTGCAAAGGAGGGGTTTTCCTCCCTTTCCCCCTAAGGTGGGGGGAGATGTTTCCCCTTCCTTGTTCTCCCAGACCAGACCTCGAGAACCTCATGTTCTGCTTGAAGGAAGACAAGACCCGTAATGGGAACTGGGTACCAGGAGGAGCTGCTGGGGGTGGCTGAGCACTGCAGAGGAGCAGCTGAAAAAGGGATTTTCTCCCTTGTTTATGGTGGGTTGGGAGGTGAGCTGACTTGGGCCCAGATGTTGCAAGAGTCAGTGTTCACAACCTGTGGGTGAAAGGGTCTTTCACCCAAGAGGGGCAGGTTGTTGTCCCTTGTTTGCTTCAATATGACACAGCAGAGTGACTCAGGAGTTGGCTGGGTGTGTGTACAGCCAGGAAAGAAAGGGACTCCTTTTACTCTGCATGTTTTGAAGCGGTGGTGCTTGGAAAAGAGTTCAAATGGTATTCCTGAGGTTGTGAGTTCATCCTAGCACTGGTCTTTTCTATCTGTTACTTGTCGATATGTGTTGTACTCTTTTATATTCTTTTATACTTTTATACTCTTTTAAATACTTTATATACTCTTTTAAATACTTTATATACTCTTTTATACTCCTTTACGTTCTGTATCCCTAAAACCCTATAAGTAAAGAGAACTCTTCTCTACTTTACCCACATAAAGTTGTCTTGGAAAGTTTTTTTCCTTCCCCTTACGGCAACAGCTGCTACGTATACAGATATTCCTAGCATTAAAAGCTGAAAAACAATGATTTTTTTTTTGAGTTTAATGATAGGGACAAAAACTCCAAAGAGAGGAAAAAGAATTTGTGCTGAAAAAAAAAGAAAAAAAGAATTCTTTTGATGACACAGAGAAATAGTATCTTCTCAAAACTTGACCTTCTTTCTTCTATTTTGGATGAAAACTGTTTATCAATTCAACCTGATTTTGCAGATAGCTCTGCTTTCTCCATATCTATTTATAAACTAATTTCTCATGTGTAAAAGGGAAAGAAAATAAAGAAGAAAAAAGAAGTATGCAACCCTGGATATTAACTACAAGTGACAGCAGGATCTTAGGCATTTTACTGCCTGAAGTCCAGGTTCAAGGCATACAGCCTTCAGGATACTTCTGGGCAGCAGATTACTCTGCAGAGCCATCAGTGCATTGCAGCACATCTGCGAGTCACTTTTTTTTCTGAAGACAGCTGAGAGGATAACAAAGAGGTTGCACCATTGTCTCAGAGAGGCTGAGACGAAATTTGAAAGATATTTGGAAAATGAATTTTCCTTAAATGACATTGCTGCCATTCCTAAATCTTCAAGGCAAATAATGCATCCTTCTATTTTACAAATCCAAATATTATATTTGGGCTGAAGAAATGTAATTAAGATTGGCTTATAACCAGTTGTTGACAATACTAAGCTTTAAAATAATTTCTTATTCAAATAATTACTCATGCTATAAAACATTATAATGCGACAGCAGCATAACAACTTACATACAGAGGGAAGGGGATGTTAGTGCATAAGCTTTTAATTCTGTACCTCTTTACCACACCTGATGGCCAAAACTTTCACAGACAAAAGTTAACACCATTTTTGTAACTTTTGAAATTACTTAGGCTTCAGTACATTCAAAGAAGATTTTGACAATTCCTTTGTTTTATCAGTGTATTTTAACATCCAAGTGTGGTTATTAGATTTAATGATACTTTTCCCCTAAACACAGTTCACCAGCCAAAACCAATTGTCCAAGGCATTAGATAATTTGAAAACTTGTCATGATGATGGTACATACATGCACAGTATGGGTAAATTGATTTGCATTCTTTTATGACATCATTGGTATAAATTCATGCACTGATATATATATGTATTTATATATGTATATATATATATATCATTGCAACTAGTATATGCTGTGATGAACAGACATTCTCTCTCCACATACACACTGATACACATATGCTTAAATTTGATTATTTATGACAGGTTCACAAGCTGAGTACTTTTGTAGTTGGACTCTTTTCTTCCTTCCCTCCTCCGCTTCATGATGTATTGGAAGATAGAGGAGAAAATACACAATTTCTGTTTACTCTTAAGGTGCAGTTACTTAACTTTCAAGCAGGGAGGAAGATACATTTTGTGGTACCCTCTGGCTCCTGGGATTAGCTCAGATTTATTTTGATAAACCATTTCTGTTGGCTGAGGAAGAGACGACTGAGAGGGAACCTCACTAATGTCTGAAGGGAGGGTGGCAAGGGAATGGAACCAGACTCTTCTCAGTGGTGACAATCAATAGGACAAGAGGCAATGGACAGAAACTGATCACAGGAAGTTCCACCTGAACCTGGGGACAAACTTCTTTCCTGTGCAGTGACTGAGCACTGGAACAGATTACCCAGAGAGGTTGTGGACTCTCCCTCACCAGAGATATTCCAGAACTGTCTGGACACAATCCTGTGAAATGTGCTCTAGGTTGATTGGACCAGATGACCCTCTGGAATCCCTTCTAACCTCAACCATTCTGTGATTCTGTGATCTTAGAGTGCTCAGAGGCACAATGGCAATATTTCATGTTAATGAATACAGTTATACATTGCTTTCTCCAAAACAGCATGTGTTCCCTCTTTTGAACAATTAGGACGCTTATATTATAATATAATTGATGATAAAGGACAGTTTTCTTTAATGGGGAAGTGAAGATGAAGAAACAATACTATTTTTCTTGATTAGGCACCATCAGAAGTAAATGACATTTTGATCTGTAGAATTTATTTGTATGTATGCATAGACATACATTCAAAGCCTAGCTGTTCTAAAATGGGTTCTTTTTCCTTCTGTTCTAAAATTCTTTAGACAGGGAAAATTCATGTTCATACAAATTCTTCAGAAATATTAAAGAATTGATAAATAGAACCCGACATTTGATCCATGTAGAAGACTCTTCTGGACAAAAAAAAAGGAAAATAAGAAATCAAGAACTAAAGATGAAGAACTTGGGCCTCACTAAGACCTTATGCTGCCACAACTGAAATAGCATCATTGAATTCAATCATTCAAGACAGCATAGGATTCAAGGTCCATGTGTGCCAATAAGTGCCACACATAAGTTCCAATCTTTTTGCTTTCATTTTTACTCTTTTCCTTAATTCCTGGAAGTCAAAATATGTGTGTACATCAGGCTGGCAGACAGTCACTTCTTGGGGTTCCCCAGGGCTCAATTATAGAGCCAACAAGTGAAGCCTGTCAGAGTTCAAGGAGTGTCTGCTCTTAGACATATGGTCTAGTTGTAGGTTGTCCAGCAAGGGGCAGGATGATTCTTAT
The DNA here is from genome assembly GCA_035047845.1 of Dendrocincla fuliginosa. NCBI lineage: Eukaryota > Metazoa > Chordata > Aves > Passeriformes > Dendrocolaptidae > Dendrocincla > Dendrocincla fuliginosa. The sequence continues at coordinate 12,649,286 of JAWWMO010000001.1, forward strand.
GGGTCTCTTCCAACAAAATGTGGAATTCCATGATAAAAAAAGGGTTGGATGGTACCTGAGGTCACCTGCATTTCTGGTGAATTAGCTATGTAGATGCATTTGAAATGATGGCTAAACTCTAATTAAAGAATTCTCTCACAAAACACCTTTCTCCTTCAACCAGGGAAAAATTCAAACTGAAAAATTCATGGATATGCTTGGAGGAGGTATAAGCAAGAGGTTTATTTTTTAGATACTTATCATAAATAATCAACATCTGCACACTTCACTTAAGTATGCCAAATTTTCATTTATTTGTTTTAAATGGAGCAAGATTATTATAGTTCATACATAATAGATTGTATAATGTAGTTGCACTAGCTATATTATACTAGAGTCTATTTTGCTAAAATAACCAAATATTCATTGTTCATTGAAAACCACCACTATGTTATTTTCCAAATATATTTAATTGATTAAAATAATTGTATATTACACATGTCATAGGGTAAAAATAGATAGGAAAGCAAGGTGAAAATACTTCATTCATTTATTCAGTATTCATTATAAGCACCTTCCTCTGGGCTCAATTTTTTGCATTTAATGTAATCTGAACCAAACTGTTTAATTTCAGAATTTTGAGTTCCCTTTCCCTTTCTCTGAATCTATTAAAGCATTGATATTTTCCTTCTTTAAAGTATAATTAACAAAATATCTCTGCTTCTAATTAAGATTTCTAGCCATTTTCTCCAGATTATGAACATTATACATTGTTTGTATAATGTAATTTTGTTCTGTAAAATTTCCAAATTAATTCTGGCTCATTTTTAAAAATCTGATTTAATTTGCTTTACTTATGGTTAATGATAATTCTACTGCTTATGAGATAGGATAAACAGCCTTTTATATTTATTAAAGTACTCTCATTTTCTGGCAAAGATGCAAAGTACCCATTTTATTACAGTTGGATATGATGGAAAATGGAAAAGGCCAGCCTTTCCTTCATGGCAAGGAGGTGCATTTGTCTCAAACTTCTAAAATATTCCTACTTATGTATGCTTTCTTTTGCAACAGGTAAACTTCTGCCTGTTTCACATTTGCTCCATTTGCTCCACCCTGTCAGAAATCCTCTGTATCATGAAAGTAAGGATGTTGCACGTCATCCTCAAAGTGTAACAGCTCTAACTTTTTCCAACAACTAAGGAGATTAAGTAGAGTTTGTGTGATAACACCTTCCATCTGCCAGTGCAGCAGCAGCAGGAACAAAGTCCAGAGAGCTTTTGATACCCAAGTTTTGCATTCTTTACATAGACAGACATAGTTTTGTCACACTTCATCGTTTGACTAACAATTCCTTATGTGTTTCCAACCTTCCCCTGGTGTAAAACACTTTTAAAGGAAATTACAATCTTACTCTTTTTTTTCTGTAGGATGTTGTAGGTATTAAATTTAGGTAAGGAATCATGCATTAGCTTCTGTATCATAGAATCACAGAATCACAGAATAGTGTATGTTGGAAGGGACCATAAAAATCATCTAGTTCCAATCTCACTGCCGTGGGCAGGGACACCTTTCACCAGACCAGGTTACTCTAAGCCCCATCCAAGGTGGTCTTGAACACTTACAGGGATGGATCATTCACAGCCTCACTGGGAAATCTATTCCAGTGCCTCACTACTTTCACATTGACAAATTTCTTCCTTAATCTAATCTAAATCTACCCTCGTCTAGTCTAAAACCATTACCTCGTGTCCTATCACAACAGAACCTGCTAAAAAGTCTGACCTCATCTTTCTTGCTGGCCCCCTTCAGGTACTGAAAGGCTGTAAGAAGGTCTCCTGGGAGCCTTCTCTTTGTCAGGCTGAACGACCTCAATTGTATCAGCCTTTCCTCATAGAACGGGTGTTCTATCCTTCTGATCATTTTTGTGCACCTCCTCTAGAACCGTTCCAAAAAGTCCATGTCTTTCTTGTGCTGAAGACTCCAGAGCTGGACACAGTACACAACACAAAAGACAGATCTGTGTCATTGATAAGCATCTTCTTTCAGTTCTCTGTAAAGCTAAAGATCTGATAAAGTGGCAAAGAAAGAGTCTGCAAATCCCTTTGCTCATGTGTACAGAGGGATTTAGTATAAAAGTCTAACAATACACTTGTACTTTCAGTACAAATTAATATTGTTGTAAATTAATACTCTCTTGTAGTGTTTGTATATGCACACAACATTCATGCATATATATATAACAATCCTGTTTGTGTTTGTTTAGCATTCTAGTTAACCAATTAATAATTTACTTCAAATGGAGTTATTCTTTGTAGGGATAATCCTTGCAGGAAAAAAAATGAAATCCCCTCAAACAATTTATCTTCATTTTCCCTCTGTGGAAGGAACAGCAGATGATGCCAAAACCTACACATCAGTGCACAGATGCATGAAGGTTGTAAGGGTTGAACTCTGTTACTGAGTAAAGGTATCTTGTTCAAATGGCATTAAGCTGATTATGGAAGGAATATCCTGAGTACAAATATCTGTCCAGAAAATACAATCTTTTTATGAGGCAGCTGTGATCCTAAATCTAGTGTGATCAAATAGGTTAAATCACAAGTAATCCCTGAAGGTATTGAAGAAGCTCACAAAATTTGTCATCTCCCTTTCCTATCTGATAATTCATCTTACATATTGACATGAATTAAAAGGAAGAAGTTCACCTGTGGTTTTCCCATCTTCAGTACAAAAAATTTCTTTCAGTTTGAAGGGCTTTAACTAAAGAGATACTCTTGAATCTCCTTCTCAAACAGTGAGTAAATAACTGTATTTGATGAATTTGATCACACCGTTAACCCCAAACACCTTTGCTGATCATATCAGGCATTCATCTTTTTAAATTTCTGAGTTTTGTCAAACATTTCTGCCTTCAGTGCTAAAGATAATGTCCTTAAATTGCTAAGAGGTCTCACATGAGGGGGGAAAATCCTATAATTTATCTTGAGTAAAAACTTTAAATCATTTAAATTTGGTTCCTTGGTAAGTGCTTGTTCCTTTTTAAAATTAGATGTTCTGGAAATGTAATTAAGATAGTATTTTTTCCCCTTCAATAAGAAGTGGCAATATAAGAGAGAAACATCCATTTCAAGCAATGTAGCAATCTGGAATCTGCATCTTAATTGAACACAAACGTTTCTATTGTTCTTTCTTAGTCAGTTTTACAACTCTAGCTTTGAAGTGCATCTTTCACAATAAGACTAAAGGAACAATTTAAAAGAAAAGCTGCATATGGCAGAGTACAGTGGAATCTAAAAAAAAAACCAAAAAAAATAAAGGTAGTTTATATAACAGGGAGAGCACACAAGGTGACAGAAAAAACTACATAAAATATGTTGATTCTTGCGGGATGAAAATGTCACATCTGAGTATATACAAAGTATATGTTTTTTTTTTTTTTTTTTTTTTTTCTCTAGGATAAGAAGGAATTCAGCTATATTGTAACTTCATCTTCTGTACACTCAAATATTCAGTGAGAACACAAACCTGTCATGGGTTTATACTGCTGCAAATTGGATTGGAAAGCCCAATCTAATGCTTGACATCTGTCTTACGATAGCTCAGTGAAGTCTTACCAAAATGCAGTATATCACTGTAAAGCTGTAACTACTGTCTTGGGTATTTCTTCCCTTTCTCTGTCACTTCCACGCTACATCAATATTTTAATTTATTTTGCAGCAATACCTCCACTTCTCCTTGAAAAGTTTCACAGCTACATTTTGCTCATTGCTTGCTACAGAAAACCAGGGAGCACTCATTTCCTTGCACGGAATGAATTGAAAAGTAGAAAGACAGCTTACTTAATGTTTTTCTTCTAAAGATGAATGTGACTTGTGGTGTTTTGTTGTTGTTGTTGTTGTTGTTGGGTTGGTTGTTTGGTTGGTTTTTTTTCATCCCTGAGCCTCTGTCATGGAACCTCAGCTGGGAACTAGGCACCACACAGCCACTCACTCACTCACAGTTCCCCAGTGGGATGGGGGAGAGAACCAGAAGAGTAAAAGTGAGAAAACTTGTAGACTGAGATAGAAACAGTTTAATAGGAAATGTAAAAGCTGTGCACACATGCAAAGAATAACAAGGAGTTCATTCACCACTTCCCTTGGACAGGCAGCGTTCAGCCATCCCCGAGAAACAAGGGCCCCTTCATGTGTAATGGAGATTTGAGAAGACAAACACCATCACTCAGAACATCCCCCCCTTCCTTCTTCCGCCAGCTTTATAGGCTGAACTGCATAGAATGGGACATCTCTTTGGTCAGTTGGGGCCACCTCTCCTGGTTGTGTCCCCTCCCAGTTCCTTGTGTACCCCCAGCCCATTCACTGGTAGAAAAGGTCTTGGCTTTGTGCAAACACTAAGTGGTAACAACTACATCCCTGTGTTATCCACACATTTTTCAGCAGAAATCCAAAACAGTCTCATACCAACCCTCCAGATCCCAGGAGCCTTGGATGCTTCTCACTGAATTCTTTTGCCCCCTGAGACCTACACTCTCCACTCATGACCTGACATCAGTTTTTGTCTCTCAGGCTCAAAGAATAAAATGCACTTCCCCAACACCAAATGAGTGTTTGACAATATTCCTCTGTCTTCATATTAATACTCTCGAAGGTGTCTAGTCCCAGGAAAAATGCTTCCTCGGGCACTTCCTTGTATTGTCATATCTCATATATGCACCTGCTCTGCAGAGCACAGTTTGCGAATATCTTATACTTTTGCTTCTGGTTGCTTCAAAAATGCTTTTCTGAGAAGCCTACTTATTCTAATCCTGAGTAATTTATTACCATTCCAGAGAGAATATGTATAATATTGACTGAAGGCATCTCCATTTGAATGTCTGGAAACGTGAACAGAAAAAAGATTTTTCTCTACTTCTTATAGCATAAAGAACTTCTTTCCAGTGAAATACTTCTCAGCTAATTGTGTACAATTAAATAAACTTATTGAAAAGAAAATGTAATTTTTTGAAGAAAATAGTTTTATTGTTAAACAGAAGGGTTTGAGTCTGTCTTACTTGGTTGATAGGTAACCAGTGGTAGAAAGGTGAATAATTCCTTTAGATTCCCCTTGTTTCTTAACCATTTCTGAGCGCTTGGTTGAAGACAAATGCATAGGCTCAGTGGAAATCTGATTGAACCCTGCAGAGTAGTTGTAATTTGTCTCCTGGGAGAATCTTTAGTTCTAAAAGCAAGATTAGGCAAACTAAAGTTAATTCTATGATAAAGTATTAAGTCATCCTCTTTTTTTCAAACTCTCTTTCAGGGATCCTGAGGGAGACTTGATCACACTCTCCCTGAACAGAACTGTTCAACCAGATTATTGTGGGGCTGTCAACAGGTACAAAAGGTAAATATGTATTTTACTGTGGCTTTAAGCATTACAGTAACCCAATGAATCCACTATGAATGGGCATGAACAGTGAATGAATGGATGTAAAATACACACACTAGTTCAAATTGAATTGCTACATTGATAAAAAAAATAAAATATAAATAAAATTTTGTGAGGAATTGGCTGTTGGGATGTTTTTATAATGCATTTCTGATGGTTGTCTATTATTTGTTTATTTTTATGAAAATAAAAAATAAATTTAAAAATATTTTATTTTATAAAATAATAATAAAAAATTAATAACTGTGAAAAATCTTAGTCCTTCTATTTCCTGAACTTCCTCTCCTGTTTTCTGCACTTCAAATGAATTGCTTTTAGCCAAAGCTTTGACTTTACAAATTTTTCTCCAAGAGGATTTGAATTAGAGTTTCCCTAATTTCTACCAACCTTCTAGCTACATGTTTATTACTCCAAGCCAGTTTCTGCTCAAGCAGTGACAAACCACCTGTGGGAATAGAGCAGACAAATATGAATCCCAGCCAGCTGTAACTACAGCAGGCACATTGCTGGTTCATTGGAGTAGCCTACCTTTATTTTTTTTTATCCCTGATTGTAAGACAAGGATTTTAGAAAATAAAATGCTGCTATGTGCAAGGCCAATCTCTCCTAGAAGAATATGTTCCAAGAATATACAAAAAGTTTATTTAAGATAATACTGTATCTTTCAAAATTAATATTCATCTGTGTATATTTACAATCAAATGTTACTTAGAATTGCAATCCAAGGAGTATAAAAGAAAAAAAAGCCCTGGAGAAGGAAATGTTCAGACTTCTACCTTTAAAATAAATGATCCAGACAGGAGAGAGAGTTTTGAATGCAAGATTAATGTACATTATATGAAATGAATTCTTGCCATATACAATCTCATGGATGAAAGGTTTATTTGAATAGTTTTATTCAATTTGAAATAGGCCATTGTAACATTTTAACATTGTAAAAATGGGCTTTTACAGTGTTTAACATGTGTAAAATGAGTTGGCTTTTCAGCATCTGTTCTGAAATATTTACAAAATTCCCCTATTAAATTTTATCATTGGGCTCTGAAGTATTCTACATAGTGTAATTGAAAATCCTAGTATCTTCTTCTTTTTTATTTCGAATCTTAGATCTCTTAGATGGAGAGCTTTTAGATGAAAAACTATAGGTCTTTCTGTTGAAGATAGAAAATATTGTATTGAACATCATATAAACAAAATACTGAAAATCTTTAGTTGAATAAAGGCTACTTTATCTGTTTTGACAAACAATTAAGTTTTAGGCAGAATATAAAATACAAAATACAAAAGCATTACTAATAGCCTAGAAAAAAATTCAAAACTCTAGAGAGCTTCTTCAGGGATCAGAGGAAAACGCTCTGGAGGAGAACGGGGCCCAAGAAGACTGATTAGTATTGAAGAGTCACTTCTTACAATTCCAAAATGATCCACCCCTGCAAAGAGGAAGTCTGGCAAAGACCTGTGTGGATGAACAAGGCGCTCCTGGAAAAACTCAGACACATAAAGGAAGCCTACAGAGAGTGGAAGCAAGGACAGGGAGTCTGGGTGGAATACAGAACGGTTGCCCAACCAGCCAGGAATCAGGTTAGAAAGGTAAAATTAAACATGAACAGGGGCATCAAGGGCAGCAAGAAAAGTTTCTATAGGTATGTTGCTGAATAAAGGAAATTTGGGGAAATTATAAGCCTTCTCCAGAAGGAAAGAGAAGACTTGGTTAACTGGGATATGAAGAAGGCTGAGGTATTTAATGTCTTGGGGTTTTTTTTTATTTTGTTTTGTTTTTTTCTCTGTCTTCACAGGCAAGAGGTCCAACCACACTACCCGAGTTACAGAAGGCAAAGGCAGAGACCAGAAGAATGACCTACTGTAGGAGGAGAACATGTTTGATTCATCTAAGGCACCTGAAGGTGCACGAGTCCATGGGAACTTGAGATACATCTGCAGTCTAAGGGAACTTTCAGAAGAAGTGGTTAGGCAAGCAGGTCTACTGGAAGGGGTTCCTGTCCATGACAGGGGGTTGGAACTGGATGACTTTTAAGGTTTCTTCCAACCCAAATCATTCTGTGATTTTATGATTCTTTATGAATCACAATTTTCTACAGGATTTTTCTTTCCCAATACTCGTACATATTTTATACTTGGTTCTTCTGGTCTCTTCTCTGGATTTTAAAATGCTAACTGAAAGAAGCTCAGTTCTTCAGCAAGAACAGTACTTTTTTATTATGGTTATTGATCATGAGTGCATAATAAATTATTCCCTCATTTCTGTCATATTTTATTATGATTTTTAGTCAGAACCACTAACCAGTCTCCATTTTTTCAACATCTGAAACTGCACGGATAATGTCCCTTTTTTTGTTTACCTGTTTGATAAAATTATCTTCCACTGAAAAAAAAAGTGGATTATCTGTAATGTTGTCTCTTGGCTACAAGTAAAAGCACTACTATGATGGCCCAAGATAGGACTAATCTACAGAAAAGTTAGAAAAATAATGTGTAGAGTGGACTAGCTAACATATCTGTTGTCCTTTTTATACTTACTTAGCTACTGAATGAGTACAATGAAACAAGGAAAAGCTACAGTCACTCCAAGAGTTAGAGTGACAAGTGAGAGAAGAAGACCTAAATTCCTTGTACAGACCTTAAATATACTTGTGTGGTTGGCAAATAGATTTGAACAGCAAAATTCTATGATTTTTATTAATGGTTACTGGTTTTCCTTTAAGAGTTCTAAAAATTCCTTTCAGGTCATTAAGAAACCCCAAATTTCATCAAGGTTTATTTTGCTGATATTGTTTTAACTCTACTTTACTACAAATTAAATCAAGACCATGAACTACTTACTGGATTTTTTTTTTGTTCTGAATTTTGTTTTAATTTATAGCACTGTTGTTAGGAAAATTGGAAAAGGAGGAATAAATTTAAGAGAGTGAAGCACATTGAATCTTTAAATGCTTGTGCCTATCTGTTATGTAAATCTGTAGCAGTTCCACTGCCATGAACATTGCTTTAATATCCAATTAGTGCTTAACAGTGCTAATGACTAGATGCCAAAGAAGTTATATTTGTGCACTCTTGGGGTGATTACAGACTGTGCTTTAACAATGAGCAAATAAACAAAAGAAATTTTAATCTCCACAGGTCGGAAGCTGTTATTTAACTATCCTATTTTAAACAGCAAGTTTTCTGACATAGTCAGTGATTAATTTTATTGATTTGATTATCTGTTCCTGCAATGAATTCATTCTGTTCACTGATGAAAAAAAAAAACAAAAAAAAAAAAAAAAAAAAAAAACACCGTTGACATGGAGATTGAACAAAATTTCTGATGCAGATTCAATTTATTTTTCAGTTTACAGATAATATGCCTGCAAATTGTTCTTTTGTTCTCTTTGACATTAGAACAACATGTATGCAGTTTTCTGTCAATAGAACTGGAAAAATGTAAAAAAAAAGAAGAAATCTATAGAAATTCTCCGCATTTAGAGGAGGCTGTAGATAGTCTTTCAGAATAAAAAATATTAGATTTGTTCATTGGCAAATATAGGAACTGAACTTCTGCAAAAAGATTAGACAGACTTTTCAGTAATGCTTTAAAAGTAATGCTCGAAGCAATATGTTAATAAGTATGGTCAACAACATCTATGTGTGTTTTGGTAATAAATTCAAAATACTCTATATTTTACCACAGAGACATAGTTATTCAGGGAGAGAAGATATCAGTTCTCAGAGTCATTTACTGCTGGCAATCTTTTCTTCATTTTTCCTGGTGTAAAGTATTATATTTTGTGATTTTATTTCAGGAAAATCCTGATGTATTGAATGTTGGGAAGATATTAAAAGTGTAAGTATATGCTTTTTCTCTTACTGCCCAGAAATCTCTGACTTGCTTATTTCAACTTGCATGCTTTTTGAAGTTTTATTTCCTGAATATAATATCACTGGTAAGGTTTGGGCAAAAGCAGGAAGGATGAACAGATATGGAATAGGAGCATAACAATGAGTTAAGTAAGCAGGAGTCTTCAGTTCAGAAAAAGAATCTGAGGGAAGGGAGTGGGAAGAGAGATTTTTGAAAGGGAAAAATAATCACAACTTTAATAAAGTCAGTGCATCATGATGCATTTCTCAGTGGGTGTGGCTACATTACTGGTGTTGATTGAAATAAGAGAGTATTTGAATTTGGGATTGTGTCCCCTTAAAGCTTTGCTTTCAATCACAGCACATTTCCTACTCTGGGAAACTATGGTAGATATTAAAAAAAAAAAAACAACAAACAAAACAAAAACACAAACAAACAAAAACAACAACAAAAAAAACAACCAAACAAAAACCAAACCAAAAAACACGAAGTGAAAACAGACCACTGCATTGTTGGATGTAGCCCTCTATGGAGCAACGAGCTTGTAGAGTAAGACCTGGGGAAATGAATCGTTCACACATTGATGTTACTGACAGCAAGGATCCAGTTCCCGATTATTTGCAGAATCAAGTAGCATAAGGTAGTCTGAGCTCAAGTGAAGTATTAAGTCCTAATTGAAGATGACAGTGTAGATATTTTCCCAGGAGAGGGCAAATGTGTAAAAGGAGCTCAGTAACTGTGATACTAGAACAGAAGCATCAGCAAGAGCAAAGAAAGGGGACAAATATTGTCACCTCCCTATTGATCTCTTTGTAGATATTTACTAATTCAGCTGACATGCCACTACAGCCTTTTCAAATTATTTCAGTCCCAATCAGCCTGCCTGTCATGTAAGAGCAGTGGTTGATCTTTGGGAAAAGGTATTGAGGAACACAGTAAAATATTCAATGGCCTGTGAAAAAATGAGTATATGTCTGTCTTCTAGCACTGAAAGAAATAGCTCTGCATCACAAATATCAAACTAAACGAAACTCAGTTATTAGAAACAAATTTGGGGCATGGTCTTCTATGTTTGCGGAGCCCTACAGAACATCATGTCTAAAATAAAGAGAGAATCTATCTTTACAGTTACAATGATGGATGAATTTTCAACAGAGCCACAAGGTAAAATGGCAGAGATGTTGAATGATTTTGCAAGTAAATTATATTCATTCTTTTCTTGTTATATTAAAAAACAAAATCTATTGAGAATGTTTACTTTGACTGCTTGGATTTGAGTGGCCTTTTATATGTCTGGGGTTATATATATATATTTATATATGAATTAATATATATACATATTTATTTTCCATCTGATATTTCTGTGCTTTATTTTGGTTCCATAGAGGACTATTATTTAATATTGTATTTAGATACCTCACTTAAAGACTCATACTGTACTCTTTTAAATGTTTTGATAATGTGCTGTAGCTTTTGAATAGGTTATTCCTTTGTATGGATTTTAATGCACTTTATTGTTTCAAAGTCTCAGAGGTCTTCTCAAAGCCTCAAGGTCACTGGATGTTTAATGTCAACCTTCCTGTCAACTCTGACACTGTGCAATCTGCTGTTCTGTTATGATAGGAAATGCGCAGAATAACAGTTGCATCATTCTCCATGGAAATTCTTATGCAACGTAGAGTCTGAAGAACATCAGAAAAGAGGAAAAAAATTATGGGAAAATTTCTAAGAGTGTGTATGCAGTAATTAATACTATTGATTTTTCTGTTTTATGCTGTATTTGTACATATTTTAATAATAGCTGACTCAGATTTTGGTTCATCAATAATTTAGGTCCTCTTGTGGTGACAGGGAAAAAGACAAAGAACTTATGTTTTGTAATTGCAAGAAGGAACTAAAAATCAATTTTTCAGGGGCTAATTGAACCACAGTAATAAACTTAGAACACCAGAATAAACTTCTGTGGCCTGCATCTAATTTTTAACTACACAAACAATAATAACATCAAGTAATGTGTCTCTGCAATTTTTAGGTTGATTGCCATTATGGAATTTGTGTTAAGGACAATTTCTTTAAAGGAAAATTCTTTTTCACCAATTCATTCCAAAACATACTATAAAAAATGGATGGTATATTTGGCATTTATATGACCAATAAATGTACCCAGATTGTCATGTAAAATTTCATGGGGAGAAATCTGTGGATACATTCACTGTAGCAATGATTTTGCTTATATGCCTTTGTTCTTCATTAGACCAAACTACCAACTATTTTAAGATTTCTTTATGAAGTAACAGTTGTGTTCACAATCCATATATCGACACTAAAGTAGCAAAAATCTTATTTTAAATGGTTCCTGGTGTTCTGTTCACTCATTTACGTATTCAGGAATTCTTCTGATCTGATTCCTTTGACCTGAAAAATCATCTTTTTTCAAAAGTTATCATCATTTTGAGCTGGAGAAGTTGGATTTTGACATAAGTATTGTGTATTAGTATGTGTTGGGTCAGTATTGTGGTGGAACATTTTGTCTGGCTTGTGTGGTGTCCTTTTTGAACCTTTGCCAAGTTCCCTTATTTTCTCCCCTAAATTAATAAAGATACACCTTGGGAACAAGTCTGTGGCTTATTCCCTTGATGCTATCTTGAGGTATTAAAAAACCCTAGATAGATAGATAGATAGATAGATAGATGATAGATAGATAGATAGATAGATAGATAGATAGATAGATAGATAGATAGATAGATAGATAGATAGATAATAGTAAAACTCCTGGCTGAGCCCATGAGCCCACAGCTCCAGGGCTGGAGTGTTACAACATCACATTGCTTCTTTTAATACTACTACTAAATAATAATATCCACTGTTCTTTAAAGCTCTTAAGATGTACTCAATTGGAAAATTATCTGCAAACAAACAGTTTCCCAGTTAAATCTGGGGGAAAATACCCAATACCTAATACAATAGATCTAGGTGCCTAAATCCATAGGTCTTTATGAAACAGTAGCTACTTAATCCTCATAAACATTTTTCTGACTCTATGGACGTGCCTCTAGGTTTTTCAAGTGTGTAAAATGTTATCTTAAATGTGTTGCTAAATAACTTAAGGTATATTAACAATTTTAGTACTTGAGAAAAAAAAAATAGTGTGTTGTGACATTTGGAAAAAAACCCAAACACTAAAAGACTGTAAAAACACTATTTGAATTACAGCAGATGTATTGTATTTTCCTTTAAAATCAGTTACACGTTCATGACATTCCTACAAATCAAGTGCATGTTTTCTTATAAATGCATCATTAAAATGTTTCCTGTTGCTTACAGTCATTTTGGAAGAAAAAAACATACCTGCACAGAGTATTAAATAAAGGACTGGTCTTCTATATGGGCCAATTATCAAAGCTCTAACTTCTCTTTGAAGCAGTTAGAAATGGAATAAATATCTTGAGTCTGAGAGAACACCTGTTGAATGACTAAACTATTAAAATTTCCCTGAAAAAAAATCAGCAGGAGAATTGAAGCATTTCAAATGTGACTGAATTGAAATTATTACAGTATGTATTCTATTCTGTTGAGACAATCATAATAGTAGGAAGAAATTGTTTGCTTTTCAAAAGAGGATCAGCAATTAAGAAAGCCAGTATACTTTTCAGAAAATTCCTCTACTGTAGTGTAAGATATGATTCCGATACAAATTTGGGAAATTTGTTATATTAAATAAATTAAATGTTGCAGAAAGCTTATAATGAGAGGAAAGATTATGCTTTTTGTTGCTTCTTTTTTTTTTCTTTTAAAAAAACCTAAAACACAATAAGAGGATGACAGAATGTATTTTATATTAGGTACCGTTACAGTAGCATTTCCTGCAAGATTAGAAACTGTCATTAGTCGGTTGATATCTTGAAGGCTGTGAATCTTTCTTAACTAATTAAAATTATTTAAGTTCAGATTTGTATAGCTTGTTTTCATACAAATTTACACAATTATGTTGTATAACATCAAACTAAGGAAGAGTTTCTGCCTTCTGTCTATACTTTATTTTGATTTTTTGTTTGTTTTTTTTTTCATTTTGGTAGATTTTTGTATTGTTGTGAAGTGAACTTGAGAATATACAGATGTCTGACTATACATGTATAAATCCACATATATTGAATTATTTCTGTTATTCTTATTT
>JAWWMO010000001.1:12666466-12707409 GCA_035047845.1 Dendrocincla fuliginosa
CTTCTTCTTCCCTCTCAATTATCCATCTGACTGGTGCATATCATAGTCTATCTTCGATAAAATAAATTTGAGGTAGTATTCTACAATCTTTTCCTGATGATCATTATGCAACAGCAGTGCTTTTTAAACCAGCAGGACCCCTTGAAACAAACTTACAGTACCCTCAAACAAATTAACCTCTCAGGTTAGAAAATTATAAATTATCTTAAAAATCAAAAATTATGATATATCTGACTTACATTGGTCTGGATATTTCTTTAATAATTGATATCCTTAAAATCACTGGGTCTTCCTGAGTTTTAAGGAAGCCTGTTATTCATAATGAATGAGAGGGAAATAATGATGGCATTTACAGGAATTTGATATCTCATAAGAGTTATTATTAACATGAGTAAGAACAAAACCAAGTTATCTCCCCTCCAAGTAACTTACAATCCTTTGATTTTGTATAATACTCAAGTGAGTGTATTTCTATTTAAAACTAAAGAAACTGTCCTATCTGGATGAGGTTCTCTTGTCCTCGAGAAATTATGAGTTACAGTGAATCATTTTAGACCAAACCCAAATGTGAGAGACAAAGGGATGATTTGAGATAATAGATGAGCATCAGGTAAAGTAATTCATATGAACCTACTTAGTTCTGACAGGAGCTCTCAAGGCAAGAATTTTGGACAGCCCAGGAAATTCTTCCACTTGGCTGCTCCTGTGCCTACACCAGTCAATATCTGTACCTGGTGATTAAATATTTGATGGTGGATGAACATTCTGGACAAGGGACTCACTGAGGTAACTACTACTGGAGATGAAGAAACTGACCCAACTGAACGTAAGTAATTTTAAAAAGTCTAAGCAGTACTCAGATTCTGTATCTCACAGATACAGAAATGGTCATGAAGGGTAGACTTTTCCACATCGTTAGGATAGCTAAAAGATTTTTTTGTATGTGGTTTAAGACAACCAATGTTAATGGTCATGTGCCTGTTAGAGTGAACATGTGAGGCTGTACAGAAGCTGGACTAAAGAGCAGAAGGTAGCAGAACAGTTGGGGTAATCTCCCCTGACGTGGACAGTTACTGGCAGTTTGAAAGACATTCAGCAGACCCACGTCAGCATCTAGACATCATCTGATGGCCCTGCTTGAGAGATTCAACTCCTTATGTATTACCCTGGCAAAAAATTCCACAATTTATATATTTTAAATGTTTTAAACACAAATATCTATGCAACACCCCTTATGTTAAAACAACCAACATGAAGACAATAAGTCTTTTTCCTGTGAAATCTTGATGACTGTTAAGCATCATGCAATTTTCTTGCCTCTGCTGTTCAGACACAGCAGTTCATATAGGTGATATATTAATATTATAAAAATTGTTTCATCTGGTTAGAAGTCAGAGTACACTACACAGAACACAGAGATTTAATTCAGGTCACCTTGGAGACAGCATCTTTCCCTATCTTCTCTTACAAAAAAAAAAAAATAAAAAAAAATTCCCTGGGATGTATTTGCCAACTCCTTAAAACTTAAGACTGGGTTACAGAAGACTCAAAAGAGAATTGAATTTTCTTCTGCTGTTCTGAGACATGATTAAAAGTTTTGTCTCTTTGAAAGCTTGAATCTACAGACTCCCCTTTTTATTTTTTCCTCTTGGTTTTGTTGATTGTTTTCCTTAAGATCTCTTCATCACCTAATTGGGTAGTTCATTTGCTCATAAGGCTTAGATAACATTGTGTGCCCAGATGTCGTATGAACCATGGGAACAAAGTCTAACCAAGGAAACACATAAAATGCTTGTGAAGTTACCCAACAATGGCTTTCACATAAAATGGTCATCTGGATGGGATTTTTTTGTTTTGTTTTGGGTTTTTTTTTGTGGTCTATTTTCATAAATGTGTCAAAATATTTTGTAAAAACTTTTAGAGGTTCACACTATCAGAGAAGTATTTGTTAATACATAATAAATATGGTTTATAGGACTACAACTAAACTACTTGCAAGAAGCACTTAGTTTTTAAATAGCTTTTTAGTTCATTCCTTAGCTACCAATTTCCTCAGAGAATAAAAAGACAGTGGCATAGAAACTCAGCTGAGCTGAGCTATATGTAGATGTTCTCATATTGATATAATTTTTTGAAATAATTATCTGAAAACCACAGCTTATATATTTTGCTCATTTTTTATTGTAATTATAGTATTCAATAATAATAGAATAGAAATACAGTGAATAGAGCTGATAATTTGTATTAGTAATAATATTCAAATTCACCTTAGTCTCTGCTATGTCTCATTTCTTAAACAAATCTGAGTTTGAGGGAAAAGTAATTTAAAAAATAGGAAAAAAAAAAAAGAAAAGAAAAGATGGAAATATAGCGTGAAAGCTTCTTACAGAATCTTGAAATTTTAATTCATATTCTAAAATGGAAATTTTAAAGAACATTACTAAGTTTGGTATCTTAGTCAATGCAATGGAGTATTTAAGTCAATTGAATAATTCATTAGTAGCTTGTGTATTTTATTGAAACTTTATGTGAGTTTGACTTCTCAGGGTTATTAAAAAATAATAAAATTCTGTGATATCAGATTTTGATAGCCCTCCAGAATGGCAGACTGTATGAGGCAGAGATATCATTGCAGTCTGGCTTTCGTTTGGTGATGTTTTAAGTTAGTGTTTATTTTCCTTTTGAAATAATTTGTTAAAAAAGAGGAAAAAAAAGGTCTTACTTCTGAGACACTCTGACCTGTATATTTATCCCATATTTGAAACAGAAAGCTGAGTCAGGGAACATAGACATCAATTCAACTTCAGTGAAAAATCATGGAAGATAATCTTCTCAAGCAGAAACTCTCAGTGTCGGGAGCTAAAAAGCCAAATATATGCAAAAAGGTGGCCTTCTATTAATATTTATTTCTATATTAATATAGAAATTAATATTTATACCTGTCTGTATTTGTATGACATACCTACTTACTGCAGCTCAAAAGGCTAATACAAGTGCTGGTATTTGTGATATATTTTCCCATGAAACCTGAATTTCACAGAAAACCAGGACAACATTTTCCCCTTGTATGGGGAAAACTGATGTAGTCATAGCCCTCTGTGTGTGTGACTCTGTTCAGCATTCTATTATTTCTCTTGTAAAACATTGTTCTGACAAGAATTTTGTAGAACTATAGCGCTAATGGAAACCTATTAAAGATTTTTGATTTCAAGAGTACTTCATTAAAAATGGTTGCTGATGGAGAGGAAAAGTGATCAAATGGATCTGGGCTCAAGCAGAAAAACATTTGACAGTTCTCTGCATTCTAGTTCCCAAAACGCTGAATGAAACCAGTCTGCATTATCTGACATTGCAAACAGAGTTCGTTGTGTCAACATTTCTGATAAGAACACGGTTCTGCAGAAGAAGATTTCTTTCTTTTACTGTTTGGGTTTTTTACTCCTTCTTTTTGGTTGGTTTGTTTGTTTTGGTAGGGTTTTTTTGTTTTGTTTTGTTTTGGGATTTTGATTTTTTTTGGAGTTTTTTGTTTGAGTTTTGTTTTTGAAAAGGGAATTATTCACAACAAAGTTTTATAGATTTGAGACAAAGTAGGTCTATAGAACTAAAGATAAACTACAGTCTTATTTTATTGAATCTACATGAAATACTTTCTTTGTGTGTAATTTAAGAATATTCTACATTCAAGATAAACACTAAAAAACAGTTAGTTTTTAGTGGTAAAAACACTAAAAACTAAAAGGTATTTTAGAGGTAAAAACAAATGCCACACGTAAGTATGGATACTTTTCAGAAGATAGTTTTTCTAAGCATGAATGCATAGGTAACTCACATTCTTAATGATTCCTAATGAAAGGTAGCCAAAGAAAGCTTTTGCTTCCTTTTGCAGTTTATAAATTGATGGCAGACTTCAGTGACATTTCAGCTGAATGTTTTCAGAACTGAACTGCCGAATAAAAAAAAAAAAAAACAAATAGGGTTAGAGTCCTCTGAGGAAATAGCAGCTATATGAGTCCTATTCATTTCCACATCTGATGCCTAGAGAGTTTAGGACAGACTTGTGCTCTCCCAGGTGATGACTATTAGCATATTTTACTAATTTTTTTTTTTACTAGTCCATGTTGTGAACTCCTAGTGAGCTCAGCTGCTGACATGCGAGACCTGTGGTTGCTTCTGCTGCTCTGTGCAGTTTGGAATTAGCCTTCTGTCTGTAGTTACATCAGGGGCTCTCTCAGCTTGTCCCTCCTCATGTGCCACAGCAGCAGAGACAAATTCAGAGACAAAGAGCAGCATTTGATTCCTCTGAAAGCATGTCCTCATGACAAAATGCCACCACTTTTTGCTACTGCCTTTAAGACCCTTCAACACCACCTCTCACACAGGTCCGAATACATAAATTCTGCATATTTTCCATGAAAGTCTGTGCATTTCTGGGATATTTGTTTGTGCCTATGGGTTTTAACAAAGATATGTACCACAGCCTGTGTTTTTTCTGAATATTTCTATACAAGGCAGTTTCATCTTTTGTGGGTTTTGAATACATTAATTCTAATAAAATTTATAGCATTAGATGAGTAGAACATAGTTACAGTAAACATACAGATCATTTATACACAAGTAACATTTTATGCAGGGTATGAATATAATGTTTTCTTACTTTAAATATCCATAAAACTAAAACAAAACAAAAGAGCTCCTTGTGTAGTTTTGGCATCAGAATGAACTCAGTTTGGTAACACAACTGATTTAAATCATGCAACAGTTGAATATGTGCCCTTTTGGATTTGTTTTTACTTTTCATGAGGCACATTTTGATCATTTTTATTTTGCAAATAACATCTTTTAACAATTTTTAAATCCATTTTCCAGTACGTAGCTTTTCTGCTCAAGAAGTCTCATTAAGGATGTCCCTTGTTGTTTGGAAGATCCTAACACACACTTTTTGGCTGTTCTAAGAGTTTTCATATGAAAAAAGCCACATTCATTTGGAATGAGATTTAACCTGAATAATTGACATTTGGTACAGCTGGTGATGTGTCTGAATAAGAACGAAGTTCCCTAATAATAAATAGTTTTGGTGCACATTCAGATTCTTGGATTTTCTGCATTTGTTAATTGCTCCTTAGGGGGACAATTTTTCTGGGAAGCCAAGTATTACCATCTGTGTTTGTGTGATAGTCCACTCAGTCGACCTGCCTGGTATATGCTGAGCTCAAACCTTTTTTTAGACACACATGAGAAGTCAAAAATAGAAACATCTTGTAGCCAAACCCCTACATGCCTGCAAAGTTATCAGCAGTAGTGTGGAGCTCAAACATATGAATTACTGCTCTTATGGAGAACAAAATAAAAAATATTTGAAGGATGTGCATGAACACAGACAGATGGACAATGCATGCACACAGGGTTTGCAGGTTCTGTATCAACCCTCTGCTATGTCAGCTGTCTACTATAGAGCTGGCTTCCCACAGAAAACTGAAAAAGCTGGAGTTTTTTTAATTTACTGTTTATTAATAGTACTTACATAGTCTCAATTTAATACTGCAGGAGCATATGGAATAAAGAAATAATGAAATAATTTCATGCAGAAGGTTTTAGACAAGCTTATGAGTGAACTATGAGAGAAAGGGTCAGTAGATTAGTCGAAATTTGCCATGAATAGAAATATAAGGAATTTATATTTTATGTAACACAGCTTGCTACCAAAGACACAAAATCCCTTCCTATTATTATTTATAAAACCACACCATGACATTTGGGCCTTTTTCAGGCTAAGCTTTTAGTACATACTAGTGAAATTTAAAACAATACAAATACAAGTAATTATGCTATCAGAATTATTTTATGCCACCTGAAAATTCAAAGAGAAGAATTAGCTACAAAAGATTATTATTTATGTACCACATAAATATTACCACAGTTACTTGTTACTTTTACTTACTGCTGTTATTGTAGAATTTACAGGTATCAATGAAGACAAATTTGTTAAATAGGTGGTGATGAATAATAATTAAATATATATATATATTTAAAGACTACGTAGCTGGGTATTGGAAAAGCTTGTACAGGACCTGCAAAATATATCTCTGAGCATCAGTTTATGTGTTATAAATTTGCAATGGAAATGCTATTTGAAAGGAAGGAGATTTTATAGACTTTACCCATTGTGTCCTGAGAGCTGTGGGCTCATTGCCTATTCATAGATGATTGTATCAATAATGTTATTGGTATTTATATTTCCCTGAGTCGTTTGATGTATTTTCTGGAGAATCATTATATACAACAGATAAAGAATTCTCATTCCCGATCCTCTCTTCCAGATTGTATCCCTGAGGAAAGAGACTTGACTTTTATTTGTTTGGAGGACACGGTGAAGTGAACACCTTACCTATCACAGTACAGCAAAGTCCCTTAAACGGTGTAGAAGAATTTCTGATAAGGTACACACTTGCATCCATTTGAATACTATTCTCAAACAGAAGCTGAAAAACAGGATAGGAAGGCAAAGGAAAGTGAGGGAGGCTAAAGCTCTTCCACCAGCTTTCACAACAGTTTCCACTTTCTCCTCTCATTCCACCCTTGTCCCCTTGACCCTTCCATTCCTTGAATAGGTTGGACATATGTAAATACACATAAATGGTTAGAGAGGTCTTTCTTTTGGCTATTTTTGCCATTCATTAGTGTTTTAATTTATGAAAACAGACAATGGTTAACTACGTTATTAAATCTGTAATTTTATAAGTATTATGCACTGTTAATATTACATCTTGTTTATAGTTGTTGCTCTGCCTATGATATCCTTTCAGAAAAGGATTAACTTTATTCAGCAGGAATAGTTTTGCTGAAGTGCAAAAGGTCTAAAGCGCCAAAATGTGATGTTAATGAAAACGTATGTAAGCTTCCTATGCAAGGATAATGCCTATCAGAGATCCCAATGTGGCGCCATAAGGGAAGACATGTCATGGCCAAGCTACAAAGCATTCCACCAGAAGTGTTCCTAGGCACCTTCCTTCCTAAGCAGACTGAATATCGATCGGGAGCTGCTGGTTGTTTCATTCTTTCCATTTCATGTCAGATTGTCTTGGTGACAGATGCTGCTTCGTGAGGAATGTCACGTTCACATTCTAATTACCCAGGAAATCAGCAGGTTTCTTTTTCTCTACAAAATCATCTATCTTCTGTCTTCTTCCCGAGGAACTCTGCCAAATTAATCTATGTACAGATATTTCAATTTAGGAACATATTGCTCTAAGCTTTTATACATCTTGTGAAAAAGGCATACTAGAGGTTTTGGGTAGTGTTTTCTCTGTCTAATACATATTTCTAATATTTATGTGGAAAATCTGTACTCCCAGCATTTAATGTGATAATTTAAATAATGTAAGTAATAAATATTTTATTCCCCAGCTTGGCTACCATAGAAAACTACTCATAATTGTGTAAAACTTGCTCATATCTTGTGCAGATAAGAAGAGAAATAGCTGTATTTGATTTAAAGATGAATCTGTTAAATGTAAAGGTTAAATATAAAGTAAAATAAATATAAGATACATGCATGTGTATATATATGTATAAATAGATATTGATTAAGACTTTGTTAGTGTAATGGTAAAAATACTTTCAAAGCACTCCAATAGTTTAATGAGGCATAGTGGTCTCACGTGAAATGAAAATAGCTATTATTTCATCAACTAGACTTCTAAGTTCCATTATATGTTCATCTTTAAAACTATTCTGATGATGTCCTCCACAAAAAAAAAAAAAAAAAGACATGCTCTTATGATTGTGTATAAAAATCAATTTTCCATTGCTCAAAATAGACATTTGATTCTCAACCTGTTGTTACGTGCATCCAGATGAGTCCTGCCCCAAAAGAAATCCCTCTGCTTTTAAAAGTATTTCCTGTAGAAACAACAACCTGCCTACTTAAAAAAGGGAACACATTCAGTTTTTAGAGACATCCATTTTTATTCACAACTTGGACACTGAACATTCCACACAGCCATAGTTTTCTATTGTTTCAAGGTAGAGGAGCACCAATGAAGATGCAGAAATTTTGGAAGACATTATACTGGAGTTTTATAAATCCAGTATAAAGCTGGATATTTATAAATTATTTTATTATCAATATTTAGAAAGATGAAATTTCAACTGACATGTTAGAAAATAATTGGTAATCACTGACATTCCAGGTTAGAGATTTGCCCCTGAAGTTTATACAGTAGGTATAGCCTTAGCTATAGAATACCTTGTTATCTGCTTTTGGCACCCTGACTTGCCAGTTTTAGTACAATTTTAAATATATATATTAAAAACTTTGAATTCTATCAAAAATCTTGAGCAGAAATGCAAATACAAACGTTCAGAAGTAGTTCTGGTAGGTAGTGCTGCCCATCAATGTCCACTTAACTTGTAACCTTAAATAGTGATCACTTTTTTTTCCCCTAAACATTGTTTCCTAAGTACTCCACAGATGTGCGCATTTTGAAAGACAAAGTTTGTAAAGAGATTTAAATAAAATTAGTGGAACAGTTAGTATGTTAAACACAGTAAAATGGTTGATCTTATTAATTACAACCTTTCCTCATAAACTATATCCTTAACAGTACTATCCTGGTAATAATGCTGATGTGGTAAAACTAATGTTGTAGGCAAAAGAATTAACATACTGAATGTTGAGTTAATTAAAAATAAAACAGGCAAACAAGAACTCTTACACAGGAAAAGCTGTAAGGCTAGTTAAATGAATGATATTAAGGAAAATAATTAGAAGTGGCAGCAAGTGAACATATAATTTTTTAATTAAAATAAAACCATAACAAGGGGATTTTTGTTTTAAAATATCTATCATATTAAGTATCACCATAGCTAATAATAACTTGATTCATTCTGACTTGATATATACACGTCTTGGTATAAGACCCTTCAGCTCGAGTTGCTGCCATTGTTGAGTTTTTTACATCAGATTTGAGTGATTCCTTATCCATCTCCAAAGCAATTTTGCCATTTTTCTTTTCCCCTTCTGTTGTTGTGCCCCCTCCTTCCCTGCCCTTCCCCTCCCCCCCCCCCACCTTTAAAGCCTAAAAGACTACTGGTTTAATTATGGTTTCAAAGTTTTGTAGCATTTCAGAAGGTTGTCTTCATAAATTAAAAAAAAAAAAAATCTCCTCAAAAATATTAATACTACTAGCTATTGTATATCATTCAATCTGGTCTTTCTCATGGATAAGATGTCATTAAAAAAGGACTATGTGGCCCAAGTTTATGTTAATTACCAAGTACAAAATAACTTATTTAAACTGTATACTAAGAATATTTCTCCTTCCAAAAAGCTATCCTTTTATTATATTGATTCTAGTTTAATTGAATTGACAGGTTTTTAAAAGCCTCTAATACATTAAAAATTAAAGTTATCTCCTGGCTTTCTAATTCATAACTTTTGTCTCTTGTGATTTGATACTTGAATGAATCATGCTTTTCATCTGAATAAGTATCTGAACAGGACAGCTTAATATTATTGCTGTTTCATTATCTCCTTTCTGTAAATTCAGGTAGATTTCCTAGGAGAGATGCTTTTTCTTTTCCCTTTTACATTTGTCTATTCTGTTCACACTTACATGCATTTTCTATCTTTCTTTTGTACTTCATATTTTTGAGGATTTTCATTTTCACTTTAATCTCAAGAGGACAGCACTGTGTTGAGGCACATGCTGCAGCTATAGTACTTGTTAAAGCTTTATTGTAGTATTTCTCAAACTGGGGTTCACAAAAGCAAGTGAAAGGTGAAATAAAATTAGATGGCAGAAGTCAGCAGCCATTCAGAGATACCTGAGTCAGCAACCACTTTAGAGAAGGAAGCTAAGAGCAGAACTTTTGGCAGCAAATGGTTACATGACCAGACTACCATTAATTGTTGGCAGCAGTGCAGTTTCACCAGTAAAGTGGAGTGAGCATAAACATCTGCATTTAATAATTACAGAGTATTTCCACTTAAAGGCCTTAGAAGAAAATCCATAACATTTCTCCAGAAAATGTAAGCTGCTGCCAGCTGAGGATCACGTGGTAGGTGAGGATGAGAGCGTCAACATTTAAAAAATCTATGATTTACAGGTACCTTTGTAATTAAAGTGGAGCTCATCAGGTTACTAAAGTGCTAGAAAAAAACTGGTGTATAAATCTGTTAAACTGAAGTAACATCAAAGATAGAAGTGCATTTAGCCCACAAGTCATGCAGGAAATGTATTTTCTGCAGATGAAGGTAGTATTTGTACAGAATTAAGATGAAGCCTAACATATTGTCCAAGGATAAGATGAAAATCGGACAAGTCACTGTCTGTCTTTGTCAAGCAAGAGGTGAGGCTGGAACTGGATTTGGAAGAAAGGGTCAGGATCCGGTGATGCTTTGACAATGCTCATATATGTTAACCAGACTTCACCTACAATTTAGATCAAGACCTGCAGAAAGCCACTCCTAAGTATTGAGCTGCAGGCCCAGCTGAAGCACCAAAGGGGTGGGATAATGAATATCACTAAATTCATCTCACCTGAGTCAGTCTTTGATTTGATGCTTATTCAGCCTTCAGAAAATTAATCTGGCCACTTTTCCCCTATTCTTTCCCAAACATTTCTTCCTTTCATGAACCAGTGGATATGTTGCTGAGGAGAATATTGGAACCATGTATGCAAAGAAAATCTAGATAACCAGCTACTGCTGCTGGAATGTATTTCCAGTAGAACAGTTTAATAATACTGAAGTATAATTAATAATAATTAAGGAATACTGAATCCCTATAATATGGAAAAAATATGCTGGATATATAGGATAGCAAAGGAAGGGACATTTAAGAGAGAAAAAGAAATTATAAAGATTGCCATCTACAGCTCTTTCTTTCCAATTCAAAGAAAAGTGTCAGTCTCTTAGGGCACTGTCCCTTTTAGATAAAAAGACTACAGGAATAAACAAATGAAGATGTTCCCTGCTCTCAGAGGAAGAAGAATGCAGGTCAACTACAGCAGAAGAAAAGCGATTCATTTCAATTGTGGTAAACAAAAGCAAATACACCAGTTAAATACAAACCCAATCTTCTAATGTATGCTGACAGATTAGTTTGTTCTCCTTTCCCCATTTGCCAATATGACTTTAAAAGAGGATACACTGACATTTCTCCCTTTGGAAATATCCCATTATTGTGTTTCCCTGGCTTATATTCTAATTAACCCATTGGGAGGATACCATTCTAATTAAGTAGCCTATATGTAGGTGGGTTTTATTCCTTTATGGACATACAAAATCCCTAAGCAAATTTTCCAGCTTCTGAGAACCCTTTCATGCAGAAATCATTCTAATATTCAATCTAAACCTCCCCTGGTAAAACTTGAGGCCATTTCTTCTTGTCAAGTTGTTTGTTACCAAGAGGTTGCCCCTCAGCTGGCTACAATGTCCTTTCAGGTAGTTGTAGAGAGTCATAAGCCCCTCCTGAGCCTTCTTTTCTCCAGGCTAAACATCCCCAGTTCCCTCAGCTGCTCCTCATCAGACTTTTGCTCCAGACCCTTCCACAGCTCCATTTTTTATGTGAAGAGGATGAAGAATCCTCTGCATCATGTTTCCTGTCTGCCTGTTGGGCTGGTGTCAGGGAACGTATGGTGCAGTCCCAGTAGTTCCTTTCCTCTCTCACACATTCCCTGATTTTCAACTTATTCAGCTCCTCTGAGAGCTCTGTCAAAAAGCAGAGGAGTACATGTCAGGGAAGCTTGGCTACTGTTAAGATCCGATTATTAAGAAGTGCCTCTGCCTGAATTAAGGTGCAAATGAGATGACGTGCTGAAGTCAATAGTACGGATTTTATTTAACAGTAAAATGTGAGGGATAGAGGTAGAAAGAAATAGAAAAGAGAGGGGAGGGAGAGAGAAAGAGAGCAAGAGAGATTAAGTAGAAAGATATCATCACCATGTGGACCCAGCGGCATCCCACTGGTCCTTCTTCATCTCTTCTTGGTGATGGTGGTCTCAGAGTTGTTCTTCTGGGCTATCACCTTTATACAGTCCAATTTCCAGGTATCCACAGAGTGTAGATGCCATTCCCAAAACTTGGGAATGTATAAATATTTATGCATAAGCATATATGTATAAGCAGTTGCTTCCTTTCCCACAGCCTGTCACAGTGGGAATTTTTGTCTGGATTCAATAGCCAAGATGCTACCCAAACCCCAGCTCCGCCATGCCTGGAATTAGCACCTGCCCATTGCAAATTCCTCTCCTCTCTACCTGTCTCAAGTTCCTGCTGTGGTGTCTTAATTTATAGCAAGTTCCTGCTGTGGCCTTGGCAGTGTATTGAGAGAGGCAACAGCATTTTTTAAGTACTTACAGCCAACACTGCTCCTGAGCCCATACAGGTCTCTGCAGACATCATCATGCAAGGCTTCTGGAGGCTTTCTGCAATTCTCCTGAAGCTTCCCCATTTCAAGTCCCTGAGAACCACACTAAGGTACTTTGCTTCGGATCATGGCAGCACTGGAGCTCTTCACCTTGGGGAAGGAGTGTTAGCTTTAGTTACACATAAATCATATACATAAATCATATTTCATTTAAGCCTTTCTTTTTGTTTTGTTTGAGGGTTTTGTTTGGTTTTGGTTTTGGATTTTTGGTGGGGTTCTTTTTTGAGTTTTTGTTGGTGTTTTTGTTTGTTTGTTTTTGAATTTTGTATCTCCTTATTTCCACAATTATCATCTGTATAGGTGCTTGGGTGGGGTTATACTTTCCAATATTAGAGAATCAGAATAACTAAGGATCATCTGTAACCAGTGACTCTATTCAGATTATAAGTATTGCATACTTGTGATGGGCTCAAGAAACCCTTCAGATTCCCATTTTTTTCCAGCTTTGCTGTAAGATGTGAATGATTATGCTACTTACTGAACTCTTTATGTGAGAGAAAAAAATTCTATTTACTCATGTTTTTATTAGCCATATATATAACTTAATATATTGGTTTTCAGTTGTGTTTTATATCCTTTCCTAGTGACAGTCTTAGGTGTTTCCTTTAATGATATCTCCATGTCTCTAAACATCATGAGGAACTAGATGTCTGTTTTTACCTTATTAAGTCTCTCAGTTGCTTCCTAAATTGGTTCAGAGTCTTGATAATATATCACTACATTTTTTATTAGGATTTTCTTGCCAACATGATAAAAATCACGAACATGAACCACACTGAAGATTAACAAAATGGAAGCTTTTCTCATAGGATGGATGTTACAAACCAACTAATTACACCCAAGAGTAAATTATTCTATTCACATTTCTCCTGGATCATACAAATAAAGACAATGTTTTTACATACGATCAGCCATAATATGATAAGATTGCATAACTTAAAAGATGCATACTGCATTGAGAATTTTAGAATACAGGAACACATGGACACATATAATCTGTACTATGTTGCCTGTCATAGAATAATAGAATTGTGTGTGTTGGAAGGGACCTTCAAGACAATCTAGTTCCAACCTCCCCGCTATGGGCAGGGATGTCACCACTTGATCAGATTGCTCAGGGCCCCATCCAATCTGGTCTTGAACACTTCCAGTGATGGGGCATCCACAGCTTTTCTGGGCAACTGTTCCATTGCCTCATTGTTTTTTCCTTAACCTGTGTAGCCTGGTTCTAAGTACCACATATTTGAAAGTCAGTAAATGTATTAATATAAATGGATTTATTAGAAATTAAGAAAAAAATGTGAAATTCTGTGCCCTGTTAAAATTCGTGTTGGCTTCACCATTGACTTTAATGGAATCAAATAACATTCCAGTTTTTCTCTTCTTTGTGGTTAATAGTAACAAGTAACATCAGTAAAATGTGAGCCTTGGCACATTTATAACAAAATACACCCCAAAACTAAGTAGAATTTAGCAAGATGGCTAAATGCATTTCCAGGTCAAAGACCACCAGAAAACCTCAGCAGTCATCAAGGAGTCCTACACACCATGGAAATTCACCAGCGATACTTTAGGTGAAAACACTACAAAAGGTGTACAATTGCAGTGCATGTTAGGATTCCTTGTTCTCAGCCTCTGTTTTTCTACAATTGCAGCCCAGGGAGCCACTGACTCTGAAAGCAGAAATCCAAATTATTTTATGGCTTATGCTTTTGAGCCAAATACCCTCTGATAATAGTGCATGACAAAGGTCAACTTTTCCAGACTGCTGGAGAAGAATCATATTTCTCAAACTGTGCAGAGACAACATTAAAGAAATTTATAGCTGTAAGTCAAGACACATTTTCTGTTTTCTTATGATAAAAGCCCTTGGATTAATTCTGGTTCCTTCGTTTTATGTTATAGTTCAACAGTGAATAAGTTTGATTAGAAAAGTCATACATATACAAAACCATTTTAATTCTCAACTGAGACTGTTAACTAGCTCTACCTTTACTTACATTTACTAGAGTAGGAGATGGGAAAGGTTTATCTTAAAAATATAGTTTCCTCTCACTGTGTTTTCCTTAGCTTTTCTGAATACTGGCAAGATATCATTATAACTGTAATACTAACACCAAACGCTCTAAAACATAGGAAGGATGAATTCTGCCCTCCATACAGTTGCAAATTATGGAAGTATAAAAAAAATTGGTTGTATTTCACATACTTAAAATGAGAGTTCAAGGTAGAAAATTGTCCTTATCTGCTTTTGTGTGTTTAGTTATTGCAGTTCTCCTTACATTAAGATAAGACCCTTGTGGTGTGCTGTATAAAATTTTGCACTGCTTGGAAAACTCATATAAAGACCTATGAAAATATAAAACAATAATTTAAAACCACTGAGGACTTTACTCCCTAAAAACTGAAATGAATTTAAAAAAAAAAAAAAAAAGTCTGATATTTACAACTTCAGGTTCATTAGGTTAATCCATGTGGAACTTCTTTAAACTCACACTATTTGCTCCTCTAGAGCTTTTATAGTTCTACAGATCAATATTTGATATGCTTTGACCCACCAGACAGAAAAAGTATTTTTGAACCTATTGCAGTCCATTCCACCAATGAGTACCAAGAGGCCCTTAAAACTCTTGGTTATAAGTCTTCTGAGAATACAATACAATGGCAAAGAGTTTGGAATTTTTATGAAATGTTTGCTGAAAAACAGTGCAGGTTTATTTGCAATACTTTTCTAAATGAAATAAGTTAACTTTACGAGTCTTTTCCTCTCACAGGTTTATATAAGCTTTTACTCCCAGTGCAAACCACGTACCCTGCGGTTCAGCTCTATCCAGCTGTGCCAAGAGTTTCCAATAGAAAACTTGACTTAGAACAGGATCAGGTGGCAGTGCATAGCTCATGCTCTACAGTGCTCTTTTTCCCAGCAATTTCTCTGTGGAATATAACCCTTAGCATTGTAGTTTCTTTTTTCTCACTTGCTGGATCCTTCTTTGTCCAAGTTCAAGATTTAACATGCAACTCATTAAAAAAAAAAAAAAAAAAAAAAAAACAAACCAAAAACAAAACCCCCCAAAAATACAGAAGTAAAAGATAATCTCCACTCTGTCTTACTGCAATTTGATGCAGCTGTTCTATACTTGCATAATATCTTTTTTTATAGTAGAAATTTGCATAAATACCTATGTCTTGTTCACTGCAAAAATGCATAAATTTGCAGAACTACAACCTGCATTTGGAATAACTGAACCTGACCCCCATTAACTACTTCTTACAGGAAAAGAATTTCACTGTGACTGCTAGGGTTAAAGTATTTTTGCCATAACCTAACATAAAATAATTTTATGTCGTGCTTCAAGAAGAGAAAAAAACATTGTCAATTATAGTTCTATTTTTATTTGTAACTTTAAATTTTAGCTCCTCTTTTTCTAACTTATATTCCTAAGAGAATACCACTGAATCTGAGTCTTCTAGAAATTCAAATTAATGTTGAAGAAGCACCATTTTCACTAATAACCTGTTATTATTATCCTGCTACAACTCCACTTTTGTTAATCCAGTTTGAGGTACAGTATCAGAATGAAAAAGTGTCTCTACATACATCTTAGGACATCCATTTCTGAGATCAAAAAAAACAATACCAAATTTTCTTTCCCCTATGAGACTGTCTTTGCTTCTGATTAATAATATTTAAATACTGAACCAGAGGGTAGTTAACACAATGTATCAAATTTGTTTTCAATATTACACCAATAGCAAAACACAATTGATAACAGCCAATTGTATTTCATCTTTTTTTCTGCTGTAAAGATTATTCAGAGCCATTACACTTTAACATATGATCTGATTGTGCATTTTAAGTAACCCAAAAATATTTTAATTTTCTATATTTTGATTTACAATCCCGAGAAATTTTCAGTACCTTTATTTCAACAACGTAAGGTAAATAGCACATAAACCTAATACTTCTGTGACAGAACAACTGTCCAGTTTTGACTGGGAATAGTTACTGGTTGTTACAATGCTTTTGTCCTCCAGACTAAAAATACTTAAACATTCTCACTTCATTTTATGTCAAACTTTTTAAGCCTGTAATCAAGTCAACATTATTTTTCTCGAATACACTGAATATATTTAACACAAGTATATTTAAATCATAAAATCACAAAATTGCTTTGGTTGGAAAGGACCTCAAAAATCATTTTTTTTCAACCTCCCTGCTTTGGGCAGAGGAATCTTCCATTAGACCTGGTTGCTCAGAGCCCCATCCAGCCTGATCTGGAACACTTCTAGGGACAGAGGATCAAATTTGTTGGTTTAAATTTTTGCCAGACCTTGCAAACCTTTTCAAGATCTTGAAAACACCTTTGCAAAACAATTATGTGTATTTTAAATATTATTTCCAATGTTTTAGGATATTCCTCTTTTCAGTAGGAAAGCATTCATTGGTCAATTCTAGTCTTGCCACCTTTGCACAGAGATAAACTGATCTCCTTAGCTTGTTTATTCTGTTAAAAATATTAAATAATCACATAATTAATGTGGGCAAAAATGAAGTGGCTACACATGGAAGAAAAAAAAAAGCTATATATTAAACTGCAATTCTTCAGGGTTGACTTATAATGATTTGATTAAGTTAATGGAGCCTGTGGGAAAAGAAATAGAGAATTTCCATTTGCAGGATTAATGGTTTACTAGTTATGAATAAAGTAAACTTTGTGATTGACATCTTTAATACGTGGTAGTTACACATTACCTATTGGTATTGAAATTCCTCAGAGAAGTAAGAGTCTTATTCAAGGTCTAAAAAAAGATGCTTATTTATTTGTGTGAAGACTTAAAATCACACAAAAAGCACAAGTTCTTTAACAATAGTTTGTTAAAATTAGATTTCATATTATGAATATCAGAATTAAATTATTCTGAATTTCATACATGCATGATTTTGATGGGGGAATATGACATTTTGAAACACGATTTTAATGACACTATTAATAATGTCATTCCATTATTAATGCTTAGTGAGGAGGGCACAGCAACTGAGTTTATATTTGTAGGCACAAACTACATAATTTAGTCAAGGTATTTTACAGATTGCTCAGAATCTCTAAAACTTTGCAGGTGCTTTTGTCTGATATGTCTGTGTTTCACCTCATATCTTTGATTATAGATGGAACATTCTAAGTTTTGCTTGCGAACCAGGAAATATGCAGAAACTCTATTTCAAAGGGTGTCTGCTATGTGGAATTCAATGTATGTTGGATATTTTGTAAACAGACTATGCTATCTAACTGGAATACCAATGTAAAGTTTTTTTCTCAAGATTATAGTTTCATTTCCACTAATATTATCTGTGAATGCAAAGTCATTAATGTTGTATTGAACATGGTCATGAAAACAGATTTAAAAGTACTTTCAATGGAGCTTGGTTTCTCCATGCACTGTTATAAACAAAGGATTTAGCGCAGTTTAGTTCCTTATTAATTTTTCTAAGCTTACTTTTTTACATCTACTACATAGAATCATAGAATCATTAAGGCTGGAAAAGACCTCCAAGACCATCAAATCCAACCTTTGACTAATCACTACCTGGCCAACTAGACCATAACCCTGAGTGCTGCATCCAGTCATTTCTTCAACACCTCCAGGGATGGTGACTCCACCTCCTCCCTGGGCAGCCCATTCCAATGCCTGACAACCCTTTCCATGAAGAAATTTTTCTTGATGTTCAGCCTGAACCTCCTCTGGCACTGCTTGAGGCTGTGTCCTCTTGTCCTTTCAAAAACATAGGCCAACATGTCTTAGTTTCAGATTTTTGTTCCAATATTACTATTAGAAGGTTAGGAGAGGAATAAAAATAGCAGACCTGGCTTTTTATAAACAAAATATACATTTAAAAACACATGCTCCTTGGAATTAAAAACTACTCAGCAACTAAACGATGACAATTATAATTAAGGAAATGTGACTGTCACTCATGCGGTGTCATATATGTCTATTGCATCATCACCGATGTCCTTACTTCACAATCATTTCTTATCAAAATTCCTGCAGTATACAGTGATTGCTGTAGTAGAACTGTATCATAGTGCACACTGGCAGGTACATATTGCATTTGGGAATAAGGTAGATGTGATGCCCAACTATATAGATGTATAGATGTCTCTTTATATGTACAAACAAGTGTGTGTATAGATATATATGTACACATACTTTTTTTCAAGGAATGGCCAAGCTTTTGTGCTTAATAAAGGATTCAGCTTAGTCCTCCTATTTTCAAGGTAGATAAATTTGAGACAGAAGAGGCACAGAGAATGATTAAAGGAATGAGAAATCTTTTTATGAGAAATGATTGGAAATGCTTGACTTGTTTAGGCGAGCACACTGCAATCTCACAAGGGATATGATTTTTCTCTATAAATATATGGCAGAAGTGTTGAATATAGAACAAAGAAAAATTGTTTTGGGATTGACAGGTGTTTTACGTACAAAAGCAAATCAGTGTAAAATTGTGCTCAATACAGGATTCAAAACTGTTACACTTCATGATTTTATCTTGTAGGGACAGTGCTTGATAAATATTCTTCCCAGGCTTATGGACTTTGGACCTTTATTCAAAAATAAAAAGTACAGGAATAAATTTCCCTAAGTTTTTGTTTGTTACTTTCTTTCTTTTTTACTTTTATGACCCTAATTCATTACCATTGTCTTCTTTTCTAAACAATATTTTGCCCAAGTTTTTGCTCATCTTGAGCCATATCCCCTTCCCCTTTTATTTTTGTCTCTGCTCTTCATTTATCAAATGCTCATTTTAGTTTCTAGTCCATCTACCCATCAGTGCTTCTTATTGATTCTCCAGTATTATTGTTCCCTCTTCTCCTACTCATTTTCTCTCTTCTGTTTCTTTTCACTATCTGGCTTCTATCATAAGTCTCTTCAATTCCCACTGTTCAACTTTCTGTATTGCAAACTTTCTGTTTATTCCTTTATGCTCTCTGACCCCTTTGGAACTGGTCACCAGCCATTGGTGAAGGATCATTGCTGGGAAATTACTAGAAATTATTAAATTATTTTAAAACTATTTCAAAATATTTTTTTAATAGAAGGAAGTAAATAAATAATCAATTGATTGTTGAAGAAATGCTAATTATATATAAATTTACTCCAATAATTGAGTAAAGTCACATGTACTTTGACAGTTACATGTGACAGTTACAGTATATGAACTACAAGAAAATAAAAACACTTCAGTGAAAGATATTTAAACCATTCTAAAAGACACAAAACTCTGCATTTAAATGGAAATTCTAGTCTTGACCTCATCAGGAAGATATAGCACACATTGATTATGTGGAAACCTATAGGAAGCAACAGTAATTACACTGATTTGCATACCTAAATTAACATAATTGTTTTTAAATACCAATGGTTTGAAATCCCAAGCGAGTTTTTGACTGTAATTGTAATGAGTGTGATTTACAGGAAAAAGCAACAGTTCAACTTCCCCAGCGATCTGTCTTACTAAGGATATAATTTTAATTTTGCACTTAATTACTATTTAAAGGATATACCACACAAGTACCATTGTACATCTCTAGTTCTCTGAGGACTAAGGACATTTTCATTGGAAAGACTGTCTAGATCTTTGTTTTCTGGCTCCCTGAAATACAACAGTTTATGTTTGTAAGGAGTACATGGTACATTTGAGTGTCTTTTTTATGTGGTTGAGAGATTTTGTGACATGTTTGGAATCTGGGTGATGAGATTGGTTGGAGTTACCTCACCTAAATTCAAACCTCTGCAGCTGATCTCTGTTCCCGCAGCTTCCTTGGCAGTCAGTACAGGCAGATAGAGAGGCCTGGAGATTACAAATGATTTGGCAGAAAATATCTGCCAAATACTTCAGAGGTGTCTGTTTTTCTCCATTGAGCAAGTCTCAAGGGATTTACTAGAGACCATCCAAAGCAGGGTTATAAAGATGGTTAAGGGTCTACAGCAATGGCAGAGATCACTTGGCTTGCTCAGCCTGGAGAAGGGGAGACTGAAGGTAGATCTCATTGCAGCCTGCAGTTTCCTCACAAGGGGAAGCAGAGGGACAGGCACTGATCTCTTCTCTGGTGACCACTGACAGAAACCAAGGGAAGGGTATGAAGTTGTGTCAGGGGAGGTTTAGGTTGGATATTAGGAAAATATTTTTCCCTCAGAGGGTGGTGGGCACTGGAACAGGCTCCCCAGGGAAGGGGTCACAGCATCAAGCCTGCCAGAGCTCAAGAAGCGTTTGGACAATTCTCTCAGGCATAGGGTGGGATTCTCAGGTTGTCCTGTGCAGGGTCAGGAGTCAGACTTTGATGATCCTTACAACTAGGATATTCTAGGATTCTAGGATTCTATAATTTGTTCAGATGAAGAAACCTTGTATAAATCCTACACTATATTACTAAACACAGCATACTTGGTGCTACTTTGTGCTTCCCTTTTCAGTAAATCTTGTGTAGATTCTGTATTCAAAGTGCTGCTTATGTTTATGCACTCTTCTAAAAAGCCCTGAATGCACAATCCCTTACCTGCCTTTGTCAAAGTGTCCCAGAAAGTACAGTGTTGCAGTGCAGTGTAATGGGAGTTGGTGCTTATTAGTTAGTAGGTCTTGCTGCCAGCAAGGGTTTATTGTTAAGGAAACAAAAGGCAAAATATTCATATGACAATGGCCTAAATAGTATTAAGAGTGAAACAGTAATGAAAGACACTCAAAACCACCAAAAGCATCCATATTACATTTATGGTGTTTGTTCATTTTCAGGTTTTGAAACAATTAATTACACAGAAAACAAAAAAAACCTCTATGAATGCTCAAATGAAAATTTATTAAAATTAATCAATTAATTAATTAATTTAAAATATATAGTTTCCCCATATTAACAAATGTATATACTTAAGACTATATTCAAGGTAAAAAAAATATGAAGAAAATTAGGCAAAGGAATATAATTCCTTATTGTGATTTTCAGGGTATGTCTAATGGAAGAAGATCTGCTGAAATGTCTTATTTCTGACTGATTCTGTTCACGAATCATAAGTCAAAAAGTGTCATCTGAGGCTCATTTCCATCCTAGTCATATGAACTATAGACACAGACAGCAGGAGCCTCATGGCCAGTGCAGCTCCACTGAGCACAATGGAAACATCAAAATCCAGTTAACTGCAGGTACACTCAGGTCTTCAGTGTCTCAGTTGTCTTCAAGGTAGTTAATCACTGTTCCAAAGAGAACACATTGCCAAATTCAATGTATTGAACAATGTTTTCATTTTTCATTGAAAAGTGAGCATGAAAGTCATTTGTATCTGGAGGGTTTACCAGAATTTTACCTTGATGTGCTCTAGTAGAATTGCACTAAGTTGTCTTTACAATGAAGAGTAATTTGTATGAGAAACAAAGAGACTTGCCTAGAAAAAGACTTGAGTGCCACATATCTCACTCTTCCTTCTATCCTCTTGCTTTAATTAGGTCATGATAGAGTTTGACCATTACTGACTGGAGCATTTCTAAATAGTTGATACATATCAGCACTAGTTTGCCTTTTTGCAGGAACCTTTAGAGTCAAAGAATATATTCATGTTAAATAGAAAATTTAAGATAATAGTTTGATTCTTGATTAGAAGGATTTAGCTGTAATGATATGGTCATTTTATCTTTATGCCATGAAAGATGGGTTTGGAAAACTTGAAAAACACTTTGCACTGAATATCAAAAGTCCTTTACAAAGAAAATCAGAGGTAAATTCTGTTGCGGTAGACAGGAATTTTGCCATAGGCTTAGTAGTATAGAAAAACTCCTCAGTCCTAAGGGGTTTTTTTGCATCATATTAAAATTATTATAGAAAGAATAAATATTTCTGGAAACTGTTTTTAAGGCCAAACTTTCATGTTTGAAAAGATGTTTAATTTCTTAGTTATCATTAAAAATATTCTATAATCTTCCTGATCATAGATAAGAAAACTGCAAAATTCTTCAAACATACTAATACTAAAGAAAAAGCCTATTGCTGGTTTTCTTAACGATTGTTTCAATATCCTGTGACAAATGCATTTAATGTGTCTGTAAAATTTCCTGCAAAAATAAGGAAATAATTTAAAGGATAAATGAAAAGAGTAAGTTACTCTGTGCTTTCCCTGACTACCATGGTAGTTATGAAAGAAAGCAGGACAAAAGCAATTAGCTACACCCAGCTAATAAACCCATAACAGAATGATTTTATACAATTTTTAAACAAATTCTCTTACTAAGGTTTCTGCAACATAATAGATAGCAGATAAATTACAAGACTGTAATATACTTTCTTTAGTTCTAAATGCCACTTTATGCCAAGTAAACATCTTTGGATTTAGTAATTTGCATATTTCAAACACTGACTTAATTTGAAAGATGTTAGAATGAATGGAGCAGAACAATGAACTAGTAATTATGGCTTATTCTCTTTTTTTCCCTTTTGTCTTTTGTTCAGTCATCTACACTCTTTCTATGGACTGCAGTAGATTGTATCAAATTGTATCCTGCTAGTGACAACAGACTAATCATTTTAATTCCTCTCTTTGGCTAATAACCTCTTGATTCATAGACATCTGCCATATTTTATTCTCTGTTTCTTCTTTCTCAAGAAGACTTTTCTTATTCTATAGCTGAAGAGATTTCTCTATCCAATTTGTTCTGAGTTTCAATTTCATGTCATCTCTGTCTCAGAGCAAGTGTCATTGATGACAGCTGGGCAAAACTTTATGCATCCTTTTAATGTATATTTTTTTCCCTGTTCTTTGCTGTATCACTTTTTTTTTTTTTTTTGCTTTTAAAATAATTTTGTAGATTCTTGGTCAACATTCAAATGTAGCATCTAGTTTAAAGGAAAGAATTTTCATTGCTGACACTGATGCGTATCACTTATGTAACAAAAGAAAACGAGGAGCGTTCAGACCAGTCTTACATCCTGAATGAATACAAATTTCTGAAAGAATCAGGAAATGCACAACTGGCTAATGCTTTTGTATTCTCATATCTTAATGGAAGAATAGTTTTAAGCTCCAATGGAAAAAAATAAATTTTTCATGCTCACTTGAACAGATAAGGATAATTTTCTACACTAACCGATGTAGTAGAATGATCTGTGATATCCAGGGAAAATGTGCACAATGTCTCTTATTACACAGCATCATCTGGAAGCCCTTAAAGTTAATTTCACAAGGCTTTTTCTTTAAAAATCTATATTACAATAATCTGATAAATTACAGGAGCTTTCACAACCTGGTCCCTGCAAAATGTATTTTTGGAAAAAAATAATCCTTTGGTTCTATTTTGAAAAAATGTATGTGATGTTAGGAATTTTTCCGTCAAGCATTGAAAGATTTATCTTTTTACTAATTAGGCTAAAAGGAAAATGAGACTCTGGGTTCATACACTTTTAGATTGAAAACGTCTTTTTTCTAATTTTGGCAGGTGAAAATGAGTAAGTCACAGATTTTTGCTGGGGAATAAAAATAAATAAATGTGTGATTGAAATGTGCTGGCAATATTCTCTAGTATTTGCATCAAAGAGAGAGTAAAATGGCAAATAACTTCCTGGCCTCTGGATTTTTCTCATACTCTAAAGTGTTTTCCTAAAACTCTAACTTAACAGAGTGGGTGTGATTGTTCCATTGTGAAAGTACCATTACAACACAGAGATGCTGTACTGATGTTTATTGTGTGAATCCCTTTTCTCCTAACGTTTCACTTAATCTGAAACCAAGTCAAAGAGTTTGCACTCTCATTTGCATGAGAAAATTTACTCTCCTCATCACCAGGGAGTAACAGAGGGATTGCAAGGCAAAGAAGTCTCAAGGTTACTTTCTCTCAAGTCTTAATTTACAAGGCAGACAAGCACAGCTTCCCCAGATCACCAGGTAGGAAAACCAGCCTAATGTTTTAATGAAAGTGTAATGTTTCTGTACAGTGGGTCCCTTACTATCAAATTCACTGTCAGCAAGATAAATGCTCTCAGAAATATTGCTAATATGACGAAGCTGTAAAATCCATCAATATAAACTCCACATGAGCATTACCTATGACCGTTTTCCCACTGGAAAACCAAAGTGATATAAATCTTAACATAGTGTTCATAAGCCAGAAGGTATTCAGGGATGGAACCAGAGTCCTATAATACAGGTGGTCAACTCTCAAGTTTTTCTCTAATATATCCGTACCTTTTGCTTATAAATCTTAACAGGCATTGACAAAGGGAAAATAATTCCAAGAAAATTTGAAAGTTTTCTCTACTTCTGAGCCAGATGCTGAATCATTTTCAGTGAAGCATCATTGGTATGCAACATCTGAGTAGCAGAGCCATTGAGAGGAAGGTATACAGATTATATATTTGACTTATCGATTATGAATAATTTTAGGGGGCAGAGGCATTTCCCCTTCTCTTTTCTATTTTTTTCCTGCATTTACCATCATACATCTTTGTTATGTATTCTATTTAAAGTGGTTTAATAATAGTATTAGATCAGATAAAATAAAACAGTATATTTCTTGTGGGGAGATATACAGGCCACAAAGTGTTCTAACTGGTACAGTGTATGTATTCAGTGACATCTAAAAGAGGTTTTAAAATGTGGATGTACTAAATAGTATCATAAAAAGCAGAATGAAATAAACATGAACAAAACAGGAAAATACATATTTATGCAATGTAAATATTTTCTAAGTGAACTACTGGTATAGACTAGTTAAAAGAGCAAACAGCTTTAATGAAATAACAGGTAGGTCCTCACATTTTTATGCCATTTTCCACAATATTTCTTCTATAAACAGATTAAGTTCTGAGTTTGGTCATGAAGAAAATATGACACCTATGAAAACCAAAAGACTATATTTACTGTATGTGGCACAAAGTACTATTACTAAGTTTGTGATATTTCCTCCTCCTCAATTACAATAGTCTCAGGACATAATAATTATGTATTATGTCAATTTCTTTCCACTTGCTTTGAAAAAATCAACCATTTAAACATATGGGTGTATATATATATGCATATCTGATAATTATTTCTTGTTGACAGAAAAATAATCAAATAATAATGTTGCCAGTACATTAGGGCTGAAATGTCTAATATCAAAGATTTTTTTATATTTATATGTAGCTTAGGAGTTTAGAATACTTTAAACTGGTTTTAGTTATATCAACATAATGAAAATTATTTCAAAATGGTTTTAAAATACTTTAGCTATGATTTAGGGCCAGTTTGTGTGAGGGCAGACCAAACATCAGTACCAATAAAGAAAGTTGGAAACAATCAAACAAATACATATATTCTTTTTAATGAACAAAAGTTTGACTATTTTATTTCTTTTCCTATTCCCTTTTCCTTACTCAAAGGTAAGATTGAGGTTTTGCACTCACTACAATATTTCTCTAATGCAATGGAAACAAATGGTTGAAAGCTGTAGTTTGATGAGAAATTTCATTTGTTTTCCAGTGTCTTCCCCTACATTTTCCAAAGTCTTTTTCTCACACAGACAGATAGTTGCAAATGACTAAACTTCTCATTATGCTTGAATTCACGGGGAAAGAACACCTTTCCTTCATGAAATTTATCATTCACGTTTTTGAGCTATGGCTTTACAATCTGCTGCTACACTGTTTCTAACTATTGCAAAATATAGTAACCCTCATTGCCTCCAT
Source organism: Dendrocincla fuliginosa (assembly GCA_035047845.1). Classification (NCBI taxonomy): domain Eukaryota; kingdom Metazoa; phylum Chordata; class Aves; order Passeriformes; family Dendrocolaptidae; genus Dendrocincla; species Dendrocincla fuliginosa. The sequence goes on from JAWWMO010000001.1 coordinate 12,692,604, forward strand.
TTAGCTCCACACAGAGGTCTGTTTAATTACGGGTTTTATTATGAAAACAGATTCATTTGTAACTATCTATAAACATATTAGACAGTAACTTAATGATCAGATTAAAGAAATGCCCCCATCTTGACCCGAAATGATTTTTAAAACTGGCCCAGACACACTCTGTGACACAGATTGCATCTCTAGATATGTTTAAAAAACATTGGAAAGACTGCAACAGTGCAGGAGTTAATTCTCATATTTCAAAATAAATGTGAGATGTGTTAGGCAGCATTTAAGCTAGTTAGCATGACAGAAATTCTGGACAAAGTTGATAAGGAGCATAACTGGTAAAGTATTAAAAGATTGTAACTTAATTAATGGTAATGAAAATAGCTTTATGGAAATTAGATCTTTTAAGACAAAACTCATACATTACTTTAGGAGATTATAACTTGGTTACCATGGAAATCCAGTAAACTGAAGACTTCTGAAAGAGAATTTACTGGATACTGCATGATGTGATTGAATGTTAGACTGTACAAAACCAAAGGACTTTGTGTTGAAAGGTGATCAAATAATCACAGAAAGAAAACTGACAGAACAATTCTTTGTAAGATTTATGCTGGTTTATGCCATTTCCATATGAAAAATATGATTGCCTGTTTTTCACAATGTAGCAGGTGAAACGATTTAGGCAGCTCACCACGTTTAAGTAACAGGTCATCAAGATTCACTATGATCCCCAGGTTCCCACTCATATCAGTTAGAGTTGGAAACACTTTGGTCTAGCACAGATATTTCATTGGCTGAGATCCAAATGACTACAAGGTGGGACAAAATTGATTGAGCACCGACATTTTCAGCTAGACAAGTAACTACTTGTTGTAGCACCAGGCATCATGACATTTTAGTCTGTTCTAAAAGCTTTCGAAGCTGCTATTTCATGCAAGGGATGCTGGTGAGCATTATATTGTTTCACCTGCCTAACACAGAATATAAAAATGACCATATGTATGAAACATGATAGAATCCTAAAGCTTGTATCTTGTTTAAAAAAAAAAAAAAATAATAAAAAAGGTCTATTTTCTTATCTTAGATTCTCTTTAATCTCACTCTGTTGCTTCCTCTTCTTTTGTCACAGTTTAGAGAGTTAAAAGAAAAACTCCTGTCTTTTTATGTGCTGGCTTTGTCTGGAATAGAGTTAATTTTCATCACAGTAGCTCGTGTGAGGCTGTCATGTGGATTTGTTCTGAAAACAGTGCTGATATCAGGAGGATGTTTTTATTACTGCTTGCAGAGTCAAGACCTTTTCTGCCCCTCATTCTACCCCACCAGTGGGTGGGCTGGGGGTGCACAAGGAGTTGGGAGGGGACACAACCAGGACAACTGACCCCAACTGACCAAAGGGATGTTCCACACCATGTGGTGTCATGCTTAGCATACAGAACTGTCGGAAGAAGAAGGAAGGTAACGTTCAGACTGATACTGTTATTTCTTCCCAAGTCACCCTTAGGCATGATGGAGCCCTGCTTTCCTGGGGATGGCTGAACAACCCCCCTGTCAACGGGTAGAAGTAAATCAATTCTTTGCCTTGCTCTGCTTGTGGAGGCTGTTTTTCCATTCCCTATTAAACTGTCTTTATCTCAGCTCACGAGAGCAAGGTGTCTGGAATACCAGGTCGTGTGGAAAATGTGAAGTATTACTCTCCAGCCACAGAAAGGAAGAATTTCTACCATGGAATGGAAGTTGTTAAATATAAAAAAATTATATCATCAAAAGTGGCTAATGTAGCAGTAGATCTCTGAGTATAGGGCCTGTCTAAAATTTCTCAGTCAATTAGAAAACGCAGAATCTGTAACAGGATTTCTATTCAACCCACATTTTCTCAATAGCTACTTGGATGCTCTTTATTCTTAAATTCTTGTGTTTCAACTCATAGAAAAACTCAGCAAAAAATACATGCTAGTATTAGAAAACAGTTTTAAATAGCTGCATGTTGCAAGACTTTATTTAATTGTACAGAGTTTTTATTTGCATTTATTTCCTCTACAAAAAAAAAAAAAAGAAAGTAAACACAAAGTTAACCATTTGCTATCTAGACAATGAAACAGCCAGTCCAGATGCTTTTCCAAGTAGATCTTCAAAGAAAAAAATTATTCTTTCTCAGTTTTGAGAGAAAGGTTTTTGGGAGAACCTACAGCAAACAGAAGTAGATCTAGATTAGTCCTCTCTAAAGAAAATGGCTTTGCTGTATTACATGCAGCTCTATTTAACTGTCCTCACACTTAGGTTTCTGATTCTGTTTTAGAAGCTACGTCAATGGGAATAAATAACAGTATCAAATTCCCCAGATAAATAGGCAACATAGTGCAAACACTTTGTAATTAATAAATCCAGAATGACTATTTATGATGGGCACCAAGTGGCATGCTACTTAATGAAAATTTTACAGTGCAATCGTATTTTTTCTCTTTTTGGTCAAAAGGCAGTATTCTCCTTTTTAAACAAAACAAAACAAAAAAAAATCTGTTATTTATCTGCCTCTGTTTTTATACTGTAACACAGACTCAGAAGTCCACGTACTTAAGCAAAACTGCCTAATTCACAGTTCAAAGATTTAACAAGAAAATTCTCTTCTGATGCATTGCAAGATTAGATTGGTATTTTTGTAATAATTTTGCGATGAAGCAACATATTAAATCTCCTGTCATTTCTACTTGATGATTACTCATCATAGATCAGAAACTCCTGTTGTGAGTTCCAGTGCATAAAAACACACTCTGGTACTTTGTGCTTTATTCTGTTGCTTCTACTCTGGAGATTCAAGGTCCTGGAGTAAAAGATTCAAGTAACCTCTTATCCTTTGATCCTGCAGAGTGTTGATGATGCTTCCAGTTGGCACATTTTACCACTCTGAGCAGGGGCTGGGAGAGACCAAGTGAACGCACAACACACACATACACACACTTTGTATACACTTTTTTAGTCAAGAACACTAATTAAAATATCAAATAAGACATGGCAGCTTCTTGGGAAATTGTACTAATAATCTCTATCCCTTAGTGCACTATTCCTGCAATTTCCTGGCATATTATCCTGTTTAGCTTAAATCTTATCAATTCCTGTTTTCCTCTGTTTGTCCAATAATATAATATTATATGAATCACTGAAATTTAGATTACTTATATAAACAGAGTTTTCTATTTCTCAAGAAATATAGTTATTAAAAATAGTTTTGTAATGGTCTGGTTTGCTAACATTTTTAAGGTTTTGTTGTACATTTTTGTCTTTTTCCTACATTTTCCCTTTATTTTTCCTGGTCTTGTTTTCCTGTCTGTAATTGCTCAAGATTTCACAGAAGTTAATGTGGCTTTAATTTCTTCCCCATCTTCAGTTCTATGCATTTCTCCTTTAAAAAAACCAAACCAAACCAAACCAAACCAAAAAAATTACCCTAACTTTGCTGTATTGTATCTCAGTTCTCCTTTTGCTGCCTTCTCTTTGCTCAGCATGCCAAAATTCAGTTGTTTGAGTTTTGTTTTCAATTCAAAGGTGTTAACTCTGGGCATTCTTTTAATATCTGTGCCAAGGCTTGGTTTTTTTTAATACTTTCCAGCCTCACATATAGAAGTTTTACATGTAACATCGTCCTTTTTTTTTTTTTTTAATTTGAAAATAAATCTGCACTTTCTGTTTGCATAATTTTTACTTTATATGTATTTATTTGTACAACAGATTTCTAAACTAATCAGTGACCTGAAATAAGAAAAACAAACATGACCGTTTCTGATATTTTTGTTAAAGAATGCAGCAATACACAATGGCCATAATTTCCTAAGTCACAACAGTGAATACTTAAACACATTTTCTTTCCAAGGTAACTTTCTATACTGCATATGCAAAGTGAACTTAAAAGAGCATGTAGTGACAGGACAAGGGGGAATGGCTTCAAACTGAAAGAAAATTGGTTTAGAATTGATGTTAGGAAAGAACCTCCTTACTGTGAGAGTGGTGAGGGACTGGCACAGGTTTCCCAGAGAAGTTGTGGATGCCCCACCCATGGACTGTTCAAGGCCAGGCTGAATTGGGCTCTGAGCAACCCAGTCTAGTGAAAGGTGTCCCTGCTCATGACAGAGTTAGAAGTGAATGACCTTTAAGGTCCCTTCCAACCCAGGCCGTTCTGTGATCCTATGATCCTGCACACTGTTTATAAGACGTCATTCTGCTGGTGGTTCATCTGATGATCTTTACCCAATATATTTACCAACCAAATGTTATTTGAATCTAAAGTTCTAAGAGGCTGATTGGCGTTAACACATGAAAAAGCAAATATGTCATCTTGAAAGAGAGCACAGTTACAGGATGCCAAAGCTGGCACAACGTGCTATTTGCCACCTGAATTCAAAATCCAACTATGGATTAGCAGGAATGACTAAACTAGTTATATATAAATCTAAATTTATGAATGGCTTAATTATGAATTAAGCTTACATCTGCAGTGAGTAGCACAAACTCTGTGTACCGATCAAGTCCTATTCAGTAGCTTAACTACAGTTTGCTAAAAAAAGACATCTTTGAAGGTCTTGGGGTTTTTTTTGTGTTTTTTGTTTGTTTCTTTCTTTGTGGCAGATGTTCTTATGATTTCAATCATGCCAGAACCAATTCCTCTTATCATTTGCACAATTGCACTGAAGTCATGCACACAATGATTAAAACTTGCCTGTCAAATACTGTTCATGTTCAGCCTCTCTGTTTTCCATAGCTTATAATTTATCCCTTCTCTTTCATTTTGGTAAATGTAGTGACCTATTGTTCAAAGTCCTTGGCCCTTACCAATGAAACCCTTCTGTCCTTATAACAACTGGCTCAAAGGGAGCCCAGCACAGGCAGAAGGCTGATGTGACCACTAAGTCGTAGCAATGTTTTCTGTACTTTTAAATGTTTTGATTGTAGGGGTTTTTTTCTTCTTCTAGTATTTGCAAACATTGCTAATACAGGTGATATTAACTCAGCCTGAAAGTTGTCATGAAACTGGTTTATGCCAGCAGCCTGCTCTGCTTTACCTGCCATGTACAGATGTTTTAAAATATATTGAAGGTCAAGCATGAAGATAAACATCAATCGCAACAGAGAAAAATTCTGTTAAAAATGATAAAATTTGATTTTCTGGGTTAGAAAAGATTTAGGTAAAGTTCCTTTTTCTCCACATTAAAAACTAACCTGTAATCTTTGGAAAACTAATGTTTAGCTAGGTGAAATTACATGGAGCTATAATAGAATCACTATCTGTATTTCTTTTAAATTCTGTGGTATATCTGTGAGCTAATGAAATGTTCACTAAATGGATTTTTTTTTTCTTGTTTTGAAGTGACTCTTTGGTAGAGTATCCTAAGTGTCTTGCTCAACCACAATAGAATCTGTCACCATCTGTGAAAGAGAGAATGTTGGTAATGTCAGAAACAACTCACATCACCAATATCATGAAGCATCCAGAGGGTGTGTGGTGGAAATACACATAAATATGGAGACAAGGTCTTCAGTTTTCTCTGTGTGATGTTTTTTTTTTTTTCCCCAAACAGGTTAAGAATGGAAACCCATTAATTGTTTGTATGACTGAGAATATATGATACTCAGGACTTCTTATTTTCCTCTGCCTTCTGCTCTCTCTCTTGCTCTTTCACTCTGCAACTCACTAACATGGAAATACTATTCACAATGTTTGGGGTGGGCCATGGGTTAAATGTAGTGGAAAAAAGGGTACTTAAGCTGTCTTTAAAATTAAATATAGTTATTACAGTATCACTTCTATCAAGTTGTAGTAACATAATAAGGTGATATTGCTAGTTAAATTTTTGCATCTGCTATCACCTAAATTGTTTTAAGAGTTGGTAACCCTCTTGTTTATGGCACTGGTAAATAACACTTGCAATGGAATTGAAAGGGCATAGTCTAGAAAGTGATGTATCATGTTTTAAAAAATCCAAACAAAATTACACATTGTAGGAAGCATATACATTTGTTTGTGTAATTATTTTGTTACTGACAATCATGTGCTTGAGAAAATAACAGTTTTAGTTGGAGTCAATGACAGTCTGTTTTAGAAATCTCAATGCAAAACCTTGGGGTTTTTGTCACTGTATAAACAGGCTGATACTGCATTGCTGTGGAATGGATGGGACAAGAGTCATTGAAATGCAGACCAGTTAGAAAGGATGGGAACTGTGTTTTAATGTGTTCTCAACAAACAATGGAAGGTTTCAGTTTTTATTTTCCTGAAATATAACAGGACTATAATATGGTTCCTGTTTATTCTTAATGTTTGCAAGGGGCTATAATTGTTATAATAATTATACAGGCTTTATTTGCCAAGAGAAGTAGTATCATTCAGTCAATCATTCTAAAAAGTATTGAAACAATTTTTATTAGAAATGTAGACAAGTGGCTGAGAAAGTACTTTAGAATGTTTTTTGGTTTTTTTTAATATAAACAGTAAAATCTATCCAAGGACATTTTTATTAAGCTAATTTATTAGATTAGTCCATTAGTAATTTCCCTGAAAATATGTGAACTATGTTTTTTTCATAGTCTCAGTATATATACCTTTGTTATTACTTTGTACTATGAGTAATTGGACACTTCCTACCACCTATAACAAGAGATTTATATTACACTCTTTGGCTGGAAATGAAGAATTACATCTAAATTAACAAATTGAAGTTTCAGTGCACTCCAAAAATGAAATTGAAACCTTACTATCAACACTTGGTAACTAATATCTGGCTCTCAGGGATTAGGAAATGCACATCCTTTCAAAATCTACCCCTCATAGCTCAGCCTCTTGCATCATTCTAACTGCTGTAGCACTGGATTACTGTCTATTTTAAGCTGGGTCTACCAGGCTCTGAATTCTGTTCATGGTTTGACATAACATATGGTTGAGCTTAATTGCTGAAAGAGATAAAACCCCACTGCTGTTCTGAGTTAGTGAGCTTATGGAAAATACAGTGTAAAATATCTGACTAATTCCTATAATTAGTTTGGGTCAAAATGAAGACATTTTTCTACCAATTTTAACTTTTCAGTTATGTAAAATATCTAGTAACTGTAATGGTAACTATGGGCCCTGGTTCTGAAAAGCCAAAAGCAGGAAAGCCCTTGATAAGCACATTCTCAGTCAAGAAAGTGCTTAAACCAATGTCCTCCAAGTCTAAAGACCTTGTTGTCTCTATGAGAAGTAACCTTCTGTTGGCGAGGCTTTTTTGCTTTCAAAATAAAATTAAAGAAAAAAAAGAAAGATAAAGAACAGAAACATCTGGCAACATATTTTCTATTACTCATTGTTTCATTAAATAGTGGAGAGCTACAAAACTTGTTTAAAGTGTGGTCTGGCCACCAACAGTGAGAGAGGAGGTTCAGGGAGTGACAGTAGGGAAGAGAGAGATTAAAGAGTAAGAAACTGCCCATGAAGGAAGCAGATAATATAAGCTCTGAAACATCTACAGGGAAAAGAAGTTTTGGGGAAAAAAAAAAAAAAAAAAAAAAACAAAACAAAACAACTTGAAGTTCCAGAGTAGCTGTCTGCAAATCTTTCTCTTTGTCACACTCCAGTTTAACTTCAGCAGTGTTTAGTACACCGTCTGCTCATGCAACTATATGCTCTTAACCAGGAGCAATCACTTCAACCAGCTCCACAAGTATGTGCAACTTGATCATATCTGATGAAGAGTTAACATAATCTATTTTATCACACTGACATACCGTATTCGTAGAGATAAAAATGTGTGTTTTGGCTTAAAATGTTTATTGATATAAAGTACTTTTTATAAAAATTGTGATTATTTGCTTAAAAATTTCAAAGAATCCCAAAGCCCTGATACTCACCATAAAAGCATGTGTAACCCAGACCCAGCATATTCAGAAGATGGGGATAATATAAAGCAGAAGGATATTCCCAAACTTGGTCTTAAGGAGCTCTCTATTGGAATAGTAAAAATAACCTTTCCAGGACCAACATCCTTTTCACAAACCACAATGAATCCGAAGAGGAACTGAAGATCCTCCTGCAGGACTTCTGCCTTCAGACCTGCTCTGTGCAATCAACTTTTCCTGGCAAGAATTAAACCCAAACAAAAAGCCCCACAGGTCTTTCCCACTAAAATTTATGAAATGGAAAGTAAAGACAGCAAACATTCTTCTCCATACTGTAACACAATATGTGCTGCATGTGTTTTTATCCTATCAAATATTAACCAGCAAGCTTCTTACTGAGGCTATCAACCTTCTCCACAGAGGTATTTTATGAGTGATATGGATAGTGAGGCTTTATTACTGCTAACACTGTAAATGCAAGTGTTACTCTCAGCTCTGAGTGAAGGCAAGCAAGCCATGGTAAATTAAATAGCATATAAGTAGTTAAATTGCCATAAAATGTCCTTCAAAAACTGTACAGAGCTATCTTTCTGCAAGGCACTGCAGTGAATGCAGCACTGGGACATTAACTTTTATTGATCAGTAACCGTGGAGGTAAGAAGAGTTTGGATTTTTTTCTAGTGCAGATTTCAAACAATCTCACAAGGTTTACTACCTGTTGGTCCTGTTATTCGTGCTGATATAAACTGTGTCATGTGATATTGATCCAAAGAGTATAAGAACTCTGAACATTGTAAAATAGTTCTGGATTTGTTTGCTAACTCAACTAATAGCTGGATTGTTAAACTGGAAATTGTTCAGATGAGCTTCGTGATTTTCTAATTTCATTGTTCTTTAAAACAAAACCTCTCTTTGTATGGAAACAAGTTATATTAGACTCCCCTGTGGGATGAAAAAGAGGACATTATGACACCCAAACTCTTGGAAGTAGAAATGCCACCAAATTTCCATGTATAAAATGTTTAGACTAAATTAAAGGCATATTCAATGATATGAACTGGAGGATGAGTCTTTAGCAAAAACTGTGAGAGTTAAAATAATTTTAATCTGCCATATATATATATATATCTATATATGTTGCAGTGCCAGAGAATTACACCCCAAGCTTAAGGAGTGATTTCCAGGATATGTAATGACCTGTAGCAATGATTTATTATGTGTGGTTTTCCTTTTATATTCTTAAATTATGCAGTCTTTCATTGTATTTGAAGATAGACACATAAATCATATGTGTAAAACATCAGCAGCAATTTTTATATATAAATATTCTGTTTATGTAGAAATAAATCTTACCTACAAACTTTATAAAAGGTTGATCAATAATTTATATGTTCTTTAAGTACAATATATATGCATATTATACAAGATAAAATATGAATATATGCATAGAAGGTGTTGCAGGAAGCTATAAGCAGAGCTAAAATTTAACTCGATGTTGATCTAAATTATGAATAGAAATGGGTAAGTAATCTACATAACCTTTATAATCTATAGCCATAATATTGATAGAAGTACAGTTCTTCTAAATCAAAAGCTAAATGGACTACAAAATCTTAAATTGTTTGTTAAGAGAGCTATTTCAAATGATATAATCAAGGGCAAGTTAAAACTTAAGGACAAGAAGCAAGAGAAACTGAAACACAGAAGGCTGATCAAAACTTGCTTTTGATCTTTTCCAAATAAAAATGCCAAATTTCCAAATCAAGTGGATTTAATCTGACAGTTTATATGAAGCCATTTCCAGTGGAGATCCATAAAAACACTTGTTTCTTTCTGCATTGAAACCCACAATATGTGTTGTTGACCACTCGCATAGTTGGCTGACTATTTCACCAATTTTCTAACAACCTTGTTTACACAAGGGGTGTGCACAGCAACATCTTCACTGTATCTAACCAATTGTGGTTTATATTTTGCCATCAGTTATTTACATCAGAACTCTTCCAAGCCTTCAGTTACATATTTTTCCTGGGGCATGATGTGTCTTTTATTGCAGTAACATTTAGCTGTTTCAGTCACAGGTAAGACACACTACACTCAACGTGTACTTATTTCCTCGTGGATTTCACAGTACAAAAAAATGAAATATTATACATTCAAAATAAAATGGTGACTCCATTTGAAATCAATGAGTTCTGTAGTGCAAAGAGTAGAATTTCTCATTTGAAGTTTGTATCCAGCATTTTCATAAAACTCTATCAGTTATAACCAGAAATTTCTCCCAAACATTAAACTAATGAGCATATGTGTTCAAATTCAAAATCTTCAAATTACCTTTTAAAGTTGTTTTTTATAAAACTCTGCCTCTTGTATGTAATTGCACTGTTACAACAAGAATATATTATTCAAATTATTCATATTTCTATTCATACTTTTGGGGGGTATTGATACTTAATTTTACTTTATTTTGGAGTTAATCATATTATATTAATTATCTAACTCCTACATACAGCCTTAAATTTCATTCGAAATCTATGCAGTGGAGATATTTGAATACCTTCTTTTAGATATCCCCAGTACACACTTGTGACACAGGACAAGCTTCCTAAAGCTGTTTTAATAATTTCCATTTAGTATTATGTGAGCTTGGAAAGAGCATATAGAGTCTGGGGAAAAAAAATACTCTCAGAGTACTGAGAAAGAAAAGATTTATACCTGAGGAAAAGGAGACCAATCATGAAAATCCACACAATTACTGAGTTTGAAAAGAAATGCAGATGTTAAAATACTTAACCAAAGAAGCAAAAAATATAAGACTTTTTTCCTTCCAGTTCAACAGCAAATACTTTCTTTTTTCCCCCTAGAGATAGAAATACCTGATTTTCAAATTACTTAGTTCTGAAATTCTCACTATAATTTCTACATCTAAACTGTTAACAGATTACCACATGGAACATTTGATTCCAAATACAGAAAACCTTTTTTCGTTTTTTTTTTTAATACAATCATAGCTTCAATTAATTCATGAAATATTGAGAAGTGCTTTTTATTTATGGATTTATGAGAGTATCAGTCTTGCTTTCAGCTACATAGTCCTGTTGCCTCTACATGGCAATCATTAACTGTATTATCAGTAGTTTAATGTAATAAAGAAGAAAAATAATCTTGATGAAAGCCTTGAGTCTCAACCTTGAAGAAGCATTTCCAGCACTGCCTCTAGTTGTTCTCTTTTAAAACAACCCTAACCAATTTCAAAGCATTTCTGCTCACATTTTTGTCTTGATAGACTTTATTGGTATTTGTCTATAATATCAAAAGCTTGGTTCCTCTGGAAGAGTGACTAATGCTGAATTGATTTTGTTACATTGAGAAGAAAGGCACACTGTAGAATAAACTAAAAAAATCATTTTAATTTCTATATCACATCAATGTTCATTTACTTCTTATATAGTTTTTTTAATTGCAGTTTCCCCAAGAGTAAAGGCTTCTTCAGCAACACTGAAACAGTTAGCTGGGAAGAGGATGAGGAAAGTAGATTCACTATTTACTAAGTACTGAATGTAGTTTCACTTGCTGAGTTGGATTCAAGTGTCACAGGTTCATCATCACTGCATAATGTTATGACTAGTTAGATATATCTGTCTAAAACATTACATTTTCAGTAGATAATTATCAAGACTTCTCTATTTACAAAGTATTTTTAGTGGAAAAATTGTTGTGTTTAAAAAAATAAAATAAAATAAAATAAAAAAGATAGGAAAGATGTATTATTGTGTCACACAGGCTTTTGTTATGTTCCAGGGAAGATTTAATGAATATTGCTAGTAAGTACTTCTTACTTTCTGATGTTCATAACACCAGGAAAAAACACTGACAACATTAGAGTGAATTTAGAAAAGAACAAAAATGATTAATCACTTGATGCGACTGACAGTGAAAAATTAAAAACGTTACTTTTGAAAAGCCTGGGTGAACATTTACTGTGAACAGGAAACAGCTTTCCAGATGTTTTTGGTGTGTGAACAGGGAGTCAGCTGGAAATTAAACTTTTATTGCAAGGAAACTTACTCTTTTACTGATTTTGAATGCAAGCTACAATGAAAGGAAAGTAGTGTTCTGCTGTTTCTTTCATTTTAAAGTAAGTGTAATGAAGGAATATAAATGTGATCTGGTCAATTTTAGAACATTACCTTTTCTCCATATAAAATTTAGGGATATTTTCATCTATTTTTGTATTGCTTCTGTCACAGAAAAAAAAAAAAAATCCCTAAAATAAACAGTGTTGCCCTGTACAGGTTATAGGAAATGATCTTATGTTTACAGGTCCTTTTGTCCAAATAACCAGAGATATCTCAGCCAAATAATTGGGGGGTGGGAGGGACAGTGGGCAGGCAGTAGTTCTTTCTGTTAATTTTATCATCACAGATGTAGAAACAGAAAATCTAGAAAAAGGAAGGATTGTAAATATCCAAAACAAAGCACTGTAAAAAACAGCACTTTATGCTTTATATGATTATAACTGGAGTGGTCAGCAGAGGGAGGGGATTGTTCCCCTCTACTCTGCTTGGGTGAGACCCCACCTGCAGTGCTGCCTCCAGCTCTGGGTCCTCAGCACAAAAAAGGGGTGGACCTGATAGAGCAGGTCACAAAGATGCTCCAAGGGCTGGAGCACCTCTCCTATGAAGACAGGCTGATAGAGCTGGGACTGTTTATACTGAAGAAGAGAAGACTCCAGAGGGACCTTATTGTGGCCTTCCACTGCTTGAAAAAGGGTTTATAAAAAAAGGGAGAGCAACTTTTTATACTGCAGATAGCAATAAGACAAAGGGGAATGGTTGAGGTTGGAGGTTAGGGAGAAGTTCCTTACTCAGTGGGTAGCAAGGCCCAGGCACAAGAGAAGCTGTGGGTGCTCCATCCCTGGAAGTGTTTAAGGCCAGGTTGGATGGAGCTCTGAGCAACCTGGTCTAGTGGAAGGTGTCCCTGATTGCCCTTGGAAGGGGGTTTGCAACTAGATGGTCTTTAATGTCCCATCTAAGCCAGGCCACTCTATTATTCTATGTTTGATGCACTGAAACTATTATACAATATTTTTTGTTCTTTTTAACTTGTATGACTCAGGTTCTGAATCTTTTGGAAGTTCTCAGACCCAGAAATTAGATTAAAGCCTCTGAAATATTTTGACATATTATATTTATATATATATTTATATATTATTATATTTATTGTTTCTTTGCTAAATTTGAAATATGTGAGATTATATAAATAAGCTCGTTTGTTTTTTTCGTTAGATCTTCAGAGTTCTGTTTGTGAGTGACCAAAAGATCAAAATTACCACATCAAAAGCAGGTTGATCAATAAGTGAACTCTGGAGAAACAAAGTTCAATGTTTTTATTTATCAATATGTCTCTCTAAGAAAGCAACTTCTTTTGTATCATGAAATATGGTGATATACTAAACATTTGTTCCACTTTCTGAATTATACAATGATCCTGATGTTTTTGCAATGTTATCTGAATAAAAATAATTGTATTCAATTGTTAGATATGTTTTATACAATCAGTTCTGTTTGTTTGTTTGTTTTTTCTCTAGTTTAGTTCTCTCTGGTTCACATACTGCTTCACTGTTCTGCAAAATGAAGAGGAAAGGTCTGTCACTCCAGGAGAGACACTGGAGCTGAGCAAGGCAGCCCCATCTGCTCCCAGTATAACAACAACAGTGCAACTAAGAAATGCTGATGGGTTATATCAGTAGTCAGCTCTCCTCTGGAAGGCGCAAAGGCACCATTTGCCAACCTGACATGCTCTCTAGAGAGGTGTCCTGCTTACAAGGGGCTCAAAACAGGGATGCCACTGAGAGGCTGCCAAAGCCCCATACGGTCCACTGACTGTTTTACTATTGCAGAATTTAATTTCTCGGTTTCTTTTGAAGTATTTCTATAATTTATCCCCAAATAAATGCATTTATTAATTATATTTTCTGTTCATATCAGAACACAAGACGGCACACAAAACTTCACATGCTATAGACATCTCAACTCACTTAACTCCCTTACTTTACATTCATCTGTAACTCCAGCATCAGCACAAAACTGGTGACAGAATAAATAAAAATAAGTAAATAAAAAAGGGTGAAAGTTTTGATGGTATTTTCATCTGCTTTTAGTCTTGCAAAGCTCCATAGCTGCAAGGTAAAGAGCTGGCTGTGATATTTATAAAAATGATGTTACAGCAAAATGCAACACAAAGAGGATTACTGTTGCAACACAGTTTTGTAGCTGATAGGGCTTCAGCTGCCTGAGGCTTCCACTGAACCACCCAGTGTATTTTAAGTGGTAGGATCATCGTTATTTTTTTTGTAAACCAACAACAACAGAATAAAAATCCACTCCAAAATTATGTATCAATATTACTCATGAAGTCTGATGAAAATCACAGACAATCATGCTCGTTATAGTCAGTCATTCAGTGACACTTAACACTATTACTGATTTTCATTTCATAAGCCCATAACTCGGGAGTCTCAATATTGTTCACCTTTATAAGTTTTTTGCCGTGGGTTTAGAGTTGCAAGTAGCCAGGGAATATTCCAAGTGAGTATAAACAGCCAAGATGACTAGAAAATGTGGATGAGACATGGAGTTGTGAGGAGAGCATCTTTTTTTTTCACGACAGATCTATAAATCAAGAAGTAAGCACCGGTGACCGTGCCAGTTGGCATTCTATATGTTACTGACCACAACTGTTTATGGTTTTGAATGTGAATTTCACAATGTAAAATTAACTTCTATTTAAAAGCTATGAGGGATAGGGAACCTATCCAACTCAAAGCTTTCAGATTAATTGCCATGGTATTAACGGGGATCCAAGTATTAGAGCTAGTATCTCTCTTTCTTTCTTTCTTTCTTTCTTTCTTTCTTTCTTTCTTTCTTTCTTTCTTTCTTTCTTTCTTTCTTTCTTT
>JAWWMO010000001.1:12719104-12801139 GCA_035047845.1 Dendrocincla fuliginosa
GGGAAGGGGAAGGGGAAGGGGAAGGGGAAGGGGAAGGGGAAGCTGAAGGGGAAGGGCTTGTTTTATGCAGATAATACATAACACAGAAGAACCACATTTGAATTTTAGGTATATGCTCTGAAGAGTACCTATTTTTATTTTCACTAGATGAAATTCCTTTCAGTAAACATTTAAGTTCAGCTTTCATTCAGAGAGTGAGCAGAGAGTGCCAAAGGTTTCAGTCAACCCACATGCAGTGTCAGCCCATCACTGTGCAGGAAAAAGCATATTCTCAAAGTCTTTGCTCAGCAAAAGCAGCAGATAAGTCAGTAAAAGACATTATTGGTACTATCTGTGCAGGGAAAATCAACAGAGTATTTCAAATAATATGGGCAAAACTCAGTTTTGTATGAAGTGTGTTTATTGACCGAATTCTGAGTGAGTTATTGAAAGCTGGATAAGCTTCTTAAAAAAGACAGTCGGGTGCCTTTGTACCAGCTCCTCACAGTATCATCAGTTCTCTCAGCTAAGCCCTCTTTGCTCTAAAGAAAACAGCAGAGTACACAAAATAAAAACCTTTTGAGGAAAGGGAAAATATTGCTGATATGAAGCGTGTTCTCAGAGGCCAGGATAACAGAGGTTCAAAATACACAATGCTGGTAACTTAGTTGAGAAGGAAAGCTATGTGTTCTTTAGTCCTGCTTAGAACTTCCATATCAACTTTATATATATTATTCTGGGTTAGTTATCTCATATCTGCCTCTGGAAGCAGGCTTGGACCATTTTCTAAGGAAATTAGGGCTTTATCCACTGATTTCTTCACCCAGTTTTATTGAAATAATTGAAATATACTCTAGCTATCAGGTTAAAATAGTATTTTAAAGACCATTAAAATCTAAGCAAAGTGTCTCACTAATATTAACAGATTTAGCATCAAGTATGTGGTGGTGTTTTCTCCAGACACCATTTCAGTGTTTATAAATGATCATTGGGTCATAGAATAATTCAGGTTGGAAGGACCTTGAGAAATCTCCATTCCAAATTCCTACTCAAATCAGAATTAGCTTTGGGATCAAACCAGGTTGCTCAGGGTTTTACCCTGCTTGAACTTGCTAACCTTTGATAGCACAACTAGGCAACCTACTCCACTGCTTTTCTGTCCTACAGGGCAAAAAAACCAAAAACATTTTCCTTATGTCCAGCCTGAACCTCTCACGTTTCAACTTACACAAATTTGGCAAACTTCCACTCTGTCCCCTGTTCCATAAAATGATCAAGACAGATGTTAAATTAGAGCCATTCAATACTGCACTTGATACTGGCTCCCAGCAGAGTATGGCCCACTAACTGTCCAATCAGTTTTTATAACCATGGTTTAACCATGTGTGCACCAAGACTGTGTTAACATGATACATGAATGTGTATCAAGATAGTGTCAAAAGTCATGTAAAAATCACAGTAAATGATATTCATTGCATCTCCCCTCATCCTCAAAACCAGTCATTATGTCCCAGAAAACAATCAGGTTGGTCAGGATTTATTTAGTCTGGCTCGATCCCTTTTGTCTTGGCCATTAACTGCCTTGTTCTACGTCTGGTGAGAAATGTTTCCCAAGGAGGCTGTGTTTTTCTCAGGGACTGATGTGGAGCTGGCCAGGTTACACTACACTGGGTCATCATTTTGGAATTTTTTTTGAAAATGTTTGAAGATCTTCCAGGTCTCATATGCAGTTGAGTTTAGGCTATTACAGCACCACTCTTTCATGCCCATTTTTCCTAAATTCCTCTTTATTGCTTATTTCTGCTTCAGCCTTCTGTATGCTGCTTTTTTGCATTGCAACTCTGACTTGAGTTGCATGTATCACCAAACCAGCATCCTGCTACATCTATTTATTTTACTATTGAGATTAGCTGCTATTGTAACTGGAGCATAAAGAAGTTTAAAGAGCTGCCAGTTTTCCTGAGGACGTTTGCAATTCAGAGCTTCTTCCCATGGGATCCCACCTACCAGTTTCCTGATGACAATTGCAACTACATTTATGATTTGCTAATATCAGAAATCTAAGTTGTGAAACAGATGCTTAAATGTAGAGACAGATGGAATCCTGTTGTAGTATTCCTATATCTTCTGTTTTAGAAATATCTGTTGTTTTTTTCCAATTATGAAGTTCATAATTGAACTTCAATTTTCAGATGCACCTTTATCTCTTACAGTATTAATGACGTTTTTAAAAGAGTGTTTTTTCTCATAAAGAAATTAATATTTAGTAACAAAATGGAGATACATTTTTTTTTATCTAGTTGTTGCTACTTGAACATTAAAACACGTATCAACACACACCATATTGACATAACTGTATTGTCTCAGTCTCGTGCTCTTATTTGACTCCCAGTGAAAGTGTATGTTTTGCTGTGCATGCATGTTTTACATCTTGAATCACCTCAGCAACTTATCAAAGACTGTTAGCAAATGGGCAGCACTAAAAGAGGAGTGGTCAGCAGGTCGAGGGAGGTAATTCTCCCCCTCTACTCTGCCCTTGTGAGACCCCACTTGGAGTGCTATGTCCAACTCTGGGGTCTTCAGCACAAGAAAGATCAAGACCTGATAGGCCACAAAAATGATCAGGGATCTGGCTGGAACACCTCTCCTATGAAGACAGGCTGAGACATCTGGCGTTGCAGAGCCTGGAGAAGAGAAGGTTCCAGGGAGACCTCACTGCAGCCTTTCAGTACTTTAAACAGGGCTTATAAAAAAAGAGGAAGAGTGACTTTTTACACAAGCAGATAGTGATAGGACAAGGGAGAATGGTTTTGGACTAGAAGAGGAGAGATTAAAAGGCACCCAAGCAGGTTATCCAGAGAAGTCCCTCCCTGGAAGTGTTCAAGGTCAGGTTGGATGGGGTCCTGAGCAACTTGATTAAATGGGTAGCATCTGTACCCATGACTGGGAGTTTGAAACTAGATAATCCTGCCCAACCCAAAATATTCTATGAATCTATAATTTTATAATTTATGAAATGGTATTATTTTTAGTTTTAGTTTTTTAACAACTTGCTTCCACATTTGCTTGGTTTTTGTTGTTTGGTTGGTTCCAAATAACAGAGGAAATGCCACTATAACTAAAAGCCACTGACATGTAATGTGATATAATTGCTCTCTCAATGACATCACACTTTTGTCTGCTACCATTATCCTGCTTCAAAAATCCTGATCCATTTGCACCTGCTTTTCATCTGTCCAGTGGAGAACAGCCTGACACTCCCTCTTTCACCAGGCTTATCTTAGAGAAATCTGGTGCCAGCAAATTGTATGTGTTTGTCACTGTGTAAAACCCATGAAATAACAGTGATGAAGGAGTTATGTGAAAGGAGAGACGAGTCTAAAATGTATCACCATACCATAATCAAGATAAATCTCAGGAAATGTCATTCTATTTGTGCATCTTGCCAGGCCTTCACCTACATCTTATGTCTTAAAAGACATTGTTCAATCAGTCCTTAAGCTTTTAATCACTGATGACTTAGTTTTTCTTTCAATGGAAAATCAAAAGTGGAAGCTGTTTAGAAGATACAAAGCAGAAGACCTAGGTTCCCATTTTGTAATTCAGTGGAGTGACAAAAGTTTTCTCTCCCAGCAATGATGTTTGCTTGATATTTTAAAACTCATCATGTGAAATCTTCTGAATGGTGGTATGTGACTAGGAACAGAGGTTGTTTCCTCATTAAAAACACAACTTCCAAAGAATTTCACCTGTGTTAATCACCTTTATCACAGGGAAGGAAGAGAAGACATGGGAGATAATGGCCGCTGAAGTTTGCTTAGTTGGCTCTAATTCTGTATTTTTAAAAAATATAGTATATAATATATTTATAGTTATTAATAGTCTTAATTTCTGGGATGCTAACAGTAGGGAGCTGTTCTTACAGCTGTTTCCTTGCTAACCACCAGCACACTTCAATAATACTCTCATTTTTGTAAAGAAGAGATTAGAATTGTGGGGTGCACCTGCCCCAGAGATATTACACAGACATTCACAGTTAAAAAATATCTGTAAAATCCCTGGATATCACTAAGAGAAAAGTGCTCTGTCATACAAGGTAAGTGTTGATTTTACTCATATAAAGACCAGTGTCACCATTTATTTGTAAACAATTTGAAGACAAGCATTTCCATCCAGAGATATTCATAAAGAGAAAGAGTAATTCATTTGGCAAATAAACGTATTCTATCTCAATAACTGGAAATATTTGTTGACTATTTATTCACACGTACACAAATTGAGAGAAAATGAAAGATGACCAAATCACCACAACTTTTCTGTAGTAAGTTTTAAGATTTTGGATTAGTTCTCCACAAAATAGGTTGCAATGTTTGCTTTCCTCTAGCATGAAAAAGTTTGGATAAGCAGTTTCCCCAAAATGTTTCAAAATATGGATTAAAAACTAGTTTGGTAAGTACTTGAGGGACTTAAATATTCCTATCAAAGCAGATGTACTAACCTTTAAACATCTTAGTGTAGTGATTAACATGCTGAGATGGATATTCAGCAAACACGATGAAACCTGAGAAGCTCACATAAGGTAAAATTGCTTCCCTACCTGAAGGACTGTCTCTAGTAAGAGCAATCAAACCACTTGATATTCATCTTCTGTCATATCAATCATGCAGATCCACTGTCTTTCTTCATTTTTCCTCTGTTTCTGTATCTGAATGTGAGTCATCTTTCCCTAGATAAGATATTCCAGTTTCATTTCATTGCTGGTGCTGCTCTCCGGCTTAATATAAAACATGTAAATAAAGGTTATGTTAATAGGGGCCATGTTACATTTGGAAAGAAAATTAAAACCCAACAAACCCATCCTTTACTCTTCTGTGCTGAACTATATGTCATCTTCCCCAGCAGTACTTTTGCACCTGATAGGGTCAAAATGGATTCTGTCAGCATAGACTGAATAAATTCAGTTACCTTTAACTTGTTACTAATTTTAGAATTCTGTCTTTTCTTAAAATTGTTTTTAAATGTTGAAAAAAAATATTATAGTTGCTCTGCTTTTTGCTGTGAACCAGTGACATGCTGGATGATATTACAGATAGGCTACCAGGCAGGAAATCTGACCCAGCTTCTGCCTCTGCAGGACTTGTTTCTGTTGGTGTTCATGATGTAATCATGACATGGGTGATGTTTGCAGATTCCTACACAGCTGTTTTTTTTTCCTTCTTCCTTTCCTTAATTTACTCCAAGGAGCTCTTGTTCTGACTGGCAAATTAGTTCATTCTTTTTTTTTTTTTTTTTTTCTCCTTTCTCCATGACCACTCCTCATTTCATTTCTGTATTACTTCTTCTTAGGACAATCTCACCACCACGGGTGTGATCTCACCACATTTCTCTATGAATATGCTGGGCTGGGGACTGAAATGACAGTCACCATCTAATAGAGTTCAGCTACAGCAAAATGGAGTGGATGAGGAAGTCATCAAACACTGCATCTCACACATTACATTGGAAAATATGCTTGTTATATTAACTCATGACATTAAAAATACACATATCTAATCAGATCATAACAAAAACACTGATAAAAGAGCTCCTCAGAAAAACAGGAAGGAATTGCTCAGGCTGAATGAACTTGGGTTTTAAGACTGTTTCAAGCTGACCGTTAAATTAAACAATATTATATAGTATTTTTGAAATTCAAGCTCTGAACTTGGAACAGAATGAATCATGACAACTTTAGGCCTATCTTACATGTTAAGGATGTCCAGATGACAGGCAATATTTCCTGTCTTCCCATCTCCATAATCAACTGCTGATATGTCTTCCTGATGGCCTTTTAAAGCAAAAGAAATCAAATACTGCAGCTTTATTACGGGCCATGACAACTGAACATCAAAGTTGTCTGCAACACAGACAGTTTTGTACCCTCTTTCTGAAGAACAGATAAACTTAGTGCTTGTTAGAAGAGAAAAAGTTTTCTGCAAGCACTTAAACTCACTGTGTAAATTAAAAAAGCAACAGTTATTTTGCTGAATTTCAGGTTACCACAGCTCAGTACAGTACTGCTCAAGACATGTTTATTTTCACTTAAATTCCAAACTGTACAGTACAAAAACTTTGTTCCTGATCATTGTCTCCAGCATTCTAAGAGCATTCTCCAGAGTCTAAGCTCAGATGCTGACCATCTGACTGAAGAAAATAGCAGAGCTTTATCATACAACAAAAACTTAATATCATTTTTTAGGAATTTGAGTGTGTAAACTGATTGTGTAAATACAGGTTATTTGATAACCTAACTGGGGGAAGTCACTTCCCTGTGACTGTATTCAGTAGATATTCCTTTGTCAATTGGGAAAAAAATAATTGACCTGCAATGCTATTGGTGAGCAGCATTTTCACAAGTGGATGAAACTGCAGGTTAGCCCTGGCACACAAGTTTGCCTGTACATCTCCTTGCCCACTACATTAACAGATATGTCCAGGGAAAGCTTCACTCATTTGTGCAAATTTGCCCAAAGCTGGAAGTCACTCAGACGAAAGACATTGGAAGAAAAAGGCCCACATATTTAAAGATTAAGACATTTAAAAATAAGGCCAAACCAGCATTTTGCCTAAACTCTGCTAAAATCCATGAACGTAATTTAAAGCTCCTAGACTGTGAGGCTTCTCTCTTCTATGAAGGTCACAAAACTTAATTTTCTGAAATGAGCCCCCCCCATATTTAATGCCACTTTGTACCACACTTCCGAGTTCAGTGTAGTTCCCTGTTACACATTGCAAGGTAACTGGATTTCGCTCTTTCCAAGCAGCTCAGTGAAGTCTCACTGCTATAAAAGGAAGAGAAATCACTGAAAAGGAATGCAATTTAAAAGTAACTAACAAAGTACTGGTTTTTTTTTATAAAGACACTGAGATTTAAACTTTTCCAACTGAAAGACTGCTTGTAGCAATGGGAGCTACATGGCCATATAAAGTGTAATTTACGTATTTATATCTAAAACATATGAGATTGTTAAACTGCACTCATTTATGAATAAATTTACACATCTGATTCAAAACCAGTAAAACAGTACACACTTGAAGCAGGACAAGCCCAAGTAGATAAACCAGTAAGGATGTAATTTATGTTTCTGTCTGTTTTCACATAAGGGTAGGTCTGCAGGCTCCTGTCTGCATCGATGTCCAGCCAAAGCCATAAAATGAAAACAACGTTAAACAACTTCACAAAAGACAGAAATAGCCTTTTAAAGATTCACGGGAGTACTTTTTCTCTGTCTAATCTAAGCAGCCATCATGGTGAGATTGATGGGCACTGGCAGAGATGCATTTCATGAGGCGGCTGTCTGCTCCATGGTATTAGAAAGGAGCTATCTGTCTTCATTGTGCTCCATTAACATGCCCCTCAGATCTATCAGGAAAATGTCTACAGTCCTGTTTTATAAATTATTACCACTGACAGTTAAATATTTTAGCCCATATTTAGGAATATTGCCCACTGATAGTTCTTTATTCACCTACATATTTTTACAGTCTAATTTTCATATATACTTGAAAATACCAAAAGAAATGTTTTGGATTATTTTCCTAACGTAAGGGTATTTCTAGTCTGCATGTGGTAAAAATGATTATCCTCTTACTTGACTTCAACAATGCAATCTATAGATTTGTGTTCCATGTCAGAAGAAGATAGGTGTTCGCTAACCAGGATGTGTATTCTTTAAAGATAGATTTGCCTGCAGCAATTCATTTAAAGGTGAACAATCAGTATACGGAAATTATTATTCTGATTGCTTCCAGTGTTGAACATGAAACAGACATCTGACACAACCAGTTTGTTTACTTTGGTTCAGTTTTGTGTGACCTTTAATTCTGGTTTTTATTTTGTTCCCATTGATTACATTCTATGTAGCAAGCTTGAAAAATATTGGTATATGTCAGTCTTCATACAAAATAAATATTTTAAAGAAGCCACAGTATTTCAGCCTGTTATGTATGACCTGATGACCAGATAGTCATGAATAAAATTAAATATTATTCATTTTATGTTTAATTCAGTGTCCTCCCAAGCTGCATAACCAGCAGTTTGAGGTACATTTTTGAAGGGAGTAAAGTAGAAGAGGGTACTTAGTGTTTAGTAATGACCAGATTAATTTTGATTTGCTATCCAGGGCAAGTAGTTTTTAATCTGAAATGTTACTGTCTGGTTTACGAAATAAATAAAACTTCTGAAAAAACCATTTTTTTATGCTAAAGTCTTCCTGGGAAAGGCTTTCCTGTATGGAATAAAAAAGAGGGTATTTAACAGCAAAACAGCCCTTTCTTTGTTTGTTGAGGTTTGGGTTTGTTTGGTTTTGTTTTTTTCTTTTTTTTTTTCTTTTTTTTTAATGCTGCTTTTTTGCCCACTTCATCAGGCATGAAAAAAAAAAAAAAGAAAAAATGAAAAAAGGTCAACAATATAGTATAGGCAAGTTCCAAACGAGAATGTTATCAACCTTACTGCACTGATCAAAGACACGGGACTGTAGCGAGTAGGGGCGTATCTAATAGGCAAAAGGGATTAAAAAATCAGAAGTATACATGGAGAAAAATATAACTCAATAACTTAGGGAGCTATAACCAGAGAATTTAGATCAAATACAGATAAAGAAAGGAATAGAATAACCACAGAAACACTGTGAAGACAGTATGAACAGATATCTGTGAAATATACCTATTCCTGAAATATAGGAAAAAAACTAACCTAACTTAACATTGAAGTTTAGAATACCAGGTGACTTGCTGGTTCTGCTCTGAGTTATATACCACATCAATTAGAGATAAGGGAAGATAAAAGATTGAAAAAGTGAAAAGAATGTGGCATTTGGATGAGGAAGGGTGCTAAAATCTTGTATTTATAGCACCGACATATCTTACTAGTCACTTTTCTTTGTTACTGCACATAAGAAGGGTATAAATTAAAGAAACTTTCCTCATCTTGAGTATTAGATTTTGAAGCCATGAGCAACTTCCTCCGTACCCAAAGGAAGCCTATAATAAAGACGGGCACAAACCTTTTAAAAGGGCCTGTTGTGACAGGACAAGGGTTATTGGTTTTAAACTAGAGGAGAGTAGATTCAGACAAGATAGAGAAAAGAAATTTTTTGCATCCAGCATAGTAAAATACTGGAACAGTTTGCCCAGAGAGGTGGTAGTTGCCCAATCTCTGGAAATACTCAAAGTCAGATTGGACAAGGCTCTGAGCAGCCCTGCTCATTATATTTGTGTTGGACAAGATGAATTTTTAAGGACACTTCCAACCCAAATTATACAAAGATTCCATGAATCCATAAAATTCATTAGCAAACATCCTCGGTAGGTACTGATGCACTTAGTCTTAAGTTTTCAAAGTGCAACTCCAGCTTTTAAGTGCATTGTAATACTAAAGTAAAACCCACTAAATAATTTTTTTCCTTCCATATGCAGCAAGATGTATCTGAATTTAGTTCTTTAACAAGAAAAGGTTTTTTCCCTTCTTGAATAGCAGTACTTGTAGCATTTAGTATTTAGAAAAGGTCTCACAGAAGTAGGTGACTTCATTTTACCAGTCATCATTATGGAAACTCACATAGGCCAATAAAGATAATGATAAAATGCATGAACATAAGCTTGCTTAATTTGAGAATGTAGCTGGTAAAAATGAATTGACAGATGACCTTATTAACTTTTCACAGAAAAGCCTGTTGCTTACATTTTTAAATATATTTTTTAGGCTAATTTCAATGTTTTTGGGGTTTTTTATAAATAGCTATTTCGCCAGCGGTAGGTGAATCTGAACCTGAGCCCACATCTTTCCAGACTTTAAAAAGGGTGCTATCCAAACTCTTTGCCACTTTGAGCTTTACAACTTTTCTTCACTCAGCAATCTGGTGGAAAATGCACATGAAGCAGTACAGTTGATCTACACGAGAACTCAACATTGACTACATCAGAACAGGCTACACCCAGGTCATCCAGCATCTTGCTTTAGAAATCAGACAGTGCTAACACCAAGGATCGATTCCTGACCATGAGACCAGGCCAAGCACTTCCATGGAAATGTCACCCTACTCCCATCATATACGACAAAGCTGATGTGTTCTTACTGTGTGAAATTTAATGAGAATGTAAAATTAAAGCCTTTAAGTTTTTTCACCTATATTGTTTAAAGTGAGTCTTAACACATTTCTGTGATAACTACTGGCATCCATTTAGCCTGTGTTTGAGGGAACTTGAGTGTGACGGTAGTGAGGGCTGGGCTGTGGGCAGGTGGATTCCTGCATCACAGGGCAAGCATTTGTCACCAAAAAGATGCACTATTTAATTAAATACCTGATACAAAATATCTAATTCAACTCAAAGCCACACTGGCAGAAGAATAGAATACTAAACTGTGAGAAATGTTGACTGTAAGTGGATTGTTTGACTTGTGAAAATCAATGAGAAGGTGGGAGCTTAAAAAAGAGGTGTAGATGTCTGAACATTGAACTATGCCTAAGCAAGCAACTGTAATGGAAATAGTATTCACAATTAGTGCATTGTGGCCTGTAAGGTCTACAAGTATTTGATAAACTATGGCTAATTTTGTGTCATGTTTGTTTAAACAGATGAGTGCACCAAGTAACCATGAGAAGACACTTTGGTGCTTCAACAAGACAGTGAAATTAATAAATTCCTAGCATGTGTCCAAGCTTCAAAATCAACATCAAAAAACTCCCAGCTGGTGAGAAATGCTATTTCCTGTTCAAAATATATAGGAGCGAATTTTATTTTTCCTGTGATGACACACAGGAACTGTAAACCAGGTTTAGAGACATGAAACGTGAAGGATTGTTCAAACAGACAAAGGAAAATTAAAAACCAACTTTGTCTCAGATGACTTATAATATGAATTGTAAAGAATTTAGAATGACAGCCTACACAACTACAGAGAAATTAAGGTCATATTTAGCTACATGAAGATAAGATCCAGTTTTGGGAAACTTTAGGTAACTAATAAATCAGAGGTGATATCAAACTGTGTGACTATTGCTAATCCATATCCTCGGAAGAAGTAGGAGAGGTATTTTTGAGGTTGAAGGGAGAGTTTGAGGTTTCATATATTCTGATACCACATACCATGGTTATGAAAATCACTAATGTCTAAGATGGATGAAAATACTTTCCTAAGCAGTGTTATGTACTCTGATATAGCAGAGACATACTACATTTTTTTGAGGATGTAGGTAAAACAAGGCATTAAGCTGTCAAGAGAACAGACTAATTGGGAAATCAAAAAGAGATAATGATAGGCAAACACTGTAGCTTAGATATTCAAAAACAGAGTAGCAGGCTGCAGTCACAGGGAGTATTTTGCAGTTACAAGATGAGTAGATGCAAAAAGGTAAAAAAAAAATGAGAACAGGGTAAATATCATTAAGAGAACTGTTTTAATTGCATATGCAGTTGCAGCATCACTGAGTAACTGATATAGGTACTTCTATTTTTGGAGTCCTATTCATATAGGCAAGGCATGTAAGGACTTTGATATTAAATTTTTGAGATACTGTGAATGATAACAAGGCTACATAAATCACTGCCATCCATTCTTAACTTATTATAGAAATGTTGAATGAGTATATTCCTTTTCAGTCAGTCCAATCCAGAATTATTCATTCTGCTCTTCTTTTTCCTAGGAAAAAACGGACCATATTTTATTGATCATATTTTATTGAATACAAATATGAGTGTTGCCCAATCGAATAGTTAATTATAAGCTCTCAGTTACTGATGGGATTTTTCAGAACTGCAGTATGAACACATACAGAATTATCTTTCACAGGCAGCATTCCTCACTCTGGATTACAGCATCTATTAATTTGCAGGGAACAAATAGAAAGGAAATAGAAACTTAAACTTGTGCAGGACAATTGTGGGTTAATACTTTCCAAAACTGGTGCTCCAATCTTGAGGACTTATGTACGAATCTAAAGGGAAAATGGAAAGGAAGAAAGAAGTCTTTTAAAATTACATCAAAAAATGGGGAAAATTATTATCCATTTTGAGTGGCTGTAGGTGTGTATTTTCTGCCTGAAGACTGTGGGTAATGGTTATTATTTTGGTAGAAGAAGGAGGCAGAAAAGGTGACCCAGGTGTTGGAGCAGAGATTCTCCTTCAGCCCCACCCCAGGAAAGACTAAGCTGGAGCAGATATCCATACTGCAGCCTCTGGAATAAGAAATGAAGGTGTGAGATTGAACCCTGGAAAGGGCATTTTCAACTGGCAAGCAATTAAACTAATTTTTCCAGGTTGAGTGTGCTTTACCTGTGAATTTAATTGGTAAGTGATGTCTGTGTCTTGAGCTCGACCCATAAGCTTTTCCATTTTATGGCCAGTTATCTCCTTTCTCAAGGCAAGAATATTTCCCTGCTATTACTGGTAAAGGAGAAATAATCCCAGTAAATTACTATTTTTTGTGTTTATGGAGGGAGAGAAAGATTCTAAAGATAGTAACTTAAAATTTGTTGGTTTTTTTTTTCTTTTTTCAATATGTAGGACCAGAGAGCAAAGTGCCCAAAGCAAGCACCCAGGCAATTTGCCTTCTACAAAGTCTGAAAAATTAAACTTTCACATTTATATTTCCAAAAAGGACTTGGGGAAATGAAGAACAAATTTTTATTTCATTCTTTTCATTCTAGGAATATTTTCAGTCTTTTTATTACAGTTCTGCTGTCACATTCCTACTGAAGAACTGTAATATTTAGATAAAATCTTATCTTTATGTCACTTTTCGTTAGATCATAGGTGCCAACTTATATTTTTTTTTAAATACATACTTTTGAAACTGAAAGACCTCATTTCTGAGGTAAAGATTTTGGCTGATTCACATTAAGGCATTTAAGGAAAACAGCTGTCTTAGGTATACCCAAAACTCTAGAAGATTGAAATAGTTGGTTATATTCTTAGTAACAAACTCAAAAAAACAAACAAACAAAAACATAACAAAAACACAACCTTAAGCAGAGAGTTTAAATCCTATGTGTTATCAACATGCATTTTTAGTAACAGGTTTGTTTTTGTTTTTTTTTTTTTTGTAAAGTTTTATATATTGCAGCCAGTCTAAGGAGAAGTGGATTAGCAGACAGACATTTTTGTTTGTTTGTTTTTAAAAAAATGAGTGTTCACATATAAAATAAAGTTTAGGCAGGGAAACCAAAGTATTAAAAAGGGAGTTAGCCCTAAGGATCTCATTTTTCCCCAGCACTGGGAAGTGACATGCTAGAATACTTAGAAATCAATAAATGTACTGATGGATAGACAATCTTTCTAAATGACTTCTTGTTTTATATCTTTTCTAGTTTTATAGACTTCTGTTTTATAATGCACATAAAAGGCATAAGCTATAGTTTAAGTATAAATTTCTATCACTAATTGAAAGTCTTCATGCTTAATTTGTATTTAAATACTGACAATTAGTATCTGAATTTCCATGATGAGGATAACAACATTACAGAAAACCTTCAGTGCCAATTTAATTACTTCAGTATTACTTATGATTCCTATCTTGAGAACAATTTTTTTTCTCAGAAAACCTGAGGTGTTAAACTTCAAAGGTGAACATTCTAGTGATTCAAAAAGACTGATATATGTCAGTTCCACCATTTTCTATTTCATTTAAAGAATACACTTATACAATGAAAATTGGACAGAAGCTTCTTGAAATTAGTAATTGTTTTAGAAGCAATGTTTGTAGAGTTCCCACCTTTTTTTAATGAAATGGGTGTTTGAGGTGGTTTTTGGTTTTTTTGTTTGTTTGTTTGCTTTTACTGACCTCCAAATTTCCTATGCTGTCAAACTCATCATGTTCTTATCACAAAAGAACAGGATGCAAAGAGATGTGGGTTGTTTCCAGTGCTTTATGTTTGCACACAGTGTTTCAGAGATACAGCTATGATGAAAACTAATTGAAAATTCCTGGAGTTCCTTATTTACCCCTGAGTGCTTGAGATTCCATGCAGACATTTCATTCTGTTAATCCGTTCTGGGGAAACTAAAACACAAGTATTGAAAACTATTCCTAGCAAGCAGATGACCTTTCAAGCATGACCACTCAGTACTTAGTATGATCCTATGTTCCTGTGCATCATGTCAATGAATATTTACAATGAATGAATATGAATATTCCACAGCAATTACAGTAGTAATCATTGAAAGTGGTTTTTATACTAGCAATATACTTGCACTCATTATTTAACCCTTCTTAAATATATTCTTAATGAAAAAGAAATATTGCAAGTAAAAGAGAACAGTTTTAAAATTCTGTGCTTCATAGACTCATAGAATGGCCTGGGTTGGACAGGATCTTAAAGATCATCTTGTTCCAGCTCCCTTGCCATGGACATGGACAACTTCCACTACATCAGTTTGTCCAAAGCCCCATCCAACCTGGCCTTGAACACATCCAGAGAATGTGGATGGGGCATCCACAGTTTCTCTGGGCAACCTGTGTCACACGCACAGAAAAGAATTTTTGTTAACATCTAACCCAGTCTTAATCTCTTTCAGTTTGAGGCCGTTCCCACTCGTCCTGTCACTTGTAAATAGTCTCTCTCCATCTCTCCTGTAGGCTCCCTTCAAGTGATTGAAGGCCACAACTAGGTCACCCCAAAGCCTTCTCTTTTCTAGGCTGAACAATCCCAATTCTCTCAGCTTTTCCTCATAGCAGAAGTGCTCCATCCCTCTAATCACCTTGGTGGTCTCCTCTGGACTCGCTCCAACAGGTCCATGTCCTTCCTGTGCTGGGACCCCAGAGCTGGAGGCAGCACTGCAGGTGGGGTCTCATGAAAGTATCAAACATAAAAATATCATGAGTGTGTATATGGGTGAAGTCATTACAAAGTTCATGGATTTCTCTTTTCTCAACCCATTTCTTAAATGGACCTGAGGACAGGATGGATGTCATTGTATTGGATATAGATAGCAGAAGAACAGCCTGATCTCAATTTATGCTGATGTTATACTCCCTCCCTTCACTTTCTTCCTCTTTCTGCCTGAATGTTTGTTACAGACAATTAAACAGGTGATGGATGAACCCTCAGCTCTTGGATTTTACTGCAAAGTACACAAAGTTTGAAAACACTGCTATGTGATATGAATTATGAGCCCTTACTGACTAGTTTGCATTTCAATTGGCCTTGAAGTGTCTTACATGTGTGAGCAATAAACAACCCACAATAACCGTTGAATCTGAAGAAAATAAAAATTCTTTATCAACAGGCTAAAAATAGGAGTAACCCTTACCCTATTTTTCTTTTGGAATATCCAAACACTGCAGTATTTACTGCATTTATATGTGTCCCTGCAACGCAGAATGGCAAAACAAATTACAAGTATCTCAATTCAAAATTATTGCTACTGCTTTAAGGAGCAGAACCAGACCACTTAAGATATAAAATTCTGTAGGTAAGTTTATAATTTCTAACATATGCTTTACATATTGTGAGGTGCACAACCATAAAAACACGTCTCAGTGTAATGGGTGCACTGACTTGATTCATACCTGTACTAAGGACATCTCTCACCACTCTGGTTGAAATTATTGCAACTCTTCCTGATGAAAGGTTGAAAGAAGCCCATAAGTATTTGCTGCTTTTTATGTTACCACAAAAACACAGGAAAAAAAAAATCACGTATGTAAGGGAGAAGCTGAAGTTTTGTTTCTTTTTAATTCCATGCTTTGGGGGAGTAAAATTAACTAAAATAAAAGCACCATAAAATTTGATGGGTGGTTGATTTTCTTGCCCAAATTAGGAAGATTAAAACTGTGTTTTCAGATTGCTCAGGGAATACTTTTACAAACCACTAGTTAGTGTAATCCAATTCCTATCGAGAGAGAACTCCTGCTGGTTTTCTGGAGAACTAGAGCTTCTATGAAGCACTCACAATTTCGGTGAAGATGGTTCTCCACAAAAAGCCACAGGGCCAAAAGTCCTCTGTTCAACATCTCCAGGACTTACAAACTCACAGTATAAATGGACTGTTATTTCAATGTTATTCGTTTAGG
Organism: Dendrocincla fuliginosa; assembly: GCA_035047845.1. Taxonomy (NCBI): domain Eukaryota; kingdom Metazoa; phylum Chordata; class Aves; order Passeriformes; family Dendrocolaptidae; genus Dendrocincla; species Dendrocincla fuliginosa. The sequence continues at coordinate 12,735,135 of JAWWMO010000001.1, forward strand.
CTTTTAATCTAACTTTTAAATTAATGCCATTCCTAATATATTGAACTTTAGTTTACTGTGTTCCTAATGGTACTTAAGACTTAGAAAAAGGTGCAAAATAAAATCTTTTAAAGGCATTCAAAAAAGAATTTCAATGTTCTTTAACACTCATGAGTTACATTCATGACCTGCAATTAAATCTATAGTGGAAGAGAAATACTTCTTTGCTGCTAAGTTCCTGCTAACAACTCTGCTATGTGACTATTTTTGTAATATTTATCTGTTCTCTCTAGTAAAACATAGCAGGGGAATATAATGTAATGCTTTAATATACTTCAGAATGTCAACTCATATTCTCTAAAACTTAATTTCTGATATTTTTTATATTCATTCATTTTTAAAGGCCCTGCAAAAACATAATGCTAGTAGGAACCATAATAGAGCACAAAATAATTTTTAGTAGTTATTTTATGTAAATACATTCAAAAGGTAATTCTTCCAAGCACACTAGCTTGCTTTAGAGATTCTCTTTATTTCTTTGTAAATGAATGAAATAATTAATTATCAGTATACATGAATCTCCTAATAAATGTGAAAGCTGAACACAATCAAAATACGTACTGTAATCTTTATATTACAGGAATGAAACATTCTTTTAAAAGAAAATATGTTAAAACCTTGTTCATCAAAAATGTATCTTCACTGAATAGATAAATATCTAAAAACAAGTGCCAGTTGGTTATGAGGTTTCTCTGTGTTATTAAACAGAAACACTATGCAGAATCCTGGCCCCACAGGAAGCAAAGAGATTTCCCTTATTTCTGTCAGGGGAATCATGGTTTAGGCCTCCAAATCCCCCATATAAGATATAAAGAAATTCTGCCGCATGGTCGAAGAGGAACTCATTACTCAGTGTGAAGTGTGATTCTAGCACGGTCTCTTCCCTGTGAAGAAGTATTAATCATGTTCATCTTTGCTGTAATAAGATGCTAAACACTGTCATTTAGCACTGCAGAGGTATAAAATTAAACCTCTTTATACACTGTTATTCAAAGGCTACACTTCATAAAGGCAGAAGGCTGGGCCCATTCACTCCCTTTGATGAGAATAGTTTTTCCCAAGATGTTAATAATTTCATTTTTATGGATATAGTCCTTTGTGTATTCAAATATAAAGCTTGATCCTTTGTTTATTGCAGGATTGAAGCCAAAGAATATAGCTGTCTATTATTAGATATCATCCTGGTGTAATTATTTTGGTTAAGGGTACAATTTTCTACAGAAACCGTTCATTTTCCAGTAAAACCAGTAATATGGAATAATTTATAGAATCTGTCACATAGTAGTGCCTAAAGAAACATCTCTACAGGCTTATATGTATAGCAGAACAGCTGTGCCAATTTGAAGGAACTGTAGTGTGTTAACTGTATCCATATAATTATATTAGTAAAATTTTTGGATGAAAATAAGGCTTAAAAGTGCTAAAGGAAAGGTTTATCAAGCTTCAAAGGAACAAGCTAGTGAAGTGTGCTTGAAATACAGAAAGAAAAATTAGCAGGAGATCAATTACAATACTGGTAAGAATATTAGTGATCACTGAAAGCTTGAAGACTGTTTTCAGAAAGGCAAAAGGGAAAAAAAGACACTAACCCGGAGCAAACAGACATTGAAACCTGAGCTTACATCTTCCTTACAAGGTTCTGTGACCCAGGTATATGAAAAAATCCATTGACATCAGTAAAGCTTGCAGATAAGTTAGAGATACAGAACTGAGGTCTACATTTGGAAGAATATAATTTCTTTGTAAGATTAATAGTATTCAAAATGAGTTTAAAAGGAAGTCATTGACTTTTTCGTTGTAATGTTGTAGATGTCAGATCATGTACCTCTGTTCATCCTTCACATGACAGATCAATTTTGTCATAAGCAGTGCTTTCTTCCCAGTAAAACTGAGTAAGAATTATATAGAAATTCTTTCTTTTTTAATATATATATATGTCTAATAGTGACATATGCTGCATATATTCAGTTGTATCTCCAACAATGCTGACCTGCTTTAATCACATCAGGATATTTTTGAAATATGATGTAAAATGATCTGCTACAAACTCCACCTTATTAGGAAAAGGACTGCTGCAGAAATAAATCAATAATTCAAGTAAATATGTCAATATTAAACTTGTTGAAGCAGTATGGCAGTTCCACAGGCAACTGAAAGCATTACAGAATCTGGGTGTTTGCTTTTTTTTTTTGTTGTTTTTTTTGTTTGTTTGTTGTTGTTGTTGTTGTTGTTGTTTTTTTTCCCCAGCTAGAAAATGCTTACAAATATATGACCATATCTGTATGTCAATACAGAGCTAAGGCAACTAGATACCATGTTGGTCAAAACAAGAAAGCAAAGCCCAGCAACCCTGGAGAAGCTCCAATAAGGGAAAGGGGTCTTGAGACCTCCAACTCAATTCTAGGAGAGGCATGCCATGAGGTGAAACCAAGGGAAGTTCTGGGCATAGACATATCTTAGATTGGATACAACCTTTAGATATGATAATTAAGTAGAATTATAACATTATTATGCTGCCACGTAGATGGGGCTTTTCTGCTTTCTCTAACTCCTACACTTTATTGACATTTCTCTCTCACACACACACACACACCCCCCCACACACACACACTCTTCTGCCCAGCCTGGTGTGTTGCCCGGTGTTGCCCCCCCCAAAAGGGGGAGGGGGAAGAGCTCAGAAGAGCTCTGCTTGCAAAGGGAAGTTTCCCTCTCTTGCTCTCCTGAGGTGGGGGGAGAAGATGTTTCCCTTCCCTTGTTCTCCCAGACCGGACCGAACCTCAAGTCCAGCTTGAAGGAAGATGAGACCGGTAATGGGAACCGGGTACCAGCAAGAGCTGGGGGTAGCTGAGCTGCAGGGATGCAGCTGCAAAAGAGAGTTTCTCCCCACTTTATAGTGAAAACATCTATAGCCTGGTTTATAGGCTGGGAGGTGAAATGACTTGGGCCCAGATGTTGCAAGAGTCATGTTCCCAGCCTGTAGTTGAAAGGCTTTTTTCACCTGGGAGGGACAGGTTTTTGTTCCAGAGCCTCCAGCTCTGCGGTCCCCACAGGAAGGACACGGACCTGTTGGAGCAAGTCCAGAGGAGGCCACCAAGGTGATTAGAGGGATGGAGCACTTCTGCTGTGAGGAAAAGCTGAGAGAATTGGGATTGTTCAGCCTAGAAAAGAGGAGGCTTTGGGGTTTCCTAATTGTTGTTTTCCCATACCTGAACAGAACCTACAAGGAATACAGAGAGATACAATTTACAAGGGCCTGTAGTGACAGGACAAGTGGGAATGGCCTCAGACTGAAAGCGAGCAGGGTTAGATTAGATACTGGGAAAAAATTCTTCCCTGAGAGGGTGGTGAGGCACTGGCACAGGTTGCTGTTGCCTGGGGAAGCTGTGGATGCCCCATTCCTGGAAGTGTTCAAGGCCAGGCTGGATGGGGCTCTGAGCAAGCTGGTCTAGGGAATGGTGTCCTTGTCCATCGCACAAGTGAAGGACCTGGATGATCTTTAACATCCCTTCCAATCCAGATCATTCTATGATCCTATTTGCCTGAGAATATTTTTTATAAAGGACTGTATGTCTTAGACACAGAACTTTAAAAGGAGAGTGAATAATTTCTTGCATTCATAATGACTTGGTTTATTAAGAAGCAAAGTTCATAGCATTCCCTCTAGTATATGACACAAAAAGGAAAGTTTTGGAACTGTACTCTAGGAATGCACTGGATAGATTCAGGAAAACTCACTCACAATGCTCATTGTGTATTTCCCAGGTGTGACATCATCGATGCAGGCATATTTTATAGAAAAGGCATTTGTAAAGGGAAATAGATGAGGGATGAGGTCCTGATCAATGACGGATGTGTTACATTTAACACATACAACTTCATTTCTTACCAACCCTTTATTAATATAAATCAGTATCACCTTTCTAGTTGTACAGTGAATCATCCTTAGGAAAGGTTTCATAAAAAGAACAAGAGGAAAATATTGAAAGACAAATATTACACAAAAAAATCTTATAAACAAAAAGACAACACATGCTATATGTAGTCAGGAATTGATTTTTAGTGTGACTGATTTTGTAACAGGCTATTCAAATATAAAAAGTTACTATTGCTAGTTGAGGCACAAGGATGTTCAAAACTGAAATTATCTGTTACAGAAAATTCTCATTATACATTTGAAATTCCCATAACAAAGTTGTTTGGGTTTTTTTTTTAAGTCCATACTATCTTTATCTCCATTTTTGTTGGGTTTTTTTCACTCTTTGTTTCTCCAGTCCTAAGATTGACAATAGCCAGTTTTGTTCAACAATCTGAAAAAGAAAAGGACTTGGAAGCAGTTTACAATGAGTCATCAAGGATCTCAACATTTATCTAAAAGTGTGATGCTGATGGTCTGGGGTTGATATGAGCCTATTTTCATGTGACTTATATACTTCATAATTCTCTTATATCTTTTAATATGATTCATAATTCTGTTGCCTTAAGTAAGGGAGAAAAAACTTTCCAAGACAACTTTATGTGGGTAAAGTAGAGAAGAGTTCTTTTACTTATAGGGTTTTGGGGTACAGAATGTAAAGGAGTATAAAAGAGTATATAAAGTATAAAAGGTATAAAAGAGTACAACACGTGTTGACAAGTAACAGATAGAAAAGACCAGTGCTAGGATGAACTCACAGCCTCACTCACGGCCATGAGAGCTCTTTTCCAAGCACCACCGCTTCAAACATGCAGAGTAAATTAATCTGAAAGGCGTCCCTTTCATTTCATTCCCAGCTGGACACATACCCAGCCAACTCCTGAACCACTCTGCAATTGTCTTGCAAAAGAAAACAAGGGACAACAACCGGTCCCTCTCAGGTGAAAAACCCTTTCACCCACTGGCTGGGAACACTGACTCTTGCAACATCTGGGCCCAAATCAGCTCACCTCCCAACCCACTACAAACCAGGGAGAAATTCCCTTTTACAGCTGGTTCCCTGCAGGACAACTACCCCAGCTCATGCTGGTACCCAGTTCCCATTACCAGTCTCATCTTCTTTCAAGCAGGACTTGAGGTTCTTGAGGTCCGGTCTGGGAGAACAAGGAAGGGAACATTTTCTCCCCCCACCTCAGAAGAGCAAGGGAGGGAAAACCCCCCTTTGCAAGCAGAGCTCTTCTGAGCTCTTCCTTCCCCCACCTCCTTTTAGGGGGGGAACACAGGGCACCACACCAGGCTGGGCAGCAGAGAGAATGTGTGTGTGTGTGTGAGAGAAATGTCAACAAAGTGTAGGAACTGGAGAAAGCAGAAAAAGCCTCGTCTACGTGCCAGCATACTAATTTTATAACCCTACTCAATTATTATATCTAAAGGTTGCATCCAATCTAAGATATGTCCATATCCAGAACTTCCCTTGGCTCCACCTCATGGCACGCCTCTCCTAGAATTAAGTTGGAGGTCTTAAGGCCCCTTACTTCATCTTTTATCATCATCTTCATGCCACTTTCCCTTATTGGAGCTTCTCCAAGGTTTCTGGGCTTTGCTTTCTTGTTTTGACTAACATGGTATCTAATTGTCTTAGTTCAGGTACATGTTTCCCAGGCATGGTGTTCCAGCTCGTATCTGACCGTTAAGACAGCTAGCACAGGGTTAGAGGTTGCTCTAAATGTGAGAAACTACCTAGAAGTATAAAAATCTACAAATTCATGAAAACCCTAAGGCATCAATTCTCTTATACCTATAATTGTCTTTAATTTGTGACTTAGACTTTCTCCATTAGTTTCTAATTTTATGTTTTGCAGGGTCTTTTTCATCTTTTTCTAATTTTTAAAGCTGTTTTTACCTGACCCACAAGGTTAGACTCCTATTAAAACCTATAACCATGTTGTTTTTTTCAGTCTGGGGTTTCTGTTGGCATCTTTTATATATATATTTTTATACCACAGAATAGAGCACAAATCATAAAACTATTTGCTGATATCAACCAAGTTCAACCACTGTAAAAACAGGCTGTACATCCCTTTATTTTCATGATTTAAATATATTTAAATAGAGCTGCATGGTCTCAAGTAGTTCAAAACAGAACTGTGCGGTTCTCAATAGAAGAGGGATTGTAACAAATGTACTCCTGCTATAATATATATCATTATTTGAAATTGCTAAACCTAAAGTTAAAATAACATTTTTAATGTTAATTTTTGATTAAAAAAGAAAAAGCTATTAAAACTTCGCTATGAGCATTAGCAAGGTCAGATTATCTCAAAGTTGCAACTACACTGTTGTTATTTATAATAATTAATAAGTCGGAAAAAACCTGAAAAAAACTAAACAAAACAAAACCAAAAACCAACAAACTGAAAAAAAAAAAAAGGCAACAAACCAAACAAAAAATAGATTCAGTTTATTCAGAAGTTGAATCCATCTAAAATAAATGCTGGCTTGACTGTCTGAAGATGTTGGTTTTCCTGGAGTTACCAAGAAAAAGACACAATTACTTGTTCTACTATTTTCAGTGCACAGTTTATCTCCATAACCCTGGAGAATTCTGCTTGTGGTGTACAACTATAATTCAAACTATCTGACAAAGAATATTCTGTAGAAATCAATACTGTCAAATATATTAAAGATGCACTGTGATTGTTTTATGAGTAAACTGGACAATTTGAAGTGCTTGAAAAGTCCAGAAAAGCTTTCATTTTGCAAGTGAGAACATTTGTTTTGTATATTTTTATGACAACACTTAACTGGAAGTTATGAGGGAAAAAAATATTAATTCTGTTTTCCTTTGCATATTCCTGTCAAAAAAAAAAAAAAATTCTTTTCCAAACACTGCATATATTTTTTTTTACCAAACAACATAAGAGTTGTTACTTTGGTACTATTAAAAGCAAGGCTAGCATTTAATCCAACAAATAAATGTACACAGTGGCTCTGATCCAGCACAGTGGTTACTTACATACTTATATCTGTATATGTATACAGATATATCTAAATTTTCATATTTTCCAGATATACTCCAATGCTTTAATGGCACACAAAAAGAAAAAAAGAAATAAAGGTAGTCAGATGAGCTTCTATCTTCTAGAAGTACTGTCAAGGAGCACCATCATCTTGATAAAGTCTATCTGGCTAAAGAGGAATCAGAGCTCCAAGCAGGTTGAAAAGTACAGAGGAATAAGCATGACTTTTCTGAGTTTATGTTTTTTACAGTTCCTTTAAGATCAATTTTACATTTCTTTTTTTTTTCTTGATGATCTTGTTGCTGTTGTTGAATTTTTATATCATTGTAATTATCTGTTTAACTCGTGCTCCTAAACACAGACACTGGAATAGTACAGATGCTTTTACATGTGCCTGGCTGCAGATTTGGCCTTTCTATCTTCACAGACAACATTAAATGTTTCTTCTGTTACAACTGGCATTAAATTAACATCTTCCAAATCAATGAAAATGAAAAAGTACTCCATATTTTGTCATAGTAATTTGACATTCCTTTTTTTTTTTTTTTTAAAGTTTCACATTCTAAACAAAGGTTTTCAAAACCATGTGATTGTTTCCTGGTAGCCAGTCATGAAGGCTGTCCAAGAAATATTTACAATTGTGTTTATGGTTGTCACTGGGAATAATCCCAGACACGGCTTGTTTTCAGGTGTGTGCAGAAGGGCTCCAAATGGTATGATAGGAGCAAATTAGACATGATGCATTTTCATTTTGCTTTGGACTTTCCATAAGACATCACATTCAATTGTCTATCCCAGACTTAATGTTAACAGTTATGCTGATGTATTTGTTAGGAATATGCATACTTTTTAAGTTTTCAACTATACCTTCAATTGTCATCTTGTCTAAATCCAGAACATATATATTTTTTTTTTTTTTAATTTCTGTTAAATTCTGGAGACAAAGCACTGAACAACAGCATCTTCTTCACCCTTAAGAAAAGTTTAATGAACTCTTTTAAAGGTTCAGTTTTTTATTTTGCCATACACAAAGATAAGGCTTCATTTCACTACCACACGCTGAGTACAATAAATGATGCACTAACTTATTTATCAGGTTGGACAAGCAGTCTGACAGTAACTGGAACAGAAGATATCTGTCTTCTTTAAACAACCAGGTGATATGTAATGGCCTGATACCTGACATTCCTTCAGACATCTTTTGGATAAGCACCTGAGGACTTTCAATTCTATTTGCAATGACAGAGAAGTGCACTTGAAAACCTGGATATCCCTCTTGGTAAGCTACAGGTATGTCTATTAAAAAGTGCCACAGAAAGTTAGTGACTGTAGGTTCACATCTCTCTAAAATGCCATCTTCTTTTCTTTTTTTCCCCAAAGTACTAAATTGTGGATTTCCTGTAAATAACATCAAAAAACATTTCACATTTTTATAAGTAAAAAATTCAGAAAGTAACAAAGTGACCAAAACCATAAGGGAAATATCATGACGTTCCACTGTACAAATGAATTGCTTCATAGACTTTGATGTGATAATTTCAGGTCATCTCACTTTCACTGTAGCTTTATAGCCAGTCATCCAAGCTACTTCTTACTTAGGAGGGCACCTGCAAAGCACATTCTGTTCCACCTACATTAGGTGGCTAAACTAAAAGTGGTACCTCTCCTCTCTGACCATAAAGGATGCCTTAGATCAGCATTAGTTTGTTAAGTTTGTTAAGTTAATGACTAATTTTCACCACAAATCTAGCTCTGAAACAGCTAAAATTAGATCATCTCATTTCCACTTTCTGTTTACATTAAAAATAGATTGCTTTTCTAGCAGATTCTCTTCTCATTTGTGACATGGAGTGTTTTTCTGCTCTTAGTATTATATTTCTGAAATAAATGAAATGACAGAATTTTTTTTTCTCTATAAGTTTTCCTTACAAGTCTTGTTATAAGACTTGAATAATAAGCATTTTTTCTGTTCTCATCACATATTTCTTCTTGATTCTGACAAGATATAGGAAAAAGAAACCACACAAGGCAGAGAAAACTTTAAATATTCCCTTTGATAGAAAGTAGTTTAAGAATATTGGGACAGATTAAAAAGTGATGAAGTGAAGTTAATATGACAATTTTTATAGATTTCATGATATTGGAATAAACTTAGAAGTATATCAGGCAGTAGAAAGTGTTTTGCAAATAACTGGACCTCTTAATTGATTTCCAATGATCCTTTATTGCTTGTGTTTGACAAAACATTAAGTGTTTTGCATGTGTTTGTAGGTAGTTTTCCTCATCTGAGAACAAAAGAAATAAACTCCACACACTTTAAAAACAAACAGAAAGCGATCTGCACAGCATCTGGGTCCCTGACTCAATTTATTTCTACAGATATTTCCTTACCTCATAATTTTTAATATCTATCACTATTCTTATATGGCTTTTTTTATGAAAGCAAAGAATCTAGAGTTAAGAAAAAGCTTTCCTGGATTTATGGTTGAATTATAATTCCTTGGATTTATGGTTAGTTTATAATTCACTTCAGCTGGTATAATGAAGCTAGGAAAAAATCAGAGGCTGCTGGAGTGAGAGGACATGAGGACACCCTGGTGTTACAGCCATTTTGGAAGTGGCTTTGAACCAGCACCTGGGATAAAGGGCAGGAAGCAGGACATGGGGATCATCAGTGAAAGAGTTTGGGGCATGAGGAGTGGATGGCCAGGGGTCAGTTGTGACAAAGAGCTGCAGTAAGCAAGGGAACAAATGCACAAGGATGTGCACACCAAGCACAGCCCCAGGTTATCTGCTAAGCAGGGAAGCACACGAGTTGTTGAAAAGATGACGTGAAGAAGAAAGGTTAAAGATGACGGCTGCAAAAAAGCAACTCTGTGAAAAGAAAAACCCAAGCCCAGACCAACAACACAAACCACACAGACGAAACCCTAAACCTTTATATAGAGGAAATACTTTCATCTGCAAGCAATTCTTTATGCTCTAGGTAGAAATTATTTGGTATGTGACAGAGGTGCAGGGTATTGTATGTGAAATCTTTGAAAACTTATGCACATCCTGTTTGTGTTGATCCAGACCTTCAAAAAGTCATGTTTAATTCCAAAAACTGCAGTCAATGCATTATGTAGGATGAAGTGATTTTCCTTTCTGACAAGATTTTTCTAAGCAAGGTATTATAGGGGTTTTTTGATTGGCCGAGTGGGGGGCTTTTTTGTTTGTTTGGGGTTTTTTTCCCGTTTTTCTATTAAATAGATATCTAGATTTAATTCACACACATGCACAAATATTAAACACTTTCAGAATTAAAGTATAATTACTATTGTAGATTTAAGAGACAGGTAAGAAATTTTCCTGTTGAAAGCAGATAACCATTTTCATCTGAAAAACAAATCTACAATTTATTAAACTTTAGATTGTGAATTGTATATTTTTAATGCACTATATTTTAGTCTATACTTTTAAGGCTTTTAAGGCTTTTAAGTTATACTTTTAAGGCCCTTATCATTGAGACACCTGACACAGAAAGAAAATGTGTCTCTGAAGGTCTCAAGGTATCCAGTGACGCTCATTATAATAATACAGTTAACAACTGAAGCCAAATCCATACCAGCAGTTAATCCATAAACCCCAGTGTATTTGGCTCATATGAACATTCCCAATCCCATGCCAAGCACTGCTTGTTGTGCCTGTGATGGTTTAGTTTTCTTGGTTTTGGTCTAGGTCTTCCCTGGTAACAAGGTTATAACTAAGGAAGTATTCCACACCATTCCTTTACTTAATCAGGGGTATAGAAGATGAGGAGGGGGGGTTCGTCTTCTCTTCCTTTCAGGTGCTTAGAAGACAGCAGGTCTCAGCGTGTTGACCTCTCTTTTATCTATATGAGCTGAGGCCTGTCTGAGAGCTGTTGTCTGGAGCTGCTCAGAGGTGAAGGAACTGTTTTCTTGAGGCAATTTCTCGAGCTATTTCCTGAGTTTTTGAGTGTATGTATCTGTTTTGTTTTCATTTTACCCATTTTTGTCCTTCTTTCCCTTCTCCTTTTCCCCTTTTCCCTTTTGGGGTTGTTTGGAATTCTTGTTCTGCATATTCATAGTGTTTAATCGTATATAACTGCAATATATGTGAATATATATATATTTTTTTTTACTCAAATTTTCTTTTGGTACTTTTTTCTTCTCTTTTGGGAGGGGGGAATCTGTGTGGCAAATGGCTGGGTTTGGCAGAGAGCTAACCCAAACCTCCACATGCACAAAACATATTGGAGTGATAGGATTGGCACAGGATCAAGTGGCTGCATTTGGTGACAGGGCTGTTTTCCACCCCATGCTGCTACCAGTGTTGTTAAACTGATGAATAATAAGGGCAATAAAATTGGGAACTCTGCAGCATGGCGCACATTTTTACCAAGGGCAGTTTGAGGGAATTCACCTTATTCTGTAACAAGGTCTATGATGTTTTTGATTGCAGAAAGTTACAGTGGTAGACGAAGAAAGGAAGTGGTTCCCTGAGGAGGATAATGAGAGTATTTGTGGTTGGAACAGGAGATATGTGAGTAGGAAAGGGCTGGCTTTGAGGCAAAAGGGTCATTGTTTTTATTATTATTGCATTGGGCAATAACCTTGAAAAGTGTGTACTTGGGGGATTGGAATACATTTAGGCACATGATAGTGAGTATATTTTGGCTTTGTGTACTAAGGACACCTTGAAAAACACCTATGAGAATGCATTATTTTAACCACAAAGGTTTTGATAAACATTATCATTTTTAAAGTTATTCAGCGTGTTACTAATTTTTGCTCTGGCAGAACCTGATGAATGTGGATACATAAAGTGCAAAAAATCTTCATGAAATTTCACGTATTGTCTGAAAAAACCCATAATTAATATTTTGTTTGTCTTCAAGACAAAAAGCATTTAATGTTGAATCTTATAAATTATTTAAGTATTACTTACCCCTCTTTAATTTCAGGTTCATCTGATTTATTGTGTTTTCAAACTTCATTTAATTGTGTCACCTATAACAATGGGAGAATTCACAATGTGAATTCAAAGTTTTATTCCTACAGTAATTATGGACTTCCTTGCTTTAATAAAATATGTTACATATGATGAAATATGATACATTTTGTATACAAATTCTTTAAAATTTTGACACCAAGACATTTCCTATAAGAATCCTCTAAGTTTTTAACCCAAAAACACAAGCAAGCTCTTTTTGCACCTTTCACAGTTTATTGAAAGCACTCAGTTATTGTGCTATAAAAGAAAAAACAAGCTTAGTTCAATTTTATTTTTTTTCAGCTGGTGACAAACTTCATATATCATTCTGTGAGATTAATTTCTATTTTTCAAAGGGGTTGAAAATACATTTTTATATTTTATTTTTAAAAATGCAATTTACAATTTCTTTGTTTAAATCCAATTATGTGCAGACCATGTCTTTTCTCATGTAAAGAAATTCGTATGTAAAAAGCTGAAATTAGGAAGAGATTCTTCCCTTTGAGGGTGGTGAGACACTGGCACGGGCTTCCCAAAGAAACTGTGGAGGCCCCATCCTGGAAGTGTTCAAGGCCAGGTTGGGTGGGGCTTGGTCTAGTGAAGAGGTGTCCCTGCCCATGACAGGGGAGTTGGAATGAGCTGATCTTTAAGGTCCCTTCCAAACCAGGCCATTTTATAATTCTATGATGTTCAAGTATTTTTAATTTCAATTTAGGTTTTTATGCACTAGTAGTTTTACAATTTAACTTCATAAGTAAATATTGACATTTTGTAGAAATAATTACCTAGATGTGATTTTCTGTTCTTCAAAACTTGGTGTAGATTATTCTTTAAAGTCTTAGAACTCCATCTTCATAAAAGTCATTGTACTACAAGTCGGGCTTAATGCCTTTACCTGTACTAAAGTACAGGAAAATTTTCACCAATGAATGTTATACAGTAAGTTAAAATCACTTTATTGTGCCTTTCTCCCCACAGGCATACATGACCTATTTGTAGATCTGCATCAAAAAATAGTTTAACATTACATAAAAATAATTAAAAGATAAATATTTTAAAACAAGTTTATCTGTAGGTTTATTTCAGCTAAAAGGTCATCATCCTTAAACTCAGCAAGTCCTGCTTCTGAAGGCATCACCACTAATTTTTCTTTTTTGTCTGCTTTTAAAATATATATATATTAATCCATAGTTTCCTTTGATATTTTATACAAAAATTTATTTATTTCCTTTTATATATTTTTGTTTTATATTTTTATTTATATTATCATGTAGCACAATTTTTTTTCCTGTCTTGATCAAAAAATCCTATTTTTAACAGACATGTCATTATCTGGGGGTTTTAATTTTTTTTTATTTATTTATTTTCACTTTATTTTCCTACAACTAATTAAAGAAACTGAGTCACAGAGTTTAAGCAGCCCCAGATTTGACAGAACACATTCAATGCTCCTACTGACCTGGTGGTACCCTCTTAGGCAAACTGCTCAAGGATAAGTCCTTTTTTATCTTCTAGGTTTTTGGGGGGCTTTTTGTTGTTGGGGTTTTTTTCCCTATTTTTTCATTAGTGACTATTAGCAGCCTACAGAATAGCAATGCTTCCACCTGCAAAAATGGGAGAACTTGCACATGAAAATCATCTTGTTGAATAATTAGATCATGATTCAGGCAAAGGGCAAAACACCAGCACTGGTCTTTGTCTTGCCTTAATGAACTGTTGAGTGCTGTTCCTGAAGCAGACTTTTGTCTATGAACTTTTCTTTCCCAGAGAATCTTAGAATGGTTTGGGTTGGAAGGGACATTAAAGATCATCTTCAGCCCTCCTGCCATGGGTAGGGATACACTTCCACAGGTTGCTCAGAGCTCCATCCAGCCTGGCCTTGAACAGTTCCAGGGATGGAGCGCCTCTGCTTTTGGATGGGGACTTCTATTTCTGGCATAAACATTTTTAATCTTTGAGCAATATTATTCTGGCATGCTGCAATCCAGGACACAATAGCTAAGTGCTTTTTAATAGAGCCTGGTAAAACGTCTCCAGATTCTGCATCACCCACACCAGGAGACATCCCAGGAAACACTTACAGAAGCTAAGTAAGTTACGATTCATGTTATAGAAATTTTTAGGGTTTAAGTCTTATGCAGCTTTTTGAAATGCGTAGAAATTTTATGAATTTTTGTAAGCACATCAGCTCACCCCCTCTTCAGGCTTCCTGCAAGTTAATGCTGTTTTAAACTGTAAAAATTGGTGGTTGAGCTTGCTGGACAAGCCATGTTCTAAGCCACAGGAATAAAGGAGTGCTTATACTTTATAATCAGTGATCACAGGTTATAGCAGTAATAAGTGTTATTTGAGAAAGATTTCTAGCTATTCTTCCAAACAAGCTGACAAGTATATTTTTGTGATAAAAGGGAATTCAGTAAAACTAAATATGGATCTCAACTGTCATGGCTTGCTTTCTGAAGGAGAAGGTAATGTAATACTGGCTGCACTACTTCGCAGTACTTTGTGAATATCTGTAAAATGGATCGTGTATAAAATTGCTACTTCTTGAAAATCTCTCTTGGAAGCCTTTGCTGACATATTTAGGTCATCTCATGCACTTCTTCAATATTTGATATTTGCAACGTCTTATTTCCTTTTGTCAGTTATTGTGATGCTTCTTGTACCTTGTATCTTGGTTATTATTCAAAGTTCCAAAAAATTTCTGCCATGTTAAGACAGCAATCTTTGTCAGACTGAAACAAATCTGAAACTACTGCCTGTGATTTTGCTTTGGTAGGAGAAGGTGACTGTGGTTTTTTTTAAGGGGCATTTAAGCATGAGAAGCAAGTTACTCATTTGGAAACCTCTACAGGCTGCTTTTGACCACAGTAAAAATATATTCTGCACTTTTTCTTCTCCAGCCTCTCCACTAATTATTTTTATTTTGATTATTTCATCTACTAGGATGAGAGATTGACTATGCTTGTGACTTTCTACAGTTAGGTTTTGCTATTTGTTTTACTTTCAAGTCTATTTAGTGCACATTGCAGACAGTGCTTATCAAATTTCGAACACTGGTCAAGGCTATCTTGAAGTAACCAACTAAAGAAACTGTTTCTCTTTCATATATGTGACAAAAAAACCAGAACTTAAACTACATTTTCATGAAATGAAATATTTTAAGTGTCTTGCTTTAAATAATTCTGTCTATTCCGTTAGTGTCTAGAAGTCTGATGAGAGGTGGCTGATGTCCAGTAATGTTTCAGCCTTTTGTAAAATCACTATTCCTGAAGTTCTTGCACTAGTGACCTAACAGCAGAAAAATATGGAAGGGAAAAAATTTCATTTGAAAATGTTGATTTCAACATTCATCAGGGCGGGTTTGATGAATTTTTGAGGATTTTTCAAACTTTTGATATTTTGACAGATTTTTTTATTTAAAAGTTCTTTTATAAACATATTATTTTTTTGCTTGTTTTTATTTAAAATTCAGAGTGTGGAAGAGTTGTGTTTTCTTTCCACAAAATGTATTTCTTACATTCATCTGGGATTTAATCAACAATATAAATTAAAAAAAAAATCTGATATTTTTCATTGAATTCAGAATTATACCATTCTCCAGAATAAAAAGAATATTCTAAATATATGTACTTTAGTGCATTTTGACTTCAGCAGTATATTTGGTTTTGTTTTTCTGGTTTCAGAACATAAATTGGTCCCCTAGTTCTTTAATTTCCTTCTTTCTGATCTCTGTTAAAAAATAGCTTTCCCTTGTAGTGAAGCGTGACTGTATCTCCCATTTTTCTGTGCATTTTTCTCCATTCCAATTTAGACATTTTATTTGATTTAGAAAGATGTCTCTGTGAATGTGTGCTATTTGTTTCATTATAGTTCAAGGTCAGGTTGGGTGGGTTTCTGAGCAATCTGGTCTAGTGGAAGATGTCCCTCTCCACAGCAGGGTGGGTTGGAACAAGGTGATCTTTAACATTCCTTCCAACCCAAAATATTCTATGATTATTTCATTCTATGTACGCCATCTGAATTTAATAATCTTTTTTTTTCTGAGAAATAATCTTCGTCCTGGTTTTTTGCATCTACCACATTTTAGGGAAATAATCATATTTGTGAAAGAGAATTTTATTTATTACATGCACACTGATCTTGAATATTTAATGCTGTACTTGCAGCCATAAGAATGCTTTCACCTCAACTTCAATATTTGATATGCTTTTTTGTGCATATTTTCTCTTTCTCTACAAGTCTTGATTTAACTTTGCAAGAAAATGTATTTCATTGTATTGAGCTTGAATATATCAAATACTTTATTATGGATCAGGTATCTCCACATCCTTTCTTAATTATACTTCTATAGGGGCCTTGGCCTCAAGACTCTTCAGTATATCACATTATTGGTTTTGTATGGCAAGGTTTTGGTAGCAGGGGGGCTACAGGGGTGGCTTCTGTGAGAAGCTGCCAGAAGCTTCTCTCATGTCCGTGGGAGCCAAAGCTGGAGGACAGACTTGCCACTGGCCAAGGCTGAGCCCATCAGGGATGGTGGTATCACCTCCAGGATAACATGTTAAAGAGAGCGGAAAAAAGCCTGAACAACAAACTCCAGGCAAAAGAGGACTGAGAGTATGAGAGAGTAACAGCCCTGCAGACACCAAGGTCATGCGGTCAAGAAGGGCAGGAGGTGCTCCAAGTGCCAAGCAGAGATTCCCCTGCAGCCCGTGGTGCACCCCATAGTGAGGCAGCTGTGCCCCTGCAGCCCATGGTGATCCATGGTGGAGCAGAGATCCACCTGCAGCCCATGGAAAACCCCATGCTGGAGCAGGTGGATGCCCAAAAGAGACTGACCCTCTGGGAAGCCTGTGCTGGAGCAGACTCCTGGCAGGACCTGTGGCTCTGTGAAAAAAGGAGCCCATGCTGGATTTTGCTGTCAGGACTTGTGATTCCATGGGGGATCCACTCTGGAACAGTTCATGCAGAACTGTGGCCCCTGGGAAGAACTTACTTTGGAGAAATTTGTGGAGGACTGTCTTCCATGGGAAGGACCCCATACTGGAGCAGGGGAAGAGTGCAAGGAGATCTCCTTGAGTGTCAGAGGCAGAATGTGATGAACTGACCACAGCCCCTACAGTCCCCCTGTACAGCTGGTGTGGACAGGAGGAAGACAATTCAGGAGTGAAATTGGTCCTGGGAAGGAGGGAGAGATGGGAGGAAAGTGTGTTAAGATTTGGTTTTACTTCTTATTACCCTACTCTGATTTGCATGGCAGTAAAATAAAATAGTTTCCCCAAGCTGAGTCAGTTTTGCCCACGACATTAATTACTGAGTGATCTCTCCCTGTCCTTACCTCAACCCAGGAGTTTTTTGTCATGTTTTTTCTGCCCTGTACAGCTGAGGAGAGGAGTGATAGAGTAGATTTGGTGGGTTTCTGGCATCCAGCCAGGATCAACCCACCACAGTCAGTCAATAGTCTTTAAATTACATGGGGAAAAATTGCTTGGACAAGAAATATCTATGTCCAAGAATACCACCTTAGTATGTGACAATAGTGCACTTCACATAAAATACATTCAAATCCACATAAATAGACACATAAACCGGTTCTATTCCACAGATCAAATTCTCCTGCTCTATGTGTTAGCACAGCTCCCATGGGCACCCTTATGACATAATTTACATCTGCACACAGTTAGTCTAACTTAATTGCAGCTTTGTGTGTAATTAATTATATTATCAATCTGTCTCTTTAATGTTCACTTGGATTTACAAGTTTTTATGATATCAGATGAAGAAATAAGAATATAAAAACCTTACCTTGGATTTTAAAACCTCCAGCAGGTTTGGACTTAGGAGAAGAAAACACAAACAGGGAAGACTGGAAGACTGCAACTAAATGTAATTAGGAAACATATTTTAATGTATCAAAAAAAAATTCTTTTACCAATGTGGTGGGTTTTTTCCACTTGTGTTGTCTTTCTTCTTAATTATTGGGATCTCTAACAAAAAGTAGGACAAGTGTGTTTATGAAAGGAGAAGCCTTGAGAAAAATCTTAGGATAAATATAGTAAAATTATTACCTTGGTTTATGTTTTTTGTGTTTGCTTGTTTTGTTTTTATAATGCAGACTTTAAATATATATTATGGTTTTATATATATCTTACTCAGTCTTTTACCTTAGCTGCTGTATCTGCAAAGTGTATATCCTCCTTCTTACTTTAAATTTACACTTTTAGCTTTCTAATGGAGAGGCCTTATCTCTCACTGATATAAATTGGTTTCTGAAAGAGCTGCACTGAAAGAGTCTGATACTCTTCAATTGTCATCTGTGCTGGTTTTAGACTCAAGAACCTAAATAATATTTTGAACTACAGTTTCATGTATCTTAAATAAAGAAAATTTCTGTGAACTGTGAGAGCATTGCCATCGATGGGTTAGAGCACATCACCTTTGTTCAGGGATCACTGTTAGAAAGTGCCTCCCAGGTACATACAATTCCCATCTGAGCTTATAAGAATGTACTATTAATCTAGATACCCCAACTCCCTTTAAGGTCTGCACTGAGAAAAAGACAATCACAACCTAAACAGAAACCTAAAATTAAGCAGAGAATAAAGGGAACCATAGGCTGAGATGCCGATAGCTGAAGACGTTTAACTTCAGTAAGATGAATTCCTACTCAAGCTATCCTCAACTTTACACCAATTTTATCTTAAAACAGATTTTGAGCACAGTTTCACCATCCAATTAATCAAAAAACTGCATGTATACTGCAAAATCTCTCAGACTACGGCACCTCATCTGTCACAAAAGAGAAGGTCTATCTATTCAGGAAGAATTTCTTCACAGAAAGGACTGTCAAGCATTGGAATGAGCTGTTCAGGGAAGCAGTGAAGTCACCATCCCCTGGAGCTGTTCTAGAAACAACTGGGCATGGCACTCAGTGCTCTGGTCTAGTTGACAAGGCGGTGATCGGCCAAAGGCTGGACTTGTTAAGCCAATTGGACAATTACGACTGAAGATCTTTTCCAACCTTAATGATTCTGTGATTCTATGAGTGTTTCCCCCCAAAGCACGAGAAGGCTGTACACCAGGAATCAGTTGGACACAACCACTCCTGCACATCATCACTACTTTCACCTGCTTTTTATATTTATCCCTCTGGGCTTACCACTACCATCTCTTTCTAATAACTCTAAAGGCTTCTGCTGAAGCTGCTCGCTTCACATGGAGGGATTCTGACTCAGACATCTCTGTGTTTTCTCCTTTCTCAGGATGATCCTCAAGGACTAAGTGCAGAGAGGGAGCCACAGCACCATCCTATTTCCTGTGCTGTCAGAGTCCAGACAAGCTTCCTTCAGGCAATGTTGCTGTAACAGGAGAAGGGTCTTTGCATGTTGCGAGCATTACCCAGAAAAAGTGCAACAAAACAGGTAAGCCAAGAGAGGTTTTCTCAGGTGCTGAATCAATGTGTCCGGCAGTTCCACTGTGTTCTGTCAGTAAATAAGATAGTGAGATGCACTCATAGCCTAAGGTCATCCAGGAGTAATATGAGGAATAAATTACAGATCTTGTGAGTCAACCTTCAGTCATTTGTTTCATAAACCATGATGCCTCTCTGAAGAAATGTAATTAAAAACTGTGGCGTGGCATGACTTGTGCCTTTAAAAACAAATAAAAAAACAAACAAACAAACCCTCAGCAAATTATAATTTTTTCCCCATTTAATTTTGTTTATTCTTTGTGGGTCCCTTCCAACTCAGCATATTCTGTGATTACCAGAATAAGCATTCACAACTTAGCATTATCCCCTCAGAAAGCTTCTGCTAAATATCTTCAGCAATTTAACACAGAGAAATTAAAAGAGAATCCACTACTCAGCAGTGAAGAATTTACAAACTAAGTGAGAAATAAAATATATGTTTCAAGTTAGGATGTTTACTGTTGCACCTTGTCATTTTTAAGTGAATTTTAAAGGTAAATATCCATTTTAGAATATCACCTCCATTCCCATCTATATCATGCAAGGATACATAACACTTAAACTTAATTCTGCAAGTACGTAGCAGTAAAATGCTGAAAAATCTGTTCAAGTGCACTGAAATAAAACTTAAAAAAAAAAAATAGCTTAACACCTAGGATATCCTGTTGTTCTTATTAGTAACACTTGTGGCCTTGATACCTGCAGCAGTTTATCATGTAACTATAACCATATGCATAATTTCATGCACATTTAAAATATTCTCATGTCTCTTTCAGGAGAATTTAAAGATACGCTTGATTTTAATGTCTGCTGACAAAATAAGAAGAGAAGAGCCTTGTTAGAGTGTGGGGTTTTTTGGTTTGCTTTTTTGTGGTTTTGTTTTGGTTTTTTTTCAGTAATACTATTATTTTCTTAGTGAACCAGATTCCATTGGGATATCAGTTATGTTATATATATACATACTATATTGTATATATGTGGTGCACTTATGGTTAAACCCTTTATTCTGGACAAAGCCGAGTATTTTTAACAAGTACTCTAAGATCTTAGAAAAAAATGGATTTGTAGGCAAAATATTTCTAATTTATCATCACTTTCCCTTCAGTTATTTAGTGAAGTATTGGTGGAAATGAAAGGTGTACATGCTGTGCAAAACAGATGAATCTATCTGCATGCTGCTGTTCTCTAGCCAATGAAAGGTGGATAAGGCAAAAAAGGAATTGTCTCACTTCATCTAGAACACTTGAAGAGAAGCCTTTGGTAATTGCAAACATTAAAATAAAATAATGTTTAAATCACGATTATAAATAATAAAACATTAAAATAAAAAAAATTCTGTTAAGTGCATTACATCTCACTTTAAAAGTACAGAAGATTAATATTTTTGGGGGTTAATTTTAAAATACTTATATTTTTCTTTTATTACTCCAAAGCCTGTAGGACAGAATCCAGCAAAGGATCTATCTGTCAGGTTTTCTCCTGAAAAACTATCTGACTTTTCTAAGTTGACAGACATCATCTCACATATATCAAACAGGAAAAAAAACAGTGGACAGAAAAGGAAGAGAAATTTAAGGCTGAAATCTGAGCTATGTCTTTTGGGCATGAAGACTTAGATTATCCTGCTCCTATATAGACTAACATTACAGAAGTGATCCAAAGGTCAAAAAGGTAACACCAACTGATTTAATCTACCTAGATTTCTATAACACCTACAGTGTTGTCCCACATGACATCCTTATCTCCAAATTGGAGAGACATGGATTTGAAAGGTGGAATAATTGGTGGATAAGGAATTGGCTGGATGGACACAGCCAGAGAGTTGTGCCAGTTATTTACAAGAGAAGCCTCTTGGATATAAAAAGACACCTTTTTTTTTTTTTTAATAACTCAAGAGTATGCATACATTTAAATTCTTTTTAGAATTTATAGCACTCTCTACACAATGATTACTAG
The DNA here is from genome assembly GCA_035047845.1 of Dendrocincla fuliginosa. NCBI lineage: Eukaryota > Metazoa > Chordata > Aves > Passeriformes > Dendrocolaptidae > Dendrocincla > Dendrocincla fuliginosa. The sequence continues at coordinate 12,756,529 of JAWWMO010000001.1, forward strand.
TCAGGACTGAAAGCTGAAGCTTTGACAAGATAGACCTAACCAAGGTTAGACCTCTACCTGGCTCTTTCTGTGTGCAGTTCTTATATAGAATAAACACCTGAAAGCTGCCAGTCTTGTGTGGGCTGCCAAAATGGCTCTGTGTCCAGCTGGGGGGTAGTGATGAGTGATGTCCCTCAGGGATTTGTCCTAGGGCCATGGGGCTTCAATATCTTTATCAATGACATAGAGGGGATCAAGTGCACCCTCAGCAAGTTTTCAAGTGACACAAAGATGAGTGGTGCAGTTGACACAGCAGAAGGATGGGCTGTCATCCAGGGGGACCAGGACAAACTTGAGAAGTGGGTGCATGAGAAACTCATGAAATTCACAAGTGCAAATGCAAGGTCCAGCACCTGGGTCAGGGCAATCCCAGATGTGAGTACTAACTGTGTGATCAACTCACTAAGAGCACCCCTGCAGAGATGGACTTGGGGATTCTCACGAAGGAAAAGCTGGACATGAGCCAACACATGCACTTCCAGCCCAGAAAACAAAGTACATCCTGGGCTGCATCAAAAGAGTCATGACCAGTCAGTCGAGGGAAGAAATTCTTCCCCTCTACTCTGCCCTGGTGAGACCCCAATTGGTGCACTGCATCCAGCTCTGGGGTCCCCAGCACAGGAAAGATGTGGAGGCTGAGCAGGCCAGCAAGGTGATCAGAGGGCTGGAGCACCTCTGCTATGAAGACAGGCTGAGAATGCTGGGGTTGTTCATCCTGGAGAAGGCTCTGAGGAGACTTCATTGCAGCATTTGACCTACTTTGACATACTGAAAGTGGCTTATAAAGAGGGAGAGTGACATTTTACTCAAGGAGATAATGTAGGTAGATAGACACAGGGAAACAGTTTTAAACTAAAAGAAGAGAGATTTAGGTAGGATGTTAGGACAAAATTCTTTACTCAAAGGGTGGTAGGGCACGGGGACATGTTGCCCAGAGAAGTTGTGGAAGTGTTCAAGGCCAGGCTGGATGGGGTTTCGAGCAACCTGGTCTGGTGGAAGGTGTTCCTGTCCATGGCAGGAGAGATTGCATTAGATGATCTTTAAGGTGCCTTTCAACCCAAACCATCTTATGATTCTATTATTCTGACTCTGTGATATAGGAGGGAACAAAGCAGCAATATTTCCTAGCGAGTCCAGGTGAGAGTGTTTGTCTCACAGCCTTTTGCTGTGGCACACACTGATCCTTGGCTCCTGTGCTGCTGTCACACAGTTGTAGACCTGTCTCATGGGACTTTTTCCCAAATGAGGTCAAAGTTCACAATTATCCTTGATTTTAAAGCTCCTTGTACTTTTTCCTTTCTCCTCACTTGCCAGGTTTTTGATATTGCATGATGCCTGCAATATCTTGGATTGGTTTTTTAATCTTTCTTTTTTTCTTTTTTTTTTTCCCAAACCTTCATGGAAAAGTACAGTCCTCAGAACAACCCTCCTGTCAGTCAACCATATATTAACATCTTCTTTTCACATCCCTCATCCTTTCAGAATTGTGTTTTCACGCTCCCCATTTTAAGAGTAGTGTGAGTTAAGAGTAACACAGTTGAAGGAACGTAAACCTTTCTTTTCTAGATTGTACTATAGAAAAAGAGAACTTCAGCTGTCATCACTTTGGAGTCATGCATATTTCATTGTAGACCTATTTCATGGTTATAAGTTATATGGTTATGTTTTCAGATGCATACCTCTCTATAAATATATATTCTTAAATACATAGAGTTTACATACATATACAAAGTCAAAATTACAGTGGACAAAAATTGTGTGCTCTTTAATTAGATAATTGGTTGTTAATATATCATTGCCTGCTGTCATATAATTATCAGATAAATTATGTTTTCTTCTGTAGTATTGTTTGGGTTTTTAATAAAGGGAAAAGAGACATTTTCTTTCCCACCTCCAAGCTGTGCAAGCATAAAGGATATTTATACTTCAGTTACACTCCTAAGGGATAAATAGCAGTTAGGTAGGCAACTCTAACTGAATTTCAATGCAAGGTAAGGAATCTGTGCCTTTGCAAACTTTTCCCCACATAGAAACTCAGGCTTTTAGCTACAGCATATGCTTTCCCTTAGTAGCATTAGGGAGCACCCTTATAATTAGAAACTTGCAATGAAATCTTAATGAGAAACATGAGACAATATATCATAATCTAATATAATGATACCTATTAGAATGTTAGAGCTCAACTCATCAGTAGTATACTTATGAATACTTATCTTCATTTTTACGGAATTTTTGTAATTTAATGGATGGGTATAATCACTGAGAAGGCTGGAAGGAATACCTGATTGCAGACTGACCCTGGAGCAAATTGTGATATAATTCATGTTCCAGGCAGGACAGGACTAGTTTACAGAGGGAGAGTAAGACTTTTTCATTTCAGTAGTTACAGCTGTATGGTGAGACAGCACAGCAATTCTTGCAGTCCTTGTTATTTTATCATAACAACAGCAGTACAAATAGGCAGAGGATGTCCTTTAATTGGCAGGACTGTGGACAGAATCTGATCACTATTCTCCACCTTCACATTTTTGTGTCTGATAACAATAATGGACACCTGGTAGCTGAGCTTTTTAGCACTGATTTTGAAATATATTGTATATATATTAATCAAAGGTTTTTTTGTTTTGAATTATACATCAGAGACAATAGAATGATAAATAATACAAGAACAACGTTGTTCTGAAGGAAATTTCAAAAACAGATCCCATAAGCACAACAGGATATGCTTTCACATCTGTCTGAAATATATTTTCATGAAAATCCTGGAGATGAATCTTTTTAGAGCACTCACATATTTGTATGATTAATATCAAGAGTCGTTTGTCAGAATTCACAAGGTCTGTCAATTGAAGATAACTGTCATGAGGGTTTTATGCATTAATAATCCTCTGTACTGCAATATATTCAGACAATGTGATTTTAGTAGCTTGCAGTGAATGAAAGAATGGCAGTATAGCAGCCAACAGCCAAAAAATGTAAAAACATTCATTTTCAACATTATTTTTTTTTGTAATATATCCTTTTCTCCTATTGCCTATTTATATTTCTATTTCCCTTTTTCTAGTACTGTTCCTTATCTCTTTTCCTTTTCATCCCTTTCTTATTTTCCCTTTCTTAATTATTCTTCCTCTTTCTTCTTGACACTCTCATTACATTTATTTTTATGAAATCTCTTTGGAAGGGATAAAACACTATTAGCAGTCCCGAGATTTTCGTACTTATGAATTTCCAGTAATGAATGTCTTTTATATCATGATTTTACATTAAAGAAAATAAGCTGGAGCTTTGAAAGCATGGCTTAGGCCAAATGCTAATTTCTCTTTTAAGGCTGCTACTTCAGTCTTCTTTGAATTAGGGAAATGGAGATGATTTTCTCCTGCCTGCAGCCAGCACTACTTCAGGTTCCTCTCTACTCCTGTGTTCAGTAACTCTCTTTCCTGCTCTTTCTTTGAGTCACTTAGGCAAGACAATTTGAAAATACAGGTACAGTGTGAGAGTGCAGCATCATTATTTATTGGCTGATACAGGCACAGTAGATAACATGAATGAAGAAGTTCTGAGGCTTAAGAGAGAATTAAGAGACTCACTGGCACTGATGGAAAACTTGAGAGTTTGTTGACCAGTTAGCCATCAATCATCAGTCAAACATCAGCCTCTTGCAGAGACTTGATGTTTCTGAATCACCCTATTCTGACCCTGCTTTTCAGATGCCACCCCAAGGGTTGTATGCCAGTATTTTCCTTTTGACAGTCTGAGTTGCTCTCAATGCTTCAGCAGTGACACTTCTGGGTTTTTACTTTCCTTATTTTGTATCACTTCAACTCCCATATTTTCTCACGCCTTAAAATCAGGTTCTCATTACCACTGAGGCAAGGTCACAGGGCTGTAACACTCCAAACGCAGCCTGGGCACACAGACAGCTGAGTCCTGAGGAAGGAGGTGACTCTTGGTCCCTTCCTCAGCCTGCAAGACCTGACAGCATCTCCAGTCCTCAGGCAGTGCCTGTGGAAGTGAGTGCTTCTTTCTCACATTCAGCCACTGCTTTTGTGCCATAAACAGCTGTCATCCTTCTGAAATCACAGCAGCCACAGTTAATTCTTGTTCAATTTGAGCCCCTTAAGCAGGATCATTTCAGCTATTCTTAGATTATATATCTTATTTCTGTAAGCCTATATCATTCTCTTGAGCCTGCAAATTTTTACTGAAGATATCTCCTACTCTGCAGTATTTCAGCATTTGCCTCCATCTCTGTTGATTACGTGTTGTTTTTTACATTTTATTTTGAAAGACCTAACATAGGAAAAATGCATAAAATTTAACACGGCTGATGGGGTGCGCTCCCCCTCTCTCGTCCTCCCTCCAGGGCCACGTGGCCGTGCTACGCGGTCTCCTGAGGTCCCAGTAAAGAGATCCACACACGCTGAAGACGGGAAGCAGAAAGAGAGATTTATTCACCTGGTCAGGTCTTTTATAGGCCTCATAACCAGTAGGGGTAAAGGGGAGGAATACAAAGACCAATCAAAGAAGGTTTCACACAACCTGGCTGGGGCTTACATACTAATTAGGAAGGTAAGGGGTTGCCTTCCAGGGGCGTGGGAAAAAGCAACTTTCAGTTTACAATACAGTAAAAAAACTCAGGTTTACTTTGATTGATTTCTGCATCTTTAGAGGCTTCCTGTTACAAAAATTCTTCTGGTTTTGTAATTGTATGACACAGGAATTTTGTTTATCTTCTTTTGATGGCTTCCTAATCTAAAATCCCTGTGTTAATGGTACATAAGGAAATAACAGTTGCATGGGTCTTATCATTGCACATACTTTCAGCAACTGATCCTCTCTGTCACCTAACTTTCCACCAAAGCATCTAAGTTTAAAGAGATTGCAAAATGGAAGAGAATAAAAATAAATAGGCACTTGTTCAAATGTTTGAGAAAAAAAAAAAGTAAAAATAATTTTGGGAATTAAAATGTCATTTGCTTACTTAAAGAAAATTGGTGTTCAGGCTACCAAAAATAAGAGCAATAGTTTATTTTTTTTCTTATTTCCAATGCTAAAAACTATTTCATTTCTTAAAAGAAACCAGAAAAACCCAACAACATAAAAAAAATAACAAAAACTGACTAAAACAGGGAAAGGGCAGAGCAAGTGCTGAGCTATCAGACAGAATTTTAGGGAGAATGTAAGTAAGTAATGCCAGTAAGTACTGACATAGGACATAATTATTGTGAGTTATGCTGTGCCTAAACACTAGTGTAGTGTCCAAGGGCATCTTCTACCTGACCATGAGTGAAATAGTTTATGCCCTTGATCCAATACAGCTGGTTCAGAAACTGTGAGGCCAGATTAATTCATTCTTAGTTAAAAATCTTTTAAAAATCAAGTTAATGCACCTGACTTTTCAGCAGGCTCATTTATGTTCTGTGTATTTCTGTATAAATGCTGTTCTTTACTTTCAGGTGCCATAAAACCTTAGGAATTTTGAGTAGTACCATTTGTTCAATATACTCCATGGCATGCAGTTGCACAACAGTGAAAAGTATGGTTTCAGCCACGGGCAGAAGTCCCAAAGGTGCCTCTACATATCGGACTCAATTAATGATAATTATGCAGCCATGGCTGGAAGGAGTTCAACATGTAAGATGATTTCACTTTCCCCTCTGCCCTCAGCTCTGTTTTTGTTCTACAGTTTCATAGATGCTTTGCTGCTCTGAGGGAAACTTCTACCAGATGTTTCCTTTTTTATCCTGGTCTGTAGGACTTCATTTAAAGAGAAACCTAATTATCTTAAGTCATAACACCCACCAACAGTGAGTGCTAAATCTATTGGCAAGAATTTCAGTCTAATTATTTATATTTAATGATAATTATAGCATTAATTGAATCATGGAAATCCTAAGGAAAAAAAAAATCTTTAGCATAACAGTAAAAATTCTATGAAAAAAAAAAAAAGATATTCATTCATCCCTATTGCCTTAGATCTTTTAAAATCTGTTGCTGTTAATCCACCCTCCATTTTATCAATCCTCGAAGGCCCTTTGTCCTAAACCATAAATAATACCTTTAATTACTTTAGCAACAGGCATAATCACAATAAGCTGCCTAAAGGGGAACAGAAAGTAGGTAAATTTTTGCAGGATGAAATAAAATATAGTCCTTCTCTTACAAAGGTGTGGTTAAGACTCTTTTATGTTAACTCAAAACAACATGGTTTCTTCAGATTTTCTTTCAGTCTGCAAACTTATCCAAAAAAGGAATCTTTGTAATAATATTAGAAAAGCATTCTTTTAACAAGTAAGAAAAAAATCATGCTATCTTTTAACAGTATATTTCTAACTGGAAAAATAGGATGATTTTTAAGTTGTATCAAGCTGTGATATTCTAGTTTCATTAGAGTGTTGTCTTACCTGTAATATATCTACCTTGAGATTGAAGTAAAATTGAGTTAGATATATTAGGGATTTCAGACAAGTTCCCAAATTTGTCAAATACAGAAAAAAAGGTAAAAGTTAAGTTGCAAACTCTTTTTTTTCCCTGATGATGTGGCAGACCAAAATTCAGAAGGGTCATCAAGGTAAATACTCCAGTGAATATTTGTTCAAATATTTAGTCACAACTGTTGCATTTGCAAATGAAAAATTGCATTCTATAAATGTTTGCAGAAGTAAAAGAAAGAATCCATTAAGTCGTCTGACAAATTCTATTCTTCTAGAAAGACTTTGTGTTTTTTTAAATATTCATAGAAACTATATAGCTTTCTATCTGTGAAAAATTGTAAGAGAGTATTCAATTGGAAGATAGTTATACTGGTATTGAAAAAAAATTAAATGTTTCTATATTTTTTACTTGTAGGTCTTCAGAATTGGTGGCAGACTGGATTTATGAACTTCTCACAAGTATTCAGTGGTTGGGAGACCAGGTACTATGCAGTGAATCAGCCGCTTACTGGTTGGGAACTATAGATGAAGACAATTTCCTTAAATTCCCAGGCCCTCCAAACAAAGACTGTACATTCTGAAACTCAGGAAAGCATCTCAATCACTTTATTCTGCCTATGGCCTTTGAGACCTAGGGGTATTTCTAAGTCTGTAAAAGGTGACTAACAAAATCCTTTCTTATTTTGATGATTGCTCACACTTCCTCCCCACAGGTTCTAACATCCTCTGAAAACATTAGGTACAATCAGATTATGATTGCTATTTTCAATCAGCAATCATATCCCATCTGTCCTTGCTAGACAGGAACTAATAATATGCTTGAAAGAAAAAGTAAAGAGGAAGCTTCAGCCATCTCTGCTTAGAATGAAATCACTGATAAGTTAAGTTTAAAACAAACAAAAAGAAAAGGGCAAAACTCTATGTGGGTGAAAAAAAAAAAAACAACAAAAAAAAACGTAGACCCAAATATATCATCTTTGATTGAAGACTTCCAGGCCTAGAAAATTGGACCACATGTCATAGGACTTTTGTTTGGGTAATGCTCATTCATTTTGTCTGCTTTTTTTAATCTATCTCAAGAATACTACAAATTTTTAATAACATTATTATCTGCTAACAGCTGCTTCCTAAAGCAGGATGTCTTATTTCTGTTAGTCTGTTAGAAACTTTGTTAGCCACAATTCTTCCCACTGCTATGAGTGAGCTGCCTCTTCCCAGTTAGGGAAATATAGAGAGGTGTTGAAGTCCTTGAAATCTTGAGAAAAAGACTGCCTTGTTTCTCAGTCCGGTGTACCTAAGGAATTTTGTTTTTTAAAACATTATATACTAATTTGCATGATGTATGTTCTCAGATATTCCTCAGTGAGCCACAGGGAAAATGCCTTTGAAAAGGGGAATGATTTTTCACTACGGCATTTAGTGATAGGACAAGTAGGGACGGCTTTAAACTGAAAGATTTGGAGTGGACATTAGGAAGAAATTCTTTCCTGTGAGGGTGCTGAAGCACAGACCCAGGTTGCCCAGAAAAGGTGTGGTTGGCCCATCCCTGGAAGTGTTTAAGGCCAGGTTGGATGGAGCTCTGAGCAACCTGGTCTAGTGGAAGGTGTCTCTGCCCATCTCAAGAAGGTCCCTTCCAACACAAACCCTCCTGTGACTCTAAATATAATTTCATCTGTGCAATTTGGAAATTAGCATTTTATTTACAGAAGATTCAAGGTATTGAAAACACTTTCAAATTGAGAAGTGGTTTTGATTGAGTTAAATGAGGTACTTTTTTCTGGTTTGCATTTTTGATTGAAAGATTTCCGGTTTTCAGTTCTAACGCAGGATTTTCTCTAGTTTATGTCTTTGTGACTTGAGTATCAACATCTGTGCTTATCTTTAGAAATGTCATTCATCATTCATGGAGTGCACAAATGCTCATTAGAAAAATTGAAGATACCAGAGGAAAGTTTAAATAAAGGAAGTGGAGTCAAAAAATCTCAATTCAAAATAACAAAAAATCAGATTTTTTTGCCATTTTTCTTTTTATATAGAGAGTATATTAGAAGCTCTTTTCTCTTGGATAAAGGTTAGCAATCACTATTAACTATTCTGAAGATATGAATTAAGTGTTGCAACATTTAAACACTTTGAAATTCAGAAAATTGATAAATTAGAATTAAATCTTCCATAACTTACCCGAAAAGTGTTAAATACTCTATTGTTACCTTATTTAAATTCACAAATGTTTAAACTAAGAAAGAAATAATGGGAAATATAATGATGTGGGGCAGATACTGTATTTAATATGAGTTTGTAAAAGCCACTTAGAATATTAAGTCCATGTGTTAAGTCCCAGTTCTTGCTGCCTGTAAACTAAATAGCTTCTTTTCATATTGTGTCTTTCTAAGTCTAAATGACTTTCAGTTCTGGAAGGTTATTTCATGGTTCTACATGCATCTTAGTAATTGTAGTATCAGATGAAACTTTTATTAGCAATCTGGAATGAATGTTTCCCTTTTAAGGATGGCAAAGTGATGTCAAAGTACAGCAAAGAGAATCTTGCCTTGCTAACTGTGGTGAAGGAAGAATAGGTTGAACTTGCAGCACATAATGCCCACTAGACCATCTGGCTCACTTTCACCTCTGAAGTTCCCCCTTTGAAGGATTAAAAGTCTTCACCAGTGTGAGAATTCCCTCAGTCCTGAGCATACTAGATAGTTTTCTCCTTCTCTCATCTTCTATTTAACAAAATATTGGTGCTGACTGAAGAGGGAAAATAAGACATGTAAACAATACTTCAATATATGGCTTTTATGTTTGTCCTAAACTTTCGCTTACAGTGAATATGACATATATAAAAAGGTAGTTCTTCAGTTTTTTATGTGTTTCCAAGAGTCAATAAATGCTCTTCCTGAACTGGACAAAAAAGCAGCAATAAAGAGGATTTGCAATGAAATTCTGCTGATGTTACTTTGTCTCTGGGAGAGGACATTAGCTAGAATGATGTATCACATTGTACTGTACAGCAATAAGCACATTCTCAAGTACTATGTGACCTAATTTTTCTCTGTGTTATTAAAACAGAAGAAATTCAGAACAAAATATTTAAAGCTGCATATCCTTTTATGATCAGACACCTCTCTGAAAGTGTTTTTGTCTATATGTTTGGCCCTTTTTGTTAGCCCTCTTCTGAATGGTGATCAGGTTTCTAATTGCTATAAACTTTAGCAAATAATCAGATTTTATCTGGGACAAGACAACATTACACATTTCTCATGAAAATACTGTTTTCCTTACTGACTTTGCATGGGCAATGCACCTTTTATATGAGAGCAATCTTTAATAATGGGAACTATTAAATAATCTAATAACCTGAGATTAATTTTAAAATAAAATTGAAGTGGGCAAAACTATTAATATTTGCAAAACTCTTTCACAGCATGATAGATACTATGTAGATTCTTTTAAACCATGATTTTAGCCACATAAAACATTGCTTGTGAAGAAACAAACAGGGCACTACTCATCAGTGGTAACAGAGAGTGCAGATTCTTAGACCAAAAGTAGCAAAATATGGGAGAAGGATGCCCACCTATGTTTTTTGTAATTTGACACCTAGCAGTAAAGTTCCATTTTCATCTGATCTAGTAATACATAAGTAACTAGAATCTCTAGACTGTTTTTCATCAGCTTCTTAAAATTATCGGTTCAGATTTTCGATCTTCTTCACAGTGTCTGGCTCAGATTTGTACAGGGCAAAATTCAAATTCTCGTATAATTCCATGGCTTTTAGGGGAGACAAGAGTTTTGTTAGACATAGTCAACTTTTTCAGAAAATAAGTGAGAAAACAAATCAAAATATGTGCATATAAAGTGAATTATACCAAGTGCTTAAAAAATCCTCAGGGTAATTGGAATTCAAATTCCTTTTATTGTGGAAAAGAGTTTACAGGATGCTTTGTACTTTTCTTATACAATTTCAGATAGCAATGCCAAAAGCAATGCTCCTGAATAGACACAATGAATGCCCAAGAAGGTCAGCTGTTGAAAGGTTAAGAAGCAAATAAGCAATTAGTTTATTCTTGGTTTAATTAGCATATTTATGACTAAATGTGAGTATTGAAGTTAAACACTTAGATGAACTGCATTCCCTAAAAAGAGAATTTATATCCCTAATATACAACCACTATTCCTTCACTTTAATTCATGTCTCTTAAAATCCATGTGGCCTTGAGGGTAATATTATCAGCACATTGTACATAGTTCAGTAAGTTTCCTTGAGGTCTTCTGCATCTAAACTATGTTGACTATGTCTGACATTATAGATTCAGCCTCCAAACTCCCAAGTAATTTCTGTTGTGTTCTGCTGCACATCTTTTAACCTCTCTTTCGAATGTGCTTTCACTAATGTTGTGACCTAAACCATATGCAGTGTTTCAGATAAAAACTTGTCATAGTGTTACTCAGTTCCTAAAAGGTATCTCTTATTCACATTCTGCTTTTAAGAGCTAAATCTCTTCTCTGCAAGGGAAGACTGATTTTTAAGAAAGCCTTACAAAGGATACACGTCTTGTGTATCTCGTAGAAATTGGATCTCAGGATCCTCCATGTGGCAACATTCAAATACGTTTAATGCTTTAAGTAAAGAAGTCTTGCTACAATGTTCAGAGGAATAAAACTCCAAGGATTATCCCAACCCTTATTTATTGTTCCTTCAAGTTATTGTGTTTGGGCAGCCAGGTGATTCCTCACTATATGTTTTATGAACCTTCACAGGTTATATTTCAAGCTGAACACTTGGGATTTAAGTTTGACTTCATATTAAACAATATACTTATAGAGTTTTCAATGTAGTGGCCAAGTTTTTTCTGCCTTCAATACTGATAATGATAAATTAATCCATACTGAAATATTAAGTAGAAATAGTAACATTGAGACATTTAACTTCCTTCTGTTCATGCACCAGAACTGTTGAAACACAGTCAGAATATGTTCAACATACTTAAGTCTTTAAGTCTTCTCTGCTCCTTCAGTTCTTTTCCTATTTTCCATTAGGAAAATTTCCTTCAATTTTAAAACACCTTTTAAATTAGAGTGGTTGATTTCTGATTTTTTCAATTTGTTGTTTGAAATTTTTCAAATATTACTTGAAATGTATATGAATGATAATAGTACTAACAGGAATAGTACTGTACCAGTATCTCAAGTTCCCAGTTCACCGTTGTTATAAGCATTACATTTACACACAGTAAGTGGCAGACTTTCCTCAGGTTCTTTATAAAACAAATGGACAACATGCAAATATGATAAATATTTTATTTTTACACAGAGAACACTGTGAGACAACCTGGGTTAAATGACAAGAATCAGAAAGAAGAATGAAAACAAGTTTTCCTGAAGAGAATTTACTATTTGCTGAAATTTTACTGGCTTTAGACTCTTGATTTTCATGTGTTTTCTGTCCACAAGGTGCATAAATTTCATCAAGATCACCCATGGAATTAGTCTATGTGTGTATATGGTCTGCAGCATATTTGTACATAGTTCATCACAAGCTTTCAAAATGATTATGCAAATTACTTCAAAATGTCTAGAAATTGCAAGCTGTAAGTCACTCAACTATGATTCTAATTTGATGAATAACACTCAGAAGTTTCATTGAAACCATCTAAGTCTCAGGTTAAAAGTGCAAATATACATATTTATATTATAAAAGTTGCTGTTCAGCAATATTCTTGCAATTACATTTTCTATTGGTATTCATTGAAAGTATTATAATCATATATTCATTATAGGGAGTATTCATTCAGAATATTGATATGAATCCCTATATTCTTTTAATATTCAGACATCATAGACTATTATTGAAAGAGAATCCAATAAATCAGAAAATGCACATTAAAAGGAATATCTTTAACTATTTGAAAAAATGTTTTTGAAACTGTTCTGAAGATACTTGCACATATCAGAGGAGGGCCATGGGACTGCAAGCCAGTCCAACATCAGTTTACGTACTATACTGATGTAAATATAAGACAGAAAGAAAGCTCGTGGGAGAAGAATATCAATGTGCATCTTCTTTGAATTTCATCCTGCAGATATCCTAAATAAAAGACACCCTTAAATAAATGAATGTCTCTCTTTTAAGTAACATTTATGTTTAGCCTGAAAGGTTTCAACATGAGGGTCCTCTATCTCATCAGGTATGTCCAGGAGCTGACTGTGGGCAATGGATTTGAGACAGAAGTATGGGATTGCTCTCTTTCAACAACTACATGAGGAGCTTCTCTGTCAGCTCCTTAAGGTGAAAGGCTAAATAAGATAGAACTGTGTAGAACTTCTGGAAGCACAAAAATTACATATGAAAAAATATATAACACAGAAAGGTCTAAATAAATGGGTCGGCATTTCCAGACCAAATAAAGCATTGTAACTCTAGGAATTATTGTAACATGATACACAATATCAATTCTTCTTCAGATTTTCACTGTATGTGCTCAAGCATATCCATGCAGGCAAAAGAAAACTTGACTTTTTTATTTTAAAGTAAATGGGAGCGCATGTAAGAAGTAGCACTGAATGCCTGGGTTTTGTTTAACTATGTTGTCTTTTGCCAAGAGCTTTAATTCAATAATTTGTGAATCCTGTTATTTCACCTCATCACTTCATGTATTGAGGGTGAAAAAAAAAATCTTTGTTTTTCACAACTGATTTGTCATTTCATATATTCATTTTCTAAAAATGTTAATAGACACTACACATCTAATTGATTTTTAATACATCTTTGTTTTCTTTTCCTCTAGATAAATTCCTGAGTGAAGTTTCAGTTAGAGATTTAACCATGAAGAAAACTCCATGCAACTGATTTCAGAGAGATTAATTTGTCCTCCAAAAAGATAACTATGCTCTGACTTATATGGCTGCCTACACTTCAGAATGATAATTTAAAGTGAATGGATTTTTTTGTTAAAAAGAGACTGATAAAGCAAGATATGTTTTTTTATAGGAGCATTTACTACAATAACTTACAATGCTTGTTTCTTTCATTACTTAATAGTTTGAGTTGGACAGTATTTGTCAAACTGCCAAGTTATTCAAGCTCATGAACTTTCTCACTGACCTCAGTATTTGCAGAAATGGAACCTGTCTGGCTGCGAATATGATCCCAAAAAAAGCTACAGTGGCAAGGATTAAACATTAAGACTTACTACTTTAATATTTTAATTACCAGCTGAAATGCATTACAGGACAAGCTGAGAAGGATATGGTGCCAAAAGCAGAAGTTTTTGAATAAAAGTATCTGAAATTCTTAAGCTTATCTGAATAAATATGTCTAGACCGTATGCAGCAATTTTGAGAATGGTGCAAATTTAGCTTAAATCAAATAGGAATTTTATATAAAAACTGGAATCAAGTACAAATTCAAGCAGGAAGACTGTAGAGTCCTTGAATCGTGATACTCCATGTTTCAAAGTTGTGGCAAGACTGTAATGTCAGAACTCAAGAGCTGGCAAACTGCACTTGCAATTAAGTTCAAATAGTTGTCTGAAGTGGGGAGCAGACTTGTCTTCGAGACCAGAAATCCAACATATATCTTACATTTCTTCCACGTGTGAGTGTCAAATCCATTAGTATTAAAGTAGCATAAGTAATTGACTGCTGAGAATTTCACCAGCACAGACAAATTGGGTGGATCGATATGTTACTCCATCTTCAGTACAAACTGACTTTGAGTTTAGGTAATGGCTGACAAAATGATTCAAGATAAGCATGCAGAGGAAATAATTGCACCTCCCATTTGAGAAAGCTCCCTGCTTATTCAGACAACTCCAGACAAGGCTGTATTGCTGTTAGTCTGCTGAGCAGGCAAAAAGAAAACATGGGGAAAATAGGAGGTTGAAGTATGGGAAGCACTATTCTCCCCTTGCAGTCATAAAGTTAAAGGAGGTTTTAAAGATATCAAGCACAAGGAGTCAGAAATTCAGCATACTGAGTGTGCATGTCTTCACAGATTTTTCAGCCCCAAAGATCTATGAAATTTATTGAAGACAGCTGCAGTTGCCTGGCAAAATAGTCCAGCAGAGGCATTGCCAAAAGGTCAGGTATTTTGCTCATCCATGTCATGATGCCCAATTACAGCAACAATTATATGTAGTTGCCATGCCAGGTACACAACCGAGTGTGACAGTGGGAATGCTTTTTGAATATTCCGTTCTGTGCCTGTTAATGTTCATGTTGTACTGTTGATGATTAAGAACTCAGCACTGCACACAGCCCAGCAGTTTCTGCTTGGGAGGAACCTCTGTATTTATGTTGCTTGGAAGAGCACTGCCTCATCCCTAAAGTGCTGCCTGGCTCAGCCTATTCCTATCCCTATCCCTGGTTATTTGCTTACCTGATGCATGCTGGAAAACCTGCCCTAGTCTAGCAATATATATTTTATCCCATGATAGGTCAGTGGACTGATACATCACCACCAAATGGTGCTACTAAGGGTGCAATAAAGTCTTGCACCAACTGAAGCTCTCCCTGTGGCATCAGCCCCAAAACCAAGTATGAAACACTGTATATATCCAATTCTTTCTCCATTTACTGGGAAGATTGAGTCACTTGTCCTTGACCCTTGGCCCTTTGACCTTCACTTCCAGAGCTGAGTCTCCCTTGACATACTTGGGATTGACCCAGAGGTGAATTCTGTGAGAAGAGGCCAGGAGCTGCCTTATGTCAGAGAGAGCAAGTTCCAGCAGGCTGTGAAACAGTACACTGCAGTCCAAGGACAATTCTATCAGCAGTACAGGTGGTGCCTCTGTGATAGCAGATTTAACAAGTGAAAAAAATGTGAGAGAAACAACTGTGTAAACACTAAGGTCAGAGATAGGAAGGGGAGAAGGTGCTATGGGCACCAGAGCAGAGGATCCCCTGCAGCTCACCTAGAAGACGACCATGGGAAGGCAGCTGTGCCCTTGCAGTCCATGAAGGATCGCATCAGAGCCCATATCCACGCTGCAGCCCCTGGAGGACCTCAGGCTGTAGCAGGTTTATTCTGAAAGACTGCAGCCTGTGGGAAGGACCCATGCTGCAGCAGGCTAAAAATATGAAGAGACAGGAGAAACAGAGAGGATGTGTTACAGACTGACTGCAAACCCCATTCCCTACCTTCCTTGTACTCTCAGGAGGAGATAAGTGGTTGGGATTGAGGTTGAGCCCAGAAAGAAGGTGGGAAAGTGAGAGCATTTGAAGTTTTGATTTTGTTTCTCACTATCCTACTTTGCCATTAACTGGCAAAAAATTACATTAATCTTCCCCAGGTCAAGGCTGTTTTGCCCATGACAGTAATTCCTGAGCAATCTCCCTGTCCTTGTCTTGACCCACAACACCTCTCATCTTATTTTCCCCTGTCTTCCCAAGTTAGGCAGGCAAGGTCAACGCACCACAGAGCACCCAACAAGAAACAAGGCTCCTGAGATATGCAAGTTAGAGCCCAATCAGTGGGTATTTCCATCCTTAAAGGTAACCTGACAGCTATGTCCCACCTTTTCCTCCTCACACAAACACGTGGATCTGGCCCCCAGGACACTATACCTGCTCTCGAGCTACAGATCTGCAGCTGACAGGCAAGACTTGACAGAAGTCACAAGTTTCCAGACTTTCTTTTTATGGGCATCTCTATCCACTGATCATCTGAAGCATTTTCTTGAGCTTTCCTTAAACTGGGGGTCTCAGGCTCTTGGCTCTGCACAGTCTCTCCAAAGACACTGGCATTTTGCTCAGCTATCATCATGGTGTATAGTCTGATTCTTCTTGCAGCTTCTTCACTTAATGACACTGCTCTCTTGTTGTGTACTGCTACCTGAACTCATTTCATACACTGCCTCACTCCCTAGCATAGAAAAAAATGACCAAGCCTCCACTGTCTAGACAGTAATTAAATACATTTTGTCTAGATGAGATATTCACAGTTTATATAATGTACATTCTTTAATTCTACAAGCACTGCTGATTATAATTCTCAATTGTTTCAGTAATGCAGTGCATGTCAGTAACACGTATGTAACTATGTGTGTATGCATGAACACAGAGCTGTTGCTATGCTAATATGACTACATCAGCAAATGATATACAAAATTTTATATAAATAACAAATGGTAGTGAAATTGTATTCATAATGCCTTTGTGGTAATAGAGTTTGACTGCAAAAAGACACTATCCTATGTAAAGCCACAAATAATATGTGTTACAAAAGTCAGTTGCTTTTTTTTTTTTAGCATAAACAAATAGAAATAAAAAGCATGCTAAACTACTCCTCCAAAACAATTTATGTATAAATATAAAAGAGTTGCTGATATATGAAGTGGTAAATTGGTAATGTTGCATATTTCATGGTATGTTGCAATTATGTTTTAATATAATGTTTTCTCACATTAACATAAGAATTTGCATTTCTTTGATCTTTATTAGACAATGTGTTTATTGCTATTTTTTATGAAAATTGAATAAATATTAAATGAACAAGAACCTTTGAAAATTAAAACCAACAGATTTTATATATTTTAATCTTGAAGTGTTGGAGGCCTCTTCTTGTTCAGATTAAATTAATGCAATTTTTACTTGTGCCTTCTCAAAATTATGCAAGATAATAGTATTGTGTTACTAAGGGAGAAAGAAATATGAAATGGAAATATGACTTTATCTTCTACACTCTGTGAACAAAATAGTTCATAGTCATTACTATTGGGGATGACAAATCTTACCATTGCCAGGGTAAATTGGTCAATTTACAACTAACTTCTTCCACTTAACTATGACATTCGGGTCTTGCTATGCTCTGTTTGCTTTAAAAGCTTGTCCCACAGCTTAAAAAACTCTAATACAGAGGAGGATTTTTTTTTTTTTTACAGTCACTAAAGGCAATCTCAATCACTCAACTCTATATGCATATTTAAATACATATTACTCAAGTCTAACTCTTGTATTTAATACAATTTCATGGACTTTTTTCATATAACATACTTTTTATATTATAGAAGACTGGATAGGTGTAAACAGATCCATTTCTTGAATCCTACATTGTGCAAGAGATAGAAATCATGCCTTTTATTTGCTCTCTTTTTTCATTATGTTCTGTTAAAGGAATGGGTCAATGTGAAACCTCTGTGCACTTCGAAATCACACACACAATCTGCTGGAACTACGTCACTAAATATGCCAAGTGTCAGCAAAGCATGTCAGCTAAGCATGAATATGCTCCATTACTGGATAAAGGTTTTTTTCCAGAAGTATGGTGCATTATCACAGCATATGGATGATCTAGGGAAAAAAAAAATAATATTGCTTTTTCGTAGCATGCTAGAAATCATTGTTTTGACAAGGGTGAGAATGTGCTTTCCTCAGGGATCTACTTGCCATGCTCAGGGGAGACAAGACTTCCTAGAAAGTAAGATACAGGAGGCAGAAGAGACAGGAAAATACAGTGGAAGCCTGAAAAATCAGGGTATTTAGCTCAGAAAAGGAATGAACTGCTGGGCAGGCATTAGAACTTATAGCAAAAAAACCTTGGTGAAGATTATGTGGAGTTTGTTACAATTTACAACCATGGGTTAGTTCAGACCATAGGTGGACCGAGGGCCATATTCAAAGAATGATGAGCAAGCAGAGTTATCTGCGACTTTTATTTTTTGTTAATCATTTCCACTCTATCTGACCTAGTCACTGTTTAGTATCATCTGATAGAACCTTTCCCTTTTATTGTGTGAGATTTTAGGCTGGGGATTTTCTGGGAGGAGGGGTTCAGGAGGTAACTTAATTAGTCACCTTCATTCTTATTTAGAGAATTTTGAGTAGAAACCAGGCTAGGCATATCCATCTCAAAGCTCTGGCTACCTCCAGAGCCTGCAAAGCCCTTAGAGCACATAGGCTGAAAGCATGCTTCCAGATGGAGGAAAACTACTCTTTTCCTCAGAGAAACACTGAAAATCTGCAAGCTGCTTAAACATAGACAATAATTACAATAACTAATAATCAATAATTAATATTATTAATAGTAATTATCGATAATTAGCTATTAGACAATAATTACAATCCAAAAACTGAGACCTGTCTCTAAAGCAATCAGAGATAATACACTAATGCTATAAAGTCTTCCTTTCTTATACAGAAGTTTTGATTTTTTATTTTAAACTGAAGCAAATTCAATTTTTGTTGTTTTCAATGCAAAATAAGAAGGATTACTCCCTGCCAAGTAAGAATCCCAAAAGCATTCCTGTCTTTCCCATGTAGCCATCTACCTGGCAATGATACCTAGACCTAAGAATCACACATGTCAACACTCAAAGTATAATGGGAATTTACACAACAAATCTGCTCCTAGTATTTGCTGTAGCAGTGAAAGAGCCCTGACAGTGTTTATGTAGAAGGATATTTCATAGATTCTGATTTCCAAAGGGGATGTAACAAGTTCCCTTTCAGCTTCACTGCAGCCAGCTTTTGGCGTGGCTTTGTAATAGTAGTTACTATATCCAAGTTATCATTCTGTCTCAAAACTTTAAGTGTATATTGTTCAGTGCTTTCCTTTAACTTGCTAGACAATTTCCTTCCTCATTGATTTCCCTCTGTATGGCACAAATGACATGGCACCATAAAAGATACACAATCAGAAAACAGTAAGAGTCTTAAAATACTTATTCACATCATTATCAAGAGAAGTTACACTGCAATCAATGCAATTAAACTTACTTTAAATTTTGTGTGTGATGGAAAAAAAGGAAATTTGTGTCCTTAATAACTTTAATTCAGAAATGCAAAGTCGTGTGCTAGTCATTATAAAAATTGTATTTGCTTTACTGAATAAGATCTATCTTCTGAATTATCCATCATATCTCTAACTGTAACTGTAGTAACCAAATATTTTACAAAAAAAGAGTCATGCAACAAGTAGATGAAAGGTAATTTAACAAACATTAGTTTCCCATTTTAATCCTACATATTTAAGTCTTTAAATCATGAATAATGAATTTTTTGTCCACCCTGCAAAGTATTTCAATGTATTAGATTTTCTAACTTGACATTCTTATTGTTGGCATGTACAACCCCCATATCCATCTTTGCTTTCCAATAGCATCCTCTTTTAAGACTCCACCTAAACTAGAACGAATGTCACTCATAGAGTCATACGGTGACTGTCTGTACTGTGTGACTATCCCAAAATTATGGAGCTACACAGTAGAAAAGATCAGGTAGTGTTTGTCTTGTCAGCTTTGCCCAAATTTACTCATCCCCATAACTAGGAGTACAGTTTATAGCAACAAAGAATATAAGATATTGAGAAGGTAAGGTGACAGATGGGATATAAAACTATTAATAAGATATAATATATTAATAAAATAAACCTTTGTGCCAGTTCCAGTTGGGCACCAAGGACTGCAGAGGAGGAAAAATATTACTGACCCAGTGTACATCAGTGATGAACTGATTTTCAACCTTCATGATTCTATGCTATGGCATAAGGGGAAAAACTATACAAAGTTTACATCCTTCTAAAATCCAACATAACTGCTCGGGAGTGTACAAACAGTCCCAAATGTACTCTCAAATGGCATTCAATGTCAATACTATGTGCTGAGGTGTATCAATACAGAACTACATGGTACGTAGATAAGCAAAAAATATTCTTGTTAAAGGCAGTAGGTGAAATTGTTTCCATTCCTCCAGTGGCACATTGGGGTTTATACGTGGAATTACAGGCAAAAGTACAGAAAATGCTAGAGGGTGGAAATAAAAAAAATGGTAATATGATTTATGACAGTGAAGTATAACCTTGATTAAAATCATTATAATTTTCAGGATGATGTTGCTCTACATGGAAAGAATTTCTTTTAAGGAATGATGCATTAAAAATTGAGGTGAGGAAGAGAAATTATTCCAATAGAAATAAATATTAGTATTTCATAGGATAAAAGGGTAATCTTGGGAAAAAAAGGGACCTCAGTTCCTAATGTCATTGCCATCCCTTCCTTGGAAATCAATAATAGAAAGAGCTGTGCTTTTTATGTAAAGGCAGATCAGTAATTTCATTTAATATTCATTATATTCAGAAGAAAGAAAATATGTTTTCAAAACAAATAATGGTTATCGAATTAACCTAAAATTATTTCAAGTCTCTTTTTAGTCTTGGAAATAAATTATATGACTTGTTATTTAGGTATCAAAAATATTAAGATACTTTTATTCATTAACATTATTAAATCCATTCAATTATTAACAAAAAGTCTCCAGAGTTTTAGCAGTTTGAGACAATTAAGATAGAAAATCGGTGTATGTCTTTAAGGTTTTAAGCGGGTTATTTCAGAATTACTTAAAAGAACTGATCAATATTTCATAGAATCTCACCACTGCATGTAGTTGTTTAAGGCACTTTGATCAAATTGAATTATGTGTCTTTTATCTCACTGTGCCAGTCAACATTTCCAATAGATAACTGTTGACAACAGTGATTCTAAGAGTCTAATTACATTGTCCACAAAAAAAGACAGCTTTTTGAATAACAACTGAAACAGTAATGTACTGGCATTACACAAACAGTCAGATTTATGGACATTAAATGTAAGGAAAGAACTGAGTCTCTGGGAAATGTGCAGATAATAATAAACATGTTAAAGGATTAAATATCTGTCGAGTGTTATTTCACCAGGGTTTTAAGTAGTTCAGAAAAGACACAGAGATAACAGCACCATTTAGACATTTTTCATATACCCAGAAAAGAGCAATCTTGCTTTCATAGAATCACAGAATTGTTAAGGTTGGGAAAGACCTCTAAGATCATCAGATGCAACCTTCAAGCTGTTACTGAGTGCCACTGAGTTCACCAATCAGCCATGTCCCCAAGTGCTACACCTACCTGTCTTTTAGATGCATGCAGGGATGGTGACTCCACCACTGCTCTGAGCAGCCTGTTCCAGTGTTTGATAACATTTTCAGTGAAGTCATTTTTTCTAAAATCCAGTCTAAATCTACCCTGACACAACTTGAGGTCACTTGTTACTTGACAGATGAGACCCCACCTGGCTACACCCTCCTTTCAGGTAGTTGGAGAGAGTGATTAGGTCTCCCCTGAGCCCCCTTTTCTCCAGGCTTAACACCCCCAGCTCCCTCAGCTGCTCCTCATCACACTTGTGTTCCAGACCCTTCACCAGCTCCATTGCCCTTCTCTGGACATGCTCCAGCCACTCAATGTCTTTCTTGTTGTGAGGGGCCCAAAACAACACAGGATTTGAGGTGCCTCACCAGTGCCTTGTAACTACAATACCACAGGTATTTTGACTACTCCATCTGTATGCATGTCAAGGCTATCTGCATTTAATAGTACAATGTGTTAAAGTAGAAAAAGCAGGTGCAAAAGACTAAATTAAAAAAAAAAAAGTCTACAGAAATATTGGATTAATTTTAATTTTGTTGATGCATACGTCAATAAAAACAGTATTTGATTTCTTATGAAGTCTTCTCTTTTATGCAGATAGTTGCTAAAGTTTAATGTGGTGAATGAAACATTATTGAAAGAAATGTGAGTTAAAAATTAGTAGAAAATAAAATTACAGAATCACAGAATATACTGAGTTGGAAGGGAGCCACAATGATCATCAAAGTGCAGCCCTTAGTCCTGCACAGGGCCATCCCCAAGAGTCACACCATGTACCTGTGAGTATCATCCAAATGCTTCTTGAACTCTGTTCCTCTTTCTAATATCTGACCTAAACCTTCCCTGACACAACTTCAGGCCATTCCCTCAGGTCCTGTCACTGGTCACCACAGGGATCAGTGCCTGACCCTCCTCTTCCTTTCACAAGGAAGCTGTACATTGTGATGACATCTTCCCTCAGTGTCCTCTTCTCCAGACTGAACAAAATGAGTTTTTCCATCCAAGAGTTAAGGTTTTTGAAGATCAAGAGGTTGAGGGAAATCCTGATTAAGTTTAATATATGAGTACATTACTTGAAAGTAACCATTACCGAAGTAAAAATCAATTAATATAAAGAAGTAGTTGCTACTTTTAAAGCCCTTTTAAACAAGTGCAAAAGGACATTCTCTTTTCACTGTCTGAAAAAGATCTTTGAAGAAAGTTTCTGATGTTTCAGTGAGACCTTGTACTGATCTGCAAATTGGTAAGTCACATGCCACTCCTTTGCAGTCTCTGACTCTAGCAGAACTTCATTCACATTTTAAGGAAGTCTGACAAATTACACACTTTTTATATAGTTTTGGATATTAATTTTGCATTAAATATACTTCATTTCCCACCCTCATTTAATTCACTGTGTGCCCACATAAGTGTAGGGCATATATTTTGTTGTGTTTTCAAAAATATTAAAGAAATATTTAAAAAAAAAATCTATTAAGGTTAATGCCAATATAAGAATCAAGACCAGACTCTGAATTAGTAAGTATACACAAAAAATTAGAAATTGGACCTTCTGTCTAACATATGATGAGAAGTTTGTGTTATAATTTCTTAGGAATAAATAATTATTGGGAAACCCTCTGTGATCTTGGTTGCTGGGTTTAGGAAACCATAGTCTAATCAATCGTGCCCAAAAAGAAAATAGGTATATTTTTAAATGCTAACAGTGAATAGGGTTTCTTATCTCTACTCATATGAAATAACCATGGCAGAAGAGGACCTTGTAAATAGAAGCTAATCAAGTTTTGGACTATAAGAACTCAGTTTAGTTTGTTTTCGTCTCAATCTCTGTAGCTCCTTTCCTTCAGAGATTTTTTTTTTTGTTAAAATATCCACTGTATAAACTCTCTTTTAAATCCTTTTCTGATTGCATAGTAGTCAAAAATAAATGTGGGGTTCTGTTGCACTGTGCTTTCTGGGCATTGTAGTCAAGATCTGGTCAAGATTGCTGATATCAATCCTATCTATATACGTACATTAATTATGATTGTCCCTAACCTTATTAATATAGAATTAACAACTCGGAGGAAATTTTTGCACTTAGAGCCACTTATCATTTCTATGGTTTTACTTTTCAGTAAGCAATCAATTCAGTAATAGCATAATATATTCACTAGATCACATTATCATCCTTAGTGTTGTTAACATTTACAAAGAGGACATTTGTGCTGTGCCTGGAGGAATGTACAACTCCAGAATTCAAGATCACTAATCTGGGGACCAGATAAGGCAGTAAGAGTCAAATGGAAGCCTTTGGAAATGGCTGAAATCAATATGTGTGCTGACTGTGATGGGAAAGATTTTCTTTTCTGTAACAGCTATCACACAGCGCATGGAACAGAACTGAGCTGCTGACTGTGGGATTGGATAGATGTTAAACACCTCCAGAGGAAAAAACCCACGTTTTGGTTCCATTATGCCTCATGTTGCAAAGAAGGATGTCACTTTCTTTCCTTTGCATAGTTAGTACTGAATTTTGGGATTAAGGGTTGCTTCTTGCTGACATAAATTGAAAGTAGCTTGGAGTAGGATTTTTAATGCTTAGGGGAGCGGAGAATCTCATGACTGGATTTTGAACCACTTACAGGTAGACCCCAGCCTATACTTTTCAAGTTTAACAAAGATATATCTACATGCATGACTGACCATGACATAAAGCTGGAAATATTTGAGTAAAAAATTATTTTTTTTTTACTTAATTAAAAAAAAATAAAAGGCATTTATGAAAAACACAGACAGATCATTCCAGCAGAATGAATATACTTATCACACTTAATTTAGCCAGTTAACTTAGGAGTATACTTTTGGTTTTGGAGGTGATTCCTCTGAATGATGAGTGGCAAGAGTCTTTTTTTCTCCTCTGTTTTATTACCATTGCAGATTATTTCTCAAGTAACCTGTACAGATTTCATGAGGAACCCCGAACGTATTACAAGATTATGTAATGAGATCCTTTATTGTAATGAACATGCCATGAAAAAAAGTGAATTAAAGTCATAGAGAATAAATTTAACTCTGACATTTGCTACTTCAGAATGCTTGTTTTTACAGCTCTAGTAGTCTATTAATAGCTTTGTATAAATGTGTAGATGTGGAATGCCACTATGACATTTTCCTCTCGCTTGCAAATTCCCAAAGGAGTTTATTTCAACTGCTTTAAGGTGAGGTGTTCTTTTGGAAACCATTCTTTTCTTCAGCTGAAGATGTTAGGTGATTCTAAGATGCTTAAAACAATGAGAGAATATTCAGTAGATTCAACATCTGCAAATGAGATGCTTCTGCCCATGTATGAATTCCAGCACAGAAAGTGGAGTACAGAGTTGGGTTGACATCAGAAATATCTGGGGATCTGTTTAAGGAATGCAGATTCACTAGTTAATTTTTATTGGAAGTAAACCTGCAAAGAAAACTGGACTTTTAGATCCTGACTGCATTCAGGGCTTCAGTTATCTTCATATCGTATTATTATAAGGTGCAGAAACATAAATTTAGGACTTGAATAACTTGTAAGAGAAAAGACTTGGAGTGGTTTGAGCACTGGAAACTCTTCCGGCTTTAGAAAGGTCCTGACTGCAGTTTTGGTAAAAGAGCCTCAAAATACAGGTAAATCACTGTAAGTCTCCAACCCTACTGTGGTTGGGTTGGTTGGGTTGGTTGGGTTGGTTTGGGCTTTTGTTTTAATTCTGATTTGCATAATGAAGAAAATTCTATCAGATAGATTAGGTTCTATTTGGGATGCAGAAATGTATGGATTGACCTGATACTGTGAAGGACTTGACACTCAATTCACTGCAAACAACCTTTGAAATAAGAAAGTTTTCTTATGTCCTTTTTGCTTTTTTTCAAGTAGGTAATTCTCTTGGCTTAAAGCCATGTTTATGTCTCAATGACTTTAGATTCCAGAAGAAGCATTCTTGTTTTTTTGACTCTTTTTTTTTTTTTAAAATGCAAATGGGCTATATTTTAGCAATAGGTAGCATTCAGGTTTGCATCCTAATTGGTGACTTAGAATGCCCAACATTATCCTTCAGCAAAGTCAGCCTTTTATATTGAAATTCTTGAATGTCACAATGACTGAGAATAGATGAAGAACTATTAATGATGTTTATTTAAAACTGTCCTAGTGTTTCAATAACTCTCTCCATGGGAGGTGAAGAGCATTGCATTTACCTACTTGCATTGATGTTATTTCATATGAATGGCTTAAATGTTCTTTTTTGTGATACTGAAAAAGATACTGTGTGACCGCTTAGATTTGTATTTTCTTTTAAAAAGATTTTAAATATTTACTGGTGTTTCTCTCTTTTGGATTCACTGTAATTGGTGCTCTTTTAGCTGAGCAGGAAGAGTATTTGCAAATAGAATAGCAGTAGAAATATACATATATGTTTATATTTTTGCATTGACATATATACACACAGATATACACAGTAAAATAAATAAAGGCAGAAAGCAACTGTGTATTGCCTGATGCACCCACAAGACCACAAAGAGTTAAGACACTACTAGGCTAAGCAGCAATGGGCTCAAAACCCCAATGAAACACCTGAAGGGCCTTTGCTGGCCAAGCAGGCACCACCCAGACAAGAAGGAGACCTCAGTGTTTTGCCAGCTTGCTGCCTAGCAAATCCTTCAGTGCTGATACTTTTCCACATTTTCCATTCAGGGTTTTAAACCTATCCTTCTCATTGGTTTTCCAACTTGAATTTTTGAGAGACTGATAATCTCTATCCCTACAGTTCTTGTCTACATTTCTTATCTTGCATGGCCCTGCTACCCAGACTATTTCACTTCTCTTTCTTAAGATGTAGCAAATGCCTCTGATCTCTGAGCCATGGTATCAGTGAGTCCCTGGAAGACAGATGCAGAATTTCCTGTTTGTAGTGAGAAGAAATTTCAGTGACTTAGGAAGGAAAGGGTTATGTGGGTATCCTGATCCTAACATTCATTATAGTTAAATCAGTTAGCTTTATCAAAAACGCATTAGACATTTCCATTAGAAAGAAAATGTAGTAAGGATAGAATAAGCAAATATGTCTTTCTCTTATAATAAGGAATGTTGAAATAGTCCAATAATTTTTGAAGATTGTAGGAGGCAGCTACTGCTAAGTGGTTTATTAGTCTTGGCACTAGACAAAAAAGAACTAATCTTGGCACATAAGACTTTATCAAATCCCATAATTCTCGCCTTTTCATTCCTCTTGCATATGATCTTAAGCAGCAACATCTTAGAAAGCTGGCAAATGTCTGCCAGCAACAGATGTAGAACAGGAGTTTGACAATGTTGAGTGCAATGCACATGGAAACATCTTTTCCTTCACATAAGCATGTGATTTTCTATACATAACACATTTAGTACAATAATAAAATCTGCTTTAAATCTACTGATCTTAACACTTGTTTTGGGAGAAGCAACATTGTTTTTTCCGAGCTTACAGATGGGAAAACTAAAATCATAGAGCCAGAATAAAAGAGAGAAAATATAACACAGAGGCTGCAGGGGAAGCTCATAATGTGATTCTCAGTTCAATATTCTCTTTGTGTGGCTTCAATACACTCTGGTCCACACTTGAGGCCCCTGTAGTACTCCTAAGTATATGATAAAAATCTTATGTATGCAAGTGAGACCACTGAGTAGCTTCATGTGATGAGCCATGATAAGTTCTATTGTTTGAAAAAATAATTCCTAAATTGATTCACTAAGGTTATCTAAATCAAATCAGATTCTAAGATGACATTCAATAGGTTTATTGGTAGGGTTAGGTATTTAACCATCTATACAGTTCTTCATCAAAAGGCAGGAGGATTTAGACATGGAATCTTTGCCTTTCTTTCGGCTTTGGTACCACATTAGGATTCATCCCTCTCTTTCCATTGCCTGCAAAAGGAGGATCCAAAAAAGGTATTTCCAAATGATTTGAAATCTGAAGCAAAGTTATGATGGTTTTCAGATGTGAAGTAAAACCAGGTCTGCCTCAATAGCTTCTGATATTTACTACCTGCATTATAATTATTTTGGTGGGAAGGGAACGAGGTCAGAGAGTTGACCAGCAGATGTATAGGATAAGAAGCAAGGAGAGTGAAACTGATATGATCTCCTCCACATGTTTCCTCATAATGTCCCAATGCCTCCTGAAATGTGAGATGAGACACTGTTTTGATATATAGTGCAGAAATAATTGCCTTCTGTGTTCTTCCAGCAGATAATGTAAAATAAAAGGGTATCTAATATTTCATACTCTCTCACCACACATACAGTAGAAGGCCTTTAAAAGATTTGTGAAAGATCCTGTAATGTGATTTATTTTTTTTTTTTTGGCAGCAGTGGGGTCATTGAAGTACCTCAGACTGTCTTCTTGAAGGTTAATTAATTTTATGCTAAGAAGCGAGTCTTTCAGAAGCAGCCATCTAGTGGAAATAGAAAAGTCTTTAATTAACAAACATTGAATCTCATACTCAGTAGTTATATGAAGACACACAAACCTGCAGTCTTTATATTATCACACCATATAATTATTTCTCCATATCCTCTACTACCCCAGCTTTTCATCAAAAAAACTGCAAAACCTTTGTGCTTTTTCAAATTGGATCTTGCTTTTTATTATACTGCTGCTAATACTGGAAGAATACTTCAGAATATAGAATTAGTAGGAAGACTCTTTCTTTGGAATATACCATAAAATAATGAATATTAAACCCTTTGCTTTCAAAGACTGATTTTTATATCTGTGTTCTTAATTCCAAACATTAGGAAGCAGCCTTCTAAGAAATTATTGCTATATTTTTAAAGCAAATTTCTAGAGAAATGTAAAAATATTTTCCTGTCAATATCCAAAAATTATATTAATATGTTACACAGCAGGGATTTTTAGGTCATAAATCACTACAATTTGAGATAATAGTTTATTATAGTTAAGCTTTTAAGTTCTGTCTTAAATTTCAGTTTCACTCTGCTAAACATTGACAGAACTTATTATTTTAACCTCAGATGGTGATTAAGAAAAGCATTTATGCTTTCATTGGTTCCTTTAGTGCTGTAGGTACCACTTTCACTGCATGGACTCTCAAGGACAGAGAAACTAATTTATTGCCGTCTTGACATAGGAATGCTCACATGGGGAGTCTAATCTTCTGAACGAGGTGGTCACTGACTATTTGGGGAGATAGACATCTCCATTGCTGACAGCACCATCTTTAGCTCAATTGTGAACTGCTGGTTTCTTCATTTCATATTCTCTAGCTGATCACAGTCTTATAAGACATCCCAACACATGCACCATCCACCTCAATTATCCTATTTATATATAAAATATCTTTTAAATATCTCATAAGTGTCCATAAGACTATACTTTGAAACCCTTTCTGCATCTATATGAATCATTTCTGCTGTTTACTGTGGTTAACCATTTCTGGCTGCCACATGCCTATCAGCCATTCTTTCCCTCTCCTAACCAGCAATGTGGGAAAGAAAACAAGATTGAACAGCTCATGGGTTGAGATAAGGACAGTGAAATCACTTACCAAATACTGCCATAGGCAAAACAGATTTGACTTGGAAAAAAATCCCCTTTCTCCCATGTTCCAGGCTCAACTTCACTCTTCTGCCTCACCTCTCCCCTGTAAATGGTACAGGGACATGGGGAAGGGGTGCTACAGTCAATCCATAACAGTTCCTCATTGCCACTCCCTTCTCACACTCTTCCCATGCTTCACTCTGGTCCTTCCCACAGGCTGCCAGCCTCCAGGATACACTTTCAGGATACCCAAAGTCAAGGACTCTCCAGAGATTGCAGTTCCTTCAGGGAACATCCATCTGCTGCAACATGGGGTCCTTCACAGCCTGCAGCCTGGATACCTGATCCACCTCCAGGGGCTGCAGGGGATCCCGGCTGGGGCACCTGTATCACCTCCCCTCCCTCTTCCTTCCATCTCTGTGCTCACTGGGCTGTTTCCCCCTCACCACTGGGCAGGTTCTGCCCTCCTTTCCCCAGGCAGTCCTTGAGACACCACCACAGTGGCTGTGGGGCTCAGTTGTGCCCTGCCAGCGGGTCAGCTGGGGATGGCTGGAATTAGCTGTGTCCAGCACAAGGCAGCCCTGGATGTTCCCCTCAGCACCTGGACACCCAGTGGAAATGTCTCATCCATGTACCATTTCCACATCAGGAGCTGCCTAGGAATTCCCAGGTCAGTCCACAAGGATGTAGACCGGCACGATTAAAGTGCTGGGAGCTCAGGCAACTGTTTCAAGCTGCACCTCCCTTTCCAATGTAGACATTGTGTTGGCTGTGCAGACAAGTAGTGACACAGTTGTGTGTCCACTCAGGGAGTTAACCATGGCTTAAGAGCAACACAAAGGATGTGCACATGTCCAAAGAACCAGTTAGACCAAAAATAAAGCTCCAGAAGCAGGCTGAATCTTTTCCTTCCATCTCACTTAGCTCTTGGCCCACCCTCGATGCTGACTGTGATTTGCTATGTTTCATGTTACCTCTCAACAAAAGGGGGTCAGCCTTCTAGAAGGACAGAGCACCTCCACCTCTCAGTACCCCTGTTTCTCCATGGCAGCCTTTTCACCCAGCTGAGGGGACCAGGAGACACTCCCTCAGTGCACAGCAGCATCCCACAATGGTTTATGAAAGCAGTCCTGAGTCAAGCTCATTTTCTTAGCTTGCTGCTGAGAACACCGCCTGCATTGCGGTCTGTTCCCACTGTAGCAATTCCAATGTACACATTCACATGTTTTACAGAACTAGTAGCAAGACTAATATTTTTTAATATAATTATTCAGTTTAAGAATCTTTCAAAAGATTATATTATCTGAGTTTTCTCATCATGTCTGTCTCATATCAAATGGTTTTAGGACTTGACTTTTAAGTTTCTCTTGCACTTCCATTTTACTTTGAAACCATTTGAGTATGAAGCCAATGATAATCCTTGATTTGGATATAGTATTAGAAACTTAAAGGGTAGATAAAAGAGGAACACATTCAAAATTCACTAATTTAAGTATTTAAAAAAGGTGACCTCTGTTTCACCTAAATTAACTATGATTTACATTTTATTCTGTGTTAGCCCAGAAGAAATATTTAATTACTTATTCCACTTCTTAATTAGCTATCTCCCAGATAACATTCCTTTTTACCTTTAGCCAAATTCCTCTTGAACTTCCAAGATAACCGTTTGTTCTTAACAGTTTTTATTTGGACTCTCTCCTTGATCTCATCCAAGTTAAGACAAAGGGCATAGCTCCCTTGAAGAAAGTTGTTTGAAGCTGTTTCCCCAGCTGCAGAAAAAAAAATAAAATAAAATTGGCCATTCTTAGAAATATTCTATGTATCATCATTATTAACAATTGTCAAGATTAAATATCAGAAAAAAATTAAATGTGTTTTTGGGGAATAAGTACATTTTATTCTACCTGTGTAAAACCGGTTTATGGTTGTCAGAATAATATAGGCATGTACTGTGGTGGTTTTGCATTCTGTATTCTTGCCTGACCTCTGTCTTTTGTTTTCCCCTGCAACATAAGTCAACATTTCTAAGGATAGACAACTCACAGTCCATCCTTGCACTGGCCTTGATGTTGTTGAGAAAGCTTCCACTTTGCTGGCAGTGGCGGATGATTTGTTTGTCAGGGAAGGACTTCTAATCTGGGCAAGGGAAATTTGCTCTAAGAGTCAGGAAATTAGTATTGTGTTTCAGAGTCTTGCAGCATATAGGAATTGTTTTACTAAATCCATACAGACAGGTGTCCTAGTTTTGTCTGGGATAGAGTGAACTTTCTTCTTAGTAGCTGGCACAGCACTGCATTTTGGATTCATATGAGAATAATGCTGTTAACACATTGATGGTTTAGTTGCTAATACGTAGTGCTTACCCAAAGTCAAGGACTTTTCAGTGTCCAGGCTCTGTCAGGCAGCAGGTGCACAAGAAGCTGGGAAGGGCCATGACTGGGACTGCTGATCTGAACTGGCCAATGGGATATTTGATACCATAGAATGTCATGTCCAGTATATGAACTGGGAGGAACTGGATGGGGAACAGGCTGGGCATTGGTCAGTGTGTGATGAGTCAGTGTATTGGCATCACTTATTTCTGTCAGGTCTTATTCCCCTCCCTATTATTATTATCATCATATTATCTTCACTCTAATAATCATCACCACCATATTATATTATATTTCAGTTATTAACCTCTTTATGTCAACCCATGTGTTTTACCTCTGTCAAATTCTCATCCCCAGATGGTGCTTAGCAGACACTTGGATTTAAACCACTATGATGGTGAACACAACTTACCTGGTACCCTGTCTTTGATTGCTGGCAGAAGTATGGATTTAGAGCCAAGTACCTGCTCCAGTGGCTGAAATGGCATTAGCTGGAATTAAATACAACAAAAGAATTATGTATTTCACATGCTTGAGTCCAAAGCTATCATTGGCTCTGAAAGTTTCTTTATTGGCACCAAATTAAAATGGTGGGTTTCTACTGTGTTTCTTGGTCTTCTGTTCATTTTTGAAAGGAGATTATACCAGCAAAAAAAGATCAATGCATTTTTACATTTAAAAGCAGGAAGATTTACAGTGCAAAAAATTAAAGCACTCTGAACACTGCACTCAGACAGCAAGTTGTTCCATTCAATGTGTTAACTCTGAGATGTTATTAAAAATAGAAAAGACTCATCAAAACACATTTCTGAGGCATATGTTTTAAAGTCATCAGAAGCAAAAATATTTTCTTCTCATCTCTCTCTGTTTTTTTTTTTTATTATTATTATTTTTTTTTTATTTGCCAACCTTCAAGATGATTTCCCAGGAAAGAGTCCAGAAAAGCCAAAATATACATATTTCTGGAGAAATTGTTAAAGTTTTGGAAAAGGCAGCAGGACTTCCTAGATTTGGTATGTATGATTACAAAAGAAACCAGTCAGGTTGAAGGATCTATAAGTTGGCATCGATACTTAGATCTCCATTTTGCATCACTGAGATTTAAATGATTAAGTGTAGAAAGAACTATCAGAGTTCTTAGTTTCATGATAATTCTCCTCACTAATGGCACAGCTGGAATCTTGCAAAAATGAATAATAAAGATTAGCAACTTCTTTTTGGGTTATTCATGAATTATTCAAGAATCTTAGTAATTTTTGGTCAAAATCCAAACAGATACAGAATGCTACTAAGCCACTCACACAAATATCTGTGAAATGCACCTAATAATTTGTGTTTGAACCTCCTGCCACACTGGTGGTTTTGACATTTTGTTCTCAATCAATTTTATTGACAATGCCAGTGAAAGCATCCCAATGCAATTCAGTAAAACCAATTCCTGAGGTAGTATAGATTTTGTACATTTGATCTACACACAATTTTATGCAAGATTCTCCTATGGATTTCTGTTGGATAAACAGAATGACAAGAAATCTTGGGAATACCTTTTTTTTTTTTTTTCAATCCTTAGGGTTTTTTTTAGAGTTGGCATGAAAAAAAGGCTCCATGAACAGCCTGTGTTCATCCACAGTTGCAAGGCTGTAGAAATCTCAAGTTTTATTCTGAATATAGTGAAGAGCTAATAGATTATAGCACAAATGCTGGAATCTGGAAACCAGAATTCAGTGAACATATCTATGGATAGCAGATCATGCCCTCTTTTGCATGGATAATTATGGGGGATAATGGTTATTTCATCTCTACCAAGGGCAGGAAATTCTAACGTAATACCAGAGTAAGAATTCATACCTATGTTAAGGCTAACAAACTGTGTAGCTTCACTGCAAATATGTTCAAATGTCAGAGCCAAAGTTAATGCAAGGCTGTTTCCTGTATCATCTGCCAAAGGTAGCTTTTGATCTGTGTGAAGATGGTCTACTATACATATTTGAAATACTTAACAATCCATGTCAGCATTCCCATTTAGCATTATTTTGACTCAGTTGAGTAACTAGAGTTATGTATGATAACCAGCATGTGAAGAATGGGGTGACAACTGTTGATACAAGTAAGTACAAAGAAGAGAGGACGTTTAAGGAGCGTGAAAAAGCAGCTCCTAAAATTAACACAAAGAAGGAAGAGAAATGAGAACAGATTTTCACATTTCCTGTGGTTTCAGGTTCCTTGGTCTCGCAGATTTCACCATCACGAATAGAACGAGAAAAGGTGGGAGGCACAATGAACACAAGCTTACTGTGTTACCAGCCTGTAGGCTTCATTCACCCAAACTGTCAAACAGGCTGATGCTTTCTCCAGCATGAAATCTATCCTTCTGCTTAAGGTGGGCATATGCAAATTAGTCAATTATACAAGTTGTTTCCTGAAATAATTGCAAAAATGCCAGACACGGAGGTGTGCAAAATATGGTAGTTATATAAGTCAACCCACCTCTAAACAGAGGAATTTTTTTAAAATGTTTCCCATATCTATGTCCTGATCCATAAGTCATTTAATCATAGGTAGGGGTTTCAGTCTTGTAATTACAAAATTAATTCTGCTTTATTTAAGTCCTTATTCTTCACCAAAAATAAGAACTTGCTATTTCCTATGTGAAGTTTCACTACAGAAGCAGATCAAAACTCCATTGGGATCAGTGGGGCTCTGGAAAAACCAGTGGCTTTTTTCCATCCACTCTATTCAGTCTCCACTTGTGTCCATCAGTTCAGCCCTCCGTACTACTGCTGTTCAGTCAGCAGATCCAAAAGAAACAAGTTTTCTGTTGAGTCCATTCTACCTTCAGTTGAAAAAATAACTATAATAGAATCATAGAATTGTTAAAGTTGGAAAAGGTCTCCAAGGTCACTGAGTCCAAGTGTTAACCCAGCACTGTCATATCAACACTATCCCTACATGCTACATTCACACAGTTTTTGAACATTTTCCACAGCTACTCCTCATCATACTTGTGCTCCAGACCCTTCCCCAGCTCAGCTGTCCTTCTCTAGACATGCTCCAGAACCTTAGTGTCTTTCTTGCATTGAGGGGCCCCGACCTGGACACAACACTTGAGGTGTGACCTCACCGGTGCTGAGTACAGGGGGACAATCTCTGCCCTGGTCCTGCCGGTCATACTATTTCTGATAATAACCAGGATGCCACTGGCCTTATTGCCCACCTGGGCACACTCTGGATCATGTTCAGCTGCTGTTGATCAGCAACCCCAGGCCCTTTCCCACAAGGCACTTTTCAGCCTCTCTGCCCCTGGCCTGTAGCACTGCCTGGGGTTGTTGTGATCCAAGTGCAGGACTTTGCACTTGGCCTTGTGGAACTTCACACAACTGTCCTCGGTGCATGGATCCAGCCTGTCCAGATCCCTCTGCAGAGCCTTCCTACCTTTCAACAGAACAACACTCCCACCATGATATATTCTCTGTTGGTCTTTCCCTCAATTCTTACCGACAAACATTTAACCATATCATCACCATCATTAAAGTTGCAATGAAATCACTCCCTGACATACAAGGCCACCAAAACGGTCTCTGCTTCCTTGCCTATCCCTTCTGAAGGGTTTATAGGCATCCATTGGAGCACTCCAGTTCTGTGAGTCATCCCACCACATTTCTGTATTGGCAACTATGTCAAACTCTTCCTGCTGCACCTTGACTTCCAGTTCCTCCTGTTTGTTGCCCATGCTGTGGGCATGGGTGTAGATGACCTTCAGCTGGGTTATCGATCACACTGCCTTTACAGGGGGAGAAGCTCTAATGCCTGCATGACTGTTCCCAGGAGCCTCTGTGGTTTCTAACACATCGATAAGCTTTGCATACTTGCTGCTGCAAATCACTTCCCAAGTAACACATAGGCACAAAAAATGCTTTAAAAGACACTGACATCATATCAAAGAAAGCATAGCTATTCTGAGCTTATATGTCATTTCAGGCTTTGAAAATTTTTATAAATATTGATAATTTTATATTAACCTTTTCTAAACTGAAGCTCTGCAGAGGCCCAAAATGTTTCAGTTTCCCAAATACCCTTGAGCATTGGAAGTTCTGAACATATGTGACATCCAAACACTGTACTAAGTATTGACATAAATATTTCAAGGTTTTTAAATATTGTCCCTGAATTCAAAAGATGTTAACTGAGTGCTGGTTGGCTCTACTGCAATGACATAAGTATGGCTTCAAGGAAGAAATTTGGATAATATCTGAGTCAAAGATGGCAAGACAATGGCACAAAGCCTTGCTGCTCTTTAAATAACTGAGGCTGGATAAAAGGATTAATTTAGACAACAAAAATAAAGGCTGTCTGATATTAATAGGTAGAAAACTTACTGGTAAGTTTGGAGTTGGTTCTGAGCATTTTTAGCCATCTTTAAACAAGTGGAACTCCAGTGACTTCAGTAGTATTAGTTCTGATTTATGTTGGTATAAATGAGAGAAGAATCTACCCATATGTCTTCCTGCATATCTGTAATAAATTCTGCAGGCTATTGGTGCTATATAAATAACATGTTAGGTTCAGGATAAATTGCCAGACAGAGGGTTACACATAAATATTGTCAGAATTGGCGTTTATAAGGTGATTTTTGTGGCATAGCTTACAAATAATGTCATCACATGCAACTTTTTCACAGAATATTTAGTAACAGGATGAATAGCAGAAGCAAAGAGAATTTGGGGTTCAAGAGAAATTTCTAAATTGGCAAAATGCAGATTTATTTCCAAGTTGTGATTTTGTATTTCTCTTACTATCCACCTTTTGTTCTTTTTCTTGTAATATTGGTTGTAATGATATAAAACAGACAACTGGCCCTTGCAGCCTTTAGTTAGAAATATTTCTATTGGACCAGTCAAAGATTCTTTGCAAATACTGGATTCGGATGTACCTGGACTTCAATAATGGAATGAAAGTTTGAGGGTTTTTGCTAATGTACCCTTCCACTACTACTAACATTACCCCTGCTTGATTTGGTGCTTGGCTGCAGGAAGATGTCAGTGCCATTTGCAGAGCATTAAACTGTGAAGATAAAATCATTACTTTTGAATATATCCCCAAAAGGTTGCAGTAAGAGTTTTTCGTTTAGTAGGGCTAAATTGTAAATAAATACATAAAGATATGTTGACCTTCAAGAGCTGTTATCAGATTTATACTTCTCTTTTTATTGCTGTTCTAGACTCGGGTTATTCTGATTTATTTTTTTCATGTGTGTGTATCTAAGCACAATATTTCTAGAAAACTGAGTGAGTGACATGATTTCCACCAGGCAGCAAAATGCAACTCAAATTTTGGGGCTTCTTCCTAAGTCACGACTAACCAGCTTATAGACCAATAATCAAGCCTTAGGCCTCAGACTACAAGTATTAATGCAGTCACATGGAGCTGAGGAAGACCATAAGTTTGGTCCTTAGTATTAATTTGTACCAGCTGTAGATCTAAGTTTTCATGGATTGCCCAGTGTCCACAGTTTATTAATACATCTGTTGTGTCACAAGGTCAATGAATTTTTGTCCTCTTTCTTATCTCACAGTTTATGTTCATCCTTATTGTTATTTTTAAGCAATTTAAATGTATGGATGTTAGGGTGGTTTTAGTTCTGCAATTTTTTAATGTTATGATTGTTAATAATTTATTCCAGTTAAGATGAAATTTGCAATTAATAGGCTTATTTTACTGACTGCATTTTGCTAATACATTTGTGTTTTGCTCCAAGCTTTCTGGCGTAAGTCTCTATGTATTCTTGATGATGTGTCTGCAGAACCTCCATTAATGCTAAAATGATTTATATCTGCACTGTAAAAGGCATATACTATGTCTACTTTTAATCCACCTCTCCTAAGTAAACTAATTCCCTGGAATCTGCAGAAGCAGAGGCAGAATAAGTTCAAGATAAGTTCAAATTTCTTGGATCGTTATCATAAAGACTGTTCTTCCTTTGGGATGTAAATTATTTTAAAACTGCATTCAATACAGTTTTGTATTGCTGTGTCTTTTTATAGCTATACCCTATCATTGTGCACAAGTTCTCAGTGACACATCTGTTAAAAGATGCAAAAGTCTTGTGGAATATTCATGTGACTGATGGATAGGATCCCTGCTTTCAATCACTTTCTGAAGAGTCAAGCTAAACTCCTGCTATACTCAAAGCCCACAAGTAAATTTTGTGGTTTGTCCATGTTCTGTTGAGAAAAAGTTAACATTAGTTCAAGTGTATTGGAATAAAGAATGATGAATATTTAACAAGGGCTGCTTTGAGGGACTCTGGATCTTAAACAAGATTAAGCAGAAGTAAAAATTTTTATATTTAAGGCATTACATAAGGTTCACATTTTACCTAGCTCGGATTGCATATGCTTTTATTTCTCCAGACTACAATTAAAATTCTTTTCTACATTTTGAGATTGAGTGAACTCTACCTTGTTAATACATATTCTCTCATTTGATGAAAGAGGCTGTGATCTCTCATAAGCTGCCAACTTATGCTCTAAATCTGAAGGTATGGATACGGGTGCAATCAGCTAAGTGAGTCTTTGTGCTGCCAGGCATCAGCACAATCAGATGTGGTCATGGGACTGAAGGAGTGAAAAGTGCAGATTTCAGACTAGGAAGTGAAAATAATGTGTTTTGCTGTAGTGACCGGGGAAAGGGTCAATTATTGTGAGCAAGCCTGGAAGGGGCACAATAGCCCACAATTACCTGAGACAGAAACCCCAAAGATAAGATTTACACATGGTCAAACACAGAGGAAAAATTTGTTGTTGTTTTGTAGGCTTCAGGAAGAGCTGAGATGAAACAATAATTATCTTGTAATGTGTTTATATGCTAAAAAAAAAAGATATCATTTGATAGAAAACAGAGATTCTAACTTGACATATCTGTTTCTGTGATAGCTGCTTATCTGAGAAGGTAGAAACTGGCACCTCTTCTGACACCACTGAGGAAAAAGGCTGTGATATGGTGAAGATACTCTATTACTGTGTGACAGGTTTGAAAGGCAGTCTTTTAAATACCCACAATCCATCAAATTAATTTTTCAAGGGATTATTGATCACAATGCAAGGAAAGGGTATGATCTCAGTTAATCTTAGTTCTGCAGTCTTAAACATCTGGTTTCAGGGAAAAAAGAAGTTTATTTTGAGATGTGATATGTCTCTTTTTGTAGTATTCAAGATGGGAAAGATTTTCTCCAGCTTTCATTTGACTCTTTCTCCTTCCTTTATTCTATTATTCCCTGCAAGCCTAATTAAGAAAAAAGTAAAAGAGACACCAACCTTAGTCTTGAGAAGTTCTTCCATAATAAGGAAAAAAAACCTAAGGAAATAGGGAAAAAAAATGGAAGTTAATAAGGAAAGAACAAATTAAAATGGAAAGAAATAAGGAAAACCAGGACGAAGCAAACTTAATCATACTCAGGCAACAATAAAGTAGACCTGAAACTTCTTGAAAGAAGAAAGGAAAAGTATACTAATGTGAGTTCTTGATTCTTCTGAAATCTCAGATTTTATGGCTAGTGACTTTAATGCACTGACTTAATGCACTTTAATAAATTATTTGTGCTAATGTATTAAGCACAAAGAAAATAATTAAATTTTTCAGAATTTCAAACAGACTTATGAGTTAAAAGCAGTTTTCTAAAGCACCAAAAAAACCAGATTCTAAGGAAATGAACTGTTTTGAAAGGTTGTTTGCAGGGACATTTTTTTTGGTGGCTTTCTTTTTTCCGTTTTTCCCCCCTGTACGGCATGAGTCTTTAATTTAGTCCTGTCTGTGTACTCTCATTTGTATTCATTATGCAGATTCCTAACAAATTTTCTTTTTAAATCTAGTATGCATTAAGTGGCTTTCTCAGTGATACTGAAGTGTAATAAATAAAAGCAAATAAGGTCATTTTTTGCCACTCACTGTTAATAAGTTGAGTTTTCCACAATTCTGTATGAAAGAATTGCTTCTGCTGTGAAGGTGAACAATAGATCCTGAAGGCAGGTCATGGTGATCTATCCTAAGCCTCACAACAGGCTGACCGTAGTCTTCTCTGTTCCCTCTGAGAGTTATAGTAGGAATCCAGTGTTGCTGTTTATGCATGTAAATATTTCCATTCCTATGAGAGAAAAAAATGTAAGAAAAAAAATCTCACTTTGTTTTAAAACCCCCTTATTTTTCTTTTTCAATTTTATTGGTCTGAATTCTTTTAGTTCAAAAGCTGCACCGAGAAATGGAAAACGTTATTGTTAGTAATGATTTACTAAGCACGTTGTAAATCTTTACAGTTCAGTTTGTTTATTAATTTGCATTTATAAATATAAATGTTAATGTGTGTGTACCTTTAAGACTCTTCAATCTAAAGCAGAGGTAGCTGAAAAAAATTCAGCTAGAGAAACTTCCAGCAAGTGAAACTATTTGTTTCTTTCATGTGTAAGAAAGTCCATTTAGAATAGCCTTATTTTATTCATAAATCAACAAGTAAAGGTATTTATCTTCAGAAAATACAAGGTCACGGAAGAAAAATGAAGAAAAGCAGTTCTAATTTTATACTGTCCTATCAAACTGTGAATGTGTTTGTGTTACTCTTTTGTGTCTGCCAGATAGCAGGCAAGTATAGGAAAGTGAAGGAGGATCTTAAAATTTTATTTCTTGACCTGAAGCATAAACTGGTATATTAGAGGAACAACAGAATAATTAGAAATTGGACTATTGTTTTGAAGGGGAATATCTTGCTCAGAAAGGAGAGGAAGGACTAAAGAAATATCTTCTGTTCCTTATATCAGAGATGTATGTGCTTGTTCTCAGGTATATCACAGGGAGATAGAAGATACCTGATAATCCCCTACATTGTCAACATTAGGTATCAGATGGATGGGATGTTTTGTGCACAAATGCAAAGTCATTCAGAGCACAGGCTTCAGCATAAAAGTAAATCAAAACATCTGTTTGCAAGGATATGCTCTGGGACTCAGGATGAGATTCAGGCCTAATCATGGCCACTGAATTTAGCATTTTTAATGCTGTACTAAAGGACCTCTTGCTGCCCCTCCAAAAGAGTGAGAGCAGTCCACTTGTCCCAAGTCACATTTCCAGCCTCATACAGATCTCTCAAAAACCCTGCCATGTCTAAAATGAGCTAAAACTCTTGTGAACTCCTGCTTGCTTATAGGAGAAGTGGAAATAAGGAAATGGAAAAGTGCTAGAGGTGCATCTCATTCACCAGGGATGGACCTTTAATAATGCTGAGTAGAAGGTTGTTTGGATGCGTATGGCCAGGAGGTGACTGACTTCAAAACTTTTAGGACAATCAGGAAAATGAACAAAAAGGAAAAATAATGGATTTAGGGAAAAATTACTTCACTTGCCTTGAAAAATTGGCTAATGAATTCTCCTGGAAAGCTGTTCAAAACAAAATGAGTAAAGATGCTGACGACAATAATCATTAAACAAATGCCAGTTCCAGAAGGTTCAAATGCAACCAATTCAATTAAAAAGGAAAGACAGAAGGAATAGGAAGAGATCAACTTGGCCAACACATAATTTATCTAAATTTGGTTCGAGTAAAACAGTGGAGATTAGGAAAGTTGAGGAGAGAAATCCAGTAGTATTTCAATCCAGCATGAACAAAAAAAAAAAAAAAAAAATCAAGGCACTCTGTTCTGTGATGTTGTCAGCAAAGGGTATCAAGTGTATGTAATTAAATATTGTCAGTGTACGATGTAGAAGAGCACAGAAATAAACACATATCGTGCTGCTTCTTCCAAGAGGAGAAAAATTACTGGTTAATAGTGCTGAGAAAGCTGAGGTATTTAATGTCTTTTTGCATTAGTTTTCACCAAAATGGTCAACTATGATCAGATGGCTGAAACAATTAGAAATAGTGATGTAGGAAAAAACCTTAGCTAAAGTAATTAAAAAACAGATTGGAGTGTACTTATATGAATTAGATGTTTTCAGATCATCTGGAGTGAAAAGCTGGATGGTTAATGAGATCCTCAAGTCATTAGCAATTACCTTACAGAACTCATGTAAATGAGCAGACCTACAAATGTCCAATAAAAAAAAGGAGATCATTGAAATTATTTTATTTCCTTTACAACTTCACAATTCTCTTCTTCCTCTGGTGTTGTTCCTCTTCAGTCCTTTCTCCCAGATCATCAGTTGTCCCACTGCTGAGTCTGTGGGTTGTTAGTATGAATCAAAAAGGGTTCTTAATTAATGAAAAGATGTAAAGGTTTAAGACCTGATTGTGTCCAAGTGTACAGAAATGTGACTGTGTCTCAACCATCACCAAGTTTTGGCTGCTCCAAGTTATGATCACAATTTAAATCAGTAATATAAGTATAAATATTATATCTACAGTATGGAAAGAACAATGTATTCACATTTTAGTTGTTCTGTTCCCCAGGATCAAGTCTCACTTAATCTGAGTGGCCAGCAAATGAGTGGGAGCAGGAAAGCATGGTGACACATCACCTCTGCACCCTGCTACAGAAGGTTAATCTGTGGGTGAGCAGAGAGTTGGGCACAAATTTGTCTTAAATCGCTGATGCCAGAGCTCATCTACCAAAGCCTGAAATGACTTCCCAAGGTGCAGAGTAACGTATTATCAGCTTTTAGAATGATTCATTTTTCTGAATTCCTCTAAACATGAATCTGTCTGTAAAGGAAGGCTGATTACTCAGTTCCTCCCTGCACCAAGTTCAGTCTTTTGCCCACAGTTCAATACAGACAGGGAAGTGACTAACTTGTCATTTTTCTTTTTCAGACAGCTGCTGGCATATAATTGGTGAGAGAGAAAATGAACAACCATCTATAATTTGTAAAGTCTTCAGGCTGGTGAAAAAAATACCAAAACAAAAGTCCAAATCAATTGAGAGAAAGCAGAAAAAACTGCAAAGCAATGCAAAATTGGGGGAGAATTGGAAAATGATCACGTTGAAAAGAAAAGGAGAAATAGAGTTGTGGAGAAATTGGAAAAGAGCAAATGCAAGGAAAACAAGGTGAGATCTACTAAAATATACTATCATTGCTCTTTAAAGTAAAATAATTGAGAAGAAATGTCTTTGGGTACATATATACACAAAAGTAGAATCACAGCAAAACTAAGTAGAAGCCCAGCTGGGAACTCTTTAAGTATATAAATATAGTTTTAGGATCCAGTTACTACAGTTTGCCTCTCAGGAAGGATTTTTGTCTCAGTCACAATGCAGTACTGTGACAGTTGCCTTCCTTACTGCTTACATCTGACCAATTAGTTCACACAAATGA
Source organism: Dendrocincla fuliginosa (assembly GCA_035047845.1). Classification (NCBI taxonomy): domain Eukaryota; kingdom Metazoa; phylum Chordata; class Aves; order Passeriformes; family Dendrocolaptidae; genus Dendrocincla; species Dendrocincla fuliginosa. Next base: position 12,799,118 of record JAWWMO010000001.1, read on the forward strand.
GGTTTTGGGAACCATTGTTTTCATGGAACATCTTTGCTATAGCACCTTGTTATCCTTATTAGAGCCTTTGAGAGAAATTTTCACTGAGGCTCCTGATGACTAGTGCAGCATCATGTAGACAGAATGTCATGATGCAGGTAATTTGCTACATCCTTGACCAAAATCAGATCCTGCTAAATCATTTTCTCTTCTAGGGCTGAAAGAAGATAACATTTCTCTGCAATAGTAATTTCAATAGTATCTGAACACACTTGAATATGTACCATACATGACACTGCTGGGGATCCACCCTGGTAGGCAGCTAACTCCACCCATATGCATGCTCAATTCACTGCCCCTCATCTTGTGGGATAAGGGAGAAATTACCAGAAGGATAAAATCGAGAAAACTTTTGGACAGTTTAATAGGTAAGGTAAAAGCTGCATGTGTAAGCAAAGCAAGAAAGGAAATTAATTCACCACCTCTCATGAACAAGCTCCAGGAGAGCAGGGCTCCATCACACTGACAGGTGACTTGACAAGACAAAATGCCACCACTCTGAATGTGTCCTTCTGTTCTTTCTTTTTCCCCCCAGCTTTTATTCCTGAGCACATCATCACACGGTATGGGATATTTCTTGGATCACTTGGGTCAGCTGTCCCAGCTGTGTCCCCTCCCACTTTCTTGCACATTCCAGACTCCTTGCTAATGGGGTGATGTGGGCCTTGGTGCTGCACAAACACTTCTCTCAACAGATAAAGCCATAGTGTGTTATCAACACTGTTTTCATCACAAACACAAAACATGGAACCATACAAGATAGTATGAAGAAAATTATTCCATCTAAAATCAGTATGAGTACCTATACATTGTACTTGTGCAGCAATTTGGTTTAGTTTCATTGTGTGTTAAATGAACTAAACTTGTATTTGCAACCTATCTGCTTTAGTCCTATCTGACTGCAGGAGAAATGTATAATACACTCATAATAGTTACCAGTTTAGGGTGTTCAGAAAAATACAATCCCTAGATGTGATGGTGATGATTTGTAATCAATTTATAATTAAGATCTTATCTCATTTACACAACTGAACACTGTTCTGGTCAATCTGCCCTGGCTGGTCATGCATGAGGGTAGACAGTCTTTAGATAGACATTCTGATAAATTAAGGTGCAATCACCAATCATGTGAAATTTAACAAGTGAAAATGCTGGATTCTGCACACGGCATGGTGTAATCCTGGCTTATGGAAGAGTGAGGGATAAGAGGCTGGAGATCAGTCCTGCATAAACACATCTGGGGGTTTGGGTTGATGGTAGGTTTAATATGAGGCAATAATGTGTCCTGGTAGCCCAAAGGGTCAGGCTGACCTTGGGGCACATTGAACACAGTTGAAAGAAGTGGCTGGCCCACTCAGCATTGGTGCAGTCTCCTCAATAACTGTGTGCAGTTTTGGGCTCCACAATATAAGGATATGAAAACATTAGAATGTGTTCAAAGAAAGACAGCAACAATAGATATATGGTTTAATTTTAGATATACGGTTTGAGTCTTTGTACTGATCCCCAGTGAGAACTTTGTGAGTTTTTATCTTCAGGTCTTTGCTATTTGAGTTGTGGAGTCATAAGCCAAAGGTATCACGTGATTATCTTTTGGCTGAGCTCTGTTTGGACTGAGAATACATGGACTTATGAAGCATCCCATTTTCAAAATAATATGTATTGACCTGATACAGTACTGACGTTTTATGTCTGGTAGGCTTTATGTAAAAAAATGGAATATCCATTAACCAATATTGACATTTTAAGTTGCAATGGTTACCTAGTGAGGTTTGAATCATTTTGCATCACACCAGAATACATCAAAATATTATATAATGAAATCTATTTCTTTTTTCTTTTTTTCTTGTTTACTTTATTGAGAAATATAATTCAGTGTTTTTCCTCATAAAAAAAAAGAATATACTGAGCCAATTACTGAAATTGGAAGATTTTAAATTTCCTTAAGGATTTACATAGAATCAGCCAGGGTTAATCTTTGTG
>JAWWMO010000001.1:12802225-12834910 GCA_035047845.1 Dendrocincla fuliginosa
GCTCTGGTGAGACCCCACCTGCAGTGCTGCCTCCAGCTCTGGGGTCCCAGCACAGGGAGGACATGGACCTGTTGGAGTGAATCCAGAGGAGGCCATCAAGGTGATTAGAGAGATGGAGTGTGGGAATTAGGACAACTTACCAGCACTGGAGACAAAATAAGACATCGAAAGAGAAGAAATCCGACAGTCCAGCGTCCTGGTGGACAGAGGGAAGACCACCTGTGGAAGATTAATGAGAGCCTCATGTTCATATAGTTGTTAATTAGGCAGCTATGTATTGTATTAGAATAGTCATAGAATAGTAATCATTCCGATTGATTCGATTGGTTCATTGTACCCCAGTTCTCCCTAGATACCTGCTGTTTTCCCGGGCTTGGGTGATGCTCCCATTGGCCAGTCGTTGCCCTTAACAACAGCACCTCTTTTAGACCCTTGTACGGCTGGCCACTCCCTGGTTCCTCCCTTCTCTACCCTTAGATGTAAAAGCCCTACCCCTTCTCACCTTTTGTGGCGCGGGTCTGTCTAAGCCACTCCCTGAACTCCACGCCTATTCTAGACCTTTCCCTGCTCACCCTATAAAAGCCAGCACCTTGTTCTAATAAACGGCCATTTTGCCTTACCCTAGCCAGAGTGGCTTGCGTCTTTATCCCTCAGATCTGCATCACTGGAGCACTTCTTCTATGAGGAAAGGCTGAAAAGGCTGAAAGAGTTGGGATTGTCTTCAGGGTGACCTAATTGTGGCCTTCCCATGCCTGAAGGGAACCTACAGAAAAGATGGAGAGAGACTATTTACAATGGCCCAGAGACACAGGACAAGGGGAATGGATTCAATTTGACAGAGGGTAAGTTTAGATTAGATATTAGGAAACAAATCACTACTGTGAGAGTGATGAGGCACTAGAACAGGTTGCTCAGAGAAGTTGTAGATGCCACATCCCTGGAAGCGTTCAAGGCCAGGTTTGACGGAGCTCTGGGCAACCTGGTCTAGTGGCAGGTGTCTCTGCCCATGGGTTGGAAGGTCCCTTTCAACCCAAAACATTGGATGATTCGATGATTTTGTGGACAGCAAATTCTGTACTATAGTGCATTTAAGACATAGTTAAATATTGTATCAAAATTACTTTTATGTTCACAGATCTGCTGTTCTGTGTGCACCAGCAGCAAGACTATCATGTCCAGTGCTAAGCAATAGTGAATTGTTATGACAAGTTAAAGCTACAAGCATATTGTTAGATACAGTGCTTTATTTATTATGAAAGTGCTTTATTATATATGAAAGTAATCTATACTTTTTTCTTTCTGTAATTCATTCAACTTACTCAGTAATTTAATATTAACATAAAAAATGCAAAAGCATAACATTGATTCAGGAAATTATTCATAATGTGAACAAGATATTCTGCCTAGATTCCTTCCATAACTATTACAAAGGATCTTCTCTAAGGTGCAATTTTCAGCCAGTCTTAGGTAAATTGTTGTGCCTTAACTCTTAGAGAAGGTTACCTGAGCCCACAGTCTATGAAAGTGTTTATTTTCTATGTCAAAGACAACCTGTCCTATGCTAATCAGACAGCTAAAGACAAAGAAGCTGGTTATCCCTTATCTCCCACTGTGCCACAGTCTCCTCAAAAGAGCATTCAAATCCTGCTTACTGTTTACTTGAGAAAGTTCACAACAATACACACTGACTCAGTAACCTGTAAGTGAGGTTTTGGTGAGACTATCCTTAGTCCCTATGTGCTTCAACATTTAAATTCCTTAGTGGAATTTAACCTCTCCATAATTTCATGGTGAGGGTCTCAGTGCCTGTTGATCCATAAATGCATCTCAGAAGTTGTAGACCTAAGATGCTCAGCAGGCAACCTGTAACGAGAAGGTTGAAGGTTAGACAGCCTCAGACATATTTATACAGTATAATAACTGGAAGAAGACTGAATCTACTAGAAACATTTTAATGTTGGCACTGCTATCAGTAAGAACTAAAGTAAACCTTGAACACTAACCCTCCTTTAAGAGTGTAAAGGCACAAGGATAAAGAGTTCTATAGGAGAAAAAGATTAGAAAGTAGTGTAAAGAAAAGAAAACATACTTCTGGATTTGATAATTCCTGCTGAGAAGAGGTCATTTCCAGCAAGAATGTAACAATAAATAGCATATTTTGCACACAAAGACAAGTTGCTTATGGCTATTATCTTATGTGAGTACTTTTTATGAAAGATAAATGCCATGGGTAGAATCCTAAGAGGCTGAGAAACCTGTGAGTAATACTCCATTCAATCTTGTCTAGAAAGTCATCCCTTTAAGCAGTTGGCAAAAAATGAGTCAATAAAATCTCAGTATGTGACATTTAATCCCTGGCATGGACCACAATCTTGAGATCACTTGCAACTCTTTCTTACTGATGAGTTACTAGAATAGCTTTGCAGAAATGTCTTTTTACTTCTTTCATACTGGAGAAAGTAATTCTGTGCCAGCTTCACACGGGCTGAAGTCCTGGCATATCTCTAAAGTTATCAGAAACTTGTATAGCAGCTCTTTAGCTGCTAACCCCTTCAGAATGATTGGTTACACTGGATTTCAAATAATTCAACAATAAACCACTTGCTGTAATTCCAGTTCCTCTTTTTTTTTTTTCCGCAGCTTTTTTTCAAGTTAGAGAAAATGTGATTATTTTCAAACATATAAAAGTATTTGCTGTGAGAAGATGGCATTTTCTACTCCAGTGGGAAGGGATGTTTTCCATCCCCATAAAGAACTTGATATGGCTTTGCCAGCCAGGAAGTTAATTGTTACCTGCTTGAGTAATTTCAAGGAGACATCAGTATCTCTAAAACAAAATAGGGCAAACAAAGGTGCAGTGTCAGGAAGAATGAAACATGTTTGTATAAATAAATAGTAATTATCATGGTGAAGAGGTTATTGAATCTGATTGATCACCTGGATGGATTTGGAACATCACTGGTCTAAGGTTTCCGTAGGTTAATAGTTTATTTCAAAAATGCAGCACTTTTCAGCCAGTGGTTCTCTGATCAGAGACCCGGTCTGTCAGCTGAACTGGGCAGATAGAAAAAAATTCAAGCTGCTCAAAAATGGAGCATCATAGATCATTTACTTACGCTGCAAGCGTGGTCTCTGTTTTCAATTCTTTCATTTTAGCCTTGATAAAACCTTGAAAAATAGGATACTAGATGGTCTTATAAATAGTGACCATGATTGTAAATAAAAAATGTGCTGTCAACATGTTAAAATTTTCCCAGTGTAGCCCATGTCATCCATAGATCTCTGAAACATGATGTAGGTACTTTCCAGGAGTCATTGCATCAGCAAAGGTGGTTTTGTAATAGGAACAACCTATTTCACAAGTTAGGGGAGTTTAATTGTATAGAGATAGGACTTTGTGCTTTGTCTGACTCAGCACTGCAAAGAACAAAACAGAAGTTCAATTTGTTAGTGAAGATGTAGCTCTAGGGACTGGACTTCAAATACTTACTTGGCTGGGTGTTTAAAAACTTACAAGATGTTTTTCTCTCTACTCAGCTGAGTCATTTTGATAGCTGCTAACATAAGTCTCAGTGATGGTAAAGGGAGTATAAGCATAGAAAGCTCTGTGAGATATGTAAAGCAGAAGGGATGTAACCAATACCTGTATAGAGTCTGAAAGCCCATATTACAGTGGAATAATAGGGTAGGATTTGTATGTGGTAGTCAGTTAATCTGCTTTAGAGTTTATTCCCTTGACGTGAGACGTTTTCAAGTTTTAGGGCAGAATTTTTGACAAGTTCTACTCACAAACCACAAGCTGGAGTGTTGTGTTTCACTTCCATGTGTTTACTTATGCAATCCAACACACATTTAAACTGCCTAATCTACCACCCTTTGGCATTCTCCCTGCTGTTATTGTAAGTAAAGAGAAACTCAAGTCACATAAAATCTGTAAAATGCACACACAAAATTTTGATTTCCCCAGACTCTTAATGCTAAAATCTCTTGCCACATGATTTTATTTCAAAACTCATTGAAGATGATGGAAGATGCGTTGGACCTATAAATAGCTTTCCAAATTATCGTTATATGTGGCAAGCTGGAGGGTTCACTCCCTGCTTTCCCATCCCCTCCTGGGCCACCTGGTCAGCGGCCACGCAGTCTCCAGAGGTCCCAGCAAAGAGACACACACACACGATGGGGCAGGAAAGCAGAGAGAGCTTTATTCACCTGGCCAGGCTTTTTATAGGTCTTCACAACCTATAGGATTCAAGGGGAAGGGTTAACAACAGATCAATCAGAGGGGTTTCACCTAGCCTGGCCAAGGCTTGCATACTAATTAGGAAGACAAAGGGTCCAGGGAAGGAGAGGGGTAACTCAGGGAAAAAGGCAAAAACCTCATGTTACAACACAGTAAAAGGCATTCTGTCTGGGTTCTTCATCCTCCCCAGAGACCCATCTCTTGCATGATTTATTCCACTTCCGATATTGTGAGTCTATTCCCACAATTATATATTTTAGTTTGTGGGTTTCTTGTTTTTTGTTTTTTTTTTTTTAACAAGCAATTTCCAAACAGTGAGGGGTCTCAGTTTATCCACTGAGTGGATACAATATTAGCTGCTTTTTCATTGCACAGCATTTTGGAGGTGAATATTTTTAGACGGACTTTTAAATTGCAATATGTTGTGGCAATATCTAAATATAACATAAAGGCTAGAACATTTGACAAACGCATATCCTATTTCATTAATTTGTATAGCTTTAGAAGAGTCTCTTGGAAAGCAAGAAAACTCTATATAGATCATATTCTGAGGTAGAGCTTCACTAGAAATAGCATAATGATGTTAATTTTTTAATCACTGTCGCGTATGTATAAGGCATAGCAATTGATATTGTGAGACATTTCAGTGGGAATAAATGTCTATTTAATTCACTTCCTATATATGGGAAACTGCCACTAATGTTATAGCTCTTGCAAACATTTACTATCATGGTAATTGGCCTGGTGAATTAGAGAAATATAATCTCTAAGTTCTCTCCTTAAAATTGATAAAATTTATTTCACTCTTCAACAGATATGTTTTTTAAGATTACTTTTAGTCTAAAAGTACCCGAAAAGATATCTTCCTAAACCTACTAGAGGTAAAGAAGATTTGATATCACACAAGGATTATGTTCTAGAGTGGTGGGCAAATGAGTTTTATGTTACTACAAAGACTCTTGGATTGCATTTTACTGTTTTAAAAAATAGCGTTTCTTGCAGCTTCCACACACAGAGAGAGACTTCCTCCTTTAAAAGCAGAAGCTGTTTTTTTAACAGTCAGTTTAATAAGTCCATTCTGGAAAACTGTGGTCGTCGAACAGCAGTTGAAGGAAAATGCTTAATGTGTATTCTGTCTTTATGGTTACCTGGATGGAAATTATACACCATCTAAGCATCAAAAAGGCATAGAAAAGAGTAGTTTTGATGTTTGTTTTGTTGACTGAAAACCAGAAGTGGCAGGATAAGAGGATCAGAAAGGCAGACATGTTACAAAAATTGGTTTTGCAGAATGTTGTGCTGTCTACAGTGTGAAGTCAAGAACTAAAAGACAAATCCTCTTTGTCTCACTCAGAGCAGTTGCTTTCAATCAATAAAGTCACATTAGTGTACAGACTCTGTGGATCACATGTTCACCTTACACTGCTGAGCAGCTGAAATGAATAGTCTGAGATGCCAACTGAGCATTATTGGTTTCACACTGAGTTGTAAGTTCTTGTCATTTCCCAGATTCAGACCTTTTATGCATAAAGCTCCCAACTAAATCAATGCTCTCTGTGTGTCTGGGCCACCAGCAACTTCATTCTGCTGTCTTTTATTTCTGTCCATAGATATTAATGTTTTTATTATGGAGATGGCAATTTTTACTCCTGTCCTACAGTCCTAGACTCTTCAGTTCAGGTAACCTCTTGGAAACAGTGTAGCTCATTCCTGATCTGTTCCGCTGTGCTTAAATCCTGTGGGAAGCTGGGATGGGCAATGGTCCAAGACAAAGAATCTGAAAAGAATCCTTTTGTCTTTCACTGTAGATAATTCCGGTGACACAACACACAGTAAGAGCTGCTCAAAACTGAAAAAAAATAATGTAATACATGTATTTCCATGATATCAGGGCTTTTAGGCCAAATAAGGAATACAGATCCTAGGGCATTAAGTTTATTTTGCCATATTATTTGGCAGAGGTCCATGGTTGCTCATATAATAGAACATTCTACTCCGACTCAGAGCCTCTTCATCAGTGAACAGGACTCGTTGTTCAAGCCACAAGTCCTGATGTTACTGCCAGAGACAGACAGCACTTTGTTTTTCAGTCAAAGGGAGGCTACAGAAGAGCTGGCTGGAACTTTTAAAACTGTGAAAAGTACATGTGATAAGATTTCATCCTTCCACCCCTCAAGGGAAAAGGAGGCATCTCAGGCCACATTCCTTATGTGCAACTTATTGTAGATCTCAAGAAAGCACCCAGCTGTATGTATGGAGAGTTCTTTAAAGTAAAATGTATTGCACTGTTTCCAATGCAAATGAAACTCTATTACTGTCTATTTTATTCCATATCTACTTAGCAAAACTTTCTGAGCACACAGCCAAATCTTAAATTGCTAAAGAAATCAGTTCTATGGGGCTTGATGTATGCAAAATGCTTTTAGAATAAAGCATTGACTCCCTATCCAAGATCAGTACATATAGAATTCATTTCAAAATAAAGCAAAATTACAGTATTATAAAGACAGAAAAATACTGCAGAGCTGTGGCTTAGAAAACCTGAGAACTCCTGCAGAGAACATTGTTTCACATCAGATCAGTGTGAGTTAACAGGGAACATAACGCTGAGCATAACCAGAAACATTTGAAAGTGAATCCCATTTCAGCAATGACTATTTCTAATGGGAAAAGGAGGATTGAGAAAGACAACCTTTATTAAGCTGACTAATGTCTTAATCCTCTGGCCTATTAGTTTTCTGACATCTACCCATTGCAATTCTATTCCACCTTATGTAAAATACAGGTTTTTAAAGTGCATAATTTAAGCTGCCGTATTGAGGATTCACCTGACCCTACTGTTGTTGCAGAGTTAAGTGGGCTGGAATTTTCATACTATGCAAGAAATAACTGTGCAAGACTTCTCTGTTTTTCAAGTTCTCCATTTTCTCTCAGGATAAATTTGTGTAACAGACCACTATACATTGATTGCAGTGGTGAAATTTCATGTCTATATTATTGTACTTCTTAGATTTAAGTACCTAAATATCACTACAAAAATTTGTTTATATTTATGATAGCAAAAATTAGCTGAGAAAATACTACCTCTTGAATTGTTTTTGATCCAAAAATTCTTATGGATAAAGCTAAAAGCTTGACCCAGATGAAGAAAATATTTTCTTTTTCCCTGACATAAACCAGTGTTTAACATCCACAATGATGGACCTAAAGGTGGACATTTCCAAAGGAATCTCTCAAACTTTGATTTTCTGTCACAGAAATTTTGTCAATTCGTTAAATTTCACCTGTTTTTTGCTAGTTTTGTCCTAAAAGTAATCTGATAGAATGAGTCCTTGTAATATAGAGAGGTAAGCTAACACAGCCTACTAAAATGATAGCACTGAAAACACATTGCAACATTTTTAACTACTGAAAATAAGGAAAGAGGAAAAATGTCACTTTATGGTGTGATTCTTGAGGTGCCCTGCACAGGCCCAGGAGTTGGACTTGATTATCCTGATGAGTCTCTTCTAAGTCAGTGTATTCTACTATTCTATAGCAGACAAAAAAGAGAAGTTCCTTAGATTTATCTGTATAAAAATATTTCAAATTATATAACTGCTTGTGGTCTTACTACAGAAAATATACTCTTAGTTCCGAGGGTTTTCTTCAAATGTCTGTTGATGAAAACTAAAACAAATTAGGGGTCAGTGCTGGGGAAGTCTGCTACTATTCCAAAACCATACTGAACTGTATTTAATTTCATAGTTAGCTCCTCTTAACTTGACCTACAACTTCTTCCAGTGCTTCACTGTGAAAGTTGTTTGTTTAAAAACTTTATCTTAAAAATATATCTGCCTCGCTGCAGTGCAAAAAAACAAGACCTTTTAATCATCTGTACATCCCAAAGATCATTGTTCTGTGTTGTAACAGATACACGGCAGACACTGAGGTTATTGTTGTTTCATAAGTCATGTTTTTTCTTGTTAGGAACTCAGTAATATCTTAATTCAGAAAGTGTGGATTGCCCTCCAACTGGCTGAAGATACGAGGTGAATATGGCATCTTTGTCTCCGCAGCTTCAGATTGCTGGGAGTAGATTGGTTGATCTCTGTAACCCCTTAGTGTTTTGAAAGGAGAAGTACAGAAGGAATTGTGCCAGGCCTGATTCGTGCTCCAGTTTGTCCTTTGTAAACTGACTCGTGTTTTGCTATTAGGCTCTCATGCTGAGCAGCCAGAGAGGCACTCAGGGTGTAATGCAACATTGCCCTTTCAATTGCAGAGGGAGATACTGCGAAGATTCCCATTAATCAGGTTCCAAAACAGCACTTTCTTCTTTTTTTTTTTTTTTTTTCAACTGGCGTGCTTTCTTGTCCTCTTGTAATTTATTTTCCTGATTCCTTATTGTCAATCAGTTACCTATATTGGGATGTTATATCAAACCCTTCAAAAGACTGCAGGTATTCAGACTTTCTATGGATTTTTATTTATATGAAAATCTGAGTCTGCCTTATTGTGCAGGGTTAAGCACATATATATTTCATGTGCATACATGAGTTTTTATGCATTTTTTTTTCCCTGAATTGTACAAAGATTTTCAGACAGAAACTGTAGATGGTCTCGTTAAAATAATGAACAGTTGTGTAATTCTGATACAAAAAGGACAATGCTGGAACTCTGATCTCTAATTCAATTTACACCAGAAAATTGCTTCAAAGTAGAGTTTTTAACCAAAGCACTTCAGAATGTTTTCAAAGTTATCTCTCCTTGAAAATATTAGCTGTTGTGCAATCTGTTTGAAGAATCTAAATAGACTTTTTCTTCCATGTTTTAAAACTACTTTATGCTGCCTATCTCCTTAGCCTTTGCCCACACACACCATATACCAGCAGTGACAGTGCTTTCCAAGCATCAAACTGTACAGGGAGCCTGGGAAGCTCTCCCAGTTAGTTCGCAGAAACAATGTGAATTTTAACTTCTAGTGCTGGCTTTGCTCCTACAGTAACAATTACTCAGCACTTTGTCTAGGTTTACATGTTAAACTGCTAAAATCTGTGAACTCCAAAGCATCAGATTTAAACTTAGTACATTAGTTCCTGATTAAAAACTAAAAGGAAAAAAAAATAAAAATCCTGAAAAAACACACACAGAGAAATCTTTACTCACCCAAAAGAAAGAAAAAAAAAATCCAAACCCTTGCCCAAAAACTAATGAAAACACAGAAACCGTTGCTACTCCTCAGCAGTCATTTAATCAGGTTACTCAGGCAGATGCCATGAAAAAATAAAACCCAAACTATTCCTTGTTCATATTAGATGACAACTCATCATGAATCTCTTCCAGAGTGAAAGTCTAATTCCATATTTAGAACAAGCTCTGGCTCTTTTTATACAGTGATGTGAATGTGTGTGTCTATGAAGGGAGATGGGGAAGCTGAAAGAATGATGACTTTTGGGATTATGTCAAGTGGAGGTGATGGGATGACTTAAAAGAACCTGCTTATTACATTTTCAATGTCTTTAGGCCATGCTGCAGCTTTGTGCAGGTGGATACATTGTTAATTCATATTACCAGGCAGCAGAAATGCTTTTTGGAAAGGTTAGGGCGAGTCCAAAAGGATTGATGAAAAGCACATTCTGTATATCCGGAAGGTCAGTTTGGAAAGAGTAACAAGATAACTCTGTCCTGTAATGTGGAAGGTATAATAATGGACTGTCTGTATCTAAAAATCCACTTCATAACGCCTGCAGACCCACACAAAGTTTCCACAAGTGATTCTGAGCTTAAGGCTCAGCTGTCCTTGCCTCTTGTTTCATTAGTGCATTCTGTAGCTGGATTAAAAAACAAACCCTCTTGGCAGAACTGAAACAGGTCTCTGAGATCAGAGCAGCTCTCATCCCGTGGCTCAACTGGAGCAACAGTTTTGATGTGGAGTGGCATTTTTGTTTGAAAATTGAATTTATTTATTATTTATTTATTTATTTAAAAAAGGACATACTGCAAAATTCCGGTAAAAAATCATTAAAATAGTTAGGAAGTAAGTTGACATCAGTTGCCTCCATCTCTCTGACTCTAGATTTCTCTGCCTTATGTACATACAGTTTTTTATGCACATATTCAGATACAGCTTCCTTTACTCACCTAATTTACTGTTAGAAAGCTGAGCTACTGTCATAAATTACTCTCTTCAACAAGAACTGAATGAGTGATGGAGAAGCTGGGTTTCTATATATTATTATTCATTTTCATTTTTTTTTCTGTTAAAAAACCATGGAAACTATTCTCGATTCATACATGTATATATATTTTAATTAAGTTAATGGTGAATATTTCAAATAAGACTAGTAAAGAAACTCTTTAATGTAGCTCATGCCAACAGGTTCTACAAAGCAGTTCCACAGAGTGTGGAGAGGAATTATATAAACATGTAGAAATTCAAAACTGACTGTAGTTCTGTCTAACATTGCTTTGTCCATGGAACTTTGACAGATTTTCTTTGACACGATATTCTCTGTCATATGGTTTGGAAATTTGTTGAATCAGAATAATGAAGAGGTTCCCAGCTGGAACTAAATGCGTGCATATGGTGAATGCTTGATGTTGATCAATGTCTGGTATTTTACCAGAAGCTTTACTGGCATAATAAAACATATATTTAAATAAACAAACAAAATACACCAACAAGACCCCACAAAAAAACCAAACACAACAACTCAGATATTTTAACCTTTTTAACATAGTTTGTTTGATTTAATAAAACTAATTACCAATAGCAGGTGGAACTTGACATTGAAGAGAACAGGAAATGGCAAAAAGCCACAGGTTACTTTGAAATTAGGCTGTGTGTACTTATAGAAGTGACCTTTTAGAACTGATAAAAGCCAGTGCTGAATGCTTTTAAAAATTTCAATTGAACAGAACGCATCTTGTGTACCAATAAATAAATGTCTTGCAAAAGGCAGTGTGAAATATATGAGAGTCAAACTGAATCTTTATATGGACCAGTATCCTGAAATAAAGATCACTCCAAGGTTAATTTGCTATACAAATTCCAGGAGATGGAAAATTTTTTAAAATATTCTCTATTACCCACTTTGTACTCAATGTTGAATGAACATTCTACAATACTAGAGTTCACAATAAGTAGATATAATTATTAAGAGCTATCATTAAGGTCCTGAATTCCACAGTATTTTTAAAAAGGTATTTTTGGATATTAATTTTTAATTTTTGAGTAATGGATCTCTATAAATAATTATTTTCTTAATTCATTTTTGGCATCAGACATTTTGGGCCTAATTTTTCACACAAAGTTGTCATTTCAAAAATTAAAACTTAAAATCCTTAATTGCAAGAAAAAAAAAATCCTCTACATAAATACCATGTTTTTTGTTTATGTGGTTTGTTTCCCAAATAGACTGGTTTCTTTAAACTATATGAATGTACCCACCTATCCTCACTTGGAGATATTTTTCGTCGTTTCCTTTCCCCTCCAAACTCAAATATGACAAAACTTAGTAATTAAATCAGAAATCTGCACACTACAGATTTAGTTGTGAATGCCAAAATATGACTAATTTTTTAAAAATTAATTTCTAATATTGTCTTTTCTTTTATTGATCAGTTTAATTTGTTTGTAAAACATTTTATTCCGTCCTTTGCTACATAAAAAGAAACATTGAATTAAATTAACTTTGGCATTCAAATAGTAGGTCACACTGTTTTCTGAACCCAGAAATATTGAGAGGTCTGAGAAAGGCCAGTATGTACTGCATTTGTATGTAAAAAGTAAGAAATAGTTTCTACTAATACTTCTATCCAGCAAACTGGGAAGAGAAAAGAATATATTAGTTGAATTCCACAAGAGAGGAATTGATGCTCTGGGAAATTATGATTTATCGAAGTTAGGAAGAAAAGGTCTTTGTCAAATCAACAAGTTCTATTCTGTGCACCAGCCTAGTGCATAAAATACAGTAAAAGCTTCCAATTCTGATGTATCTGTGCTTTTGTCAAGCTACAGTTAGCTCAGCAAATATTTGAGGACCATTTCACTGGAAGGGTAAAGGCAGATGCTTTGTGAAAAGGAGTGTGTCAGCAAATTTCTCGTATTGCACAAAAGCTATGAGGAAAGAACAGATGGAGTAGAAGACTTACAATGGTTATAGTGCACAAAATGTAATTTATATTTTAACAATTAAACATTTTGAATGGACTACTTTAATTAACTTCCAGTGCAAAGCAGTAAGTACTGTAGGTGGAGTTATCAGGAGTTTCTTGTGATTTATGAGCTAAGCCTGAAAAAGTAATATTCCTAGAGCAGCACTGCAATAGCTACGTATGCATCTGACGATAACACTGGATACACTTTGGAAGAGTGAGTAAAAGTGATCTATTAATTCTTGGGGACAGCTGGTTGTTCTTGTTGCATAATTTAATTAAACTACATTCAAATATAATGGAAATCTTGCTAATTGGCTCTAGGAACTTGCTGAGCAAATATTACAGCCTATTTTTGAAATTTGTTTTGTGTTTTGTTCTTTTTTTTCCCTTTGCATCCTGTTCTGAGCACAGAACCTATAGAACATATTTCTTTGTGGATTTCTTCACGAGAATTTCTTGCTAATGTACAAAAGGCTGTGTCCTGCATTTAGAGGGTATAGATAATTTCCATCCAAAAGTATTATCCTTCTTGACACTTAAATACAACTTTTGCAACAATATACCTCCACAGTTACAAAACTTAAAGACTAAGCATATGTCTTTAGTAAAATAGCATGCCAGATGTTTTATATTCCTTCTCCACTGCTTCCTTCTTGTGACACTTTGAGACAATCTCTGTTCCTGTCTTCTTAAGTCTGCTGGTGGTGTCTGGATGGCCCAGCTACGAACTTTCTTGGTGTAATAACTTTCATCTAAACCTCTATGAGACTCCCTGCATTAAACATTTCTGAATATCAGCCTATCTGCTGTTCCATCTAATCCTTTTCACCATCATCGTTGACTGATGTGTTTCACCTTGAAACAACATCTTTCTGACATCTCAGTGCTCCAAATGCCATCAGAGCCAGCTCTGTGCAATCTCAGTCCCTGAGTTGATGGCTACAGGGTGCCTGATCCTCTCCAAATGGCCTCATGGACACCAAGTGTGAGAGGCAAGTCCAGACTCTGAGGGGAAAAACTGTTTAATCTCACCTGTGAGGATGGTGCAGTGGAAACAGATTTTTTTTGGATAAGGAAGAGAAATTATTCTTTCCCCGAGTCAGCTGGGGAAAATTGTGAGCACAAAAATCAGTAACAGCCTAAGCTTGAACCTCATCCAGGTAATTCACACTGATATAACAGACAATATGTCCTTCTTAGAGCTCTTGGAAAGAATTGAGAGACATTTCAAATCAGAAAGAGGAAAAAGAGATTTGGGGAAAAGGAATAAAAATGGAAAAAAAGGCAATAAAGAATTTTACTGAGGTCTTGTGTGCACAATGAGAAATAATGATTATTGCCCTGGCATGGTTCTTCTACCCTAACATGGAAACCTGAGATATCTAGGCTGTATATATATATTCATGCATACCTGTATAAATGTGAAACAAAGTTAGCTAACTAGCTAGGTAGCTAAATATTAATTGCAATGGTTTAAATATCTATGCTTATTTTTGTATATATATATGCTTTGTATCTAAATTACAGCCAAGCCTCAAGGGTGGTATGCACGACAGAATGCAATGATCACTGTGTCAAACACAAGCAAGGAATATATGTCTCCCTTTAACAACAACAAAATACGTGTACAAGTGTATATAGTTTAGGATATCTGGAGATTTGAACAGTGGCCTCACCCACATTCCCATATCTGAAGCAGCTCCTTGTTTTCATTGTGATCTTGTATAGAACACACAGGCATCTCTCCCTGTGCTATCTGTCACACACCATTCTATGCATGTGAAATTAATACTCAGAAATTTGTTCTATCAGGTTGTCAAGGTTGCATTCTCACAGTGATCTGCAGTGAGCTTTAATGATCAATAAATTTTTATTCATTTCTGTTCATGACCTTGGGGACAGTGGTATCACTCTGTACGTAGACTTTCAAGACATCAATTTTCTTCTCATGCCTGCATTTTTGGTGGTCCCAGTTCAAATTGCCTGTTCTCATTGAATAGCCTTCAAGCTGCAGTTACCTGGCAACAAACATTTTATTCAAATAGCCATGTAACACCCACACTTTTAGGATCCTGGAGCATTTAACTGAAAAAAAATATTGATCCGTGAGAAGATGCATATATAGTTATCTGCTTGTTTTAATACCTTGTAGTTATGACATCATCATTGGTACATTATCAAAATTGCTTCAGAGCAATCAATCCCTTTTCCCACATAATCTGTTCACATTACTGGCATATTATGAGTCCAGCCAACCAAGCTGTACACTCTTGAACCTGCCTCACCTCATATCACCACTAGCCCCTTGAGAAAGTGGTGCATTTTGAAATGCTCTAGGCTTGTAATGTCTGCTGTCCTTTTTTATTTTTTTTTTTTAATTATTAGTCACAAGTAATCTTGCTGCAATATACAAATATGTTCCTGTAAATATAAACACGTTTAAGGTGCATTTAACCACTTGCATTATCCATGATAAAATAATTGCATATACAATTCTTAAGGCTCTCAGACTCTGATTGCTCGAAATCTGACTCAACATTTATATTTACCTTTCCATGTATACAGATTCTGCAATGTTAATTAGAATCCTGGTTTGGCATTTGCCATGTAGAGTGTAATTCCTATTTGTACAGATTTGTTCATTTGCTATAGGTGTCCTTGAGTTCTCCAGCATTGCTTTGTAGGAGCCAGTGAAAATGAATGTCATAGCTCCTCTTGTTCAGCCATGGAGTGACAGCAGGAGCTTGTGCTGAAACCCTTTCCACCAACTGGATCAACATGTCGTGTTTTAAACTTCATGTGGAGAGCAGGAAGAGAGATCATAAAGGGTAATTGGTTTCTCCCTTAAATGTATATTCAATTACACAGTCAATTGTTGCCAACATAGAAACCTCTGTGTTTGATTAGTCATTTCTAAGCTAAAGAATCCCTGCCAGGATGCTCTTTTTTTTTATCGTGTCATGGAACACCATACAGCTTTTTGCATAGTTGTCTTGTCCACGGATTACAGGTTTGATTGATTAAGGGAAGGGTTCATTTCTTTTTTTTTCTTTTTATTTTCCCCCTTTTTTCTCTATTTTGTTTTAAATGAATGGCATGAAATAACCAGAGTGTCCTGCAGTTAGCTCATATAGCTTTCTATTGGAAAATGCCTTAATTTTTTCCCCTTTTTACCTGTGGAACTTTCTAATTACAGCTTCCTCAAAATATCATTTATACACAACACAATTGCATCTATTCTTAGACATTGTCTCAAATATCCAGAAACACTTCTCTGTTTAGTAGTCTTTGCACTTGGTCTCAATAAAATTCTGTATTATTTTTATGTTTTTATACTCTAATTTAAAGACATTCTGCAGTGGATAAAGACCAATATATCTCCTTATGCTCATAACTCTTCTCAAGGGCACTACATATGTGTTTATTTAATTTATAGAACAATTGAAAGTATCTTAGTGCTTTAAGTTATTTAGGTAGGTGACTGAGGAAGAGTTATTTTAATTTTCTTTGAGATGATCCCTTTTTCTGAACAATTAGGTCAATAGAAATTTCAATTGTTTGGAGATTCTAGAAGGATTTAAAAATTATAATAAAACCTATTGCCTTTAGATAAGAAAGTCAGTAGAAAAGCCTTGTGCCTCATCCTCTGCTTACAGGGCATGAGCAGTGTAGTGATGAAGTGTCTGGGGATGAGACAGTGAATTTTTCAGATACACACACAGTGCTTCCAAAGTTTAGTGTTGTACCCACTCACTCAGCTTGAAGGCATAAAGCCTGTTCATCTCACAAGTCTCTTGGGAGTACTTTCCACTTCAGTGAAAATTGTTATGTGTGTGAGAAAGCAGAACTACCAAAAGAACCAAACAAACCGCAGAAAAACCACAACAACAAAGTCTAGTTCCTTTAAGCTTTAGCTAAATAAATGCAATTAGAGTATTACATTTTTAAACAGACTTGGATTTGCTTGAAGACCATTCCTGAAATCCATCCATATTTCTTGATTTATTCATTATGTAAGTTCTTATCTGGTATTTTGAAAGTTTCGGGGTAGAAAATCAGTTTTGTCAATGTTGTAAAGGACAGAATACCAGCCTCAGCATGCTTAAATGCTGTACAGTCCATTGGTGAAATTTCAATAAAACTAAACATCAAAATAAAACTTACATAGAAGTTAATAAGCATTTACAGAAATTGCGTTACCAGAAGTCATGATCACTGTAAAGCTGGTACCCTCATTACAGAATCGAGGAGAATATAAGCTTTTCCAAGCAGGTTTCCTAGTTATGATTCTTACAGTGTATACCAGTAGTTTAAATATTTGCCTTATTACAGAAGAGCAGGGAAGACTTTAAAGTGAATATTTGATATTACTATGAATTTACATGGTACCAAGAGATTACTTGGTGTGAAAGTCCACTGATCGAATCAGGAAATGCATTGACTTTCTCAGGCTGTCATGGATCCAGGACCGTCGTGGGCTGTTGTAAAAAATGCAAGATTCATTTTCTTTAAAACCTGATGTTGTGCATTGAGTTGGAACTAACTTTCTTCACAGCATCATATATGGTATTGTGTTTTGTATTTGTGGATAAAACATTTTAGCCTTAGGGGTAACATAACTGTGGTCTTTCAGTACCTGAAGGGAGCCTACAAAAAGGAGAGAGACTATTTACAAGGACTGGTAGTGACAGGACAAGGGAAATGGCTTCAATCTGAAAGGTTTAGGTTAGATATTAGGAAGAAATTCTTTACTGTGAGGATGGTGGGGCTCTGGCAAAAGTTTCCCACTCTACCCCTATGAGTTGTCAAGGGATGGGTAAGAAGTTGGGAGGGGACACATGCAGGACAGCTGACCCAAAGAGACGTCCCATACCATGGGACATCATGCATAGCTAGGTAAAAGACAAGGAAGGGGGGATGTTCTTGTTTATGGTGGCTGTCTGAGACGTATGCTGAGGCCTTGATTTCCAGGAACTGGCTGGTCATCTGCCTGCAGATGTGAAATAGTGATGAATTCCTCTTTTTCTTTTGTGTATTACACGTTCTTCATCTTGACCCACAAGTCAAGGCTGGAGAGAGAGTGGCTGGAGAGCAGCCAGGCAGAAAAGGACCTGGGGGTACTGATTGACAGGAAGCTAAGCATGAGCCAACAGCATGCCCAGGTGGCCAGGGCGGCCAGTGGCATCCTGGCCTGTATCAAAAATAGTGTGGTCAGCAGGACAGGGGAAGTGATCCTTCCCCTGTACTCGGTGCTGGTGAGGCCACACCTTGAGTACCGAGTCCAGTTCTGGGCCCCTCAGTTCAGGAAAGATATTGAGGTGCTGGAGCGTGTCCAGAGAAGAGCAGTGAGGCTGGTGAAGGGACTCGAGCGCAAGTCCTGTGGGGAGGGGCTGAGGGAGCTGGGGTTGTGTAGTCTGGAGAAGAGAAGTTTTAGAGGTGACCTCATCACCCTCTACAACTACCTGAAGGGAGGTTGTAGCCAGGTGGGTGTTGGTCTCCCAGGCAGCCAGCAGTAGGACAAGGGGGAATGGGCTTAAGCTCTGCCAGGGCAAATTTAGGTTAGATATTAGAAAAAAATTCTTTACAGAGAGAGTAATCAGGCATTGGAATGGCCTGTCCAGAGAGGTTGTAGATTCACCATTCCTGGAGGTTTTTAAACTGAGATTGGGCATGATCTAGTAAACAGAGTGGTGGTGTATCAAGGGTTGGACTTGGTCTTGGAGGTCTCTTCCAACCCGATTGATTCTGTGATTCTGTGATTCTCTCCATTTCTCCCAACTCTGCAGGAGAAGGAAAGGAATAAGCAACTGTGTGGGCCATCATCTGTTAGCCAGAGCAAACCCCCAACATATCACCATTTAGAGGTTAATTACATTGGGAGCAGTTTGGTAGGGAAGCACAGATCTACACTGATGGGATTGCTGAATTTTCCTGAAAAGAACAAAATGACATTATTAGCAGCTGGTAAGTAGGCCTTTCCAGGATAGTCATGGGTCTGGTTACATTTGTCACTGGGATACACTGGCAGCATCTCAAAATGTCCTTATTCAGAAGTTGAAATTTTTCACTATTGCTCTGAACTCCTGACTGATAATTTGTTAATTATTGCCAAATATTTGACAGTGACTCTTGCTCTGGACTTTGACTTGTCTCCCTCACAATTCTTCAGCCTCTTATTTGATAAAAACAACAGAAGAAACCAAAAGAATAAGGAAAGTTAACTTTTACCCTGATGTAAAATTGTAGAGGTTTTTCCTAAAGGATCTATGAGATTAAATATGTAATAAGAAATTCTACAGACTCCCTAGTGTCAGAAGAATTGTTATAAGAAAACCAGTGAATACTCAACTGAATACTACTCTCTGAATACTCAAAATAATGCTATTGACAAATGAGTGTAAACTACATATGTGAAGTCACAGGTTAATTTTAGCTCAATAACTGTTTTTAGTCTAAAAGTGAAGCTATCAGCCAACTTACAATAGTATTAAAGCTTATAATTTTCATACATGAAAATGTCATTGACAACTCTTAAAATCATTATACATTTAAACCTACTAACATCTAATCTTTTTCTCTGGTATTCTGCCTACTCTCCCAGTGTCCCTCTGGGTCCTGAGGTTGAACCTTCTGCCTTCTTTGGGAAGACCAGAAGAAATTCAGATACAGCCAACACACCTGATGGCAGCCAGCAGAAAAAGAGGCAACCTGAGGAGCAGTCCTGCTGCTCTGAGGAGATGAGGTAGGATGAGAGAGGAAAGGGTCTGGAGCCCCAGAGGAATGAATGGTCTAAGGGTCACTGCAGTGGCTGAAAGGCCAGTTTTTTCTGATCTAGATCAAAAGCAAAATTCTGGGAGTTTTCTTTTTTTCTTTTTCTTTTTTTTTTTTTTTTTAATTTCTAATTCAAGTATAAATTGAAGTCAGTTTGTGATAAGGACTTGGTGCTTAAGACTGGTTCATAGCTGGCCCTAAGATAACAAAAAACTTCATTCAGTAAGGCATGACATAAAAAGAATGCAAATACAAGTTTATTTTGGCTGTTCTAATAAACTGAAATCCAATCAAATAGGCTTACTCTATCTTTGTAACTATCTCAGAGAAAATATGCAGGGAAAATTTACAGAAAGCCAACTGCTATTATTTTAAATATGGTTTTAGCTAATCTTGAATGATTCTAAATGTATTTCCACATGGTAATTTTATCTGAATTAAAGTTACCTCATATTTCCTCTAGTACAGCAGACTAAAAATTAGCCCTTTTTTCTGACATGAAACAACATTTCAAAACTAAGCATTGTTTATTCAATGATCAAAGGCTCAAAGTATTTAGGAATACTGATTAAAAAGTGTAAGTGTAGGTGCAGGGTATTGGCTACCTCTGGAAATTCTTGATCTATCTGATAGAGAAAAGAAAAAATCAAAAAAACCTGCAGAACCCCTTGTTGCCCTTCTGTCTTCCTCCCTCTGTGTATTTGTGCCTGTTTGATAGCTTTGTGCAGACACAAACTGGGCAGGCTCTTCCTGCTCCTTGAAACCTCTTCTCTAGACAGAGGTAGGAGGATTTTTAGATTTGTTTTGGTCCCATTCTAACCTGAATGAATCCACACAAATAGGGTTTATCCCCACTGATGATGGAGGCATTATTGTCTTCGCTGGTTTGAGTAGCTACATTATGAAAGATTGACTTGCATTTCCTCGAGATTGGCTCAATTGTACTCTCAGTTGTAGTCTTATCTGAATAAAATAGCTAAATCACTGTACCTAAATTCAAGAGAATTTTACCACATACATAAAATATAATACAGGCATTTCAGAATTTAGCATAATAGATTAAATTTGGTGTTTACTGTTTTTTGTCAACAATAAAAAAAAGAAATACTCTGAAATAATTTTGCTTTTCTGTTATATTTTATCTCCAGAAAGAAAACTTCAGCATATCCATGAGCATGCACAGAGATATGCTTAACTATACTTAACATTTTAAACTTTAAACCTTAATCCTCTAGAGGATTTTGGGGTATAAACAAACAACTACACCAACTACACCTTTGAAAGAGAAGCCTTTCTTATTGCATTTGATCTCTGTCCCACCATTGCTTTAAAATGAGAAATTTTATTGAATATAGATCCACTTGTAACTGTTTGGGGATTATTAAGTGAATAGAATTTTTGATAAATGGATGTTTTAGTCTCCCTGCAACCTAATTTATCACTGAAATTGGAAGATTTAGAGTCTCCAGATATCCAGACAGAAATGCATTCACTCAGGTTGCCTCAGTTTCTCTGATGAGAAGTATATTTATTATTTGACTTACAGATAGCAAAAAGGCTGAATCAGAACTGGTCAGAAACACACTCTTTAAAAATTTTATAGGCTGATTCAAAGTAATGCTCATCTCTTGAACTCTCTGAAGTACAACTGCTTCCTTTGGGAAACTCACAACTCTATAGAACCGCAAACTTCTGGAAAGCCCATTTTTATTTGACATCCTATAGTTTCCTTACATATCTGCCAATAAAAAAATATAAAGTGCCAGACCTTTGACTGGGAAGCCACATGGAATTGTTATTATCTTCAGTATCATAAGAAAAATGGTTTGTAAAGATTAAAGGAATTGAAAGTCTCTCAGGTAACCCTATCTATGTTACAAATAGAAAATAAGCCTGTTTGTTTGCTTGCTCAGGCATGGGCAGAAACTGGATGAGATCTGCCAAATGAGAAGTCAAGGTGTCAGTTTTTATGGCTATCACATCTAGAATTTTTCTCATTAGAGGTCAGGGTAATTTTATTCTGCACTGAAATGCATTTTTAAACCTTTAAACCCCGGTATGGTTTTAGCATATGTAATAGTCCAGAGCAAAATTTGTTCTCTTTTGACAAGGCTGTAAAGAGGAAGGTATAGGGTTGATAGGTGATTACCCTAAATTACACTATTATCTCATAATATCCCAGTGTTTTTAATTGGTGCTGTGAAACAATCCAGCGGTTCTTTTATAGTAATACCATATGGATACAGAGTGATCTTGTGTTTCCAGTATTCCAAGTTTCTTCCCTCTCTATGAAATATTTGTCTCTTATTCTCAGGTGTCCATCCTAATTTGGATAGAATCTAGTACATCTCATATACTGGAAACTAGCTCAGGAAAAAAAACAAACCAAACCAAACAAAAAAAAAACACTTGAGAAGAGAATTTAATGCCTCTGAGCATCAAAGTGGAAGATCAAACTAGAAGCATAATGTTCAGAAGTATGCAATAAAATATGTTCCTTAGATCAGTAATTCTCCAATATTTTTTATTATTAAAGTTGGTTACATAAGGAATTCGTTTGTTAAATATTTTTTCTTGTCTTTTCACTGAAGGGATAAAAAGAAATCTAGGACTCATATGGATAGTTTTAAGGCAAGAAGCCCAAACAAAGTGTTTTACTGTTTGGGATTGCAGCACATGGGGTTTGTATTGCTAAAAGAAAAGAAATTGCAAAGTAGATGTAGGTCTACAACATTAAGCAAAATAACTTCGGAGACAGTGAGATATTTTAACTAGCATTAAAATAACTGGAATGGTTATTGCTGGAGAGCCTGTTGACTACAGAAGATGGGCACAGGCTGAACTCCTTACTTGGCCAGCTAAAATGAAATGAGAGCACTCTGACCTGAAAAAGGAAGGCAAGGTACAAGGGAGCACTGAGTGAGGGCAAAGAGCTCTTTCTCCCCTGCTTTCTGCCAGGATTTGGAGGTCTGATAATTTATATACCCTGTTTGTAATAAGTCCTGAGTCATTGATTCAAAAAGCAGAAAATAATGCTTTAATTCTCAGGACAAAATTAACATAGTGATCTTGCTAAAAAAGAGTACTATTTTTTCCTTATAAAGATGAAATGATAAATCTGAAATGATGGGGGATTTTTCTCCTGCATATTGTCAAATTGATATATTGCTTTTAAACATGCTGATTTTAACAAAACTGTGTTGTCAAATGAAAAATATTCTCAACTTTTATGTACGTTTTGGTGATGATTTCAACTTGTCTTTCCAGTATTTCCTAAAAAAGCTCTTTTGGATTTCCTTTTTGACATTTTCCCTGAGTTTCCTGCATTTTACCATCTAATTTACAAGTATAAGGTATGCCATTAATTGAAATGCACCATTCTTTCTTTCCCCAGCTTCACTCTCACAAATTCTGGAATTTGTTTTTTAAAAGAGTGGGTAAAGGAAAATATATATTTCACTATCAAATAAATATTTCATTATCAGTCATTATTACACTAGGCATATTATTCAATATCCTATTTATGCAAGTCTGAGACCAAAGTAAATCCAAGAATTCTGTCCAGGAAAACACAATCCTTTCCTTTCAACCTGTTATTCATGTCTCTTCTGTAATTTTCAACATCCTCACAAGTGAAAATCATTCTTCTCCCTGTCTGTAGTCAGTCTCACAAGAGGGTCTACCCAATGGTGTCTCACCAGTCTTGCCTCCTGCTATAGAGGCAAGAAATTTCCTTCCACCACAGGAAATTCTCTTTTACTGGCACTACGCTGTATCAGCCTCTGTCCTGTTGCACTGTGGGAGCAAGCATCTCCTAATTTATTTTTGCTTGCACTGCAGATACTAACTTAGGTTGTTTGTTTGCAATGCTCATTTAAATTAGCTCTACTTCTCTTAACTGTTTTCTTTTATCTTCTTATGGGTCTCATCTTAATCTGATATTTTCTTTCTTTTGTTCTTCATACACTCATACACACACATTTTCATAACTTTCTCGCAACTGTAGTCTTCATATCAGAGACACTTTATACAGTGTTTTTAAGGGTCTCATGCACTGATTTCCAGACAGACAATACTCATTTATCAATGTCTGACAGGAAACTTTCTGTGTTTGGGTTGCCACAGATGTTGCTGATGATGTTATAGCATATTCAGAACTATATTTGTCATAGAATAGCTCCAAAATAAGCTGTTGTATCCCATCCAAGTATCTGTTAATTTCTTTCTTCTTATATTTTTTCTCATTATCAACTACATTTTGGAATTAGTTACATTTTCGTTTTGTTAGCCCTACATCCACGCTTCTTTTTATGGTTATTTTTATATGGATAGTGAAATCTAAGATGAGAATTTATGTGTTCCTTGCTAATTGTTTTTGTGTCTTGCAAACAATGATAAAAGTATTTTGCAAATAAAATTCACCTTCAATACAATTATTGTAGCAAAAGTAATACTGTTGGGTTAACTGCAATTAATTAAGAGTTTAATTAATTAGAATTTTGAAAGAAATTTTGTCATATTGAAATAAAAAAGAATTTCAAAAATATTTTTGTGGGTCCAGGATTTTACTTTTCAAACCTCACACTGACTGACACTAAGAGGAATTGCTGGGACTGCAGTGTGAACATTATGACATCATTAAGACAAAAACTACTCAAGTTTTTGTAAGTTTACAAGCTGTATAAGAAGAAAATTGAAAATGTCACTGGAATTAGTTTCTTGGGATAAAAAAATTCTCACATATTCCTTGGTTTGGAGCAATAGAGCTTGTGCTTAGTTTTGTGGCTCATAAATACAGAAAGGTCAAATAAAAAACCCAAAACAAAAGAAGCCAGAAACCAAGGAAATTTAAATTAGACCAAGTGTTCAATGAGCTTCACCTCTCCAGTCTCTAACAATATATTGTATGATTTAACAGAATATTGCCATACTGAACACAAACAAGCAAAGCAAAAAAAAGTAAGATTAACATGAATACATATAACAGCAAACTAGACCTTCAAGAAATGTAATAGTAAACCCAATAACAACATCAATAATAATATTAATTTTAAAAATCCTCTTAATTTTACAATTATGTATTGCCTGTCTGACTAGCTGCTTCTAGTAAGTATTTACTTCAGTAAAATCCTACTTACAGCTGGTTATCAAGTCTGGTTTTTGGTCTAGGAAAGCCTCAAGGAAGCTTCAGCTGATTTGAGGTCATAAGCTTTCCATCAGCCTGTCTGATTTGTTGTTTCTTGCTTTCCTCCTTTTGCCGGTTGGTGTACATATTTTTTATCAGTTCTGGCTTTTTGTATATCTTTGGTTTCTTTCTGACTGCAATTAATTCAGTTTATTACCAAAAAAACTCCCATCCAAACCAAACCAAAATAAACACCATCAAAACCCCAAAACCTCCACAAAATCTTTGTCTACCTTTAGGGTTTTTTTTATTTCCAAGGTACCAGGCATTTCAGGAGATTAGGATGGCCCATAAATCAACCTTTTAGAATTTTGCATTCTATGCAATTGTATAATATTTCCCAATTCATCATCACTCTTGAAGTTAGAAGTCCTTTAAAATACAGTGCAATAGAAGTTGTAAACTGAGCATATATAATGATTGCTTTCATTCAGATTTTTTTTCTGTCTGCAGCAGATACCAATACAATACACAGGGAAACAAGGTCAAGTCAGCTGGAAAAGAGGAATCAAGAAAAATCTGTAGGGAATACCTGTAGTATTGCAATGACACATCAAAGGGAACTTTACACAAAAGGAAAAATGGTCTCAAATGACATTTGTAAAAATATTCTGGTTTTGGGGCACAACATCATTTTTACATCTGTTTTCATCCTTGCGGCATTAAATGTTAATGAAAACTACATCTTTGTTTAATGTGGTGATTATTGCCATGATCCCTATTCATGAGCCTTACTCCTACTCTCTCAAAACTGTGTTTTCGTTGCTTAGTTTATTGTCCTCCTTTCGGAATCTCTTTGTTCCACCTCTGGTTTTCCATTGTGCAGTGTCGCAAAACTGTTTCAACTTCCTCAGGAGCTTTATCCTTTAAACTGTTCCCATATTCATTTCTTGGTGCTGTTGCTTCCCAGATTTGTATCCAGTTTTCACACAAGAGGTGTGATGACTGTATTAAAAAGTTCTGTTTATGGTGATGTTTGTGTTCATTTGGAACTGTTTGCAGATGGTTGCACTCCATCTTACACATACTTTGCCTGTCCCTAAGTACTGTCCGGGGTAAAGACCTTCCTAGAGAAGCAGTGTTCAACTGTCACCTATTTCAAAGCTCGGTAACCTTGCAATATAGGGATGAAATTTGAGTCTTTCACAGGTAATAATGCCTAAGTGAAGTAAAGATTGTAGGGAGAGAGTGTATATCAACTTCCACGAGCTGAAATAGCTGGAAGAGAAGAGTTTGGCTTTCAAGCAGAGATATTGTTGATATTATAATGCGTATAATCCTACATTTACATAACTGCATACAAACAGAGAGATCTGTTCACACCAAGCAAAACACACACTGAGTTATTATCTGTACACCTCCTTCCTTGCAGAATATGGCTTCAATGGTAGCTAAGAAAAAGAGAATTAAAAAAAAAAATAAAAAAAAATGAAGTTATCTCTCAGATGTATTCCTTCCAAAAATTGCTCTGTAGGACTCCTTCACAACTTCTATTTTTACTTCTATTTGAAATTAACTGGAGGTTTAAAGACTCCACTGTAGCTGTCATAATGTTTATGTGTATCAGTGATCTTTGTAATGCACAAGTAATATATTCATGCAGAGAGAAAACTACACAAGTTCCTCAACTTTTATGACAAATGCTTGAAGAAATGATAGTTTTGCATCTCAGAGTTATGGTTTGAGTGAAGGTACTCTGGTTTGAGAACTCCCACTCATTCCCTGGATTAGACTGTGCTGTCACTAGCAGGTGTCTATAACCTCCTGACAGGTTTGAATTTAGTCACAGGCAATTTTTTTTGAACTTCAGTTGCATCTACACTTGAAAGTAGTAAGGATATTAAATAAGTTACTTAAGAAGAAAGTTGTGGTTTCACACTATAAGTTGCTCCCTTTAAAATGTGAGTCTCGGTGCCTTGGCTTTACTTTGTCTTTGAATATATTAAAGTGGTTCATTTGGACTGCTCCAGCCTTGTATGGCTGAATACACCCTGTTCTCTCTGATCAGCCAGCCAACATGTTAATGGAATGTAATTTCAGTTGCACATAATTATATGGATGGGAGACTACCACGCTTGTGTACTCCTAACGCATAGCTGGATTATGTAGCTTTATTATTCAAAGCAAATGGGAACATGAGATACATGCTGTGTGACTGAAATGACTAGGGCCCATAAGTTCAGTCTGATGCTTATTGAAGTGGCTTGTCATACCTAATTCACTTGTAAAATAGGATTTATAATGGAAACATTTAAAGTGGGAACAGCAACTTACCAGTAGCTGTGAAAATATTGTCATATGGCACCATGTTGAAACAGAAAAAAGTTGTGGTATATGTTGCAGTACAGATTCTCCCATATACCTAATGCAATGACTCTTTAATAGGTAAGTCATTGTTTTTATAGTATTTCTTTATGGAAGAAATCTAAGTATGCACCCTATGTTTTTGCTGACCTGTCTACTTTATGCATGCTGTCATTGAATTAAGTTTTATACATAATCAGTCTTTGAAGGAGCCTTTTGAAATAGTCACAAAATGAAAGCAGAGTCAGACAGTATTTGTTTTCCTTTAACAATTTCATTAGATGACACATTAATAAATATCCATCTTGGTGTCCACAGACACTCATAGGCTAAATTAAAAGTGGTGCTAGAGGAAGAAGTGTGGGTGGAAAATTGGGAATGGAAGGAAGGTCTTCTTTGGTTTTGACTTCTGCAAATATACCTTTTGTTTTATTTACACCTCTCTACATTTTCAGTAA
This sequence comes from Dendrocincla fuliginosa, assembly GCA_035047845.1. Lineage (NCBI taxonomy): Eukaryota > Metazoa > Chordata > Aves > Passeriformes > Dendrocolaptidae > Dendrocincla > Dendrocincla fuliginosa. Next base: position 12,829,326 of record JAWWMO010000001.1, read on the forward strand.
TGCCCTACGCAACCTAAACAAATGTAACTAGCAATATGAGGTGGCCACCGGTATTAGAATATTCACTTCTGGAATTCCATGTTGTGTTGTAAAGAGAAGACACTTTCTGGGCCAGTGTTTCAGTCAGTGTTGAAAGTCCCATGGAGGTTGGAGGGAGAATTCATCTCATATGGAAAAGGACATTATTGGGGGTGGTGGGGGGATGTAATTTTAGACCTCAGTATCACTTTCAGTGACAGCGTTTCTCTTCCAGCTGGTCAAGACCTTCAAAATGTCTTTGTGATGGCCTTGAGGCTGTAATGAGCAACATGTGCTCCTGTGAGATCCCATCTGGAGCACTGCATCGGAATCAGGAGCCCCCAGCCCAAACAGCACAAGACGTTGTTTGACTGGGTCCAGGGGAGGGGCACAAAAATGATCAGAAGGCTGGAGCACTTCTATGAGGAAAGGCTGAGAGAGCTGATGTTGTTCAGCCTGGAGAAGAAAAAGCTCTGGGGGGAATTATTTGTGTGGCCTTGCACTCTACAAAGGGGTCTTACAAGGGAGATGGAAAGAGGATTTAACAGGTCCTGTAGTTACAGGGTAATGGTTTTAAACTGAAAGAGTGTAAATTTAGACTAAATTAGATATAAAGAAGAAAATATTCCAAGAGTGGTGAGACACTGGAACAGGTTGCCCAGATAACTCATGGATGGAAAGGTAGAGAAGTTTTTGAAAATAAACTGTGTTGGTGTAGGAAAGAAAGTAGGGAAAAATGTATTTTTTAAAAAGTGGAAAAAAATCATTAAGTAGGAAAAAACAAGTGTTAGAAGTACTGGAGGAAAAAAACAAACCAAACCAAACAAACAAAAAAAACCCAACTGTGAAATTGGTGTTTCATAATTATTTTGGTTTTATTTGAAATATTCTATATTTTTTTCAACTTTTAATACAAAAGAGAAAACCTGCAAAAGATGCCAACAGTGTTAGTATTGTTCAATCCAAAGTAAAGTGAATTTTTGTCTGGCAGAGGAGAGCCAGAACATAACTTACATGCCACCAGAATGTGCTAAAACCCTCAGAAATAGATATCAAACAACACTCAGTTGCTTGTCTCATGGCCTTTGTTTTTCTTTTTTTATGTTAAGAGTTATCAGAATCCTTTGTATAAACAGCTGGGTTCCACCTTTCATTTGAGAGGGTGGTGGTGGAGCTAAAATATGTGGGATCCAATGAAATATTTTCATGATTTTTGTCCAAATTGATAAAATATGTCTGCTAAAGACAGAATCTCAAAAAGAAAGGTAATGAGTTAACACAAAATCTGTTTTATGAGACTGACTATATTTAAGAACTTGCTTCAGGAGATATGGCAATGTAAGGGGGATATTGCTTCTAGTTGACTACCATCAATCTTACAATATGTTTATACCATAATTATAGTTGTTTTGTATTTTAGTCAATAAGCAAATTGTTCTTCTGCTTGTTTCAAAAGATGAAGGAAAAATTTCCCCTCCTCTTACATGGTTTACAAGCATCTGCACTGTAAAAAATGACTTTCCATATGCAGGATTAAACACTGAGAATTACATTGGAACTGAAAATCCTTGTATTAATTATGGAAGATGTCAACTGAAAAAGTGTGTTATAAATGAATATAATGACATTTTTGGAGCATTCATTATTAGTGTTAATGTTGAAAACCTACTATATGGATTCATCATACAATAACTGACTCTATCACAAATAGAGTATTGAATGCTAAATTTATATCTGTTCTTTCCAGGCAGGAGCTGTACCATAATTGCATCACAGAATATATATGCTAACCTGGAAGGAGGCAAATTAAATTTATGTTTTATTTTGCAGGGAGATGAAATATCTATTTGTTTACTTTATCAAAGTGTTGTTAGAAATCACATTTTTATGCATTGCTACAAGTTTTCTTTCTGTTTGGTGTTTAACAGGTATAGATAATCCCTATAAAAAGTACAGAAGGAGGAGGTACTTTAGAGTAAATCATGTTTTCCTGTTAACAATATTTATACTTTTACACAGAGAAGTCACAGGTGGTTTTATATGCATTTTTTTATAATTATATTGGTAAATAAACAGTTCCTACAGTTGCTCACGTGTCTTCTCAAACATATACAATGTGTGTGTGAACACATACACGTGCTTGTGCCTGAAATAAGAAAAGAGTGGGAAATATATTGCATGACACTTTAGCTGAGGTGTAGCTACGGTCATTTGTCCACAGTTAATGGACCTGTCAGTGATATCTGTCACATAAAGCCTGGTGGTTTTTCCATGCTACTACTGAAATTTGGGGTAAAGGTAGGCAAAATCTATTGATGCAAACTAGGTTTTACAATGACTTAAAGATGCTAAAATGTGCAACAAAGTTAATTACAGAAAACATGCTAAATCTTTAGTTTTGGCTGAAATCTTGCCTCTATTTAATTTTCTGCATTTAGTAATTCACTTTGTTCAGACAAGTAATTAATTTTACCCTTATTTTCTGTGCTAGCCTAGCATCTGAACTCTTCTAACTCTGAAACAATAGTGACTCAGGAAAAAAGCATGTCAGCAGTTGATTCTACATTGTCATTTACTTAAGCTTCCTCGATTCTCCTCATGAACCCAATATATTACATGTTTTTGGTTTTTTTTTCCTAATAGTAGACATACGAACCATTATTTCTGTTTCTAAGATTCCAAATACTACATACAGTTTTCTGCCAAAGTTTTACTAACCTGATACTCCCCTCTTTCTTCAACACTTACTTGAAACGACATCATGTTTTATAATTATTTTAGTGGAAACAATTGCAAAGACACAAGTCCAGCCTTTTGTGATAGTTAAATAATTTCAGCAGTATAGTTTAAATCCATTAAACTTTTTCTTGCAAAAGAACAGAACAGAAACAGAATTGTGGAGTGCAAAGAGCAGGGTATAATAAAGCAGGAATTCTGGAAAAAAAAATGTTTAAAAGAGAATATTGCAGACTTCGGTGCCAAACCCACTTCTGCTGATTGCAATTACATGGAGTTAAGATTACTACAATTAAATATAATTTCTTACATCTGAAAGTAAACATGCTGAAAAGTTGCAGGTGAATATGAAGAAAAGGAGTCACTTGAAAGCCCACAGATGTCAGCTCAGTTCATTTAGGCTGATCCACCCTGAGGCTGTAGGTGACAATGCAGCTGAATCACAGTTGACAAACGTCATCTACTACCACTAGTTCAACCGAACTCCAGTCCAAATATTCTTTCTATCTATGAACAAATAATGTTTTTCCAAATTCTCTTGGGTCTGTAAAGCATTTCCAGTAACACATATAATGTTCATTCTTAACAACACATTTAAGTATAGGAGCTTTCTATTGATTAAAATTGTCTCAAGCTGGAACACGTCAGATAAAACACTATGCTGAGAAATGCAGATATGAACAAAATGCTATAGAATGCATTTTTTTAATTAGGAAAAATAGTTATCTCAAAATCAATTGTCCAGGATTACTTCATTTTTCCTGTTACATTACACTGACATTAATTTTTATTCATTTTACAGTTTGTTTTCTGGAAGCACAGCATTTACCTATTAAAGGATTTGCAATGTTTAAGTTATTCCCTTCACTAGTTCTTGATCTTTGAAAATTTCCAAAGTTCCTACTATATAAGACAATTATAGAACTGTGCCATATGTTTTATACATATGCCAAGCATTTTGAAGAAGCTCTCAGTGTTGTGTTCTGCAGATCTGTGCAGAAAGTGCTACTCTGAGATTTGTGCAAATTGTTACAGCTGGAGAAAAGGTCTTTTAATTATAAAACAATAATGGAGCTGTGTTGGACTTCTTCAGGGAAACCTGACACAGATGTTTGTGAAATGGAACCCAGTTATTAATTGATAGAATTAGCCCTGCCCTGCAAGCTGCTCCCGGCATGTGGACCCCATTGACTTCAGCTGGGCTCTGCAAGGGCACTGTGCCTTCCAGCCAGATGGACCACTTTGCAGGGTCAGAGATTAACTGTACCATTTGAGGTAGATAAAAAGCGACACAAACAGCTATGTCAGGCTTGCAGCCTTCAATGCAGCCATCGTTTTATCTCAATTTTTCACTTCTTATTTTCTGTTGTTATCATGTACAAACTGCTCGATGTGCCTATAATTTGGTGGGATTTTATTTAGGATGTTAAGAGCCAGATTCTCAAATAGTTGGTGTTCCAGTGAGGGGAAATAAAACATCACTAGTTATCAAATTCTCACCGCAAGATGGGATGGATTGAGGATTATGTCTCTCTTTTAAGCTGTAAGAAACAGTGTCACAGTGGTTGAATGGTCAAATTAATGTCTGCTAAGGCTTTTTCTCTAAAAAAAACATCTTCTATGAACTGTGACGAAAGGCACAGTAGACTATCTGAAAATCTCTGAACTGTCAGAAATACTCACTGTAGAATCACAGACCTCTAGTTTATACTGAAAGTCAGGCTAGCACTTCCCTGGTGACATCCTCTGATCCCAGTACAAGGGAGGGCATGAGGAGAAGATTTAGGTTTGAGTTCCAGATGAGAGAAAAGCAGAGCATTGCATCCATAAGTTAATGTCCATATTACAACAATCCTTCTTTGGTAAGACTCTGCCAACATGCAAACCATACTGTGCCAATGTTCTTCTGAAATACACAGGAAACAGTAGCCAGAAAAGCAAACAAACAAACAAACACAACGCTGTTCTAAAGCATGTACATTTTCCTTAAAAGCATTACCTAATAGAAATTTAAAACAAGAAAACAAACAAACAAAAATAATAATCAAAAAGCCAAACAAAACTCCCCCCAAAATGAACAAAATATCCAAAAAACTCCAAAACAAAGTAGCTTGTGTCCTGTGTAAGTGACCATTAAAGCACATGGGACTGTGCTTTAAATACATTCCCAACTGTAAACCTTGCTCCTTTAGCAACTTATAATGCACAGGGTTTGCGCTTGCTATAAAGTATTTGCTTTCTGTCCATTGCAGCTGATACTACATTATAACAGGATTTTTTATTACAGAACGGATTAAAAAAAACCAAAAAAAACACCAAAACCAACCAAAAAAAAAATTCAGTCTATTATGGTCTTGTTTGTATGTGAATTACTCTTGACTGTAAGGTAGAACCTAAAATAGTAGAAAAAATAGGCATCACAAAAATGTTTCAGAAAGATAAGGTGAAACAATTAAAGGCAACCATAAAGGAAGCACATTAAATCTTCCTGTACAAGCTATTATTTGGGGATTAGATGGTCATCAATCTATTTCAGTCAAAAGTACATTTCTAATTATGACTTTCAGTTTTACAAAACTTAAATGATCTTCATCTACTTCTTGGAGCCTTGATACCACTGAACTTCACATTTATAAGAACAACCAATAAGCCCTCTGATTCTCTACAATCATAGAATCAAGAGCAATTTGGGTTAGGAGGGCCCTCCAAAGATCTTGTAGTCCAATCGCCCTGGCTGATGCTTTGGTCTCTGATTCTTGCCCATAAGCTTTCAACCTGCTCATATTTATTCTTCAGAGACAGCTATTCACAATTTTTGATGTAGAGGGCAA
>JAWWMO010000001.1:12835010-12847902 GCA_035047845.1 Dendrocincla fuliginosa
TCTTGCCCATAAGCTTTCAACCTGCTCATATTTATTCTTCAGAGACAGCTATTCACAATTTTTGATGTAGAGGGCAATCCTCCTTTCTTGCTTGCCCCTTCTGAACAGCCTGTAGCCACACTCCAACCATGAGGTAAGCCCCACCAGGTTTCAGTAATGGCAAGTAGGTTGTAGCTAGTGGCTACAAGTGGCTGAATGCACTGGTGTAGAGGCATTTCAGCTGGGCGTTATCACCTTCTTAAAGGAACACACCTGAATTCCTTTGAGGTATTCTACTTGTGTTCCTGTTTGCTCCTATTGCATTGGAAGCCTCCAGCTCTCCGTAAGATTTCCAGTGTGCTACAGTGTACCCAGCACGTCTCAGAGTAACAAGTTGAGGGCCATCACTAGCACTCCATCCCTCTAACCTTGGTGTGTCATCTCCCAACTTGCCATGGACAAGCCCGATATTATCCCTTTTCTCCATCAAGTCTAGTATAAAACTCTCTCAATTAACCCCACTAACCTGTGAGCAAAGACTCCCTTCCCTCTTTGAGAAAGGTGAATCCCACCTGACACCAGCTGGTCATGCTGGTCATTTCATCATCAAAAAACCCCAAAATTGTGGCAGTGGGACCAGTCACAGAGATAAGTATTAAGAGACTGGGTCCACCTGTGTCTTCCAGTGTTGCTATCCACAACTGGAAGGATAGAGTTAAAAATCACCTGTTTCCTGGATTCCTTTGCCAACAATCCTAAGGACATGAAACCTCTTTTGATCACCCTTGGACCACTGCAGCCTCATCGCCACTCACATGAAAGAAATGTGATCGGTGATATTCCAAGACTGTGCCAGGCTAGGGAGTTTCCTAATGATGTCCTTAAACCAGGCCCCAAGGAGGCAGCCAATTTCCCTTACAGAAAGGTTTGTCTGGAATATTGGATGCTCTGCTCCCCTCGGAAGGGATTCACATACACCTATAAACCATTTTCTTCTTCTTTATGGAGGTGGTTGTGATACAAGGGATAGGCCTTTCTGACTTCGGCAACAGTTCTGGTGCAGATGAACTGTCATCCTTCATTGACTCACCTTCCACATCCTCATTCCTGCCGTACAGATGCAGCTGGGAAGGTGAAGTGGGCAAGGCGAGGGATTTTCTGCTGCTCTTAGCTTGGACTTCCTTCCATTCACTCCATTCCTATAAGCTACTGCCTTCTGGATGCTACAGGATCTCCTTGATATCGTTTCTGTGGTGCCTGTCCGTTTTTTCATCTCAGGGAGGGTAGAGCATGCTTCCACCAGCCTAACTCTCTTTCTGGCTCCACGATGCAATTTAACTTTTTTACTTCGTCTTATAGACCTGCCACCAGAGCAAATCCTTACTCTATTCTTACATTTTCTTTGCAAAAGTGAAATGCTTCGGGGCAAGACATCAGCCCCACTGCAGGAACACATATCTCCGTCAGTACTATGAGATTTTATGGGTTTTATTACATTTGCCTAAAGCAACTTGATATGTGTAAAATTTTCCGTCTTTATTAGTTCTACTTCAGTCCACCTACTTGTTAGTTATATTGACAGGTTTTCATGAGAAATCTTGCTTTGCATGTCTGGTGACTTGTTTTTATCAAACAAAATAATGGATAAGAAGGAAATCATCTACTCTCATACAGTCAATGTCATTGCAACTTTTTTTAGGGTAATATTTGAAACCAATAGTTGTAAATTGCTTTCCACTGAGATATTGATTCCAATGTAGAACTCGGAGGTTTCTATTAATTTATGCAGACTGACAGTTTTTTGAAGTAAGAAATCTAGGAAGCAAACCTAGTAATTTTAACCAGTAAAATTACTGCTCTTTCTCCATGTGATTAACTTCCATAAGCTTACTTTATGGGGAGAAGATGCCTTGCCGACTTTAAGGATTCTATGATGTGACAAAAGCTTTCACATGAATTTCCACACACATTCCATCCCACTTTATTCAGTGGAAGTAATAGTGATATGTTGGACAAGAAACTAATAACACCCAGTGCTCAGGGGTATTCATAATAATGGTACACACTAAGATTACAGGTTGTCTCAGCATTTTGCTGTGATTTTTTGCAGGTATTTGTACTGAGTCTGGCTGGGATAATGATAATTTTTTTCACAGCATCTTGCATCATACTGTGATTTAGACTTGTGGCTAAAACAGTGTTGGTAACACAATGATGTTTTGACTGTTGCTGAGCATTTTTTGCAGAGAATTTAGGCCCTTCTGAACTAGTAGCTGTGTGGGTGTTTAGCTGCTGGTCAAGGTCAACCTGAAGCAATTGTTTTTGTTAATATAGAGTCATTGAATAATTCCAGTTGGAAGGAATTTCAAGAGATAATCTCTTCCAGCCTCCTGTCCAAAACAGGGCCATGTCTGGGATCAGACCAGGTCATTCAGGGCTTTGTCCAGATGGGTTTTTAAACTTCAAAAAATGGAGATTGCACAACCTTTCTGTCAACCTTCTCTGCTTGACTGTGTTCAAAGGAAAAAAGCGGTTTTGTGTTTCCAGATAGATCTTTTTCTCAGTTCTGTCCATTGTCTCAGATCCACAGGACACACTCCTTAGTGAAGAGCCTTGCTCTGTCCATTCAGTGACCACCCCACAGGCAGCTGTTAGGTCCTCCTTAAAGTGTCTCTCATCCAGGCTGAACAAATCCATCTTCCCCAGCCTCTCATTGTAGGACATATTTCTCAGGCCCTGACCAGCTTGGCAATCCTCTGCTGAACTGATTCCAGTTTGGCAGTGTCACTCTTGTACTGGGGAGTACAACTGGACGCGGTATGAAAAAAAAATAGTTCATAAACCAAATGAGAATGAACACCTTTTTCCCTCTAGGTCATTGATAAGAATGTTAAATAGTCCAGTCCAAGTGCGTATCCTGAAGAAACTCCACCTGTTACTGGCCTTGAGAGAGAGGAAAAATCACTAAACATTCTCCTTTGAGGCTGAATAAAGGAACCAACTTGTTTCTTATCCATCTAGTAGATCACCTGGCTAGAACACAGTGTGCCAGGCTGCATACAAACAAGGATCCTGGAAGAGACTATGTCAAAAGCCTTCTTGAGGAGAGACAGACAACATCCACTGCTCTTTCCTCCTCCACAGGCCTTGTTGTTTCATCTTAGAAAGCTAACAGGTAAGTCAAACATCTTCTACCCTTGAAGAAAATAACACAAAACAGAGAATTTAAGTTTAATATTTCCTTTTGAGATGTTTGCATGGCTTTCCTTGTTGCCAGGTCTCATGACTTTATTATTCAATTGAAAGTGAATATCAAGAATTTTCTTTATTGCCTATATAACAGCCAACAGAAAACAGGTTGACTACAGTAGACTAATGCCAGATATAGCTTAAGCTTATGAAAATATGTTACTCAGGCAAATATTTCCTACATTTTAAGCAAGAGATACAACTCCAGTTGAAATACTAGATTATTAATAATTGTGAATCACATGTGGTACACAGCAGGGGGTTTGGGATCTGTCTTTGCATTATATATTGTATTATTTTTGAGATAATAAGCCCTGGGAAGTCAGTACTTCACTGAGTTTTTCTACAGCATTAACCTTTTAAGTGATAGAGTTGCTGTGTAATTACGAAAAGCAAAAAGACATGCATTAAATTCCTTTTGAAGTTATTTTTTCCTCTGAAGAAAAATTCAAATAATAAATTGATTTTTTCTTTTTCAAAGTTAGACTTTTCTAGTATTATTTTAGTAAAGAGACTCTTCTGGTATTATTCATTTACTCGAGGACTTTATATGCAAACTGTCAGAAGTTTTGCATTATTTTCTTTTTCAGCATGAAAATTATCATGCTAAAATCCTTTCTGATACACCTATTTCCCTTCATCCAACATTTGTCCTTGAGTAAGCAATGAAGGAAATTACGAGGGCTTTTCATTGTAGTAAAAAGCCTCACTGTAAGTGCTCCTCACCTTGTATCTTGAGCTTGTATCTTATTGTATCTTGAGCTTGAAACTGACTGAAAAGTTTTCATCATATCATTGTGATTCTTTGGCAATTTTAATTGAAGAAAACACAATCAGTGTATGTTCAAAACAGCTTAAGAAGCAGGCTAAGCCACTGACTATGTCTGAATTAGTTCATTTAATGTCATCACTAGATGCATCAAACTCTTCACTACAACAATGCTTCATGTGTTTGTTTCAACGTATATAGCATTTAAGGGATTTTTTTTTTGGGGGGGAGGTCGGGTGTTCAGTGAGAACAATATATAATATCACAATAGACTTCGAGGTAAGTGGTTTTGTAGAATTTCTTTAATGTCAGCAACTCTTGTATTAGTTGACTTAACCAGAACATACCTCTAGGCTGTGGCAATATTTAGGTTTCAGCACACATTACATTTATTGAAACTTCTATCTTGTTCCCATCACTGAAGTCATCAGCTATTATGGATTGTTTGAGTTCTGGATAGAGTTGGATGATGAGTCATCAACTGAGCTATCAAATATCTATTTCCCCTGGCATTTAGACATTTCAAACTTCCCTTTTACTCGTTCATATGTTACTCACAATGTGTCCATTGGGGACCGTAGATTTAGGCCATGTCTTTAGAGCTTGCTTCACGTTCTTTCATGCACTTTACCTGCACTATAAAACAATAGAAAGACATATTTAGCTGTAAAACCCTGCTAGTAGAATATATACTCAAGTCAAGGATTTTTTTTTCAGCAAAACATGGTCTGCAACACTATTTAAACATTCTCTGTCCAGGCTGTATTTGTATTAGGGATTGCACTGATGCACATTCAAGATCTTGGACTTCACTTTGTTGAACTCCATGAGGTTTACATGGGGCCACCTCTGAAGCATTTCCAGGTTCCTCTGAATGTCATTCCTTTCCTACAGCTCTACACAGCTCAGGGTCGTCAGCAAATTTGCTGAGGATGCCCTCAATCCTACTGTCCATGTTATTGACAAAGATGTGGAAAGCAGCAGTCCCTGGGTACAGATACCAGTCCCTGGCACTCATCACTGTGCCCCACTTGGACACTGAGCCATTGACTGCAACACTGAGTGGTCCATCCATGAAATCCATGTGTCTCCAGTTTAGAGACAAGGGTGTTGTGCAGGACAGTGTCACATGCATTTCACAAGTATGGATAGGCAATGTCACTTGGTCTTCTCTTATCCACCAACTCTGTAACCCTTCAACACTGTAGCTATGTTCTTAAATAAAAGGAGAAACCACTTAAAAAGTTTTGCAATATTTATTCTTTCCTCTAGGTTGAAGATGGTTCAAATATGTTCTTATAATAATAATAATACCATACAAAGAAAAGTGCTGTACTGTGGTTTATATTAAAATGGACCACACTAAGTGGCATTTCAAATTTATCAGCATGATAAAGGAAAAACAGTATGGTAATACGCTTTTTTCATTTGCTGGAAACTGTTGTTATTCTAAGATGTTTAGGTGACAAGCAGCTAGAGTATCTTATCTCTCTTGCGATAGAAAGAAAATTTTCAGAATAGAAATGAACCATTGATTTACCAGTATTGCTGTAGCATAAAAATGGAATATAACATATATCAGGACCAAAGACAGAATGAATGAAGGAAAACAATGAAAATAAATGAAGGGGTTGAGTGGGATTCATTTTTGGAGCCTATAAGTTAAATACATAGTCTTCAGGCAGTGCATGAAAAGCTTTGAACAATCATTTCATGTTAGATAACAGAGAAAGAGATAGGAATAGGCATAATTTCACCATAAACATATTTGTATCTACTAAGCAGTATCTATACAACTGAAAGAACAAAACAAGGCAAAGAAAAACTGAAACCAGAACACTGAGCCTAAAAAAGAAGTCACTTAAAGTGAATTAGCCTATTAATCAGTCTCTGGTTTTCTTGGATTAATAATATGTTTAATCAGTATTGGTAAAATATTTTATTTCGCTTCTGCAAACTATTCTACTTTTGTTTTCATAGCTAACTTTACTCCTAGTACTCAGAAGCAATTGATTTCAGAAAAGGCTAAATCCTCATTCAGAGTCACATAACAAACCCCAAAAGCTTTCCCTCAGCCTTACCAGGCACTTTCTTGTCATCAAAGGGAGGCAACACAAGCTGAGACATGAGTTAGTATTCCTGCAGTGCTCTTACTACATACACATGGTTATAGGAAATTTATCACATGGGTAATTACCACATGACTCCCATAAGTCCTTGGACACTGGCTTCCTTCCATGCCAAATGTTAAAACCATACAAGTAACTAACAGTTTATGATATGCAGTCACTAGGCCAATTGGAAAGTAAGATTTACTACCAGTGAGAATATGATATTGAAGGAAGAAGAATGAAAATTGGTGAGGAATTCTTTAGGAAAAAAAAACTACGTCTATTTCTTTGGTCTAAGTGATGAATAGAAATAAATTATAAAAATACACATGGTAAAAGATATATATTATTGTAATTACTTTCCAAGTAGATTATACATGGCCCCTCCATAAAATGAAAACAAAAACAACAAAAAACCCACAACAAAATAAATCCAAACAAATCAACAGAGCAACCAATAAAAACACCACCAACAACAAAAAAACCAACCAACCGAAAAAAACCCCAACCCAACCCAACCCAACCCAACCCAACCAACCAACAACAACAACAACAACAACAAAGAAAAAGAAAAAGAAAGAAGATTGTTGAAAGAAGATTGAATTTTAGGAAATACAGAATTTTCCCCCCATTGTTTTCCAGAAATTAAGCTTTAAGAAATTCTTGATAAATGGAGAACCCAAAGATACTAATTTTTACAAAAGAAGACTTTTTTTTTCCTTTTTTTTTTCCCCAGTGACTTGGAGAGATACAAGTAACAGTGGACTGGGTTAGGAAATTGACATATTAAGGCATAGTAGTATTGTGGATAAAAAATGCATGTCTTTAAAATTTAGGACAGGAACCTGTTCTGACACTTGTTCTTGAAGAGCAATCTAAAGAGAAAAAAATCAAAAAACAACAACAAAACAAAAAAAGAAGAAAATCATTGTCTCTCCTTACTTCAAAACTTACGTTTTTTTTTCTTTTTGCTAGTGTTTCTAAAAAGCTTTACAGACACCAGATTTAAAAAAAACAAACAAACAAACAACAACAACAATAATAATAAAAAAAAACACTATGAGTGAAGATACCTAAAGATGCTGATACTGAGATGTTGAACATCGGGAATAAAAGTAAATTCCCAAACTTCCTCAGGGAAGACAAAACTGGAAACAGATTTTATTGTAGTTATTTTCTGAGTGTAAGGAGAAACGACAGTGTCTTCTTACCCTTCCTCTTACAGGTTGAGAGTGTTGTTTGAGAGGGTTGTTTAATTGTATCAAAGAATAACTATTTTCTGCACATAAAACTGTCTAAAGCTGAAATAAAACATCCTTTCAGGTGACTTATTGAAGCAATGCAGATTTATCCCCCTCCCCACCCCATGACCTTCAAGGAGCTTAAAGCCTTCAGGCATCTTTTGTACAAGGTAGTCAACCTACTGAGAGAAATCAACCTACTGTTTGTAGATTATAGTTTGTCAAACAGAAATCTGCCACAGGACTAGCATTATATACTATTCCATGAACTCCCTACCCTTTTGAGAGGAAATATTTGTAGCAACAGTGAGATGAAATGGGGAAGGTTGACTTTTTAACGGTTCAACATGCATTCAGACAGGAAAATGTTCCTTATATATAGTCTAATGCTAGCAGAACACTTCTGATAAATCTTCTGAGGAGATGAAAACAATTCCCGCTGAAGCTCTGGAAATTGTGCCTCTTCATCACCACTGAAGTGTTGCCTTCTGGAAGGGCTGAGTAATTAAGAAAGTGCTTGCCAGTTCAGCATGGTGTGGTAGCAGCTGTCTGTTCGCTCAGGTGAGAGAATTGAATTCTGAAGAGCTCTTGATTCACTTTTTCCAGCTGGTTTTTAAAAGGGAAGGTCTATGCTTCATGATCTTCCCTTGTTTTCCATCACTACCCAACACAAAGCTTCACTCCAGAGAGTTCTGTTCATCCTTTCCTTCTCCCATGCAGCCATAGGTTGTTGGAATTTTACAGTTACAAACAACAGGAGTTGAAAGGGATCAGAGCAAGTCACTGGTTATCTTCTGATAGCTTAGAGACAAAATGGATATTCTAGCTCCTCTTTCTGCCTTGTTTTAATAAAGTAAATATAATATTTTCTTATTGTCCAATATCCAAGTAAACAAAAGAAAGAAAACTTAGCAAGTAAGAGCAGTGAGGCATGTGTGTATGAAAGAGAATATATACAGTCATTAACAGCAAAACATTTCAGTTTCAGCTTTGTAGGAGACTTTCAGCATGCAGAAAACATGACTTTAAATGCTAGTTTCCATCTGAGGAAGGAATTTTATTGAAATTTGAACCCTTGCAGACATTCATAAACTCAGACATTAGAATTGAAAAACATATAACAGTGAAATTGCCTGCAGGAGTTTGAAGCACCTGGTTTCATATCTTTCTTTTTCTGTGTTGTTTTGATTTTTTGCTTTGCTTTGTCACAGTCTCTGATTCAATCCTTTATAATTTTCTGTCCTTTTTCTTTTACTTCTATTCATCCTTGTAAAGCATAGTTGCAATCACTTTGGTTTCAACTCTAGATTCCGTCATTATATACAAAACCTGAAGCTGACCCAGCAGCAAATTTAGCTTATGTTTTTTAAAGCACAGCTTAAAACACCATTTCCTAAAAAAACCTCTTCCATTTTGATTGAAAATCACTTCCACTGAAGGAATTCAGCGTTATCCCTAGAGGTGATACTAAAAGAATATAAAAATAAAAGAGGGATAAATTCTTCTTCCCAGATATTCTGGCAGTATCTCCATATATCTTGTGGTACTGGAATTCTCAAACACCACATGCTCTCCTTGTTCTAGTGTAAATTGGGCATTTCCATACCACAGTTTTATATTCCACTTTTACCTCCAAACTACTGTTTCATGTATCAAACTGTTGGTCAACCAGTGTTTATTTTTTTTTTCCTTTTATATCCAATATAGCTCCCTGTTCGTGAGCCAAACGTTACATCTACAATGCCAGTGTAGAATATATTCATTCTTTCTCTATATCCACACTACCTATCTAAAATGATTTCCAGTCAACACAAAAAAAGTATCCAAAGAGCAAATTTGGTTTTTATTTACTTTTACATTGGAATCAACCATCACTTCCGATTTTCCGTCTTGTTCACTTTTGGTGTTTTAGTAAATGACCATTTTTGTCACTGCTAAACAGCAGTGTTTCTCTTCTGGTCACTGTTTAGTGATGATATAGAGTTCAAATTTTCATCTGGAAAAAATGAGCTAAAAGGTTGCCATTCATGTAAAGTTTATCTTTGGAAATAGTAGAGCTTGCCCACTTGTTTTTTAGATTGCTGACGTCTGTGTTTGCCTGCTGTCCTTTACTTTTTCTTGTAGTTGGTGATAAGTGGAATTGGCCTTTTCATAGTAGTTTGCTAAATAATATTGATATTAGTGTTGTCCATGATCACTTAGTGAAATGTTAGGTAATTAAACTTTAAAAGCAATCCCAAAACATCATTCTCATCATTAAAATTTGCCCGAGGAAACATCTTTCTGTATCTTATTGCTTTTACATTGCCTGCCCAAAGAAGCATATAATGACTGCAAGCAATGTCTTGTAAAAAGCTAGCAATTTCCCTCTTCCATCTGCTTCCTTCCTTGTTATATCTCCGTTCTTTTATTTCTGCCTTTTCCCTCTACTATGTTCATAATTCCCCTCCCATCATCTATTCCTTCTATTTTTTATTCTAAAAAAGAAAGAGGATAGGACAGGAATGAAGTTGTCAGAAGCAAAATGGATTTTGTGAAATAGCTGTTTTACAGTTCAACAATGTTAAACAGAGACTGACTGTGTTGTACAGGAAAATTTAAGAACATCATTAATCCAAAATAGCTGCTTTTGACTAAAGGGTATTGTACAATAACGTTCAGTACCTAAAATCCATTTTGTTTCATTCTTTTTCTTGCTACTTTCATCCCTTCAGTACACCCATATTTCTCAGTTATGACAACTTTTCCATTGAAAACTTTCTTCGTGGTTCAGAGACATCCAGCTAAGGGGTCAAGAAAATGTTTGAAAACATCCTGAAAGAGTCACTTCAAAAACCATCTTGAAACAAAAGGATAGAAACTACTGCTGTAACAAAAGTATAGAACATTTCAGAGAGGCTTTCCCTGTGTGAGCGAGTTTGGCACTGCACATTTTTGTAAGCGCCTAAAGTGGAAAAAAACCCCTAATTCTTGTCACAACTGCCTGCAGGAAAGATGATTACTTAATTATCTATGAAGCCCTTTTTGGCCCAGAAGAACTTTGGTTATTTTTAGGTTTCAGATGGCTAATGACAATGTAACAGCAATAAGAAATATTTTAAAAATATTTACTATAGTGGTGTTAAAAAAACCCCACAAACAAACAAAAACCCACATAAATACACATTCTGACAAATAGAAATGCCTGCAGCTGGACAGTTGTCAAGAAAGGTATTAACACTGTAACAATCAGGTTTTTCACGTCCTGGCAATTATGAAATTCACCATCCCTTCATTCTCCTCTCACTGCCTACCTGCTGTTAGAGGGAACAGAAGCCCCTCCAAACAGGATTAACAGGAGTTTTGATTTCATTGAACAAAATGTTGCTTTTCAAAGGCACACCTTAAACAAAATCTCCCAGTCTCCTTGCCCTCAGGCACTTAGAGATCAAATTAAATATATATGTCCATGCAGGCATCACAGTCAGAAAGACATCCGTGGACCAAACAATATAGATCAGTCAAGTCAGCCTTTCTCAGGAAAGAAAAGAAAAGAAAAGAAAAATTTCAAACAAAACAAAACAAAACTGATAATATTTCCTTTCCCTTTATCCATCACTATGGATAGAAGTCACAAGAGTTATAAGAACTGAAATCTGTCAAATTCAGACTGGATCTTTTTTTTTCTTTTTTTTCCCTCCACACAGAAGTGCAGAAGCAGAGCAGTGCAGCATCAATCTCTGTTTACAGGTGCAAACTGGAACACTTCACCACCCATGACTGAGCACTCTGTATCTCAGGATACCTGACATCCAACAGGTCAAGGTACTCCACTAAGCTGGGGGAGAGCACAGGTGAAGTCTTTGATCTTGAATCAAAGAAGAAACTATATCTAGAGCCTAGTACAGATGAGTTTTCTGTCCAGGAGTGAGGCATAAATAACTGGGCTGGGCTATTTCTGCCTTACCTGGGACTGGGGTTTCAACAAACTTAACAAGCACTTGCAAGGAGGACAGGCAGGGAACAGGAACTCCTTGTAAACACTGATGTGATAACTTCATGTGGCCCAAAGTTTTATCACTAAGTTTGGATTGCTGAAAAAAACCCCATATCCTCATCAACAAAAATCTGCAGAAAATGTGCATTAATTTAGACAATCTTATACCAATACTAGGCAGAAAAACTTCAAAAAATACTTCACTGAGAAAATAAAATGCTTGAGAAATTTGGGTGGTTGGTTTAGTATTGATTTTATTTACAAATATTTAGTTTAGACATTTATTTCAGTTGTATTCTGAAACTGCCAAAAGTTGCAACATTTTATTTGACATTTTAACTTCTTTTTTACTTCCATCTTCTAATTTTGGATCCATTTAGTGTTTTGTAGATGAATAAAAGCATATTTTTGACTTCTAAGGGATTTTCCTTTCTAAATAATAATTTTAAAAACGTTATTTTGTTAGCTAAGATCAAAGCCCTATTTATGGCTACAATTAATATTGCAGCAAATTAACTGAAAAAGCATGCTTAAAAAAATAGCACAGCAATTTGTTCTGTATCTGTTACTACAGTAAAGATGTTGATAGGAGAACGTACAGTTTCTATGTTTTTGTTTTTTTTTTAAACAAGTGGTTTTGGAATTATTCAGCTACTTAGTATCCAAATGTTTATAAGATGCTTTACAAGTTCATGAAAGACTGATAAAAGAGCATGGAAAGGATTCCTCTAATCACTGTTGATGAAAGCTTCTTTTCCCAGCTATTAACCTTCCTGAAGAGCTGTGCAGTAAATGGGAGCCTGTTCTCTTACACAGTCATTGCTGGGGGCTTACATGATCCTGTGCTCTTTGTTTATTGCTACCATTGAATTAACTATATACAATTCCTCTTCCAAAATCCCTACTAAACTAGCAGGAAAATATTTGCTCCTCAATCAGCATGTTCATTGTGTTGTCCTTCGTGTAATTTCACCCTGTAAATATCAGTTTAGAATCAATTCCTTTGATTTTGTTTTGAGCAACTGCAGGAGTTGGGAAACACACACTTAATGCCACTTAGCTCTAGGCAACGATGTCACAACGTATGTGGGAACCAATTATAGCTAATTACAGTTTGACTAACCTTCTGTGCCATGAAAATTCTTGAAGACTTCCACAGCTTCTGCTCTATGCTAATTCTTTTTTGAAGAACATATCTGCTTCGGGAAAGTTTTTTGTTCTGTTTTTGCTTGTGGGGTTTTTTTTGGTTTGGTTTGTTTTTTGTGGGTTTTTTATCAGCAGCTGGGAAATATTAATGGAAATATTAATATAAATATAACTTGAAAAATGTATGGAAAGGAGAACCAAGGGAAATATAAAGAAGAAGAAAGTAAAGGAGGAGGGAAGGAAGGAAAGGAAGGAAGGAAGGGAAGGAAGGGAAGGAAGGGAGGAAGGAAGGAAGGGAGGGAGGAAGGGAGGAAGGAAGAAAGGAAGGGAGGGAGGGAGGAAGGAAGGAAGGAAGGGAGGGAGGAAGGAAGGGAGGGAGGAAGGGAGGAAGGAAGAAAGGAAGGGAGGGAGGGAGGAAGGA
>JAWWMO010000001.1:12861594-12890611 GCA_035047845.1 Dendrocincla fuliginosa
ATCCCTATCCCTATCCCTATCCCTATCCCTATCCCTATCCCTATCCCTATCCCTATCCCTATCCCTATCCCTATCCCACCCTCCCTGACCTTCACCTGCATCATTCCTTGTTATAAATTGACACATTGTCTGTTAAAGAATTATGTTTACATTTTCCAAGTTCAATCTGGATAGTGTAACTTTTTGATTTTATGTGAGAGGAACTCCTGGCCAAAATAATGGGAAGGTCTCCACAAATCTTTAACTGACCTTCAGTAACAACAGTGATGATGTGGCACATCTTACTCAATAGATGCTAGAGAATGCACTAGATGTCTAAGTTTGGTACATATTGTCTCATATTCTTTGATTTCAGCAAACTGGGTGGTAAATTATTCTCTCCAAGACAGTCCCAAGAGTCTTTTAATCATCTTCAGAGTCCAAATTAGTCATGAAAAGATTGATCTCCCACTTTGAATTAGGTTCACTGAAACAAAATCTATAATGAATAGAAAAAATAAATGTAGGAAAAGTAGATGGTTAATCTGAAAGTCTACACGAAGCATTCAGAAACAAGAAATACAAATCATCCTTCCTTTTCTTGAAGTCATTTCACTGCCTTTCTATGGAGAAATTCTTATCTGTCAGGAAGTCAATTATCAGATAGTACACAGGAAAAGAAGTCCATTCTTCATCTTCTTCAGCACTCTGGGCAAGTGATCTCCCTTTATTTCTTTTCAATCTTTGTCAGTTTGGTATTTTTATACTGGAGGTTTATAGCTAGACTGAAGGAATCTCAGTCCCTAATTCCCAAAGAGCACACTTAAGAAATGGGTGAAGGATACGGACTATTCTGTTATCTGCTTATCCACCAGCAAGTCTCCAGTTTTGGTCCAAAACTAATACAAAAACCCCACCTGATTTATTCGAATTAAAATCTATGTGGCACGTCTTATTATGATAATTATGTATGTAATGTTTTCAGAAATAATCTGGCACAAAAAAGATATTATCCTGCAGTAAAGAACTCTCTAGACCTTCTCAGTCAACTGACACATCTTATAAATGCATTTCAATTGCTTATCCCTTAAAGACCTAATTTCCACATTCCCTAGTTTAACAGGATGCAAACAATGGTGTTTTAGGATGTATCACAAAGAAAATACAAAGAAACATTCAAAAAAACACCTATTGCTTGTCAGTCTATCTTTTGCATGCCTAATTATTTATCACCAATTGCAGTGTGTCTTCTGTGAGATAACATGCTTAAATATGATTTTAAGTGGGATTGGTTTCATAACTCCTGACCTGTACTATTCTTCACTTCACAGTAAAAAGGTCTCAGGCAAAACTTACCAGCAAGAGTTACAGATCAATGCCAAGCTTTTTACTTCTGTTTAATAATATTTTAGAGGCTTTAAAATCAAGCAAAATATGAAGACAACCTTTCCAGAAATAGAAATAACTCTATTTCATTTCACATTCTCAGAGGGTACTAGAAATAAAAGAAGAATATACCATTATAAAAATATAGCACAAAGGACAAAGTTGGGGTTTGTTCTGGTTGTTTGGTATGTTGTTGGCTTTTGAGTTTTTTTTTTGTTTTGGTTTGGGTTTTTTTGTTTGTTTGTTTGGTTGGTTTTTTACATAGGACTTCACGCCGGTTTACAGGAGAACTAAGAATTCCAAAGACCCTATTAAAACATTTTAAAGACTTGACTTTCTTATACATTCCATAGGTCCCTCTTCACATCTCCAGTTAAATATTTTGTGATAGATGAGGTACACAAAATGAAATAGACTCTGTATTTCCATTCTATGAGTCACTAGTTGCTTAATTTTCATACTATTTCTCGCTTTTCCCCAAGGAAACTTACCTATGTTAAAAGGTGAGCATCCTTGTTTAAGGATGAAGTTTTATCTCCTGTGACACAAAGAAAACAGTAGGCAGAGTCACTCATTCCTCATACATTCATGAAGGTAGCACATACACACTGTGAAAGAGACACACAGATCTCCTAGTTAAATATTACACTATTAAAAAAAAATTACACACATAAAAAACCATGATAAAACACTGTTAGATTCTATACATTCTAAAGTTTCTACAATCAAGGTGAGTAATCACCTCAATTTCTCCAGAGCCATTGTAACAAGGAAAAAAAAAAGCCTTAACCAAAACCATCTTTCATAGACAGATTAATACATCTCAAAATTGAGAGAAACCTTAATTTTCATTCCAGACCACTTACTTTTAATTGTAACTCATTTAGTCCTTTTCTTTTCAAGATTTTAAAAGGAGACAGAGTTCCAAGACTTACAGTATTACTAATATCCTTTTTTTTCAGTTAGAAATCACCATTCTTGACATTTTCTTTCCTTTAATTTTAAGACAAAAGAATATTTTTGACCAGGGTCATATTTACACAGGGGAAATAAAATAATGATATGTAAATTGGGTAGGAGTGCTTGATCCAAACAGTGCTGTAGCCAACAGGAATGTTGCCATTCCTTCAGGAACGAAGTCAGTTTAGGAAACTTGCCAAAATATAATGTCCATTCACTCTCAGTGAAATGTTAAATTTTTATTATACAATGGGAAAAAAAGACAAAGGCTTGCATAGATTTAGACTTTTATTTGCATTTTTCTAGCTATTGAAATAAAATTGAATATTATCTGCTTGGACAGAGTTCCTTTGTTTTTTTTTTCCCTGATTATATTTTCTGTGCAGCCTTTAATTTTTTGATAACTACTATTTAAAGTAAATGGATTAACCATGGGATAAGTTACTAATTGTTATGAATCAGAATGGAACAATAGAGGCCTTTGAAGGCATTGTCATTTTAATGACTTCATTCTAGTCTTATCACTATTTAAAATCTACAAATAAAAGAAATATAAAGCAAAAGATATAAACAGGCTGACAAATGCATGACAGTTAATAAGTGATGCTGAACATTATATTGCTCTTTACTGCTTTTCTAAATAGCACTATCAATCAAAAATTATTTTATACAAAGCTGATATAAAATCTAGATACGATAATAGATTTGACAGGTATGTTTTTGTACTCTGCTACCTCTTTTTCATGCACAGTCTGTTTTTTGAAGTCATTATTGGCAGATTCTATTATATATCCACTTATTTGGCCCATGAACAACTGGAAAGAATTAATTTTAGCATTCAGTTCAGTCTTAAAATATGCAACCTGGATTCTTGTGTATTTTGAATTGCAACAAAAATCCCTGACCTTAAATTCATGGATATTTTTTGTGAGTTTTTTAAAAATAACCATATTTTTTCTTGCATCAAATAAGACAGTTTCTTAGATATTAGAATTACAAGCCAGTAGTTAATCACAGTGAGATCCATGTTGTCGTGTGGTACTGTCATGTATCCTGACAGATGGTCCCTCAGCAACACGATGTGACAGGTGAGTTCTTCTGCAGAAGGATACCAAAAAGTTGAGGTGCTTGATAAAGGATCAAGATGATTTCACTATTTCCCTCCATGTGTTGATAAGGTAAGAAAGAGGTCAAGCAACAGAAAAGTGAGTTGTCAGTCCAATCGGTCTGAGGAGGACTCAGCTTTATCAAGTAACTTAATCAACAAATTGTAACATGGGATAAAGAGGCAGAATGAAACCTTCTTTAGTGGTATGTATATCAGCTAGAACAGCTAAACAGATAAAGTCATGAAACATTCAAACAGGACTTAGTGGAAAAAAATAATCAATAGCCACAAACAGTAGCTGAGGGAAACACCAGCATTGTGACATATGGTGACTTCGAGAGATAGTGATCAAACTATAACCTCAGACAAGAAAAATACCAGACACCATGTAGTTGAGAATAGCATCTTCCATATGAGGTTAAACATTAAAATTTGATGCATTAAAGTTAGGAGAATTTTCAGTCATCAAGCAAGTCTAAAACTAAACTTGTCTGGTGCTAAAGTTGTTATAGCAAATGAGACCCAAAAACTTTTCTATGAGTGAAAGTTATTTGGAGAATGGTTTGTCATCAGCAGGAAATGACTGCAGGCTGCTGGGATTGCATGCAATGAACGGTCAAGGGACAGGACAGGACTGAGGAGGGCTGCATTATGCCAGAAGCTTGCTCAGGTGTCAGGAAGCTCAAAGAAATATCAGGTGGCAAAGGCACAGAGTGGATTTCCAAATGCCTGAAACATCTTAATCAGGTTTACACAGGAAGTCAGGCTCTACAGTGCTTATCTGTGCTGAACAGAGTTGCTGAACTTTCTCTCTTGAGCCTTTAGTTAAACTGTGAGGATTTGAAAAGCATAAGCAAGTTTCCCAAGTGCAGAATATGAATGAAGACAAAGCTACATCAGGGAAAAGACACCGAAATTTTCTTTTCTATTTAAACATTATACTTCCTTTGTGGAAAACACTATGGGCTAAGTATGCTGATATAATACTTGCTTTAGGTCAAAATCTGTCTCCACATAGTTTTACTTTTAGTAATGAACTCTTTCAAACCATTCCCTCCCCAGTGGATGTTTGAGGAGGAAAACCAGAGCACTTGGGACTTCTGCCGCTCCTACTATTTTCCCTTGCACTGAAATCCAGAGAGTTTCACAGCAAGAAATTCTAACAGAGAATCTCATTAATCACTCACACCAAAACCAAGTGAGTTCCTGTCGTGGTAGAAGTGCACACTGGCATATGAATGGGAACAAACTGAAGCAGGTTCAATACTGTTTCTGGGTCTGTTGAAGAGAGAACAGAGGTTGTCATGTCTGTAATCTGAGTTCCTTAGCCACTGAAGGGGAGCCATCATCACTCTGTGCTCTGAAGTGACACTTGTGAGGCACTGTGCTTAATTTCAGATATGCCACTTCACATCAGGGCTTATTATCTTAATCACAGCAGTGTCATAACATAACTATATGACCTCTTCAGTACTCAGAATAGGGCTGTCTACATGGCTATATGTTTATCTTTCATCTGAGGCTAAAATGCACTTACAGAAAAGCACCACTCATGCTGAATTACTCCTATTTATTTCGTTGGTTTGTTTTTTAATCATAAAATTTTTGGCTTTAGATATTGCGGATTGTTAGGTTGTTATTCAGTCTTTCTATGTTTCCAGGTATAATGCCTCTTCACTGAACTTTAGGAGTCCTGGTGCACTTGAATTATTTACGTATTATATATATTAATATATTTTGATACAAACCAGAAGTAATTCTATGAACTAGCACCCTGAGAAAACAGCAGAAGCTGTCCTAGGTCTTTCCTCTAAACCTTAAGTAGTTTAGGTACTGGGCACGGAGAGAAACATCTTTATCTCATCCATGATCTAGATCTTGGTCTGGACCCCAGTACACCTCACTACCTTGACCACAGTGGAGGAATTGTTTCCATTCATCATTTTCTTCCCCTTTCCACCCAGTCTTTGCCTCTTGTCCAGGTTTCTTGGCAAAAGACAATGGCTGTCCACATCACTCTTTCCTTAGAGACCTTAGCTTGGCAAGAAGGAAAAGTCAAGTTACGGCTCCATTTACGTGCCTTAGGCCAGGCAGCACCACTTTTCTCTGCCTTCATGGTTTGTTGGTTCTTGTCCTCTGTGTTGGCACCATACATCACTTTCTTGGGTGACTGACCTTCTTTTCTCACTCTATAGAAAGTGGAAGTACTTAGTTTATTGCAGAAATCCTATTTCAGGACATGCATGCTTAATGTTGTGTTATGCAAAGTAAGTAAGTAAGTATTTAAGTTTATTTTGGCTCTGACCTTCATACAGTGAGAAGTAATACTGAATAACTCCCCACATTCTACAAACAGTTCAGGTACCTACCTCCAAACTAGAATGTAATTTTGTTTAACTATTTTGTTTAAAAATAATACATTGCAAGTAAGTATTTTTTACTGTTTCTTTGGATGTGCAGTATATTTTACTGTACATACTTATTTGCAAGTCCTTTAACTGAATTAACTTATCAGAGCTTATGCTGTCTACATCTGGTTCTGTATTCAGGCCAAACCCCTGAAACTACAGAAGTAAATATCACCCATGTATAAATGGCTTTATTTATAAAATTTCTGTCTCCTAATAAAATACAATTATGTTTGGTCTCGCAATACTGTAAAGGTTAAATTAAGACAAAACAAACAAAGCCTTGTTTATTGACATTTAAAACCAGTTATAAATGAACATCTTGTCCAGCGAACCCTGCAGGGCTCACTACATCTCTGAGATGGAATCCCAAACTTCATATAAAATAGAGTTTCTTTTAGGATAGTGCAGCAGAAGCACCTCTGGCACCCTTAGAGTTTGAGACCAAGTAAAGTATGCTAAGCACATTTGTCTTGAACACAAACACAATAAAGCAGGGTAATTTGTGACTGTATATAGGAATTCTATAACATTGTTTGACTGCCAAGAGAGTTTTGTATATACAACAAAACATAAATATATGAACAATATGTAGCCACAAAAGGGCAAATGAGATTTGTGGTATAACTGCACAACTGAGGTGCAGGAAAATATGTTCAAGCAGTAAAATCCGCAAGGTAACAGCTCAGGATTTACAGCAGTCAATAAAAACATGTAATGAAACCAAAATGGTCCTGCAGAATGAGCAGGACAGATGTCTGATGGAACCAGAATGATCCTAGAGAATACTCAAGAAAGATGTCTGGCAAAACAAGAACAAGCCCTGGAGACAAAAATAAGATGGACTATATCAAGGGCAAATAAGATTATTCTCTTTTCTCCTGGGGAGGGCATGAGGAGTGGGAAGCATCAGCAGTGAGAGGAGCTCAATGGCCAAGGCAACAACAACTATCAACACCAAGTACTCATTGTCAGCTCCCTGGTGTTGGATGCTCTCAGCCATCAGGGTGTTTTATGGACTGACTGCTTTGAACATGTATTGCTAACAATACATGGAAGGGACTAAGAGCTAACCATTAGGTGTGTGGCATTAATGACTGTCAGTCAAGTGTTGACTTGCTGAAAGTGGCCTAATTCATTAATTTTTCAAACACTCCAGGGAATAATCATATTTTTTTAACTGGTACATAGGCATACACATATGTAGTATACATACTTTTATATGTGTGTATGTGTGTGTGTGTGTGTAATCTTTGTAAATTCATATGAACAATGTGCTAATATTACTGTGCATATATATACCACCACACATACTCAGCAACAACCAAAACATCTGGAGTTTTGCCTCCTCAGATATCCCTTTCAGTATATCTTGGATATCTCAAGGATATGTAATTTGATTCCCCAAAAAACATTGTACAAAAGCACAGAGACACATTATAGCCCCTTCTGCCAGATTAAGGAGCAACTTTGATTGAACTGCTCAGAAGGAAGTATTTGGTTCATCCAAATATGAAGAAGTTGCAGTTGCCTGGCAGGAGGAACTCAATATTCTTCACTTGGTTGTATTGCACTTTCAGGACTCTGCTTCCTCCTGACACTGCACTTCAGTCTGCGGAATTCTTCTCTACTTACAACAATCACCCTGAATATTTTCTTCACTTCAGAATCACAAGATCTTGCTTTCTATTTTTACCACATAAGGGAAAGAGCAACCTGACAACCAGCATAGAGCAGCTAGAGTGCCCTACAACATTACCATCAAACATTAAAACTCTTCAGGTTTTCCAGGAGCTGCTGTCAGGTATAATTTGCCAAAAGGAAGGGCTTCAACAGCTAAATTGCATGATGCATCACTTCCTGAACTTTAGAAATCAAACCTGAGGGATATATGTATAATCACAGACTATGTAGGACTTAATACAAAAATTCCAAAATTTTGTTCACCTAGATAAGAATTATACAGAGCAACAGTTATGCAAAGCAGTGTTTGCTATCTGGACTCTCACCAGAAAAACAAACAAACAAACAAACCTCTACAAGTAATAGCATAAGTCTTTGACAGAACATTTATCATAGCAAAAACAGGCTCTGCACATCATAGGGAAGTGACTTGGAGGTCAGTATACTTGTATCCTACCACAGAATGCACTGATTTTATATTAGATATTATTTATTTTGTTATTTTCCCAGTCTCAGAGTAATCAAATTAAATAATGACCACAGTAGGACTGGATCCATTTCAAATTAATCAATAATGTAGTAGTTTCTATTTATTTCTCAAGCCCCCATCACAATACAAGCATCTTTATTTATAGTTTCCTACCATTCCTGACTAGGTTATACTTACAGGATGAGCACACATGACAAAACCATTTAAAACTCACTCCAGACAAAATTCAAGCCTGAGAAAATCTTTTAGTTTGATCTTTATGGATTGTTTTAAATCTAGCCACAGTTTGGATGCAGCTAAATTCAATTTTAGAAACAGTAACAGGACATATGCTGAAGTGGCTTTGATTTCTGAAATGGCTTGTTAGGTGGTATTGACACTGAATTACTTCACTAGTGCAGAAACTCACAAATTTTAAATCTATAATATACTTCAGGGACTTGACAGAGTTCATAATGATTGATAATGGCAAAGTGTGCTGTTAAGACGAAGAAGTCCCCATCAGATAGACAGAACACAATAGCATAGATTATTTTTATAGATTCATATTTATTTATGGAGCATTTGAAAACATGCCTGCAAAAGTAAATCAGCCTGATTAAAAATGTAGAAGCCCGTGAGATAAGACGGTGCATACTGTGGATGTCAGCCCATTCCCTAGATATTCTCAAGTAAAACACCTGTAGGGTTAAGTCCGATCTTATTGGAGGAAGCTCAGAGTACAGAAAAGAACTGAGGTAAGAGCTCTTACAAGACATCTTTTAAAATGTAACTTATTGGTTGAACAATTTGAAATAGAACTCTGTCATTTTTATTTCTGCGGACTTACATAAGTATTGCTTTGAATTCTTCTTACCCATGATGAGTAGCTCCAATTACAGCTGTAAAAACATCCACAGAGATCAATACTTGGTTTTATTTTACAATGCTTTGGCAAACATAATACAACAGAGTTTTCTGTTCTCTTATTTCTACCTCTTCATGAGTAAACAGACATTCTATATAACTTCAAAGCAAAAATAAGCTATATTGATAACTCAAAAAAAAACCCGCAAAAAAAACCCCAACAAAACAAAACAGAAAAAACCAAAACCCAAAAAATCCTAAATCACTTGCACATTAGAACTGTACATGCATTAGAGAGGAGAGAGGTGTTTCCCAAGAAAAGGCTGGCTTTTGGTCGAAGGTTGATAAATATTGATGAGGAATTAAAAAAAGTTGTTTCCTGCAGCAGACTTTAATCAAGAGAGCATCTCTGCTTAAACTGTCAAGTTTTGTCTCTGGGCTGACATCCAGAACACAAAAGCCTCTGTACTTCACTTAACATGCAGAAATACACAGACCTGCAGGTGGGCAGGCAGATTTTGGCTTCAGTGACATCCTGGTCAAATAAGTGAGGGACAAGGTCTGCATCACTTTCTGTGAGCTGTGTTTGCCCCACGGTGTAGGAGTTGCCTTTGAGTTCATCAGATGGCACGAAGTCACCTTTACAGGTGAGCGTGGAGGCCAGGAGACAGGAGATGAAGGAGGAGAATAAACATTCCAAAAAGTGATTCATCATCTCTCATCTTCTTCTCTCCCAGTCACTGTGTCTTTCTCCCTGCCATATCTCCCTCCAGGTAATTAACTGGAAAGAATGCAATTGAAAAGAGTTTTGGAAGAGATCACAGGGTCAGGAATTAAACAGAATTTCACAGATGTTGAAAGCATTGAATTAACTCCTTGTTATTTTAATATGCTGTATCTTACAGCATTATAATAACTTATGGTTGTTGAATGCTATAGGCAAGAGAGAATATGGCTTTCCTGTGTGCCATTTAGAGTTAGCCTGATAGTTTGCAATTTGTCGTATCGTCAGGGCTAGTAAATGCTATAAATTATATATAACTACGGAGGAGAACTTAGGCCTCATCTTGTATTTATCACCACCTTACTGTAGGCCAAGAAGGGAGCATAAATTTAGAATAAAAAATGACAGAGGGAAATTACGAGAGAGTTGTTCCTTGAGGTCCCTTCCAAACTCAAACCATTCTATGATTCTAATATTAGATTAGCTATTAGAAAGGAATTCTTTTCTGTGACTGTGGTGAGGCACTGGAACAGGCTGTCCAGAGAAGCTGTGAATGCCCCACCCCTGAAAGTGTTCAAGGTGAGGCTGGAGGAGACTTGGAGAAACCTGGTCTAGTGAAAGGTGTCCCTGCCCATGGCAGGAGGAGTTGGAACTAGATGAGCTTTAAGGTCCCTTCCAACTCAAACCATTCTACAATTCTATGAAATAGACCATCATGAAAATGCCTTCACTCTAGTCTTTCACTTTGCAGTCACAGAACAGCAAACAGACCACTAAAAACCAAAGCCAACCTAAAAAATCCAGCAGAAAACCAAAACCCATAAAACAAAATGAGAATAATGCATGATATTGCTTGATGACCTTGAACTATAGGGATGAATAAACTCTATGGAAGTAGATATCCAAAACAGATAATAAAGCTGTAATTAAAAAAAAAAATGCAGCATATATTACATGATTTTGCTCTTTAGAACAAGAAGTCACTACATTCAGTTTCATCTTTATATGTCAATTCTAGTAGCTATTGCAATTGTTTTTCACAAAGAATGGCAAACGCTTACATTCCAAGTCATATTAGAATTCAATGCCAGGTAAATGCCTAAATACATTAAAGGTTAGAGTTGTCTATTTGAATTCCAGATGGCAGATCCTCAAGCATGCCAAATTAAAAAGGAATGAAGATACCACACATCTACAAGACATAATATGTCAGCAATAAGGACAATTAAAATCAGCTTATAAAAGGTATATATAATTAATTATATAAAAAAAGACTGTTAAAAAAAAAAAGTATGTATAAGTGAGGAAATGTCAATCTGGAAAAAAAACAAGAAGGCAAAGAGCTGTGGAATTTTGTGATATAAAGAGTCTGAGAAGAAGGTGATAATGAAATTTAAAAAACAAAAAACCAAAAAAACAACAACCAAAAAAAAAAGCACAGAAGGAGAGTAATTTCAAAAGCAAAGCCAGGCATGAATAAGACTCTGGAATCTGGTATAGAATTTGAATGCCTATCCCTGGAATTAAAACAGAAGGACATTTTATCTCAGTTATACTTCCTTTACATTTCAGTTATACTATAGATACAGCTGCAGCTTCATCTGTTTCAAAACTTAATTTCACAAAATTCATTTTACGTACATTGTTAGATTTACCACTGAATCAAATGCTTTGAACTTTCTCAATTCTATTTGTCACTGCAGTTCTCAATGCAGTCATTTAATTTAATTTTCTGTCACCTTCAAATACAATTTTAGCAATTTCCCTTTCATATCTTGCCTTTTTTTAATGTGAATCTCATTTTACAATATGGTCTTGCAAATATACGTAACTAAACAGTGGCATTTCCTTATCTTAAATTTACCATGTCTTAATCTCGTTTTCATGGCTATCGGTATCATTTCACACTGTCATCTACAGAGCATCAGAGAAAGCTTCTTCCTATAGAAGCAAAACTGTAATTCAAATCTGATCTACAAGATATTTTGGACCAGATGGGTTTTATTATGTGTCTCCTTGGCCTGAATCTGAATGAGTCACTGAGTCATGCAATGACTTGGATGCTTGCAGTAATTGCTTGTTGATTTTCTTTTGGCCATTTAAGGATGAAAGCACTTTTGATTTCTTTATTATACATTGAAGGAAGGTCACTGATTTGATTTGTAATAGCGTTCAATTCTGCTGTTAATGTGTGTCAAACATAGGGTAAATGTTTGCTTTATTATGTCTACAAGACTCCTTATAATTGACATTTAAATTATAATCAATGCATTTATCTCAAATTGAAGGTTCTCAAAATGAAATAGATTTATCCAGGGAAATAGAGAAGTATTTATAAATTGTGATAGTCTTAATCCTCATTTTAACACTTTTAGAAGGCAGGAGGAAAAAGTGCACTTCAGCCAGATAATAACAGTGCAATATCTTGTTTGAGAATATTAATATACAATGTTCAGTATTAATTTTGGATAAGGCACAGAACGTTTATAGTGATTACTTTATGACAAAATACATACTCTCAGAACCATAAATAAGGTTTTCTATGTCCGCTGTGGAAAATAGATACCCTGGGACAATACTGCCCAAATTCTTCTCAGCTAGATAGGTCAGCTGCAGTTAGTTTTTAAGAGGCCCATGTCATAATATGTCAAATGCCTTTGTCCATCTCTGTCCTTTCAAGGACAAATTCTACCATAACAGTAGTCACGGCTAGAACAAAACAACAAACACTCTACTGCTTCCTAACATGATTCTGTGCTCAGTTTGGCAACAAGTTACAAAGTGCTTCCTTTAAAATAGCCTGTGTAATGATGTGATACTGAAGCGTTATTACCTTATTGACATTGCTCTTACCAAAGTGTGCCCCAATCCGGGCCAGGTGTGCCAATTTGATAAATATGAACAATTTGAAAAAAAATTGAATATGTGAAAAGTGTTTAGGCTGGTTAGGGATTTTGAGGATGTTACTGTCCCAAATGCTTCACAGTTGAAATGGCACTATTAACTGACAACACAAAGATTAACAAGCTCTGGACTCCATGTCCACATGGACATCATGGACATGGTCTCCATGATACACACCTAACTTCTCCCCAGATTCCTTGAAACAGTAAAGCTCAAGCAGAGTGAAAGAGGACTGTAGCCTTTCTCATGGTGTTTACTATCTTTCTTTATCTTAGGACCATCTTTGTCATCATTTTCTCATATTCTGGCATGCCACTATTGTGACATTCTACTCTTAACGGGAAGGGATCACCCAAGATTCATAGATGGTTATCAAAAGGAATGACAAAAGTCAGAGGGTCCTCAAAATCCTACCAAGTTTTTTTAGTAAATTACATCCTTAGCATGGAAATTGGTATGTTAGTCCTGGGACTTCTATACAAGCACACAGCAGTGGATTTTGAAAAGGAATAGGGTGAAATGGAAGAGACAGACAAATGAATTAAAGAGGGGTGTTACACACCAGATCAGTTATTTTTGGGTCAGAATCACCTTGTGGAGTGTGTGTGTGTGTCAGGTGGAGGGGTCCAAGCCTCTAGCAGTGTCCACATGGTCAGCCAGGATGGCTGCTGAAGTTTGCTGCCACATAGTGTGATTGACCTGTCAATCAGTAAGGGCTGCCTGGTAACCCACCACACCACACCCCCTGGAGCCTGTTGTGGCACCCCTCACTTTGGCTGGGGGGACAGTGAGCGGTCAGTGAACCAAAGGTCTCTCATGGAGGGAGTGACCGCAGTGATCAGAGCAGATAAGGAGGCAGAATGAGGTCTCCATTGGGCCTTGGGCTGCTCTCTTTGAAGCTGTCAACATGTGAGGTTCTAAGTCGTAGCTATGTTTTTCTTTCCTCTAGTTTTCTCTCTTTATTCTTTGTTCTCTTAATCACCCTTTCTTTGTTCTTTTCTTCCTCTTATGTGTAACCTAAACACCTATTTTCTGCGCTTAATTGCAAGTATCTCACTTAAGTAGCATGGAGTTTGTGTTTGCTGGGTGTAACAAAATTCCCTTACTATAGCAATGCTTGTTAGTCCTAGTAATCTGTTGTAATGCGTTTCTGAAGTTGCATGTTATCTCTGTAAAAACCTTTTTGCAAAACTGCCTATTTTCTAACCAAATTAAAAGAAAACTATTAGAGAAAAATGTGTAGTTTTTCTCCAGATTCAAGGTATCAAAGAATCAAAAGGCTTTGCAAGAGTTTGTGAAAGCAAAATGTCTTGAAACCTGAAATTAAAATGTACACCCAGTAAAACATTGAGCTCCTGGGCTGAGTTGTAACAGGAGAAGAAAGAAGGAAAGAAAACATCAGTCCTGATGTTTCCAGGCTATTGGGGTTTTGGACATACACATTAGCCCCTTATCTTCAGGCTTATCATACTAAATTCACTGCTGAAAGCAGGAAGGCTCCTTTTCAGTGTGACACTTGTAGCACTTGCCAATGACAGCATGGAGAATTATTTCTAAAATAAATAGAAAACACTCCTGTTTTTGGAAAAGTTGGGTTTTTTCCTCCATAATCCATTTCAAAGGCAGTCTTCTTTGTTTTCAAAAATAAAAATACCCACTCTTTGGGAATCCCCAATTGTGTTTCAGCTGATAAAGA
The DNA here is from genome assembly GCA_035047845.1 of Dendrocincla fuliginosa. Classification (NCBI taxonomy): domain Eukaryota; kingdom Metazoa; phylum Chordata; class Aves; order Passeriformes; family Dendrocolaptidae; genus Dendrocincla; species Dendrocincla fuliginosa. The sequence goes on from JAWWMO010000001.1 coordinate 12,875,779, forward strand.
AAGTAGGAAACAAATTTTCACATCAATTTTGCTAAGGTAAGGTAAAGTGTGCTCATATGACTGTTTGAGAAGATGTACATGTGTACGCTGTGATTGGAGAAATCACTAACTCTGGACATTTTCAACTGCTTACCTGTACTTGCTTAGCTGCAACAGATGTCTTGTAGTGCTCTACTTAGCCTGAATTGGATCAAGGGGAGCTCACAGAGTTTAAGAAGAAAACGAGCCTCTAGCTCAGTTGACAATTGTATTCTTTCCTGTGTAGTACACTTGTAGCCAGAGGCTGCAAGCCCTCATGCCTCGTTAGAAAATCATTTCTGTGTCACAGTGATTTAAAGGAATTGATGCGAAGTTTTCACTGCCACAAAGGTTACACTCAGCTACAAGAGCATAGAAGCAAAACAGGAGGGACCTTTTGACAGAGTCCTTGCACTCTAGGATAAAGAGTTTGCTTTCTATGCACCTTTTAATTTATCTATATATTTATTTAATTAATTAATTAATTAATTTACTTATTTATGTATTTATTTATTTTATTTGAAATAACTGATTTTCTTTCCCAAATCAATGCACAAACTGTAAAGTGAGCATATGACTCATGCACTCTACAGCACAATACTGGCATCTTTTAATGAATACAGTTACAATCATAATCTGTTGTCATATATATAATAGAAACATAGACAAATGTTAATGAAAACATCCAAAAATATTCAAAAATATGGATAAATGTAAAATCATGCATGCAACCGTCCTAGATTAACTTTTCCCCTCAGCTACCTAGAAGAAAGAGATTATGCTCTGTGTGTTTGGCTGTCAGCTCGGTATCTTAGTGAAAATACCTTTCACCTGCCATTTCTTTAAGTTCCCAAACATGTATCTTTGATGTGAAGAAATACGTTATATTAGACAGTTTTTCATATTGTAGGTTTTCATGCTAGTTATTTTTTCCTATTTTAGCAAAAGTGTCCTAACAGGTCAGCTGTTTCTTGTTTACCAAAGTTCATAAAATTTGTGTGGGACAAAAGTTTAAGATTCTTTATAATGAAAACAGAAGCAAAATTCTGGTTCAGAACTTGTCCTGTTTATAAATATGAAATAGCAAGAGTTTTGTTAAGTGAGCAGTGCCCCACTAGGGTATGTGTCCAAATGGATTTATCCATTGACTGGAAAGAGGACTGGGAGATGGAATTACCAGTATGTGGTCCTCACTCTTTGCCACAGGTTTTTAGCACCCATTCTTAAGAAGGAATTCTTAAGAAGGTGAATAGTAAATGACTAGGTGTGCCATGCACCACAGGCAAGGAATAGAAATATTAGGGAAAAAAAAATAAAACCAAAACAAATAGTGAAGGAATAATTTTTCTGCACATTAAACTCTATGTTGTAAGTATTACAACATAGCCATTTTAAAATTAATCAGTGTAAGAAAACTGAGAGTTGTGCTTATGCATGTCACATGATTTCTTTTCACTGGTCAAAAAGGCTGATAACTCTAATTTTGTAGAAAAAAGAACATATTTTTTCCCACTTTAGCAATTTAATATGTAAGAGAAGGGAATAAAACCACTTGAAAAAAAGGACCCATAGATTTTAGTTTTTCAAAGCAAATAAAGTTTGGTGAAGAAGAAAGGTGAGAAATAGAATCAAAGATGGTTTCAACTATTGCTTAAGTAATATAATCTTTCTAAACATATTTAAAACACTTGTTGCCATAACATCAAAGCAAATTGCATTTTAGAATGACCAGTCTAAAACAGGAATAGACTTTACGTATATGGAGGAAAGTTAGTAATGCTCTGCCAATTCAAGAACCTTTAAATCAATTTGTTTTAAAGGCACAGGTGATGTAAAAATGTATACAAATGACATGTAATAAATAGACTGAGTAGCACTACATTAATCTTATTTAAGGTTCTCTACATGAACCTACGTTGAGCTTTTGGCTTTATAAAATCATACAGAAGCACAGGGAGTTATGGGGAGAGTGACAAGTCTCATGAGTGAATCCTAGCTAGGCAGTGAGTTTGTGGAGGCTGTCTCTTTTTAAAACAAATTGCCATTGCATCCATTTAAATCATGTACCTAGATCTATAATGAGGATAATGTGTGAGATTTATATAGTGTTCTTTATTCACAGGTTTCAGACCTTTGGATGAACAAATTTATCAACTGAAGATGGATTTCCCATCAAGAGATGAATTGAACATAACCTTTTCCAAGGATTCTGATACAAAACAGATGTCTTAGAGAAAAATTCAAATATAGATAGGTATAATTTAGGAACTGTAGCTTCATGGTTTAATTGCATAGGATAGAAAAGTATAGAGCTTTTTCACAGGTTCTTGGTTTGTTTAGAGCTATTATAACAACTATCAACTAAATGTGAAAAACACATTCCATAATTAGACAAAACAAAATTTAAACCACCCATCACACTTCATGATTAGTGCCAACATTTAAAGTCACTGTGTTGCTGGAAGGAAAACACATGGTGAAAGCATGAATCTCCTTTCCTCTTCTTTTGATGATAATGCTGCACTTAAAATTTAGCTGTAAAAGCAGGTTTGTTTTCCTATCAGAATTCAAATGCATTTCTCAAATCATCTGGTTTATCTCCTTCATGATCACTGGCAAAAGGAAAACTACTCAAAGCCAACAACAAAATTAGCTCTAATCACATGTTCTTTAATACCAACAAAGCAGTTCCTCTCCATTGTACCACCTAACACATCTCATTCCTATTTTGTACAGCAGTCAAAGTGAAACAGGAGCTTTGCTGACCAATAATTCTGTCTGTGTGTGGGACAGCATGAGATCTGCTCACACTTGCAGATCAAGAGCAGACTCATTTGTAAGTAAGAGAGCAATAATCCATTACTAGACAAACAGCAGTGAATACTGGCTTTCAAAAGCCGGGACAAGTGGCTGTCCTCGAGTTAGGAGTGCTCCTCAAAACACCCCTCTTAAACTAAAATTAGTAAATTATATATTGCCTTCCATGAAAACTGAGAACTGTGCAAACCCAGTTACAGAGAATCATTGGCCCAGTAGTTATGACATGCTCTGTGTGTGTGTGCGTGTATGTGTGTGTGTGTGAAGGGTTGTTTCCAGACATCTGTAGGAAGCTATTGAGTGTTATTCACAGCATTTTTGAAATCTGGATCAGAATGAATGCCTGTCAATGCCTTTGATAAAAGGCAGGAAACTCCCATTCATCACTCAGCCAGCTGCTGTTGGTACCAGCTCATTTGCTGCTTCCTTTTTCCCCTTCAGGAGACTTCTTGGGAGCAGAGTACACACTTTGCCTTTGTGAAGAACAATAGGTTGAAATAGAGCAAAAGACAAGCTAAACAAGAGTCTGGTTTTGTTGTTTGGTTAGTTCAAAAGAGGGAAAATGCTAGAAATCATACTGTATTTTATTGCACATAATTTCTGAAGAACAGTTCTGCTGCTGTTTCAGCTACTGATGCAAGCATTGCTCCCGCCATCCTCTTGAGCCTGGCACAGGCATGGCAGCAGGAGATGTCAGCAGTTAACTTCCATGGGGAAAGGGTTAATCCTAGACTTACAAAGCTCCTTGGAAAGAAATCATAATAACAAATAATAAAACTCGGGCAAGGGGGAAGGCAACATCATCTTCAGGACTAAAGGGAACATATAATTTCTTCAGCCATGAATTTTTAAGAAGAGAACTTTAGAAGGAATGAAAATATAATTAAATACAAGGTGACATTTTCCCTCAGGCAGGAAAATAGAAAATAACAATAATCCCCTTTATGTGATCACCCTTGTCTTATTAAATTTCAGGAGAGTACTTCACTGAGATCCCTTACAGCTGAAGACTAAACAAGTGAGATTGGTCAGGCACAATGCACTCTTCCCTCTCAGAGCACTCCCACATTAAATAATCAGCTCATTTAAACATTCAGACATGATGGTTTTCAATATGTTTATTGATTTCTCTGATAAAAATGTGTTTATGTAAAATATCTCCAACAAATAGTCATTTTCTTAAGTGTGTACTATTGCAAGAAAAGAAAAGCAAATTGTAGAACCACATGTATACACATTCTTCATAGTTATAGAATGTTGATTATTGCTAAGAATCAGAATTTAAAAATTAATCTATAAATTGCTTTGCTAAGAAAACTGCTGATAGGGAATATACTGAAGGAGCAGACTGTGTCAGGATAACTTCTTTAATAGTTTATGCTGGTTTTCTTTTTATTTAAGGCAAGATTCCTAACACTGAACTCAAGATAATTAAAATATACTATTAAGTATCCATAAAATCAATGGAGAAGCAAAGGGGAAAGTTGACCTGGTCCAAGACAGTGTCCAAGACAGTTTGGATTAATTGGCTTCAAGAAAGGTCTAATCCTTACTGTGGCCTACAGAGAGAAACAAGGTGATTAACTTAGAAAAGACCACAGCCAATATTTAAGTGGCTTTGATAGTCAGTGGCTTTCAAGAAACAGCAGGAGGAAAAAAAATGTATCTATTTGTGCCTGAAAAATAAATGATTTGTGTTAGAGGTATGTGTCTGAGGCCATTACTGATGGAAGCAGCAAGCACTCTTGGAGGTGTAAGGTAAATAATATGTTTCATGTTAACTAATAGATCTTAATGGCAAACTGAAGAAAAACAGAATTGTTATAAGTTTTTCTGGGACAACATACACCAGTCATTTAGGCAGATGGAGGTGACTAGAATATGGCACTGACCAATGTTAAAAATCCACCTGTAGTGCACATATGACAGGAAAACCACTATCTAGGAGCAAAGAAGGATAAACCTGTGTCTTTAAGCCACAGAAAATTCATCTGGACTAATGCAGTGAAAGAAAAATGGACAAATTGTTATCCTTAACATTTTTCAGAGGCAGTAAAAAAAAAAAAATCATAGAATCATAGGGTGGGAAAGTCCTTCAAGATCATCAAGTCTAACCTTTGGTCAACACCAACCACAGTACTAAGTTCCACATCCAGTGGAACTTGATCACCTCCAGGGACGGTGACACCACCACCTTCCTAGGGAGTCCATTTCAAAACTTGACAGCCCTCTTTGAGAAGAAATTCTTCCTGGGAATTCATTCCACATTAATCCATCATGTCAATATTTCTAAAGATCTAAGGATTTCAAACAACAAATTATAGTGCCAGCATATGCTTCTGTTTTCTCTTGCTAAAATGTTATTGTCCTTAGTCACCAAATACATAAATGTGAACAAACTTAAAAAATCAAGAGATAATTTCACAAGTGTATTAAACAAAATCAGAATTTCCATGCTATAAAAATTGAGATAATAGCTAATTATTTCTGGCTCCTTCAGTAGAACTATCCAGCTGCGCATTTTAAGGTACTGGTGGACAGCACAGCTGCATTTTGTAACCCATGACGTAAGAGGAAGAAATCTAGTTTGACTCAAATATTTTAATTTCTTTTTCGGCTTTGTCAATGTCAATGGTGTTAGAATTTGTTTTTGTCCCCATAGCTAAATATCCCAATTTCTATCTGCACTTCAAAATCACAAGCTACTTCTTTCAACTTCCTTCATGTCAAAATCTCCATTTCCCCTTTCAACCAGCTGCAAAAATGTCTAATGCCTCAAAATAAAACTGTTTTGATGTTAAAAACACTGTTGAGTGAAACCAAACAAGGGATATTTCCAATGCTCAGTAGAGTTCATTGCTGCAGTAATGCAGGGGTCACTGGATGAGCATTAGGAAAGAATCAAACCTGTCACAGCATAGTGATATCTTTTTCTTTTTAATAAGGTTGTTGCATTAGGAAATAACACGGCATGTCTTGACTCAAGTCTTAACACATTAACCAGAAGATGTTGTAGTCCTCTGTATGCCTCGTGGGACTTGACATAATATTTGAATAGTGAGGCACAATATGCTGTCAGGAATTTGTCATTCTGGGGTATATTAGTTGCATGTATTTGCACCAAAGTATTTCTGATCTTTTGTAATTTCTGGGTTTATATCACTGTCTGGCACCTTATATATTCACAGTCATATACATATATATTTGTATATGTGCATAAACCTGTGATAGATGTTTGAAGTGCTATTTAAAAAAAAAAAAAAAACAAACAAAACCCAACAATTTAGAATATAGGCATAATTCCTGGTTTTAGCAATTAATTAACCTCTGTAGGCTGCCAGGTGCCTGCCAAGCCACTCTCCTCAGGTCTTCTCACCAGGACTAGAGGGGAAAATACAATGAAAAAACTCTCAGGAAAGATAAAGAGCGAGAGATTATTCACTAATTATTGCTGAAAGAAAACCAGACTTGAATCAGGGAAATTAACTTAATTTAATGCCATTTGAAAACCGAGTAGGATAGCTAGAAACAAAACCAAAACTAAACTTACCTTCCTTCCAATACCCCCTTAGTCCCAGGTCTGCTTCCTCCTACTGCCCTCGAGTGTCCCAGGGGGATGAGCAATGAAGCTTATGGTCAGAAACTCCTCTCTCACTGCTGGGCTCAGCTTTGGCCACCAGTGGACCTGTGTCAGAGCTGGCTGTAAGTGGCTTTGTCTGACACTGGGGAGCTCCTGGGCCCTCCTCACAGCACCCAGCCCTGCACTGTCCCTGCTACCAAAATCTGCCATGTAAACCCAATAAAGTAGCTATGCCAGATTTATTTGCTTTTGATCTGGAGAATGCAACTGCAAGAAAAAAAAAAAACAAACCAACACAAACTTCAGTCCCTGAAATTATCCATTCATTAATTCATTTCTTCACTGAAATAGCAAACAAGTATATGGCCAAACTTTTGGTACCAAGACAATAACATATACAATAAACTATCACATTGTCATCAAGCAGTAATGAAGTCCAGATCTTATTGATATTAGATGGGTTTATATTACACAATAAATATTGTGCATCCAGTCTCCCAGCTAAAGATGGATGCAGAGTATGTGCAAGTTTAGCTATTTTTAAATTCAAACACCTTCATTTTATTAGTTGAGAAATTTACCTTGGGCAGGACCATGACTTAAGCAAGACAAAACAAATAAAATGTCTTAGATAAATTTAGATACAACATCTCCTCTGTCTTCTGAGGTACCCTAGTGGTATTGCTTCTTTTCTTCATTGGTCATTACTTTGGGCAATGATTTTTAAAAAAGCTCTGCCTGAATATTATAGAAAAACTTGGTCATCCTAGTGAAATCCATACTGTACTTACTTGTCCTGGTAAACTAATTTGAGACAAGTTTTTTCCCTAGTCACTCCATATGACTATTTATCATCCTTACTGTAATAATCTTTGAGGAAAAACTAGAACAAAAAGGTTCTTAAACTGGATTTAATCAACCGTACCAAGGAGCAAATTGTAGCAGTTTTGGTTCACAAATACTGAGAAGCAATGAGAAATAGTTTCAGAGAAAAAGTGTCCTTTCATTTTTATGAACTTGGTGCTTATCAACACTTCATGAACTTTTGTAATGGATTTTTATGGTCAGCTACAAGAATACAATTCCAAGGAGAACCCTGATAACATTTCTGAATGCTCTAAATACATTCAGATCATGTAAGCTGACCTGACACCCAGGGAGAGCACCGCAGGATAGAAGGGTCTGGATAATGGCAGCAGATAAGGGTACAGTATTTATATGGTGATCTTCCCATTCTCTTTCTACTATGCAGAGAGAGATTGTTCTCCTGTGGCTTCAGTGATAGACTAACAGGTTCTCTGCAATCAAGTGCTTTTATTTAAACAGTCTCTTCTCTCCTGAGCTTTGCTGAATGTGTCTGAATTTCACCCTTATATAGAAAGACAGTACAAAGATTATCTATCCTTTACTGATATACCTCTTGAAAAACTATAGCTTAAAGAAATCAGCATGTTTGAATCTCTCTGCCTATCATAGAATATGCTGAGTTAGAAGAGGCCCACAAGGATCATCAAAGTCCAACTCCTGGCCCTGCACAGGAAGCCAAGAGTCACACCCTGTGCCTGAAAGCATTGTTCAAATGCTTCTTGAACTCTGTCAGGTTTGGTGCTGTGATCACTTCTCTGGAGAGCCTGTTCAAGTGCCTGACTATCCTCTGGGTGAAGAATCTTTTCCTAATGCCCAACCTAAACTTTCCCTAACACAGCTTAATACCATTCCTTTGGGTCCTGTCACTGGTCACCAGAGAGAAGAGGTCAGTGCTTGCTGCTCTGTTTCCCCTTTTGAGGAAGTCGTAACTGCAGTGAGGTCTCCCCTCAAACTCCTCTTCTCCAGACCAAAAAGACCAAGTGGCCTCAGCCAAGCCTCATGTGGCTTCCCCTCTAGACCCTTCATTACAGAAGGGCCTAGATTTAGTTTAGGTTCAAAGACATTTAGTTTAGGTACAAAAGAGCAGATGACCAACAAATAAAATGGGGACCTGCCAAGTGACACTCCAAATATTTAGGTTTTGAGGCAAAGCACTTCCTTACCTTCAAATATACTGTTTAGCTTGAGTCATTCCAAATGATGCTAATTATACCTCAAAGATGTTGCTGAACTAGAGCCTTATTGCAGTGTTCTGCTGCACATGCCAGGCTTATTGGAGAGTGACAGAATGAAATGACAGAAAGTGACAAAAATGAGAAAATTACCAGTATTTGACTTGCTGCCGAGGTCACCTTAGCTACTTTGATGTGGTTTCAGTTCAAGTGGATTGACAAGTCCCACTGTTTTCCTCATAAACTGCATTATAGAAGTTTGTTCCATTCACATCACCACACTCATGATGGATGATACAACACTATACAGGCAGAAATGCCCTGATGTCTCTCAAGTTCAGATCAGTTGCCCATGCAGAAAACTCAGGCCAGTCACAGAACTCTGTGAGGCTGCCTATCCTTCCAACCTGTCTGGAATGCCTTGAAATTGCCTGAGAGGTGGCCCTGTAGATAGTCTGTGCATGGGAGCAGCAGTATTCACACAGCCTGATGCTCTTTCAGCTGCTCTTGTGCCTGCACAGCAGCTGATGTGTTGATGTGGATGAAGAGATCAGTAGTCAGGCTGAAAACAATAATTACTTCAAAGTAAGAATGACAGGAAAAGTGAAAGCAAGAAAAAGCTGTACATATGTTTTTTTGTCTTTTAAATACAAGTGGCATAAATGACAAAATACTACTCCAAAAAATCTATTGTCAGGTTGTAGAACTCATTTAAAAAATATTCAATATAATGACTCAGGATATGCATTTAATCAGCTTTATTCTACTCTATCCTTACACATTACAGGTGCAACGGACATACTCAAAGTGAAGAAATTGCAGCTGTGAGTGTTGTCAGTTGTGGATTGTATGTGTTTGAAGTAAGTATCAGATGATTCATCTCTTGATCATTTTCCCTAATTTCCTCAATGGACCATGAGGATGTTATCAAAGGCACTTTCTACACATAGTTTTAGTCAGTTATGAAATTAGCATCCCTGGCATCTTACTACTTCTACATAGATGTTTCTGAAGCCACAGTTAAAATAAAGTTAGTGCAAAACCGATCATCTCTGTTTAAAGTTAAGGACAGCTATATATACAACTGTCACCTGAGCATTACCACCCTGGCACTGAATACTATGGGTTCATGGAAAAACTGACAAATCACAGAATCAGTCAAGTTGGGAAAGACCTCAAAGATTGTCAAATCCAACCTTTGACTGATCCATACCTTGTTGACTAGACTATGGCACTAAGTGCTACGTCCAGTCATTTCTTCTACACCTCACAGGATGGTGATGTCACCACCTCCCTCTGCAGTCCATTCCAATGCTTGACAACCCTTTCCATGAAGAAATTCTTCCTGATGTCCAATCTGAGCATCGCCTGGCACAGTTTGACCCTATGTCCTCTCATACTGCCACTGGTTGCCTCGGAGAAGAGGCTGATCTCCACCTGGCTACACACTGCTTTCAAGCACTTTTAGAGAGTGATAAACTCTCCCCTGAACCTCCTTTTCTCCAGGCCACACAACTCCAGATCCTTCAGCTGTTCTTCATATGATTTACAAAACAAAAGGTTTTTGTTTGTGCATATGACAGTTAGTCCTTTTCCCAGTGATTTTTATTTTACACTGAGATTGTTTTTGGGTGGAATTCTTCAGGATGACTCAGAACTCCCTTAGGTCAGTGCTGCAATTTGCAATTAAGTTCCCTTTTCATTCTTTCTTTTTGTCCCCTTTGCCATGTACATTTCCAGGAGCATGGAAGATTCAGCAATGCCCACACAGAGTGAACACACACACACATAAAATATTTCCCGTGCCTTAAGTTTCCCATCAATTGTAGTAGCAAAAATAATATGTTTAGTCATCTCAGGAGCAGTGAATAAAAAAAGAATCCATGGGATCCGGGGAGATCCACAATTAGATGGCTTATGAAAAGCAGGATCAAAACTTTACATCTGTGTATTTGTCTTAAACCCTTTAGATAAATTATATTTATTTACACATTTTTTAAAATTTTTCTTTATTGTCCTTCAAAAAAAAAAAAGAATCCTAACAGCTAAGATGCTTACTCAGTGACCTGGTTCCTGGTAAAGAAAATAAACAAACAATTGAAAACAAAACCCAAACAAACATTATTTACTTCTTGGCCTAAGCCTAAAACAAGGCTTTTTTCTATGAATCCATCTTTTTTCAAGAGAGTATATATACAAAAGAGTACAGCATTTCAGGAGACTATTCATGTGGAATGCTACCGAGTAGCAATAAACCTTAAAAAAGGAAGCATTAAAGCATATTTTAAAGATCTTTCCAGTGAAATGTGATGAGGTTAGAAGCATCAGCTCATATACAAACCACCTGTCTCCTGGCACTTCTATCACAGTTTCTGATTTAATGCTGAGGTTTTGTTACCTGATGTGTCAAATGAGTTTTTACTCTGACACATGGAAAAATATTGCTAAATATATTCTTTCAAAAATCAATGTATTCAAACACCATAAAAAAATGTTTGTAGACCTGCAAAGGGTATTAATGAGAGATACATTGAGAGATTAAAGGAATTCTTTTTCTGTGGATGGTTCTTTAGATTTTTCTTCACTTCAGTAAACTGGGGCTGCATTATTTCAACACTACGGGATCTTATCCACACTGAGCCTAAACTGGCACAGTGCCACTAACTCCAGCACAGATAAGCACATTTATTTATGCTTCTTGAGACTCTGGACAGTTGCTGTTTATACATTGATTGCCGGGGACAGGATTTTATTTCCTTCCCATTCCTCTTATGCACAACATCGTGATGCATATGTAGGATGCCTAGAGTGTGATCTCTTATGAAGAGGATCTTTTCTCCTGCTTTATTAATCTTTCTCAGGAATGTGTACCTGGAGAGAAGAAATGCTTTTCTTCAGCCACAGATACATAAGTCTTTGAAATTTAGTCTTTAGAGAAAATCCTTTTTGTATTGTACAGAGTCATACTGTGAGTAACAAAGTCCATAAATAAAAGAGTGCCACAGAGCTCACGGGTTATCTGTTTAACAACGACAGCTTTGTTCTTCTTTCTAATTTAACACATTTTCGTATGCTATGATTCTGTGATTTAATCATTCTTAACAATAGATTAAAATGATTCCCACTGAGATTTGAAAAGCAAGAGCAGCCAGAACACAGACCTAAATCAATGTGTGCCCTGCAAGTGGGTTGAAAATTAGAAAAGGTTGGATCCTTTATTTGATTGCATGAAAATAAAATTAAAAGTGGTAGGAAATCTCTAGCTTCTACATGTTTTCTGGAATACGTTTACAAAATAAAGGTCTATTGACAGCAGTGAGAATTTAGTCATTGAGTTGAGTTAGATTAGATTATACCTTATGGAAATTTTTTAATTGAAGAGGAAAAAAAATCCTTCTGTTTATTTTAACTGAGTATGATGAGGTTCTTCATTAATTTTATTTAATACTTTGGCTTTACTACACACTTCATTTATATTAGGCTAATTTATCAATAAAATTAAATAATTGTAGGAAAAAAATCTGAATTCACTCTATAATCCTTCATCAAGCTGTAAAATTTAATTTGAAGGTATGTTTTTACCTATAATTAAAACCTATACCAGGTGCTAAGCATTTATTTAAACATTTCACTAAAGGAAATCTAGACAGTTTGCTGATTCTGTCCTCAAAACAGAGTTTTCCATGGAAACAGCTTAGGGAAAGAAACACCTGTTGGAGGGCTGTGATCACTTAGAGCTGACAGATGAAACAGCAAAGTTCTAAAACAGCAAAGGAGCTATTGCCAATCACTCAGCAGCTCAAGACAAGCAGAACTAAAAGCTCTGTAAGGCAGGAGGAAAATTTGTCAGTCCTCTGGCTTTGTCCATGACATTTCTTTAACAATGTTTGGCACTTGCTTTCTGGAGCAGTGTTTATTCCTGGAGGGCTACTGCAGCCTCTCCTTACTTCTTGGATCCTGTATGGAAGACATGGATGAGTAGCTATTGCTTTTGGGAAAAGATAAAGTAGAGAATAATTAAAAAAAAAAAAAAAAAAAAGAAAAAAAACAACAAAAAACCCCAGACAAATATTTGGTCAAAGGATGACCCTCCCTCCTATTGTTGCTCTTCCTGATAGTAGAACGGGGAGATCCTGCAGCCCAGTATAAGGTATTCAGTGAATTGGACAAGTAACAAGTTCAGGGTTTGAGAGGCATGAAATAGAATGAAACCCAGTGCAAAATATTCTGAAATACTTAAAAATATTTTTAAATACCAAAGAAAAGGTATTTTACTTTTAAAAATTAAACTTATAATGAATATGTGTGGGTGATTTAGTCTCATTATGTTTTCAAACGTAATGTTTCATTTACAGATTTCAGGGATTTGAATGAAGATTGGAGAGGGAGGGAAAGCAATGGGCAGGTAACTGTGGTGATAGTCCATTTCTGCTGACATTACAGTTAGTAAGACATCAGTGAGAAATTGTACCTGACATTATTGATGAAACAAGGAAAATGACAAAAAAATTCCAATAACTCTTTCATTTATTTAATAGATTCATAGACTTCTCAGGGCAGAGGGGGACTATTATGATCATATCATCTGCCTGCTTCTATTACTCAGGTCATACAACTTTCTTATTTAACTTCTGTGGCTGAACTGAAACACAAATTGTTCTAATATTTTTAAATGTGAATTATTCCTAATCAGAATATATCTGTCTACAACTTTCATATGCCATCAGTCATTATGCATTTTCCTGCTATATTTGAGAATCTTCTCAATAAATTTTTATTCATTGTATCATTTCCTATCAACTGTAATCAAGTCACGTTTAATGAATGGTAGAATCAATGTGTAGTTCATGAATTCTGATTTATGCTGTGGAGATTTTACATATGGACAAATTTTACCTGACTATTAGGTTTTTCTGCTTTTCTCTAATAACATTTGTTTTACTAACTCAGTTTTAAGGAAAAATTCTGAGGAAAGGGCACAGAACAAAAACTAACAAACTGGGAAACCATTTTAAAATGGGAACAAACTAATAGAGCAGAAACTAAGAGAAATCTGTTTGTGCAGACTGTAAAATTAACAACAGATCCACTAGTCTAAACTGCCTGGTGATCTCATCAGTCAGTCAGTTTCAAGAAGTAACTCTAAGTATTGGATTCTCACTGTGAAAATCTCCTGTTCCCCCATACATTGCTGGAAGGACAACCTGCTTATGAACAGATAAGCAGCTTAATGTCAGAAAATTGTCTCCTTGTTTAGACAACTGTGGAAAAGCCATGAAGCATCTGTACAGAAACAGCACCCAGTTGTTAACCAGATTGATCCCATTTGTCTGGGACAATCCAGACAACCAGGAACAGCATGAAGGGATGTGCAGGGATGACCAGGGCAGAGTCACAGCAGCTGTACCCAAGAGCATTTGGTTTGTGCAGGGAGCTCTTGTGGGACACAAGACCCTCAAAGAGCCCCATAGGAACACCACAGTCGTGTTAGTGTGGTGTGGCTTGCTTGGCCAAACAGTGGGAAAGAGGAGAAAAGCAAGAAATCACATCCCTGGGAGAGGCAAGGTATGTAGGTGTGTATTTGGCTTTGTGTTTGGGGGCAGTTGCATCTGTAGCATCAGTGAATCCATTAACTGCTCTGATCCTGCCATAACTTCATTATCGTTGACTGCTTTTAAAAGGCTGTGTGCATAAGAAATTTAAAGGTATGTCCAGAGTTTGCATTTCCCTCCCTGCAACACTCTCAATCACTCCCAAACAGCAAATATGGGCAAGAACAGATACAGCTCTGCTGTACTAAGTAAATTAGTAGAGAATGAGCAGAATGTCATTACGCACAGTCAAAGGATGTGAAAAAACAGGCAGAAAATTTTAGAAGAGACATTCCATGCTCAAAGGAGATTCTAGGTACATTGCACCTCTCCTTGTGGACTCTCAGAAAGAACACCAGTGCCTGTATAAGGCATTTTAGTGAGGAGAGAGAATTGGTGGGACATCCTTTCACAGAGCAAGGAAAGCTTGAGAGCACAAAGGTCTACTCTGCTGACGATCCAGGTGGTCATGTGAAGACCTATGAGCATTATAGACACAATTCTTAACATTTCCTTGTCTAAATTCATAATTCAAGCTCCTTGAATCCCTCACAGTCCTTTAATAAATCCTCTGCAATTTAACAATACCATTTGTGAACTCTAGATTTCAGAATAGCATCCACCTGGGAGAATTACGGAGGCAGCGAAATTCATTTCTACTCAATATTCTCATGTTTATGTCTCACATTTGCCTTTTTGATGTGAAATTTTATTGAGCGTTCATGCTTGGTGTGACTTGTTGCACCTTTCTAAAAGCAGCTGCCCTTCAAGACAACACTTGTAGTTGC
>JAWWMO010000001.1:12892646-12906298 GCA_035047845.1 Dendrocincla fuliginosa
GAGACAGCCCTAAAAATTATGAAGTTAGAAGAAAAGAATACAAAATTGAAGAGGCTGTATACATTCATTGATAAATATTACCATATAGGTGTCATAAAGGTTTAACAGAAGTAAAGGTAAAGGAAGGAAAAAAATGCACTTGGAAAAAATAAGACCTGTCTCACAGTAATCTAGAAAGACAGTGTGGCATCATAACAACTTTTTAATGCAGGCATGATATTAGCCCAGTCTGATGCTGACATCTGCATGTGTAAAACAAAATGAAAATTAATTTCTGTACAAATTAGAACTGCTGAAATTCATGACCACAGTATAGAAAATATCAAGAAAATGCAAATTACAAGATTATGGACCTAAATATGACAAATATTTTTCTTTGAAATATGTTCATCTATATCTTACAGTTTTACTTGAGCAAAATTAAAAGAAACAAACGTACTAGATGTTATACTGAATATATATACACAAATTTCTTCATGTGGTAAATGACCAAGGATATCACATCCATAATTTCTCTAAATCATATTCTTTGTAACTTAAATTTTAGAACTTTGTGTACGTTACTGAGAAAAAACTCATTTTATCTCAGTTCCTAAAGGTGAAAAAACTCCAACATGTATCAGCAAGTGTAATCTAAAGCTGTAAATGGTTATTAAAAGAGCTTCAGCATTCATTTCTGCACTTAGGGAAGGAGAGAGAGCACCATGCAAGCTTCAGACACCTTGGTGAATTAACTGAAGTAACATGATGTTGGCTGTTCATTTTCTTTCCTTGCAGGTAGAAACATATTCCTCACAGATACACTTTAAAGTTCACAGAGTCACTTGTCTCACAACTGAACTAGGGAGAAACATTCCTGGAGGCTCTAGTCCAGTGCTCACCTTGATGAAATTGAGACTATGGGCTACAGCAGGAGACTCACAGAATCACAATTTTTTTTAGGTTTGAAAAGATGTCCAGGATCTTAGAGTTCAACCTTTGACCTGTCACCACCCTATCAATTAGACCATGGCACTAAGTGCCACTTCTAGTCATTTCTTGAACATCTGCAGGTGCTATTAAAAAAACCCCACAGACCTTTCTGGGAAGAAATTCTTCATGATGTCCAACCTGAACATCCCCTGGCCCAGCTTGAGTGCCCTCTTGTCCTCTCATTTGTTACCTGGGGCAGGAGCCCAATCCCCACCTGGGTACACCCTTCAGGTAGTTGTAGAGAGCAATAAGATCTCCCCTGAGTCTCCTTTTCTCCAGGCTAAACACCCCCAGCTCTCTCAGTTGCTCTTCACAGAACTTTTTCTTAGACCTTTTCCAAGCTTCATTGCCCTTCTCTGGGCACCATCAGATAAGGGATGTTGGAAATGGTGTAAAACAAGTTTTCAATCCATTCTGTTTCAAAGCTCAGTATTGCAAGCTCTTAAAGTTGTGATACACGTATCTAAAGGACTGCTTGTCAATCACATATCACTTCTTAAACTTTGTTTTCATTTCAGTGTTGAAATTCTAAAATTGTATTTAGGATGAGCACTGGCATTTAGCAGCTGCAAGCTGTTAACATATGATCTCTTCCTGCTGTAAAAGCAGCGTCCTACAGAAGTGCTTGCAAAATGCATAGACCAAATCAGTTAAACAAAACATTCAATACATTTCTCAAACATTAGGGGAAAAAACACATGCAAGAAATGGTAAGATTACTTCTATATATATTTTATTGCTAAAAATATTCCCCAAAGCACTTCTGCAAATTGCTCACAAGCAGTTCTTTGAAAATATCCATTGCTACCGGCATTGGTTGATTTTGAGCAAATATCTCTTTAGTTACCCAGCGGGAGAATATGGAAAAGATGGTGCCAGACTATTCTCCAAGGTTCCAACAAAGAAATTGTGCAACAGGCACAAGTTACAATGCAGGATATTCTGATTAAACATATGAATTTTTACATGTTGACTGTAGTTCAACACTGAATATTGAATGAGCTGTGCAGTGACACTGGCTGGTAATGTGAGCAGGAACTATCCAGCTCATTTACCTAGGTATAGTGAAATTACTGGGAATGTCAGAAAAGAGTGAAGCAATGTTGCTGAGGCATGAGAAAAAAGGCAAGGGAGAAGATACTTTGAATGATGGGATGCAGAAGAAAGTATCATCAAAGAAAAAGAAAATAAAAGCAAAAGTCAAAGAAAAGGATAAAATATAAAGGGAAATTTTAGACAATTGCAATCAAATAAAAAAAAATATAAGAAATTGAGGCATTTACTGACGGTACTAACTGATTATGTTAGAAATCAAAATGTGTTAAAACAGCTACAGTAATTTGTTAAAGATGAGATCTCAAATCAAGTGGAATGTGGCCTTATGACCACTAAAATGACAGGTGTATTGACTCTGTCTTTGAGATGGAATAGAGATATGTCTGCAATGCACAAATACAGGCTGTTCTGACTGGGATCTTGTAGAGCTACAAGACTGTTTGCAGGCTGTTCTTATGTAAAGCTGATATTATACACTAGCCTGTTTACTTTTAATTTGATTTAACATTAAGCACACAATGAAAATATCAATTATATATTCCATTTAAATGGCACTATCAAACTGATGAAAAGCTGAAATATGAATGTGTGCTTTGGCTTCTATATATGACAAGAAAATGCATCTGCCTGATTTAAGGAAAGAAGAGTATGTTTTCAAGTCTCCATTTGCCAGTCTTTTTCAATAAAATTGTCTGTAAGGCCCAAAGTCTTCCCCTACCACTGTCAATGGAATTTTTGAATATTTATTTCAAGATGTAAAAGCAAAGTCCTTGCTCTGCAAAATGAGCTCTCTGTAATGTTATTTCAAAAGATCCTTACATTTGGCCAAATGTGAAGTCCTGCATAATTTGCATCAGTTATTGTGCAGACTTAGGCAGGTTAGAAAATTACACTGCCACTTTGCTTGTTATGTCCTAAGTGATTTACTGTCAATACTGCTCAGAAATAACGAGTAATAATTCTCACACTGTAATTTAACTGTAACCAAAGCTAACTGAATATTTACATAGTTGATCTATTTCATTTTCACATTATTTTTAGCTGAGACACCACTCCAGGGTGTTAAATATCTACTTCAACATAAAACATTGTTGGATTATTTTTTATTTTTTAAAATGAATTCCATGTGCCATGCATCTGACAAGGTGAGTCTGTTTTTCATTTCTGAAACCGACCTGTGGAACACAGCTCAAGTATTGTGGGAATTTCTTGAATCAAATTTACTATTAGAAGTTTATGTTGATTCACCAGAATTTTATTCTCTTTAAGTTGTCTAATATCTTTCTAATTTCTTTTCCATGAAAAGGTGATTAGGATTGAAATATAGCTGATTTAAGGTTCAATTTTTCCATCACAAAGTCCCTACAGTAGCTTCTGAAAGCTTCAGTGATGTAATGAGGGTACAGTACCCATATGTCCTTACCCCTGTAATAAATTACTCTCTATTTTACAGTAAGAGAAGTGTTTTTTCCCCTACCTCTTTTCTTCCCTGGTTTTACTGATTCACAAAGTAACATGTTCACCAAAATGCATTCTTCCTCTATGCAGATCTTGACCTTATTCCAAGCTTAAATCGAGCTACTCAGCATCTGCAGTCACAATAGACCCATAACTTCTTCTCTGTTCTGTTGCTACATAAAAACTGGGGTTTAGTGAATCACTCATCCTTCCTTAGCAGAATCTATCTCATGAATGAAAAACACCCCTCTTAATTTCAGCTGCCCCTGAAGCTCTCTGTTGAAGCATCCTCTGTCCTGCTGAAGTGCCTCCTTCTGTAAAACTTCTTTCTCCTTCATAGGCATATATGTCCTTTTCTATCATGAAATGTAGGCCTACTCAAACACCCAGAAAGAAAAATTTCATCATGCATGATGTATTCCTTAAATCTATGGTTCATACTAAAAGGACTGTAAAAATAAGTTCTAATCATTAGTATTAGCATAATGCAATGTTATCTTCACTTGACCCAGCACTAACTTATATACTATTTTTTTCCCTTTTTAAAGTAACCCCTGGACTAAAGACTGAGAGAATGAACAGTAATGAGTCTGCTGTATTTCATTTCCCTAGAATTAGGACTCTCAGGCATGTTTTGAATGTTTTTCTCGTGTGGTCTTCTGACTGCTCCTTACCAGAAACAATAGAAAAACGAAAATATATTACACGTATGGTGCACTCTGAGCAAAGCCTACACTATTGTCATGGAATGAGTAGGGAAAACTTGCCCATTGCTGAAAAGGTTTTACTTATAAGTACTTTTCCATAACTGCTGAAATTGTGGTACTTCAAAACAGAGGGAGGGAGGGAACAAAACCCACTGTATTTCACAGTACTGTGAAAGCAAAGTACAAGAAGTGTTTGTGCCCATGTTTTAGTTGTCTTTATTTGAAGATGCACAAAAGTGGACCTTAAATCATTAGAGGGAAAAAAAAATACAGTGAGGAGGGGTATAAAAATGGCTAGTAAAGAAAAATATACTATCTAGTGTTAGAGCACAATGAAAGGAAGAAGCAGAGGATTATGTGTCAAAAAGCTTCAGAGTTCTTTGTAATTTCTTTATAACCTTTTGTGCCACTGTTTAAAGGAACAGATTTTCTTGTGATCTTTGCCTAGTATCTCACTAACACAACTACTGCAAGTTAAGTTAGGGTTTCAAGATCAATAGTTTCACAGATCCTCTCCCCGTTTCAAATAAAATAAAAAAAATAATAAAAAAAAAGTAAAAAAAAATCATAGCTTTCATCAATTAAGGAAACAGAAAATTTGTCTACAAGTTATTCTGCTGCAATATCAAATGGTATTTAAAAAAAGTTTTCTTCGTTTTCAGTCCCAAATTCATCAAACAGATACTCTTTTGAAGAGTACATTTCCTTTTATTCTCACAGCTCATCCGTGGATTTAAAATAATACAGAAATAAAGCTTTCTTGCAGTTCAGAAATTCTCTCATCTCTGTTTGAAATTACATAACTGCCTCAATCAAAAAGCCCTCTGGAAAATATGTGCCAAGAGATTTGTGTGTTTGCAGTTTTGGTGAATAGATCAAATGTGCCACTCGCTATATGTTTCTGAAATCTTCTTTCTTAGAAGAGAAGTCACAGCTTTCATAGTGCTCTTTTTTTACTGTGAACTAAAAAACGTAGCACCTCTCCAAACAACTCTGTAACCAACAGTCCCTATGCACTGAAAAACACAAACTAGTTTGAATGGGGCCAATTTATGGCTTTGTTATTATATGCCCTTTTTTTTTTTTGTCCTCATCTACATTCACCTTAGTGCTTCTAAATCATCATTGATTGGTGCTTTGAGGACTAAAAAAAAGCTAATGAAACTAAATTAACATTCACCTGATGAAAACCCAGACAAAATTACAATTGCTATTTACCCAGTATTGGGTCTTGCTAGAGGCAGTTCCTGCTTACTCAGATAATCAGTCTACTCTTAAAGCAGTTGTAATCCAGGAGGAACTTCTGATCCAAAGATATTATTCAATATGCTTAAGTTGTGCCGCAGCCTCCTTTATTATTCATGGCCACTACCTTGCTTTAGGCTTGATTTGTGGCTGTGCTCCAAGCCCAGAAAAAGCATCCAAGAAGGGAGTGTGAGGAGACAGTGTCTGAAGGTATCAGACAGGAGAGGAGAATCTGTAGCTGATACAAGGCATAATCAAGAAGTAGAAATGCACTTTCAGCAGAGGCGTTCAATGGAAGTGGCGCCAGGGTGTGAACAAAGGCAGCCAGGAGAATCTCCAAGAAGGAGAGAAGCCAAACCATCAGGATTCTTATTTCAGAAATGGGAAAAGGAAAGCAAAACCTGAAAATTCAGAAATTAAAAAGTGACACAGCGTCAGAATGCCTGTTTGATTTCTCTTAAACCTGCTGAGCTTCCCATATGGAAATCTCACTTATCTATGTCCATCAAATCCTATTCTTAGCTTGGTTAACTGCAAACCTGTGCCTAGATTAGAACAGGCCAGGAGGTCTTTGGGACAATAAAAACACTATATATTTAAACAACAACTGGCAAAACAAAGTGCCAGCCCTCTATAGTATTCTTAGTGGCTATATCCCTGTCCATGATCTTAAGCTCAACCCTTCCAGGTATTGCAAAGCATACCTAGATATAACATATAGTCATTGTTTCAAATGACAAGATTTCTGTATTTATTGTTTACTTTCTCATTCATACTCTCTGCAGCACACTGATGATTCTGTTACTGTTTCTTTTCTTCCACTGCAGCACAGAAGATATTTAATGATCCAATGAATAAAAAACAGTGAAGAATAATAGAGAACAATTATCCTGCTAAAGAACAGTATGAATTCCCTAGCAAGTCCTTCCTCCCCCCACTCACTTGTCTCCCTGAAATATATAATAAAATCTTTTATTCACTCAGGCAGAGTGAAGCAAAATGGAAAAGCTTTACTGAAAGCATCTAGATAACGTCTACTATTCTGCAAGAATAAGGCTTGTGAAATAGGCACCAGATATTTATACCCAAAGTACTCATCTTAACAGAAAGTAGGTCATGGCTAACGTAAAAGTGAATGCTTCAAAATAATCATTTTAAGAGGGTGTGACAGTAGAAGAAATTTAAATATATCAATTCTAAGCAGTTATAAAAATCCACTTGTCACCAAAAATGTTCTAATAAGCTGTCTGTACCTAATATTTTATTTAAAGGTTAGCATTCTCAATATCTAATGCAATTAATTTTCCAAGAATAAAACAGAGCTGTATATAGAACAGTTGGGGGGGGGGGAGTTTTGTTTATTGTGCCTGTCAGGAGATAAGCTAAGTATTCAGTCTTTTCCTGGGCATAGACAGAAGGGGAGCTTTTCCTATTTCTCCTTTCAAAAGCTTGTCTAAATTTATGCTCTTTTACAAAGCATTACAGAATGAAGATGATCACGAATGTTTTCAGAAGTATAATTTTAAAGATGAAGGTTGCCAGTTTAAAGTCGGAAGGCATTACCTAACTGAACAAACTGAGTAAAGAGCCAAACTAGCATCTTACAAGAACGAGTCAATTGAGTGTCTCTGATCTTTATTTATAAATTTTAACTATTTTCAGGTAACTTTTGTCACAGTGATTCAGGAGCATGCTTGGCAGCCAGGAGTGCGAATGGGGTGATTCTTGGGGCTGTCCTGTGCAGGGTCAGGTGCCGGACTCAGTGATACTTGTGGGTCCCTTCCAGCTCAGAATAGTTTATGATCCTATAACTCTGTTTCTATGACTGTAAAGCCAAAGTTTTCTAGTTTAATACTGAACATTCTAAAAAAAAATTACCAGGATTAATAAGCAAATATTTAAAAAAAAAAAAAAATCTCCAATTAAGGCAACAATATTCCTCATTTTTCATTTAGATATTTCTATCCTGTTTCCATATATTCAGGAAAATTTATTAGTATAAACATATATTAGAGAAAGAATTGGCTGATGCAGTTACTGAAAAAAATCACAAAACAGTGAGTGACTATTTTGTTGAAGCTGTACTTGTTATGCCTGATTAATAAGAATTCGTAGAGTTTCTTAATTGTACAGTTTTCATGTAGAATTATCAAACTGACAGACCCTTAGCAGCTTTTGAAAACTGCACCCAGTGTGCTTTTTACAGCTTCTTTTAACTCTGACTGGGACATGGCTCACTATTGTCTTGTTCACAAGGCTATGATTTGACTCACACATCATTAAAATAATATGTACCTGTGCTCTGATTTTGGATTACTTCAAAGCTCAACTACCAAAAAATTCATGGTCAGTTAGTTTAACTGGATGAATAACAGTTGGAAGTTGCATGTTTCCCACCTTTTGAAATTTTGTGTTTACATGAAATTAGAACCTCATAAATCAATTACAATACAGTAAATTAGTTCACCATTTCTTTCATTTAGTGGAAGAAGATATGCTATTTTCTTTTAAATTGGCTGGAAAGACCCCCAAAAAACATAATCTCAAATACTTAATTTCCTTCTGTAGGCTGGCAAATGCTGAAGAAACATAGAATTAAACCCCCTAATGAGATTTCAAGTCAGTACATATATTCTCTGGGACTTGTGAAGAACTGAAGATCCTTTGCTGTGTAAAGCCTCTACTCATGGGATGGATCCCTCATACCCATGCTGTTGGCTTTTTCCCTCATGGGTGTAGCCTTTCCTCTAATAATAATAATAATAAAAAAATATAAAAGACATTAAAGTTGAGAAAGGCACCTAATTTCTTACTCTTTAGAGGTATTCTTTACAGCTTTCTGAAATACTGTTTGTCACTTCTTTGTGTCATTTGGTTGATTTAAATTTTTCATACAGACAAAGCGTAATGCTTTTTTTGGTAAGCACAGGTGGAATTTGTGTTAATTTGTCTCATATTTCAGAACAAGTTTATTTCTGCAATTGGGAACTGTTGCACATGCAAACAAATACTGTACTCAGGGGGGATCTTAGAGTCCAAGACATCTGCTGAGCAACTGCTACACATAAACACTGATCAGTTAAGAGAATCTTAAGTCACACACAGGGTAACAGATGATCCAGAAAGTAAAAAAAACCAAAAAACAAAAACCAAAAAATACATGGTTAACAAACAACTTGAGGTATTCTCATACTTTCTCTTAAATTCAGCAATGTAATTCCTCCAGGGAATATTTGGCCAGAATGAAATACATATTCTTAAAAAGTACAGTGCAATAATCTGTGATTTTACATTATGGGCCTTTAGACACCTCGTCCTGCAAAAACTGCAGTTTCTGTAATAAATTTTAGAGGGACTTTACTTATGGAGAAAGAAGGTTTACTCAGAGGGATCCATCACTGACACTTGACATCATTGTTCAAGTGGAAAATGGTAAGTGGCTACTCTTTTCCCTTAATCCCTGTTGTTCACCATCTACGTTTTTTGCTCCTCTAAAATATAACAGCCTTCAAGAGATGCATCCATATGTTCAAAAGTTTCATTCAAATTCATGTTCATTCAATATCTTGTATTCATACATAAAAACTAAGCTAAGTTGCAGGGTTGCTGGCACAGACTAATACAAACATAAAAAACAAAACCAAAAACAAGCATACAAATCCAACCAGCAAAAGAATCGCAGCCATTCCGGTTGAGCTGAACTTAGAATAAGCCAAAGTAGCTTTCACTGTATTTTAGAGAAGAAGAAACACTCTTTTTAGCAGGCCCTTTACTGCTAACAATTCCTAATTTTTTTCTACCTTTATTTTAACAGATCAGGTTCTGAAGGGATTCCAGTATTCCCTGAAAACTTGCATTACCTATGCACAGAAATCACTCTACAAACCCAGATTCCTCAGAAGACTTTGTGCTTTAATTTTTCATCTGGTGCCTAGAGCAACACAGCAGAAACAAGGCAAGCACATAAAAGTCTGATTGTTTTGGGTTTCTTTATTTTATTTTCCCATATTCATTATTTAAGTTAAACAAAAACATAGAAAAATAGGTCAGAAATTATATCTCAGAAACTTTTATTAGAATTTTGTTCTAATTCAAAATTAAATTGCTTAATGTAAACCACAACAAAGTTTGGGCAGGTTAAATATGTGTTGTTCATGAGTCATTTTTCCAGAATACAGGTAGTATCATAGGATGTCCTACTATGTCATACTGAAAGACAGTAGGTTTAAATTAGATACTAGGGAAAAAGATTCTTTACTATGAGGGTGGTGAAGCACAGGACCAGGTTGCCTAGAGAAGCTGTGGCTGTCACATCCCTGGAGGTGTTCAGTGCCAGGTGGGATGGAGCTCTGAGCACCGTGGTCTAGTCAAAGATCTCTCTGTCTCCATCAGGGGTATTGGAACTAGATGACCTTTAAGATCCCTTCCAACCCAGCCATTCTATGATTTTATAATTTGTCAAAGAAGACAACAAACTGTCCCATTCTAAAATAAATAATGTGGCTATATAGCTTGGACCCTAAAAGCCAACACTATTATCCCATGAATATTTTCCATGAATCATGCTGGCTAGAATGCTGATTAAAGCTGAACAATTGTTAAAATCAAAGGTATTTCATTAGACCAGTCTGGGTTGTAGAAAAAGTCTCATTTTCATCATATAGATGTCATGAAAACAACACTTCTTTCATGGAAATACACAATGTCCTCTAGATGCCATTGGAATATGCCTGAATAAGGATGGCAGGGCTAGAATAAGATTGAAGAAAAGCATCATGTTAATAAAAGAGGGAGTTTTATGTGTGTGTGTGTGTGAGGAGTCACAAAACAACAAGACTCCCTAAGGAAGGACCAGGATTCAAAATGTAAAATATAATGATGAAAATACTATTTACTTATTTATTAGACTTGTTTAGAAAGGTGTCAATTTGTACACATGGCTGAGAAGACCTGATTTTAAAGTAATAATTTAAAGTAAAATCATTGTTTGTTTTTTTATCATCTGTGCTTATAGGCTGGCAATGACAATTTGGGGATGACTGCACATGTTTTTGAGACTGGGAGCTTTAGAAAATGAAACAAAGGTTATTAAAGTCATCACCTTGCATCCTTCTTCCCGTTGTTCCCACTGTGTCCTACTACAGGATTTGGTGAGGAAGTCTAACAGTTGCAGAAAAGGAAGAGATAAACAAAATCAAAATATAAACCTTAGATATACAGAAATGGTTCTCTAACTGTATTTTATGTTTATTGTATCTATTAAACAAATGCCCAAATATTTTTTTCTCTGTCTCCAGAAGAATTCTTCAGCCAAATGTCTCAACCATAGTCAATTATTAGCACAAATTATGAACACAGTAATTATTTCCATTGCATTTATGTATACCCTGCATATCAACAAAAGCTAAAAAAGCTTTTAAAAAGGCATGTCTTTTAGGTTACATCTAACTCAGAAACAAAGAATGAGAAATAGCCATATAATGCCTTTCTAGAAATAAACTAAAAGTCGAAAGCAGCAGTATAATATTCTTACAGTAGCATGGATTTTTGAGAGAGAAAGTAAAGATTTTTAAATATATTAGGCAGATTCCTCAAGGGAAATAACTCATATTTCTGTGATCTCAAGGGCAAAGGACAAATATAAATTCACAGGAGAAAAAAAAAAAAACAACACAAAACTAAATTCAAAGGTTGATTTGTCAGTGCCAAAAAAGCAGTCTCTTTTCAAAGAGACCTTTTATCTCAGATTGGGCATTTGGTATCTCAAATATGAATTTTGAGCTTCAATTTAAATCTGCCAGATTTTATTGCTTGCTGTCTTCAGACAAAAAAGGCTTAATTCTCCCATGTCCATAGAAGTTACTGTGTCCAAGCAAGGACACCCTACCAGGTATGGCTATCATAATTTCAGGTCCTGCCCTATCACAGAGATTACACTAAGAAAATCCAGCTTTGGCAATGTTTAGGATCTAAGAGGGATAAGATTTTCAGATTGCTCGACTGACAGCATCTCTTGCTGCACTACAGGGAAGTGGTGGGCTCCTACAGAGAGTCTCACAAGCTGTCGATGTTTTTTGTACTCCTCAGTGTCACTTCTCACACACCCAAATCAGAGCTGTCACCACTGCCTTCTTCACTCTACTTCACTCGGTTCTTTACTCGGTACAGAGCCTTACATCTTCTACTTTAGCTCTGCCATGAAAGGTGACGGATAATCCCTTATCTCTCATCCCCTGGGGGGAGGTTCACTTGTGTCATTTGAGGAGAGATGACAACTAACACAACCTCTGTTAAGAGGAGATGGGGCACTGAAAGATGATCTTTGCTGAAGGAACAGACAAAGAGCAAGACAGCTTCTAGTCACATGCATTGTAATGGAAGTAAATAGCATTTCTGTACTTAGAAAAAGTCTGGGTTTTGGCTCAACAGTGCACAAGAACAATTATGAACAAAAATTAAGACAGAGTGCTTGCAATCTTACAAACATGTCTCCATGTTCCTACAACAGTGATGGGGAGGTAATGTAATTCCCAAAGTAATTATTTCATAGGATCATAGAATGCCCTCAGTTCTAAGTGACCTTAAAGATCATCTAGTTCCAACACTCCTGCCATGGGCAGTGACACATTTCACTAGACCAGGTTGCTCAGAGCTTCATCCAGCCCAGTCTTGAACACTTCCAGGGATAGGGCAGCAAGTTTCTCTGGGTAGCTTGTTCAAGTACATCATTACCCTCATAGTAAAGAAGTTTTTTTCCTAGTATCTAATCTAAACCTGCTCTCTTTCAGTTTGAAGCCATTCCCCTTTGTCCTGTCACTTCATGCATTTTTAAATAGTCCTTCTCTGGCTCTTCATAGGCTTCCTTTAGGCACTGTGAGGCCACAATTAGGTCACCCTAAGCCTTTTTTTCTCCAGGCTTAACAATCCCAATTCCCTCAGCCTTTCCTTATAGGAAAGATGGTCCATCCCTCTGATCACCTCGGTGGACTCCTCTGGACTTCCTCCAACAGGTCCATGTCCTCCCTGTGCTGGACCCCAGAGCTGGAGGCAGCACTGCAGGTGGGGTCTCACCAGAGCAGAGCAGAGGGGCAGAATCCCCTCCCTGCCCTGCTGCCCACACTGCTCTGGATGCAGCCCAGGACACGGGGGGTGTCTGGGCTCCCAGTGCACATGGCCGGGGCATGTTCAGCTTCTCACCCACCAGCACCCCCAGGTCCTTCTCAGCAGGGCTGCTCTCAGTCTGTTCATCCCTCAGCCTGGATTGGTACCAGAGGTTGCCCTGACCCATGTACAGCACCAGCACTTGGTCTTGTTAAACCTCATGAGATTCCCATGGACCCACTTCTTGAGCTTGCCCAGGTCCCTCTGGATGGCATCCCATCCTTTTCTTTCTTTTTGATAAAATTCAAGAAAAGACCCCCAAGAAAACGCAATAAAAGAAATAAAACAGCAGAGACGTGTTTTGACACAGGAGATTCTGGCAGATTACTTCGCTCTCCCATAAATAACCCCACTTTGACATGTAGGAATGTGCTGTACGTGCTTTCTGCCAGTTTTGGAGATTCTCCAGATGGTACAATCCACCTCTTCCCGGTGGTGCCAACGGGCAGAACCCGAGGCACAGGGAGTTCACCTGAACATGGGGAAGAACTTTCCTGTGCAAGTGACAACACACGGGAACACATTGGCAAGAGAGGTTGTGGCGTCTCTGTCACTGGAGATATTCCAGAGTCGTCTGGATGCGTCCCTGTGCCCTGTGGTGGCCCTGCTGGCACAGGGAGGATGGGCCACATGGACCACTCCGGTCCCTTCCAACCAGACCCATCCTGGCATTCTGGGACATGTTATGGCTTCACCTGCGAGGCGCGGGCAGAGACCTGGCTGGGCTCGGCTCTCCATTCCTGAGAGGAATCCATATTCCACCAATGATTGGTTATCATTAATTTTTAATTTTATCATTATTATCAACAATTTATTATTATTTTTATTATTATTGTCACTCCTCACAAAGCCTAATCACCAAGCATTCCAAGGGCGCTCTGAGCCGTCCACCCCCAACCCATTAAGTGCCGCCCCCGCTTGTCGGAGCCCCGGTCGCGACAGGGGCAGCGCGGCGACAGCGCCCGCGCGGGAGAGCCCAAGTGCTGCCGGGGCAGGGGGGGAGGCAGCGCGGCCGCCCCGCTCCGCCGCGCCCGCCCGGGGCCCGCAGAGCCC
>JAWWMO010000001.1:12906398-12950607 GCA_035047845.1 Dendrocincla fuliginosa
CAGGAGGGGTCTCACCAGAGCAGAGCAGAGGGGCAGAATCCCCTCCCTGCCCTGCTGCCCACACTGCTCTGGATGCAACCCAGGACACGGGGGGTTTCTGGGCTCCCAGGGCACATGGCCGGGGCATGTCCAGCCTCTCACCCACCAGCACCCACAGTCTCTTCTCAGCAGGGCTGCTCTCGGTCTGTTCATCCCACAGCCTGGATACCAGGGGTTGCCCCGATCAAGGTGCAGTGCTTTGCGCTTGGTCTTGTTAAGCCTCATGTGATTCCCACAGACCCAGTTCTCAATCTTGTCCAGGTCCCTCTGGATGGCATCCCATCCTTCAGGTGTGTCCACTGCATCTGTCAGCTTGGTGTCATCAGCAAATCATTGAATGTCACTAGGATGGTCAGGAAGGACTCGACCTTGGTGAATCAAAAGATTCATTAAATGCTAGAAAAAATAATCCCTGTTTATGTTATTTTGAAAATACCAGTTTTTAAAAAGATGTTTATAAACCTTCCTGACTGAAAAAGAGGTTTGGAGTTGGCTCATGCAAGTGTCACTAATCGCCTCCCTGTCCTTGTTACATGTTTACGCTTTGCTTAGTTCCTGGCAGTAAGAGTCATCAGCACGTGTTTGTAAGTGTTAAAGTAGCAGCTGTATTTTTTTTTTCCTGAGATATACTGTTTATGAAATATATTAACTTGCAGGAAGGACTTAGCTGACCCAGAGACCTTGGGTAGCAATGTGCATAGCTAAGGGTGAGAGACAACCAGCCCCTAAGTTCAGAAGAAAATCTCTCACTTCCTATGTATATTTGCGATTGTTAAATGAACCAGAATTCTGAAGACTAAAAAACCAAATCTGAGCTTTTTAGGGTTTTTTTTTCACAATATTGCCATATTAATCTTACAATGAGTATTCTGTAACCCTATCCTAAAGACCAATGTTTCTTTTCATGTTTGCCTTGCAATGAAACCTGATACACAATATATTTTGATGGAACCACATTTTCTGATAAGAATGATGAAACTGCTCAGAAAAAAATAGTTGCTGTACTCACCAAGTATCTCAAGAGTGAAAATGAGAGTCAGCAAGCAGAACAGAGCAGTGTCTCAGGCTGAGAATGTCTATAAGACACTCAATTGAAGGCAGCAGCAACTGTTGAGGTTCTCCAGTAACGCCTGGTGGCAGAGATAAGCTTCAGGACACTACTGATAATATGTTTTGTTGGGTTTTGTACCACAGTTTCCAAAATGCTTAATCAAATGTTTTCTCTGAGAGAATAAACTCAACCTACAATTTCTTTAAAAAGTCATATCCCTATCCTGGTCCCAAAGTTATTTGAGAAAGGATAGTGATGCTGTTCCTACAAGAGCAATAGAGGATGAACTAAAATGGCTATAACTAAAAATAGGATTCCTCGCTGGAGTACTTGCTGTTCACCAAACTGCAAGAGCTGGTTTAAAGACAGATACCACAACACTGAAAAGAAATCTCCTTTGGCAGGCACAAGGTTTTTGCCAAGATTCACAAGTGGTGTGAAAACAGTTTGTTACTTAGAATATTCATGCAAATTACAGAAACCTACTCAGAAATGTTGAGAAAAATTGGATTCCTTACCCTTCAGAAGAGGATGATGAGGCAAACACTATTCATATACTTTAATACTAGTGAAAAAAGGAAAATAACAATATTTTAATTGAGTTTGCAGAAGATAGGACATGAAGTTCTGGCTGTGAAAGTATCAAGATAGATTTAGGTGGAATGTGACTTTGAAAGGAAGATCTTCAAACTGATGACACCAAATGCATCTATTGCAGTGTCAGGCAGACTCTTCATTGCTGGGAGACCTGTAAAAACAGTTGAATGAAAAAACTGCAGGTCATGCTGTAATATTCATAGAATCACAGAATCACTCATGTTGGAAAAGACCTCCAGGGTCATTGACTCCAACCTTTAACTGAACACCACCTTGTTAACTAAACCACAGCACTAAGTGCTGCATCCAGTTGTTTCTTGAACACTTTCAGGGATGATGACTCCACCACTTACCCCTGCACAGTCCATTCCAATGCTTGGCAACTATTTCAGTAAAGAAATATTTCACAATTATAAGATTCAGGGGCATTTTGTTTCCATGTGCAATATCATTTTATTAATTATTTATATCATAAGCTGTACTTTTCTTTTCCTTCATAGTGATATTTTTACAGAACAAAGTTCTTCAAATGGCTATATGATTGTATCACATTATTATTTGATGATGACAACTAGATGGTGTCAGTTAATGATGATCATTGCAAAGGTTAATAACAGATAGAGAACATTTGTCTGCTGTTCTAAATCCAAAGAGTTAATGACCTAGTGAGGGACTTCAGACAAGTTCACAAATAAAATTAAATATATATATATAGGAAATAAAAATTATTTTTGTAGTTAAATTCTGCTGTGGTACTTCCACAGAATGGCAATTAATTTGCTTAACAGTGCTGGTCTGACTTTAAAAAAATAATGTGTGGGGTTTTTCTTCCTTGTTGATCATGAGCTTTTATGCACCTGAAAACAGTGGAGATTGGGCAATCATCAATGAGTATATTTCTCAGCATGTTCAGGACTGAAATATTAATAGCAGTTTTAGGCTATATGCCTTAATTCTGCCAGTGCTTATTTACGTGTTGCCGCTTTCATCAAAGGAGCAGTAGTGTTAACCAGCAATAATGTTAACTGGTCTTCATCTAGAAGTATCATTCTTAAAAACCAATAAAGTATTACTGCATACTGTTGGTAAGCAGCTAGAAAACTGCATTTAAAGGATAAAATCTATGAATATCACAGTGCTTCAAAATGTACACAGGGACAGAAAATGTTCAATATCACTGCTGGGATGATGCAGCAGTAAAAATACAGTCATACTTTGCGTTTTCACACAATTTAAATCAGCAGTTCTACACTTTTTAATACTTACCTAACTTATAGGGAAAAAAAAAACATTAAACCCATGTGGTCTCATATCCCCTGTCTTGGTCACTGTGTGTCAGAAGAGATACATAAATAACAGATGAACCAGCAGAAGTACTTGCATGATTATACCTACACTGAATTCATTTCAATTAATGACTCACCTCCGTCATGCCCAAGGATCCATGTGACTGAAAGCAAAAACATAGCTAAATTAGATCAAACTTGTTTCCAAGAGTGGGAAGAGGAAACAAATTCCTGATTACCAGGCTTTGCAGGAACTCGGTCCCAGCTGTGACTACATGGAAGTGTACAGCAGGAGAATAATGCAGCAAATCTAGATACAAATGCTCTCCTGAGCTCAGGAGGAGAGGTAGAAGGTTGTATGTTAGTAATATTGTTGGTAAATATATTTTCTCTTTTGCTACAATATTTTGCAGCATTTCTATTTAAATAACTTATTTCTTAGAACTAATACTCCAAGATATTTAAATTTTTGTATTTTTGATAGCACTGCACGTATCCTATATAGAATGAATCTGTCACAACTTCAGTTTTTCTAGTGACTAATTAGCAATCATAAGCCAAAGCATTTATTATAGAAAAACATACAATCCTAGCATAAAGATTAGAAGTGACCATCATATCCTTCCAAACTCTTCCAGTCGTGTTTTTTATTTTCATGTATGTCCTTTTACTAGTCTTAATTTATATAGATTTGAATTTTGGCCACTATTTATGCTTCTTTAGTCTAGTAAATTCAAGTGTCCTGTTCCATTAAAAATCTTTTTAATTACTGATGTTTCTACTAAATTACCTTTTTAACCTTCTTTTGGATGAACTAGCAGAACAGTAAATGTTAAGAACACACATAGATTGGCCAGATGGTTTAAGGGAGATATAACTCTACCTTCATGTCTCTCATTAGCTCTACTCTGTATAATGTAAATTTTCCTAATCAGATGAAGTGGTCCACAATTGTATAGTCCTCCCATTCAGATATTAACTTAATGCATGCAGCTCAGAATAATTTAATATATCTAATGTATTTGATCTAAAATGCTGTATAATTAAAATCGGGTTTTTTTTAAAATTATCTCTGAGGTTCTGTTTCTTCAAGGACTTTTAAATTGAAACAATTTAAAACCAAGATTATTTCATTTACAGTCATTTCATGTATAATGCTATCTGGAAGTCAACTTTCTCCTTTATTGATGACCAGCAGGTTACCATAGGAAGTCAAGTAAAAGCAGCAATGCAATTATGATAGAGTTGGGTTCTTTTAACTGTAGATTGCAATTCTGGCATGTGCTTCATCCTACTTATGAGAGTTTGATATCCAAATTCCTCCATGACGATTTCTTAAAACACAGCTTTGCCGCATTTTGTCTTCACTGACACATTCAATAGCTCTTCAGGAGAAGAATGTTAGTAGATAATATGAAGTAACAAACACTGTTGAACTGACATAGGGGTGAACATCTCAACCTTAAGAAACAGCCTTTTCATCAGTCTCCATGCTCAGTTTTCTTGGTTCTATGGGAGGAGCAAATTTTCTGAGAAACAAAGAGGGTTTCTCATCTATCCAGAACCACATGGAAGTTAGTGGGCTGGTAATTAGTTTTGTGGATAAGTAGTTTGTATTCAAAGTGCTTGGAGCAGATAGGGTTGGAATCGTTAAAATGCATTCAGCTACTACTAATGGTCTCTAAATAGGAAGTTCCTAGAGTATGTAACACACATATGTGTGTTCCAGCCTCCTGGGAAAAGCTAGTTCCCTCTGCTCAATTAGAATCACAATGTGCTTTTCTTATGAAAGGTTTTTCTTATGTATCTTATTTAGTTTGTTTGTTTTTACTCCCAAATCTCTCCTTAGATAAATTTTTTTTCTAGAGTGGAGGACATAGAAGGACAGTTATTATTCATCATTTTATGATTAATAACCGCTGTTAAATGGAAGGGGAAAACAACAACAACAACAAAAACAAAACTAGGAGGTGGAGCAGTGATTTCTACTTTCTAAGCACAAGTTAGCTGGTCCGTACTGGACTTTTAAGAAGCTTTGTCAACAAATACTGCATCATGAATTATTCATTTTATCAGCTCTATTAATTCCATTACAACGGTAACACGTCCCTGGGGAGTGAGACTCAATTCTCCTTCTGTCTACTGGCATCACAAGGAAATCTAAAGGAGAGACTGAAAGTGTCCCTATCATTCATCACATTTTGTTTGCCAAATTCAGAAGAACACATTACTTAAACATGAAGATTAAATATGCATTTATTTGTCACAGGCAAGGATAAAATGATTAATATGACTTCTGAAAACCAAGAAGAGTTTACAAGGGAAACAGCCAATCCAGAAATGTAAAATCTTAATCAACTTTTCAGCTATACAAGAAAATGATGGAATAATGGGTAATTTTACTGCATAACTGAAAACTTGGTGGTGGTTTTGCATCACAGAGCCTCTTCAGATGACAGATTGATAATGAATGAAGACATTATATCAGACAAAAAGCCTCAAGAAATACAACTAGATAGGTTTTGCTATGTCTTACATTAGTAATGAAATACTTCCTTTTTATCAAAGTGTATTTTGAAACTATTTGGGGCTGTTGCATGGTCTCTGTGAGGAGTGTCTGGGACTGCCCTGTGCTGAACACAGATAGTTCCAATCAGCCCCAACCCCTGCACTGTAGAACACAGCTGAGCCCTACACTCAGCAAAGCCAGTGGCTTGGTGGCTGAGTCTTCCCTTTGCTCAAACCAGAAGGCTTGGTTAATTTAACACTGGGGCTCTACCACACATATTCAAAAAAATGGAAACTGAGATGCTGAAATATAATTACCAAAGTTCAGTACTTCAGGAGAGTTGTGAGAAGCTGGCAGTGCTAGGAATCCAAATTTGGAGCTCAAACACCTAGAATCTACCTAAAGGTTAGCTAAGGTGCTGTAGAATAATGGCAGTCACACAAAATGTAGCAATGAGGGGCTCCCAACACTTACGTTAAGGAAGGATTTGTAGTGCTACTGTAACTTCTCTATACAGTAGATTTCCTGATGCACAAATATCTTGCCCTCTTAGGAAGTATTCTTCTAAGTGGAAATATCTCAGAACAGATCCCCCTGAAGTTCCTCTGAGAATCTGAGCCACAGGTATCTTCTGCAAATCTAGCACAATTCCTGCCGGAGATGTTGGCCAGAGTAAGAGAATGTTATCAATCCATCTCCCAGCATAGCTGCACTCCTGTGTCTATAACATAAAGAGTGGAAGGAAAACTGAAATGAAGATTTCAGTCAGCTATAATTTTACTATGGAGAACACCACTTTTGTAGAACTATCTTTTCTGCCTGTTGGGTCCTCATGTATTTCTACCCTTAGTTATATGAGTTGCATAATTCAAAAATATGGCTGTACATACACTTAGTTCTCAAAACTGCAGAGAATTGCAAGCATAAAGAGCACAGAACCATAGTCATAAAATCCAAGGAAAATGAAGTGTTTCCTACACCTAGTTACTTGTCTAAATATAATTCATCCAGTATAGTTCATCAACTTTAACCATATCTACTTGTTCATATTATGAAGGTCACATACAAAAATAGGTTTGCACTCCAGGCATTTATATGTTACTTGCTACCAATCCCATATATCAATGGCTCATATAGTGAACAAAAATAAACACTTCACTAACTTGATAGTCTGTGGAACAGACAGTCTGGAAAGGATGCAAATAATTAGTGACACATCATATAAGAGAGATCTGGAAGAAGGTCAAGAAATCATACCATGAGAAAGACTCAGACATACATTTAACACAAGAGCTCTCTCTAGGTTATCATGGTTGCATTGTTTTATTAGTGTTGTTAAGGGGAGAAGTAATGTGACTTGATAAAGCAAAGCATGGAGGCATATTTTCTTTTCACAGACTGAGAATTAATTTCAAAGGCTTAAATGCAAAAAATCAGGGATATGGGGTATTTTTTTTCATATTCTTCAAATATAAGACAACTTAGCATAGAATTAGTGTACAGTGCGACAGAAATCAGACATTTTAGGGTAGCGCTGAGGGATGATCCTTGTCATTTTTTTATAAAGGCAATTTGGCAGAATAGTCAATAGAACATTTATTTTTAATGGTGCTGCTAGATTCTGAAATTATGCTCAGCAGGTTGGGTGATCCTGCAGAGAATTCAAACATAATATTGTAAATTGTGAAATAAAGGACAGACATTGCAGACTTTGTTCCAGCAAAATGTACAAGACAAACCTAAGCCTGTTTTAAAGGTTTAGCAAAATTTGACTTGGAGGCCATCAGCAAATATAGCAAACACAACTCAAGCTTTAGCAAAATGTGCTTGTGGTCCAAAAGTAACTGAGAAAAAGGCTCATTCAATAAGTTATGACCTTGATGTTGTTGGTGTTCCTGTACATACTTAACTCATGCATATAGATAATTCTCCAGACCACAACAGCATTATTCATAAAGTCAGCAAGTATTGGAATAAAGAGTTCAGTTCTACTTTTAGGAGTAATGGTTATTGATTATATTATGGTTCTTGCTGATTATTAAGACTCTTAGAAATATATCTTATTAAATATAAGTAAAGGAAACCTACTGAGATTTTGATTTCCCTGATTAAAATGTTACTTGCATAATAACTAATGCATTGAACTATGTGATGTAGGAGATACATGAGCCCTGGAAATAAGAATGTAAAGTCACAAGAGAAGGCATATCAGTTTTTAATGATGGGGTAGCAAAAACGTCCTTTAAAGACTATCTAGGATGGGGTTTGAAACCCTGGTAAAATATATAGGAAGAAGTTTTGCCTAACAGTTATTAGGTATTTCATCACCAAGTTCAGTTGACAGTGACGTTAGATTGTCCTTTTCATGAGATTATACAGTAAATGGCTGATTTTGTAACTCTGATGATGTCGTAGTGTAAGACTGATAGAAGTGAAATATTAAATCAGCAGAATGAGTTATTTGAACAATACTGTGGAAATTATTTTGGATCTAGTGTACTAACGTGCATCATGGACATTTCAAGGCCAGAAATGACACCTTGTAGTTTTTGTTAGTGTGTTTGTTCTATGAGGAAGAGCTATTTTCTTTGTAAGGATTCTGACATGTGACATTTCTTTTTGTTCTTGTCATGAGAGAGTAGTTGTAAAGATGATAATAATTGCTACCATTTGTTTCAGAAGCATATATGCTTGGTATACTTCATTTGCTTCATTACAAAATGTGTTATGCTTGTGACTAATTCCTGAAAAGCAGTTACACACTATTCCTCATCATAGCATCAGCAAGAGATAGACTTATACATAGACAAAGATAGACTATTCTGAGTGAAAGATGGGAATTTTGCAGTCAAATTTTCATAAGGGAGAAAAATAAATGAGGAAATTTTCATGCAAATGATTTTTTTTCATATTCGGTAATGATACAGAGTAAGAGTGTAATGGCATCATTACAGAATATCATTATAAAACCATCCTGAGGAGTACAGGACGTGCTGTGTTGTACAATACAGCTCACACTATTTATATGCTTTTATTATTTCTACAGTCCTTAAGAAAAAGAGGTTTAACTATGGTTTAGCAGCATTTAATAATTTGTTATGCACAAAGCTTTGCACTGGGGTCTCTCCTCATGGGCTCTGGAACACAGGGTAGTCTGGTGAAAGGAAGAAGCATCTTATGAGTTGCACTTGCCAGTAGCTTTCTGACAAAACTAATTACGTAAACACAATCTAGGCCTGCTGAACTTTCACCAACAGCTGCCATGCTGTTTTCCTGAACAGCAACTAAAGGCTTTTGGTTTCCAGCAGGTCAAAGCTTGGAGAATCAATCTTGCAGGCAGCCTCGAGGTATTTCTTATTATAAAATTTTAAGATTTTAAGCTACTGTCAGGATTTCTAAAATTTTATGCTCACAGTCATCAATATCAAAATATGGTAGCTTGGGAACATTTAGAAACGTTTGGTTTAGGACATCATCATAAAATATTTATTTATAACATTCTCTTTTTAGGAGTGATCATACAATGTCCTCATCTTAGAGACTCTTATGCAGTGCCTTTATAGTCAGTGGGATAAAACCAATCCTAGAGTACCATTATTCTTATCCTAAAGCATGTAAGACAAGACAGATGAAATGTATGCAAAATATGCCTCTCACAACTTACCATACAAGAATTAGATGATCAATTTATAATGGTATTGTGGACATTTAAAGATGGATTAGTTAAAATATCATTTTATAAGTAAAATTTTCCAAGGAAAAGAAAGATTCCATGGTTTTCACTTAAAGTCTAATTTTCCTACGCATCATCTACACAAGCTGTAAGTATAAACCAATTTTTTTCAAATGTTTGCTCCTGAAAGCTTGTTCCAAAGTAATTTTCTCCTCTTAAAATCCCTTATTCCTCTTATTTACTGTAAAGATTTTTTTTTTATTATTTAAATTTTATTGTGTTCATCTCTACCCAAGTTGAAAATTTGGAAGATCTCACAGATTATAAGAAATACATGCATTACTTCAAAGGGACCAACATGATTCCACATATTGAAAGAATACTTTGTTTCCATGGCAACAAAAATGTTTCCAAAAATGTTCCAGAGAGTCCTAACAGTGCCAGACCTCCTCCAGTCCATCCCAGTCAGTCTGACATCTCACAGCAAACCATCTGCAGGGTAAGCCATAGCTGCTACTGGAAAGAGCAGAGAAAAGAACACTAGCTGTCCATATAAATGCGGAAACAGGGTTTCCCCAATCTAGCAGAGGTATCCATCTCCAATACAGAGATGGAAATTAACAGATTGTACTTGGACAAAAGCACTGCATAAAAAGAAATGGAAAAACAGGAAAATAAATAACAGAAAATAGTGAAAGACAGGAGAGCACAGAGAAACAACAAAAAAACCCAGGACTCCATTAAACAGGATTCAACGCAAATATGGGAAACAAACAGTGAAGCAGGCTATATTAAGCATTAAATAATAAAAAACATAGATCTTAATATACATGTGTAGAAAAACAACTGTAACCAGTGCTGACTGGGAAAATTAGTCCAGGAGAAAATGACAGTATGACCAATTTCCTAGCTGCAAATTGTGGTCACTGTAGTGACTTGCCTACCCAAATAACATCAAAGTTTTTACTGATGGCCTTCCATTGATTTCCTGAAAGACCTTTCTTTGAAGACTGTACTTTTAGAAATGACACAGCATGTAACTCTAGTACTTTGCTGACACCAAGAAGGCATTCTCAGAAATAACACCTTTTTAGGTGCTGCTTCCATAGTGAGGTAGTGACAGGGCACTTCTCCAGTTTTCAAGGGTTAATACACACAGGTTAAAAGAATGGTTCACACACTGGCAGTGGCATTAAATTGTCTTAATACTGCACTGACTTGGTGCAATTTTAGCAGAGTAATGAGTTACAAATAACACTTGTACACATAACATCTTTAATACAGAGTTCAAGAACTACATGAAATGAGTTTTGTGACCTTGATCCAGCTGCCAGAAGCCAAGAGCTTAGATCAATAAAACCATGGCCTCAGTGGAAGGTAATTAGCACACTAGCAGGGAGTGCCAGCTCACTTGCCAGGCACTGAATGGTCAAAAAGCTACACCATTTCCGTCTCTTGTCAGAAACATGCCATGGGATGAGAAATTTTTATTGCTGCTCCTCATGTTGAACTTCGGCTTTGGACTTAGCAGAAAAGGGAAGTCTTTAGACATATATATCAAGCATTTCTCTTGGAAATTACATCTTTGCAAGCAATTAAGCATAACTTATATTTAGTCCAATTTTAAGTGGAGTTACTGCCACAATAAGCAGAATAGTAAGTTTTTGCTACTGATATCCCACATCACTCTCAGAAGAAAAGACCTGCTTCTTACTATATTCATTTTGCCTTTCATAATACAAATCTAATTATCTAATTATCTATTTATCTATCTTTCAACATTTTATGCAATTTATCTGTAGACTATCCAAACAATACACTAAATGATGGCACTTAGTGAAACCTTTGCCCACACTGCTTATGAAACCATAAATATTTCCTGGACCACATTAGCAATAGCAGGTGCATTTTCAAGCACACACTTGAATTATTGAACCATTCAAGCATTAGGAAGTAGCATCTTATCCATAAACATTATTTGCTCCTTCTCAGTATGCTCTGTAACAGGATGCATAGGAGGAATGGTAAGGTGTCAAGTCCTCAAATGTCCTTGAACTGTGAGGTTCTCTGACCAGGTAGACTATTTCTACTTTACCAACCAGTGCACAGCAAAAGGGTTCTGAGTGCTATGAAACCTGATCAGCCTCACTTGTGATCTCCACCCACACCTGGGTGTGGTCCCAGTGAACCTGGGAGCTCTACTGAAGCTCAGCCCATCTTTCTACCTGAGCTGTGTTGAAGAAGTGTCTGTCTCTGGGCTGGAAGCAAGCTGAGCATGAGCCAGCAGCCTGCTCTGCCAGCAGAGAAGCTAATATGTACAGAGACATGACAGGAGGTTCAAGGAAGTGTGCATCTTCTCTTCATCACTCATCAGATTACATCAAGGTGCTGTGTTCAGTTTGGACCACCAAGCCCAAGGTATTTAGACACTGAAGAAAGGTAAGAGGAGACATGTCAAATCAGTCAATGCTGGAGCACTTGCCATGTGAGGGAGCTGAGTTTCACCCCGGAGAACAGATGGCTACAGGGAGATGGGAAAAAAAAAAAAAAAAAAAAAAAAAAAAGAAAAAAAAAAGAAAAAATCTCCAACCATGTGTCAATTGAAACAAGATTCTTAATGCTAGGTATAAGAACAAGTTTGTTTTGTTTTTTAATTTTTGGTCCCTCTCAAAGACAGTGAAGCAAGGGAGTTTATTGTATAATGAGGTTGTGTGGACTTCAACCCTGGAGGTTTTCAAGACCTGCTTGGAGAGAGCCCTAAGTAGTCTGGACTAACCCCAGAGCTTGCCCTCTGGTTTGAGCAGCACGTGTGACTACAGACTTCCCAAAGTCCCTTCCCAACTGAGTGATTCCATGATGTTATAACTATAATGTAGGAATGACTAGGACATTAACTTCAGAAGAACAGCACTAGTGCTAATTAGTCCATTGACATTAGCTAATGTGAAGAGCTAATGACAATGGATTCAAGCTGTTACTGTCACTGTGTTGTACTGGTCCTGACACAGCACCATTTCTCTCTGTGCTGGAAGAGGATTCCTAACCTTGTGAACAAGCAATCCTGAGAGAGAAACAAACCATATAGATTGTATATGTCCTGACTTTCCATTAACTAATCATGTCTTCTTTTACTAGGATAAACTGGCATGAGGAAATGAGGAAAAAGAACTAGTCTTAATGGCTATTTCTGCAGGGTCTATATGCTTGCTCTGTTATAACCAAAATCTCATTATGTGTGAAAGTGAACATTTCATATTTCTAGAACTAAGAGTATATTAACACAATTAATGTTGTATGCTCTGATAGTCCAAATCATGCAAGTAAAAAGGAAAAGCCTTATTAAAAAAATATTGGAATGTTGGAATGTTAAAATTAGAATGTTTCTAGTATCTGCTCCCTTTCTCTGGAGTTGTGATCATCCATTAAAGATTCCCATTCACTCCAAGGTTGACATTTTCAGTCTTTTTGAAGACTAAGGATGTTTATTATGAGCTAGGAGTATCCTGAGGTCTTCACTTAGAGGAGTGTGGTATTGATGGTAAGATATTTTTCCTCCTCCGTACTGGGGTTGTCGTGGCTATCTTTTAATATATTTTCCCATCCCGACCTGCTCCCTTTCCCCTGCTTCCACGGATGAGGTAAAAGCTGTCCCACAGCTCCCCTGTGCCCCACAAGCTGTTTGTCCATCTGGGACTGCCTGGGGGTGTCAGCCCGTTCCCCGGCAGCATTCCCAGAGTTGGGCAATGGGCACCCTGGGAAAATAGTATGGATTATAGGTATGTATCTGCTAGTAAAAAAGGTACCTGAAAACTGCTTAAAATCTGTGAAAGAAAAAAAAAAAGGAACATTTTGTTTCTCTTCAGCTGTGATGCCTTGAACTCTCTTCACCCATCAGAAATGTGGAGAGGATACTTTGATGTCGCTCAGATGGAAGACATAAGAGAGAAAGAATACTTTATCAGTGAAATTTCTAATAAGTCCCTGTTTTAATTATGTGGAAAGAGAAAGCAGATATGTGAAATATCATGGTGAACAATGAACATTTTTAGGACTTTATGAGTCAAACTTCAGAACCTTTTTTTCTGAAGAAGAGATAAGTAAAGTGAAGAATATTATTAAGATCTTTTCAGAAAGTAGATTATATGTGAACTGAGGTTGAGAATGTACTCGTGAAAATTGTTCAAAGCCATGTGTACAAGGGAGGTGTAAAGGTGAAAATATTTCTGAGTTTATACCATGGATTTTGTTGTATAGTGACCATAAAGCTGACCTGGAAGAAGCCCTTTTTCTGCTAGAGACTATTAAAACTCTGTGATAGATTAGTCAGAAACTTTGGGAGAAGAGGTGAAGATCATGCCCATCCTGATAAATTAGGTGTGGGTTTGTGATCTAGACTGTGTCCTCAGTGTGTGATTGAACACAGAATTAAAGAAGAGATGAAAGTGAGTGTTTTACCCTCTGAGCCACCCTTTTTCTTCATTTCTTTTTTATTTTCTCAATATTCTGTTCTCAGCTGCTATTTTGCAAAATTCACGCGTGGATAAACATTTTGAACTATGTTGTATTAATTAAATTTCAACTTCTGAAGTATTAACTAATCAAGCACCTTTTGTGAGTCACTGATTCTGAACTGAAGGCTAACTTGATTTTCAGCTGTACACTTTTACCAAATTACATTTATTTGACAATATATCTTAAGCAAACTTGCAGAATAAAACACAAAGGAGTCTCTTTAAAGTTAACCTGTGATGGGGTTTAGTGCAATACTCTTTTTTTTTTTCTGTTTTTTAAATTGTTCAGTAGGAATTTCGTCAAATGCCAGGCCAACAAAGTCTTTCTTTTCATTATTAGAATTTATGAAATCAACTCTAAGAATGGATGAACTCTTTCTAGGAAAAAAAAAAAAGTAGGACACTGAGAATAGCTCAAGGTCACAGGTTTGATCCCTGTACAGACCATTCACTTAAGAGTTGGACTCGATGATCCCTGTGTTCCCTCAGAATATTCTGTGAAATACTCTTGATAAATGTGAGAATGACATGAGTGAAATGAAAGTAAAAATGATTGATGTATAAGTTTACAGACATTTTGTATTAATTTGAATAATCACAGGTTAGACATATTTTTCTTAAAAATATTATCATGCTCCTTAATTAAGCATTATATCTATTATAATACTTTTATAATGCACATCTTTGACCTGTAGACATTAATGAGCTCATTACAGATAACACAGCTATTCTTGGGCATCTGTCTAAGCAGGTTAAATGGTGTGACCATTTTTTACCACCAAATTTTCTGAGCTGGTGTCTAGAAAATGGTTTTATCTGTTCTCTTTATTAAATAACATGGTAAAAGAAGTGCCCTTATTTGCAACTGAGTAGGGAGCAACGGAGCAGAAGAAAAGATACTCAACTTCCACGTTTTCATTCATAGATCAGAAATGATTTGTTCAAGCTTCCCCCTAGATTTCCTTAAGTCATGTCCACAGTGAGCCAGCCTTCTTCCCACTGGGTAAGCTTGAATCAGGACCAAAGTAGCATTCACAGGCTGCTGTTGCCTCTGACCTTTCTTTATCAAGACTTCAAGCACTGCACAGTTTCAGCTCTTTCTGGTTCCTCGTGTTAAAACAGATTGAGCCTCAACAAAGAATCAGGGCTAAGGGTTCAGCTTCAAGTTCTGTCAGGGTTTTCTAGATGAATTTGAGTGGGTCGCTGTTCATTCTGCATCCCTTTTCCTACCTGAAAAAAGAAAGGAAAAGAAAAAAAAATAAAAAAAAGATTTGCTGCTTTATATGGTCCTTCAATATGTGTAAATCATAAGTCTATAAATCCTAGGTATTACTACTGTCTCTTTTACTTATTCTACTCAGTAAAACACTTGATTCAGGATGCACTTAACATTTATAACCTATCGAAGTTTGTATTCAAAATTAAGGAATGGTAGTTTGTGTGGGAGGAGGAGGTTAAATAA
This sequence comes from Dendrocincla fuliginosa, assembly GCA_035047845.1. Lineage (NCBI taxonomy): Eukaryota > Metazoa > Chordata > Aves > Passeriformes > Dendrocolaptidae > Dendrocincla > Dendrocincla fuliginosa. Next base: position 12,921,527 of record JAWWMO010000001.1, read on the forward strand.
AGTAAAATTAAAAAAAAAGAAAACTGTTGGTTATGTATCAGGGTGTGTTTTTTTACAAACTATAGCTGCAGTGTCTGTCACTGAAGTGTTCAAGCACTCTGAAAACACCTTTCTTTTGACTTGCTTCAACAACTGACTTCCAGAGATGTCCATAGGTAATCTAGTATCATAGTATTTTTATGTTTTCTTTAACCAGGTATATTTACAAAAGATTTATGCTAATGTAACTTAAAATGTTATAGGATTTCCTCTTAGTCATTCTAGAAGGTTCATTACCTGTTTATAGATTTAAAATGACACAAAAAAGACTAAAAAACTACCCAGAACTGTCTTGTCTTATTGGGTCTGAGCTTGCAAACTACTTCTTTCCTGCAGTTTACTGATGTTAAAGAAATGTTTATGAATTTTCATTTAAACATTTAACACACAGCCTCTTACTTTTAAATGCTTCTATTCATCATTTGTTTGTTTCTTAATTCAGATGTTCCAAAATTACACCATTCAAATTCTACTGATGGCAACTGATAGTCTAACAACAATGTGAAAGTCAAGTTTAAATTGTGGTGTTATATAATTTGTCCTTTAAAATATAGATACATATAATAACTCTTCCTGTTCTGAATTTGTGCAGTAGTGAATTTACAGTCAGGAAAAAAAACTTAACAAACACATGAAAGTATTTTCTTTGTTTCGTTTATTGTAAGGGATTCTATTCAATTTGCATGTGAAACTATCCTTTTAATACTAAAATTTATTTTCATTAACCGGATGTTTTGAAATGAGATGCAGTGGAGACAAACATTTCATTATTTTACCAAAGGATTGACTTCAATAATTCTTACTTCTTTCTTAGAAAAAGAGACTGAAAATTGCAATCATATTTAATATATAAATGATTATTGAATTATCTTAGAATAAACAACATATGATGTTTGATTATTAAAATATTTCTAGGATTTTCTTTATAGTAAGCTAGACCTCAAAATTATTCAGAAAATGTTCATTTAAGGTGATTGTAACTTTTTAATCACAGTCTTACAAACAAACTGATATTTTGCTTTTTCTTTTATTTGTTTGAAATCTCTGTTTACCAATTCCTTGAATGCTGCAGCTCATCAGCTAAAGTTGATGTGTTTGAACATTAATTATACATAAACAGGTATACATTTAATGCATATATATTACCTTAATATATTTAAATCCAATTGTCTGTTCTTATAAAGCTCTCAGGCATATTGTAAGGTGTAATGCCATGAGATAAAGCATTTGAGGAGAAAAGTCATGTAGTTCAAAAATTTTCAAATCTGACTGTATATAAGAAGGTAGGAAAGAGTTGGCTAATTAATAATTAAACAAAATGATACATGAAAGGAAAAGCAGCATACCTTGATTAATAAACTTCTCATCTCTCATCCAGCTGCTTCCACAGCTTGTCTAGGAAACCCATTCCAGTGCCTCACCACCCTCACAGTAAAGAATTTCTTCCTTAAATCTAATCTGAACCTACTCTTGGTTTAAAGCCATTTTCTCTCTTTCCAAAGCAGTAGTTTCAACAGGAATTACAAAAATTTTTATCTCTTTAGGAAATAAAATATGGTGTTTCATCTCTATTGAGATCATATAAATCTGACAATGATAAATACCAAGAAGTTGGTTTTACAGTGGAATCTTAAATGGCTCTGAATTCATACAAGCTATTTTTCTTACCAAATTATTTGAATGTTCCCTTTCAAGAAGACCACACAGTAATTTGGTAAACTTCAAATTTTGTTAGTGGGTGAATAGAGCTCTAGTTGCACAATTTTGTTTTTTTCTTCTTCTTTTTTTTTCCTTTTTTTTTTTTTTACCAAATATAATACTACAGCACCCAATTCACACACCACCCTGATTTACAAGTTACATATACTTTATGTTGTATTTCATCTTTCAAATATGAAATCATAATATCAGTCCACTCTATGATGCAATATCTGCAAGATCAATGTGGCATGATTGATTTAAGACAGTGACTTACCATGGTGAGTCACTGGCTTTAGTAAGGATGACAAGAGACACAAGTCATTGACAACATACTCTTAAAAAAAAATACTTTAGAAAATAATGAAGGAAATATTAATTAGATACTTTTAAGAGCATTAAAAAATAAGGACCCAGAAAAAAAAAAACACACACACATATTGAAGGCTACTTAGCCACCCACACATGCATGTTAAAAATATTTCTGGGAGTTCTTAGAACATCATGCACTATTATATGATCTGTGTATGCTACCAAATTACTACTAGCAAGGTCAGCATCACCATATTAAGTTGGTGTTAATATAATTTAACAGTGTTTAAACAGTACTACTCAGATGTTCAACCTCAGAAAAAGCACAACTGAGGATGATCAGAACATTTTTGCTTCAATTAGTTTTTATTGCTAAACATATATATGTATATGTATATATATATGTAATCCATATATATTCTTTTTGCTGAACCCAAAAACTACTTTACAGGAAAACAAGCTTTCTGGTAAGCTATTAGAAATGTTTTGAAGCTGTGAACTATTTCTGCAAATCACATTTTAAATGTCTTGTGCTTCTAAATGTAAGTTGATTACAGGGCTTTTTAACAAGATTATGTGGTTAGATAAGGTTTTTCCCAGCTACTTATTTTCAATTTTCAAAATAAAACATTTTATGCTATCTGTTAATATTCTTTATTCTATGAATAAGTATATATGAACATGTACATTCCTTTTTAATGGAATATAAACCATTTCTTGCCTATTCGGAAGCACAAATCAGAGGTTACACAGCTTCCCCCTGCTTCAGAAAAACATTTTTTTTCATAAATATATTCACTTAGTCTAAGTGTGACTTTTAGTATTATTTCTATAAAGTTGTAGGTGTGTTAATTATAAATCAGAGTAAGAACATAGTAATAATCGCTTGAGAATATTATTTCTATAATTCTCTAATAATATTGCTCTGTAGTTTCGAACTGATAATTACATCAATACTTCAAAAGAAGCACTGATTAGAGAAAGTGTACATGGTTTTTTTGGTTTTTTTTTTGGTAAAGTGCTGAATCTCTGTGAGCTAAAACCACAGTAGCACAACATATTAATTATCATCAAGGTGATATTTTTCTGCAGCAGACCTGTTGTGTTCTATATTGATTGCAACACAAGTTTGAAGCATTCCATTCTTTAAGGCAAGTCATTCTCAATTTTTAAATTCTTATTAAATGAGCAACTTTACCTGAAGATAGAAGAATAAAGCTCCCACCCAAAGTGTGGCTGATTCTTAGCATCAAGTCTCAACTCACCCAAATGGCATAAAAACTGACATATAAGATGATCTATGTAGTCAAAAACATTGTTTTTAAGTGCTAAAACTAAAATATTCATTGTCTTGATTATTGTTTGGGGGAATTTTCACCTTCTGCTGTCAAGCTTCTAAATGCTTTTTCAAACAGTGAGATACTAATATAAAGTCTAGGATTTTTTGGTAGAAATGCAAGAATACAAGTGATATTCTTGTATTGATAAAAGAAGTAAAGATTAAAAATTATGTCAGAGTTGAAAAAGAGAAGACTCTTTATGGAAGAAAAAAAAAAAAGCCAATCCATCAAAGTCATTATGTGTTCAGTCAATTACCATTGTTTATAACTTGGTCATCCCTACTTTAGTATTAAGGATTATGGGTACATGTGCTGTAGATATTAGAAGTTCTAATTGATATTCATCCATTTGAGTGTGTTTTCACAGGGCTTCAAATTTCTTTCTAATTTGAAATATATTGTCAAATAAAAAAAATGCTTCAGAATGTGTAATGTTCAAAAAAATCAAAAACTGAAAACTAGTCAAGCGAAAAACCGTAATCATCTCATAAATAACCTGATTTATGTAATACATTTTAGAGATAACTACCTATTGCATTTATATTTTGAAAATATTTTTCTTATATGTATAGTTTATATTAAATTTATTCCCTCCATCCTTCCCCCTCACCTAGTCAAAGAAGCAATTGGTATCAACTCAAATAGATGAACTCAAATAAGGATGTAATTTAGAGGTTCTGGCATTAATCAGTCAACTTTCATAGTCATAGATAGGAAAGGGACTCTCAGCAAAAATCTTCCCCAGCCAGAGAGTCCTGCAACATACTTTACATTTTCTTTGCCACAGGAATTCAAAATTTTAGCTAAAATCTCTCCCAGCTGCCAAGGATTTTCCAGAGACCAACGTAGGCCAATTTCTTGGCTCATGACTTGGTCCAATCCTCGTTCTGCAGAGCAGGATTGTCTTATGCTTTTCTTTTTTTTTTTTTTTTTTCATCTTTTGTGGCTTGACTGGTTTTGTTTGCTCTCCTTCCCTTCATTATTCTCTGCATGATATGTACTATTGCAAATCCGACAACAGCAGGAAACATTATAAATATAGCTGAAGTCACTTCTCATGAGGAAGTGCAGGGGCCAAGCACATCCCATTGTGCCATCTGACCTGTGTCTCTGTATCTCAATAGGCTACAATTTTTTAATAAAAAGCCACACTAGTTCCCCCTTAAAGCTGGAAAGACACTGCTTATTCCTATGCATTCTTTTTCTCGGAGTGTGATTTAAATAAGGGAGAAAGAAAAATAAATATGGTACGGAAAGAAGGGTGTGGTAGCTCTACAAAAACAGGTGGCAGCTAGAAGGTGCAGTATTCCAGCACCTAGGAAGATGATGTATCTAAAATTGCACAAAGTGGACGTAGTGTGTATTTCACATTTGCAAATGTTTTCAACCTGTGGGTAAAGGCACCTGTCCAGCCCCTGGCAAAAGATCATTATGGTCTCAGTACATGACTCTGCCTTGTCCAGGAAGACCTTATTGTTTTTCCATTTTAGCAGGAAGCTTTACCTGTGCCACCTTCATCTGTGAGGATGTGCAAGTAGTGTGCACACTTCAGGTCACACTTTGTTATGTGAATAAATGCAGGCAAATATGCAAAAAGGGTTAATAAAATGACACTAAAAAGTATATGTGCTGCAACAGTGCAGTTTCAGGGTTCTCTTCATGAAGATGTTCCTCTAAATAATAGATACACGTATACAGCCTATGCAAATATGCATCTGTATAAATTTACAGTAAAATATTAGCTACACATATTTCACAGATTTGATAGGCAGGATATTGTAATGATTATTCTATTACTCCTAAATTTTACTTTTGTAATTATGGAACAAAGGTCCTGTATTTTTGCTTAATCATCTAATCAGATTATTCTACTTTGGATTTGGCTACTGAAATATTTTTTTTAATTTGAGGGAAGATGTAATAACAAGATGAAATAAAATCAATTTGTACTCCAAAATCAAAATTACTTTGAGGGGAAAAACCAAAGCTAATCAAATACAACTGTGAATCTATTTCTTCTTATTTACAACCACTGACTGAAAACAATAGATCAATTTAAGAATAAAATATAAAAGATTTTAAGTATCCTCTTTCATTTTTATTGCATTCATTCTTTTGGTTTTGTTTTGTTTTGTTGCAGTTCTTTTTCCTAGCTGGTAAATCAGAAATGATGCATCTTTCAGCAATTTTTCACTGACCCTGTAGTCTTATTAAGGTCAAATAGCAAATGTCATTGTTTACATTCCTCACCAGCATTATTAACTTGACAATATTTATTACTTGTTATGCAGTATGGATTTCTGACCTGTGCTAAAATCAATTACTTAAGAGAGAAAGGGTGCTATTGCTCCTAGAGACCTGGATTTTAAAAATTAAAAGAGATAGAATCTGTCTACTAACTTAGTCCTGCTGTATGTCATGACATTATAGACAATATATTATTTGTCTGGGATATGACACAGGAGATCAAATCTCCCTTCTGTGAGAATTAGTTGATGTCTTCATCATGTTGTGACAGCTGGAGAACCTCCTTTTCCCTTTGTGCTGCAAAGTCATTCTCTGCTGTTGATGTGCAGAAGTCAGTGCAGCTACTTTGGGATTCTGACTTAGCAGGGCCTATGGGTATTTATTTACCTTAAGTTGACACCTATATTTATTGAATATTTAGTACACAGATACTCTGTTTTCCCTCCCCATTTTGAGTGAGACAACCCCCATAAAAAAGTTGGAGAGGTTTTTTGTGTGTTTTTTTGTTTGCTTGTTTGTTTGTTTGTTTTGGTGAGAGTTTGCAAAGTCTAATTAGCAAGTAATTTATATCCAACAGGACTTTATTACCTACTGCTATACTTCTCTAATGCTCAGAGGCTTTTTGTTTTCCTTCTTTGAAACATGTATATCCCAAATGATATATGAATAGAGTAGCAAAAGCAGTTGTAGTTGAGATAGTATCAAGGGGACAAGGCATCCTCATTGACCTGATAATTACTAGTCCATAAACTGTGGACATAACAAGATCTCCTGAAGGGATTGAATATTCTGACCACTGAAAAGGAAAGCAACTTTGCTACTCTTAGCTCATTATATTATGCCAAATCATTGCCTATTTCACAGATTCTGACAATAGTTACTGTGCCGAAAATGTCATAATTAAGTGAGAAAAATAGATGTAAATTCATTTTGTCATCTTCTTTAAGTTTTATGCACAATCTGTGAAATCACAGATTTTTATGAACTTTCAGATGAGACAGAGTGTCTTACTCTTAAGTCTGAAACCTATTTGCATTAACTTCATAAATATACAACACAAACAAAAAATATCAACAAGCATTTGAAATTGTGCACCAGATCCATCTAACTTAACTCTGGCCTGATCCGTCCATGCAGAGCCTATCACTGCAATTAGGATGTCATTTTCTGTTAGTTTATTCCATTAACATAATTTGCCCTACATATGCATTCTTTTAAAATGAGATAAATATATATAAAAATAAGTAGATATGCAGATCCCAATTTTTGGTGGGGCAAACAGATGAGCTCATTATGACTATTTTGGATTTGAGCTGTCTTTGTATTAAATACAGAATCAGGTTTTGATGATCAGTGAAGTGAATATATCATTATGATAATTTCTAATTTTTATACCATATATTTCTTTTGCCCCGAGACTATACCTTGAAAAGTGATACTAATCTTTTTGTAATAATATTGTAAAAAAAAATAGTGTGAACTGGTTTATGCTTGGAATGATCAGGGATAAAGGTAAAAGCACAACTTCAGAAAATCATAAGACACCTTTCTCGCCTGTGCTTTCATGCAAATATTTAAAAAAGTATTTCCAAAGCCTATTATTTCTGTTTTAAATATCCTAAAAAACCTTTTCACTGCATCTGCATTTAGAAGTCATATATTCCAAACACAATTACCTTCAAGATTTTTGTTCATGATATCAAAACCTAAATCAAGGAAGTTTTCTGAAGTAACCACCATTAAAAATTTATATATCTTATTTTATACTCAGAGATGTTGGTGATGTTCCTTACCTTTTTGTCAGGGAGAAATTCATGTACACTCTTTGTGGTTAAACCACCTGGGTCTTTCCAGATAGGAATGAATTTTCTAAGGATGGCAAGTGACTGAAGCTGTGACTGTAGCAAAGTAGTGCAGGAGAGAAGAGATAATGCCCTATCAAATCACTTTCAGTGTTGGAGATTATAGGAACACCCAGGGTTGAACTTCCATTCAGCAGAAGTCGTCCAAGAAAAAAGGATATAATGAGAGACTTCATCTTAGAGCAGTGTGCTCCTCAGCAAGAAAAGACTGAAATTTATCTAATAGACTGCTACTTATTTCCTGGGAGATGTTTGAATTGACTTTAGAGATAGGTGACTTGTTATTCCACTAGCGGGGAAGAATACAGAAAACAAAGTGAAACCAAGTTACACTAAGAGCTAAAGGAGAAGGAATGATATACTGGGATTGTTGGTTTGGTTTTCTTTTTTTTTTTCTTCCTTCTTCTCTGCCTCAGAAGAAAGTAATTGCTTTTCTCTTTTCCCCAATCTTTGTATTTTATTAAAATAATCTTATTTTATTTTACTTAAAAGCTCACCCTAGTGTTGCCAGACTGTCAATCATCAAAGAGTCCAGAGCTAAAATCAGGGCATTGAATTTCAGCTGTGGAAATCTGAATCACAGGACTGAGTCTTCTGTAGTTCTCTCAGTCTGCATTGACCAGGAAGCAAGGGTGTGATTGCTTGCTCTGTTGACTGAGGGGGCTGAACAAAGAAGTGAGTTTACCCCTGGCAAATGTAAATGGGAGTATTTTTGAAGCTCTCTGTATCATCTCTGTGTGCATTACCTGCACCTTAGAAGGAAAGGATAACAGTGAGAAAACTCCAGGAGACTGGCGATAAAAAGAAACTCTCTAGAAAGCTGAGAACTAAGAATACATGTAGAGGAAATTGTATAATATTTATAGAAATCATAGCAAAATGCCAAGATATAAATACTAGATATTAAAATAATAATGACACTTGACCTTCTTTGACCTGACATAAAGCCAGTATGGACACATTCTAAAGGCTTTCTACTCACAAACTCCTCTCTAACTGTATATTAATGCAAGAGTAGAGACAAGTGTGCATGGTGCCTTTATTTTTGTAGTGGTCATAAACTTTCAGTAATAATTCCGTAGTGCTGGGCCCACTATACCTAATCTTCATGCAAGCTGAGCTAGAAGTACCTTCTAGACAGTCTGATTGCACACCTCTGGAGGGAGGGACTGGACTCTCAGTGTGACAGCTGCCTGAAAAGGGAGGCAGTGGGAAAGTGAGCAATGGAATATGAAATACAGAAATGGCACATCAGATAAAATAGAAACATCTAAATCAGGAGTTGTGTTGAGAGGACCTTACTATAAGGCGAGACAGATGTCTAAAAAGAAGGAGCTAAGAGCACAAGAAACTGGATTGCATAGTCCAGGAGAGTTCTCCCACTAAGAGTTGACGAATAACGGAATCATTTAAGTTGGAAAAAACATCCAAGTCCAATGTCTGACCAATCACCAGCTTGTCAAGTAAACCAGAGCACTGAGTGCCACGTCCAGTCACTTCTTTAACACTTCCAGGGATGGTGACTCCACCACCTCCCTGTACAGTCCATTCCAATGCTTAAAAACCCTTTCTATGACGAAATTCTTCTGATGTCTAACCTGAAACTCCCCTGATGTATCTTGAGGCTGTGTTTTCCTGTCTTGTCACTTGTTGCCTGGGAGGAGAGACTAACCCCCACCTGGTTACAGCCTCCTTTCAGGTAGTTATGGAGAGGGATAAGGTCCAGCCTGAGCCTTCTTTTCTCCAAGCTGAGCCTCCCCAGCTCCCTCAGCTGCTCCTCAAAGGACTCATTCTGTAGAACCTTTCCCAGCTCCACTGCCCTTCCATGGGCATGTTCCAGTACACCAATGTCTTTGTTGAATTCACTCTAACAATTCTGCATGCAATTTATTTTTTCACATCTTTCAGGGGGATGGTGTTCTTTTTCTTTCAGAATGTTGTTACAGCTTTGATTTTGGAAGGGATTGCAATCCTTTCTTGATTAATATTTTTATTTGACCTACTATTTAAATAAATTGAATATTTGAAGTAGTATTCTGAAATATATTTGCATATAATATATTGACGTTAACTAAGTAAATATTTCAGACTGTCTTAAAAAGAACAGAATTTCAGTTTAAAGAGAAATTATGTGGGGATTTTCTATTATTATTATTATTTTGATACACTTATTCTGTCCAAGAAGCCATTTAGCAAAAGTAAAAGCTCAAACAGCTACTTTATTAGTCTCTGCCAGTTACTTAGTGGGGATGAACCAAGCTACACCAGCATAATTCATAGAAATAACTGCTCAGAAAGAATGTTGATAACCCTGTTATTTCTGCTTCTACTGCTTTACTTACTTTATGCTGCTTAATAATCCTTGTCATGTTATTTTTCATTATTTATAAATCTGAAAGGGCAGGTAACATTCTATTCTATGGACTCCAGCTTTCACATGGAACAGTAAGCTAGAGGGGAAAAAAAATTGATCATGAACATCTATAAAACTAGAAACTGTTGTAAAATTGAACCGTTTATGTTTCATTCTTGTGTCTCAGTTCTGTTTTTAGCTGAAGGATACATTCATGCCATTCCATCTTCTTTCAGTATTTTATCAGCTATTCTTTAAAATTATCTCATTTCTGGATTTTTTTATGTGCTTCCTTTTGGAATAGTGTATCAAAACAGGATGTCAAAGACACCATTTCCTGAAAGATAATAGTGCCCACCTGGTTGCATTCATTGGCCAGTCTACAGTGACTATCACAGTTCAAAGCAAAGGGAACAGAATGACCAGTAAATCAAACTGTTAACATTACTGATAGTATTAGTCTCTTGGGTAAATGCTCATACAGTGATAGTATGTCTTCAGTAATTCAAAATGCAAGATTTGTGTGGGTTTTACTTCCTAAAAATCTGGAGTATTAAATGCATGAAGTGCATATATCCATATGTTCATATGTGTCTAACATATAAAACAAGAACATTTTGTAAGTGATATAAGTACCAAACTAGGTCATGCAGTTTTCTCATTTGAACTTTTGTAAATTAAATTTGTGAGAGAAAGTAAGACCTTTTAAAGTATTTTTTGGGAAAAAAAAAAATGAAGACATAGACAAACCTTACTCTCTAGTTTGTTGTATCAGAATCTACCAGTGCTCACCACTGGTAGGGAATACTTGGAAATGCATCTACACAGTTTGAAACTTATATTATGGCTTTCTGCTTTCTTATTTCTGGTATTACCTGTGAAGAAATACAGGAGAAACATCCTGACAGTGACAGTGTTCACAAAGCCAAGAACTTGTTAATCCCTTTCTCTTACCTTTTGGAAAGGGCTGCTTTTTGGAAGAAGTGGTTGTCAAACAGAAATATTCAATGCATTTGAAGGTATTAGAAACAACTAATTCAGCAAAATAATAGTAAATGGATAGTCAGTTGTTCACTTGGAGTAGTTTGTTTTGTGTGTTATTAGTACAACTGCACCACTGTTTTAGGAGAATGTAGAGCAAAAATGAGAGGAGAGAGTGCTGAATCCATTGAAATGTTGAGAGATGTAAGTCCAGAAAGGAGGACTTACAGGGACTTTCAGCATCACTGTCCAACATAGCAGGATCATCCACAGTACATGGCAGAGTTTCATTGATGCACAGGCTTGTCACTGAGACTGATGCTGGATCTTCCCCACTCCAAAAGTGAAGTTAATTACTGTTATCAAAATTGATCTAAATCTGCATTAATGTAAGTTTTACCATGAAAGGTAGATAAAACTTCAAATAATCTATCACATGTCTTAGACTCATTAGACAAGTTTTAGAAACTGAAGTAATGATTGATTCCTATGAGCACAAAATACATTGCTCTCTCCACATTGCTGAGGCTCCAAAGTACTTCTGGAGACCATCTAGACAACCCCTTTCTCAAAGCAGGCTAAGCCAGAGCAGGCCACTCCAACTGGGAGACTTCAAGAAGACTCTACAGCCTATCTGAGGAACCTGCTCCATTGGTCTATCACCCTCACAGTTAATGTTTTCTTAGGTATAAATATGTTTCAGTGTATTTTCTGTATTTCCCCTATCAGGTGTTTATACACATTGACAGAATCTCCCCTAAGGTGTCTGCGTTCCTTATGTGTCATGTGCTCCAAGCTTGTAATGGTCCAGTAGTTTTTACTGGAATCACCCCAGTATCTCCCTGTCTCTTGTACAGAAAGCCCAGCACTGGGCCCAGCACATCAGATGTTGTTACCAGGGTTGACTAGAGAGGAAGGATCATAACACTTGATGTGCTGCCAACAATGTTTGATAGAGCCTGGGAGACCGATGATCTTTTTTTTCACAGCTGGATCACAGTCAGTTTGGTGTCCACAAGGGACACAGGTATGGGACATTGCATTTCCCTTTGCTGAAATTCATGAGATTCCTGTCAGCCCATTTCTGCAGCCTGACAAGGTTCCTGTGAAGAACAACTCAACCTTCTGGTTTACCCGGCAGTTTTCTGCAAACCTGCTGAAGGTGGGCTCTGTCCCATCATGCAGGTTGTGAACTGAGATGTTAAACAACATTAGTCCCAGTATCAGTCTGTGACATACACACTCAGGACTTGTTTTCCCAGCCACATCCCTGCATGGTTGGATTGTGTATCTTCTTCCTGGATCACCTGTCCCTGCTTCTACTTTTTGTAGTCCTTTCCATGTTTGATTTTTGTCAGGAGCTACTTGTTCATCTCTGAAGGCCTCCTGGCAACATTGTTTGACTTGCACACAGGGAGGGACTGTTCTTGCGCTTGGAGTAGGTGATCTTGGAAAATCAGCAAGCTGTAATTATGAGTTTTGGGTCTCTAATAGCCCACTCTAATGACATTCCTAAAAATATCTTTGCACTATATATTTTAAAGAATGAAGAAAGAAGCAAGTTAATTTTTTTCTATGCATCAATATTGATTGGCATAATAACTCTCTGCAGTGTTTCCCAGTTGTTGGGTTTTTTCATTAAAATTCTCCCTGCCCAGGACAAAAAAATCTGGTAATTTTATTAATTGATAGTTATCATCAATATCTGACCTTTGATATGTTCCTTTACACTAAATCTTAAACATCTGGATTTTAAAGGTTTGTATAAGTTGACCAAACACTTTTATGCTTACCTTAGACCTTAAAAGCTCTCAAAAAAATTTCTCATTTTTATATATTCCTTGTGCATGTCATTCAGTACTAAAGTAGTTGCATTGTATTTACTGAAATGAAATTTTATATTTTTCAACAATTTGTTCTCAAAAAAACCCAGTTTAGGACTGTGAATAAGTTTATTATAAACAATGTTTTGAAAAGATTAGACAAAGATTAACCTATTGCATTTCTTTTGCCTTGTGATTGCCAAAGAGTTACAGTTTCATTGTTTTCTTACTAAAAGAATGAAACTTATGAATGAGAAGAACAGTAAATGATGAATAAGAGACCCATAAAACTGTTCATGAATGCTGGAGTTTTTGCATTCAAAACTAAATATTCATACATTGAACAGTAATTTCCTAAATATTCATGTTGAACAAAAACTTCTCTGCATGAGTGTTTGCTAGCAATGAATATTAAGGAGCAGGAACCCGATCTGCAGAAACAGCTGTGCAGAGCTGAAACAAATGTTCACTTAACCCTATTTTTGTGGTAGCTGTACAGCTCAATTTATCAGGAAACTTATACTTCTTACTTATCGCTTCATCACGATACACATATACACAGACAGAGCTCTTCTATTCCTTCCACACAGTTCTGCCAGTGACTGCCATCAATCAATGTTTTAGCTCCTTGCCCGACACCACCACGGTGCTGAACAGGACCTGAGGTCTCAGGAAAGCAAGCAGAGGGTAACTGATTTTATTTCCAAACTGTTAGATTGGAATTAGATGAAGCATTTTATAACATCCAAAGTCTTTCACTTTCTTGTCACAATCATTAAGGACAAAAGTCTTCAGTGAACTTTTACTGATTTACAGGATTGAAAGATTTTGTCATTTTTGGTGAGTTTGAATTTGTGAAGTCAAACTCGTGGTATTACAGAGTAAGGGATTAATGCTGTCAGGCGAGGTGCATTACAACATTGATCCTCCAGCAGCCTGTAAGTGTTACATTTGATTTGGCTGAGTGACTTCAGCAATTTCACGTGGAACGTGACCTTACAGAAAGAAAGAAAAAAAACAACAAAAAATCTACAACAACAACAACAAAAAAGAAACAAAAAAAACACCAAAAACAAACGAACCACAAAAAAACCAAACAGCCAGTAAATGAAGGAATAGATTGCCCATATAGTAAATTTGAAACAAACTGAAGGAGAAGGTAACTGAAAGGATAATTATCCCTTCTTACTAGTGAAATATTTGGCAGTGATGAATAATGGGGAAAAAAAAAGAAAAAGTAGCAGCTTTTTTCTGACTTTGTAAAGGTATCCCAAGGCTTCTGCCTAAGCCCTCTGTCATGGTTTAAGCCCAGCAACCAAATTCCACACAGACATTGCTCACTTCCCTCCGTGGGGTGGGTTAGAATCACATGGGTAAGAGTGAGAAAACTCGTGGGTTGAAATAAAGATATTTTAATAGGGAAAGTAAAACCCTTGCTCACAAGCAAAGTGGAACAAGGAAGCAATTTACTGCTTCTCATGGGCAGCCAGGTGTTCAGCCATCCCCAAGAGACCAGGGCCCAGCAACATAACAGCAAGGGGAAGACAAATGTCATCACTCTGGATGTTTCCCCATTCTTCCTTCTTTTCAGGTCTTTATATGCCGAGCATGATGTCATGTGGTCTGGAATATCCCTTTGGACAGTTGGGGTCACCTGCCCTCGCTGTGTCCCCTCCCAGCTCCTTTTGCCACCCAGCCCACTCATGGGTGGGGTGGGGTGAGAGGCAGAAAAGGCCTTGGCTCTGTGCAAACACTGCTCAGTGATAACAAAAACCTCCCTGTGTTGTCAACGCCGTGTTCAGCACAAATCCAAAACACAGCCCCACACCAGCTACTGTGAAGAGAATTGACTCTAGCTCAGTCAAAACCATCATTCAATACACAGAGTTAAAAAAAAGAATGGAATCTGCCACAGATTGATATTGGTCTGAAGTATGACTGAACGCATTTTTTATCAGTGGGTTCTTGGATAAAAAAAACCTCTTGAGACTAGTCAAAACTTTGGTCAGCTAATCTGATAGCTTAAGTGAAAAACAATATCCTAAATTACACGTAGTTCCATTCTACATGTGACTTGATTTGAAGCAGTTTCAGTGAATGTTAAGGAGTGCTGTCACCAGTTTGCTGTCACCAATTGGCTGGCTGAATGAAATACATTGGATATATGTGTAATTTTAAAATGTTTAAATGCCTGTTTTCCTGTCAATGTACTGTTAACAGCTGTTGGGCAAGGTCAGTAGCAGAAAAGTCATAAATCAAATGTGATACTTTCAAAGTAGAACTGAGAAGTGTTACGAGTAGAAGGATCCTGCTGGATACCCATAGGACATTAATAGAGAAATGCAGTTTCTGAGATCAAGCCTAGCTAATTTCTCTAATCAGTCTCATAATGTCTCTATTTTTACAGGTAATTTTCTGGAGTACTTCTAGAAGAAAACACTTAAGATAGATATAAGTACTTTGATTAAAAGAAATAAAAAGCAAAGCACAACATACAGTTACATTCATTTTGGCTTTAATACTTCCCATAGGTTTCAAACGTGAACACAGAATTTAAAAATCTTCCTTACATTAAAAAAAAAAAAATCAAATATTATCTTACTTCAGATCCTGAAGTAGTTAAAATTTAAAGGAGAAAAATGATGCATCTAGATTTTTTGGGGATTTTTTTTTGGGGGGGTGTTTTTTTTTTCTTTTTCTATTTGTTTTTTGGGGGGAGTTGGCTTTTTTTTTCTTTTTTTTTTACATGGGCATTGGAGTTCTACAAAAAATGCTTTGTGAATTATTAAATGTTTTCCACAAGCATTTCCTTTTGCAAAATGTTTCTTCAACTTATTTGCTGAAAATGGTCAGTTTTTCTTGCCTGTAGAAAGTCTGTGCACCTTGTAAGTTTAATTTTATATACACAAACGTCTAATATATTTCAAATAAAAGAGACAAAGGTAGGAAAAAGGTTAGAAATATACTGTAGAATGACACAAAAGAGTGAAGACATATTCAACTATGTCTCTTCCTTTTGTGAATACCCTCCTCTGTCTCCACATTTTGTTAAAATACTACTGAACTATATAATACAATTGCTTTTCACTCACATTTCAGCATTACTATTTCAGCCTGTCCCTGATACATAAAACGTGTAATTATTTCTTTTCCCTTACAGCAGATTTTGTTGAAATTATAATGGCCATTTAGAGTATGAAAGAATATTTGCATTTCACAGTTTGAGTAGCTCTGAGAATTTTTTGCCTTTGCCAAATTACTTTTTCATGATCCTGGTTGGTTAATCTAAAATTTTCAAATAATTATGTTACAATATGTAATGGCAAAAATCCATTTAAGAAAACCAAACTTATTACAAGAGAGCTTCCTATGATTTTATTTTTGTATTTTTAAAATTAATTATAAGAATTGAGGGCAATGTCAGGTTACTTTTAAGAAGATGCAGATCAAGCTTTCCAGAAACACATTGGCAATAATAATTATGAAGGAAACTAAGCAATTAATTTGTTATTTCACTTCTGAAAATATCAAGAATCTCTATTAAACTACTATGAATACTGATTTCATCATAGTTTTAAACACTGAACTCTCAATCAGGGCCCTGTCTTTAGATCTTTGCCGATAGACAAAAAATTTCCCTAAAATGTGTCCATGATATCCTTTAAAGAAATCAATATTCACACATTCATTAAAGAAAATGTTTAAATATTTTATGTAAAATAAGTAGGAAATGCTGTGCCTTAAAGATAAGTCAATATTTTTATTTAACTGAAGCTCTGGTTTTCAGCACAACCTAGCAGTATCAGACATATGAAAGGGTAAGATGCTTTGATCTTACAAACTCCCTGTGGTATCTGGTCTAATCTGTGCTCTCCTTTAACTATAAACACACTATAACTATAAAATATTGAGAATTAGAGGATTTGAAGAAAAAATTAAAAATACCCAAACCTGATGGAAAGCAAAGAATATCAACTGAACAGACGAGTTGGGTGGGTTTGTTTTAAAGATTTTGCATATGCGTTCTGACCCTATTACTTTGTAATTCATTGTGAAGGGTCAACCATCAAAAAGAAAATTTAATTTCTTTCTGCTTAGGTGGTGTTTGCACTAAATTAGTCTTAGCACAGAATTAAAAGGAATTTAGTGCCAAGTCACAAGCTCCAAACCAAGTGATTGCTTGAAAATTTAAAAAGACAGCATAAAATTCTGGAGAAGGGCTCAATCTATTTAATCATGCCTAAGGGCTGCAAAGTCACCCTACAGACTGAAGGATTGTTTACAAATAGATTTTGACAGGTAATTTCACTGAATACTCCACCCCCATCTTAAATTTATGGGTCCAGTCCTACCTCCAAGGAAATCAACTGACGGTTTATAGTTGATTATCAGAGCAATGTGGCTCACTGGTTTCCCAGAGCAGGGGAAAGTCAGCAGATCTTGTGGCATTTCAAGTTGTTGAACATCAGAGACAAGCTGTGGGTACACCAGCCACAAGCTGTTGCTTGTTCAGTTTCAGCTGACATGGAATACACAGTGGATTTGGGAACATCACTTAAGCCTGTCCACATGTAAGTCTAACTTCTAGACTGGAAGGAAAACGAAAAGCAAAGAGTGGAAAGGCCACAGGAATTCTCTTGGGGGTGTATCCATATAGCAGCTGCAATAAAGCAAAGCAAATGGCATTGAAACAGTCTAGAAGTTCTCCAGAGGGAGAAAACTACCCTGCATCTTAAAAAATGTTAATATTTTCTTTTAAGTCATCTAGCTAACAATGAAACCTATTCTGCACTCACAGGCCAACCAAAATTCTATTGGACTCTATATTTAGTGTCTGTTAAATTGCATCTGTAATTAATATACACAGAAAATGTGAATAAGATTAAAAATGTCAGCATTTCTTTGAAGTGGCAGAAAATTTAACATGCATTTAAAATTACATTCCCATTCTGTTTTATTATTAAGCTATTTGTTTTATTAAAATGTATCTCGAGGCTCTATTGAGAAAGATATCCTGATTTTGCAAGTTTTGACATGAGAGCTTGTCTAAAGAGTGAAGAGCAAAAAATGAATGACTTCTTTCTAAAGAATTTACAGTTTTCAAAAACCCTAAGAGTCGTTTGCTTTCTGTGTATTAAATAATCTGGAGGAATATTATGATTTATTTACTGGGCATGCACAATGCCCAGTAATGATTCCCTTGATGGAATGGTATCCATACTCCCCCTGGCCTCCTCAGTTGAATAGAGTAAGATTTCAAGTTTAATTTTCTTTAAAGCATAAGAGAAAACATTTTAGCTTAGTACTTCCACTGCTCAAGTAGCTTCAATAGCTGGTTTACCATAGAACAGTATCTTCCACGACCTTTTGATTTCATGCAGTTCTTTCAATGTCAAGTAACAGAACCTAATGCCAAATATTTCCTGTAATATATATAAAAAATAAAAATCTAATGTTAGCAGAAGGAGTTAACAGACAAAGAGGTGGCTTCTGTCCCCTACTGGATTATCCCTACTGGATTATCAGTATTGACTGTAAAATTATAACCTTGTTTATAGTCACAGAAATTTTCTGGATAGTCTTATAAATTGCCTTCATTCATCATTAGTTGAATGAAGCATTAATCATTAGCATTAATACATTAATTGCTGAGAAATTGTCCTATGTTTTCTGCCAAAACAAAAACCCTGGAACTACATACAAAACCCAGTGGAGTGCATGGAAATGATTCCATAAATGGATAATGACTCAGATCTTAGGTTAGACAGAAAGCTTTTTCTGGTGGTAAAGAAGTATTGTGACACTTCCACTCGGCCTCTAAATCAACAGAGTAACACAGAACTGTCACTGACTCAGTTCTGCAGGCAACACACAGCTCCAACTTAAGTATTTAGGGATTTTACTCACTGCTGGTGATATTTTGATATCTAATTAGATTGTTCGCCAGAGAAAGGACATAAAAGCTGGCTTCAAAAGACCATGAACCTTATTAGTTAAGTACTTGCTCTTTACAAAGTGCATATTTTATGACAGAAAAGTCTTGGGGGGTACATTTTCAGTACGAATGAATTTCAGATATGACTTTCCCAAACTGCTCAGAAGGCTGTAGCTCATATACTGTATCCAGTTTGTTTTCAGAGTGTGTTATTTCAGAACAAATAGCCATCATAACAATGTCATTTTCCTGAGTAAATATGATTTCTATTTAATGATATTGTACAGTACCTACACCTCATTAAATTTCATTTTTATATTCTTTTTTTCTTTGTTATATAAGAGAATATCATTAAATTTCTTTAAATAATCTATGAAATCTAGAAGAATGTTGATTTTCCATTTATCCACCCTGAGAGTTCAGGCTGCAGAAAAAGCTTTATTTGCACAAAAGCTGTCAAAAAGAAAAGTAGTTCAAAAAGATATGGAAGATGAGGCACCAAGGAGAAGATTACAGTCCTGTCTCTAATTCATTGGCCTTCTCTCACACTAGCTTTTGTTAAATATTCAATCCAAATACAGAGAGAACTGTTTTTGTTATTTTTAGACAAAGTCATCACAAAAAAAACTCCTTAACTTTTCCAGAAGCAATTTTCTCAATTTCCAGATTTGTCAGTTATTTCAACAGAAACAGAACTCATTATTCAATTTTCATTCCCTTTTAACTCATACAGAGTGCCTCCTGCCCCTTTTTTTTGCATTTATATATTTTAATGGGTAAAGAACTATTTATTGCATTCAGTGTTTTATTTCACTGTTTGCCCAACATACAAAAAACTGTTTCTACTACAGCAGGCATTTGTTACTAAAAAAAACCAAACCAACAAAAAAAAAAAAAAAAAATTTGAAGTTTACTTTCTCATTTTCTGTCCTGCTGTCTTGTTATCTCTATACTAAATCCAAAATTGTAAATACATGTCAATATCTTCTATTTTGAGGGGAAAAAAAAAAATCAAAAAACAACAAACCAAAACACCAAACCGACAGCAAGAACAAAAAAACCCCACACCACGAAACCTGTACATCTACAGATAAATTCAGATTCTTGATTTAAGCATAGATTTACATCTAGGGTTTATTTTCTGGCATAAACTTGTGAAAAAGATGGCTCAAGGTCAGGCTGGGTAGCAGAGCAACCTGATCTCGTTGAAGATGTCCCTGCTCACTGCAAGCAAGGTTGGGCTATATGACATTTAAAGGCGCCTTCCTGCCCCAGCTATTCTATGATTGTATTTTACAAGACTTCTGGAGTCTTCTGACCTGTATTGAACAGAAAACATATATCAAATAGCTCAAAAACCTGGCTTCTGACAGATCCAGTAACAGATCAGAGCAATCTTCTTTCATTTTCTTATGGGATAAGCCCAATGTAACATATCTGTATGAATGTCTTCCTCCTTCATTTTAATCCCTGAACGTTACTCTGTGATACAGCTATCATGACAACTTCTTTCTTCCACCTTTGTGCATTTGACACTAACCTATTGCTTAAACTATCTCACTTCCTTCTGCGTGCCTGCTCATTTTTCAGAATTCAATTTACCTAATTTAGTGAAATTGTGCTGATTGTAGATCCTATCTTCCAAAACAGCTGTGATCCTGCTTAGTCTGCAGATCAAAATGAAAATTCAAACATTGCAGAATGAGGTTTAAGGTTTTGCTAGGATCTACTCTTTTGGGGTTTTTTTAATTATTATTTGGGGGTATTTTCATTTTCAATTTCTTTAGGGTTTAGAGTGTTTCTATTTTCTTAATATTCACCTGATTACTAAAATAAACTGAAATAAGTTGCAGCTGTGGGTAAAAGGTTTTTTTTCTTTTTGGTGTAGGATTCATTCTAATAAAGGTTGTCTTAAAGTGCACAAAGCTGCTTTGTATTATTACATGCAATGGTGCTACTACTGAAAGATCTTATAAGACAGGCAAATCACAGTGAGTTGATCACAGCAGAAAAACAAACAAAGAGGAAACAAACAAACAAAAAACAAACAAACCCCCTAACTTTTCACAGGGACTGTGTTTTTATTTATTCAGAAGCACCATAATCAGAAGGAAAATGACAGCAAACAATTCTGCCTCTTCCTAAGTCCTCAGGTCCACAAAGTTCTCTGTCTGTAACTCCCCCCTAGCTTTGTCACCTGAGCACGCATTAGTCTATTTTTATAATAGACATACTGGGTCAAAAGTCCCACTTAAAAAGAGTGTATGCAAAAGTGTTTGTAAGATGTGACTTCAGCCACCCAGTGGCTTAGACCCTTTCTGAGCCAAATGTGTTATCTTTATGTTTAGTAACTTTCAATGGGTTCTACATCCATGAGTTTGTCTGTTTAGTTTTTTTCTAGCTCAGCTAGAAAATTTTTCATATGCTGTACCTGCAAGTTCCACAGTGATACAAAAGGGCTCAATAGTGGGAAATACACACTGAGTAGCAAATATAGAGAGCTGAAAGGAATGGCTGAGTTCATCATCGAGAGGAGGCCTCCAGCTTGATCAGAGTGATGGAGCACTTCTGCTAGGAGGAATAATGGAGAGAACTGGGATTGTTCAGACTGGGGAAGAGAAGGATTTGTGGTCTTCCAGTACCTGAAGGGAGCCTACAGGGAAAATGGTGAGAGACTATTTACAAGGGCCTGTAATGACTGGACAAGGGACAATGGCTTCAAACTGACAGAGAGTAGGTTTAGATTGGCTATTAGGAAGAAATTATTTACTGTGAGAGTGATGAGGCACAGGTTGTCCAGAGAAGTGATGGATAGTGTTCAAGGCCAGGATGGATGGAGCTTTTAGCAACTTGGTCTAGTGGAAGGTGTCCCTGCCCATGGCAGGTCATTAACAGATCTTATTTCAGTAATCTTCATGTATGCATGGCTGGAAGTATCAAAAAATTCCAATGCAATGCAACAATTTACATTCTAATTCTGCTACTGTAACATGGGTTTATAGACAAATAAGTATTACCTAATCAACATACAAAATAAAAACATGGAAGATGTAGGAATTCTATCATAAAACAACACTAACACTGAAGTGTCAACAGAGCTGAAACCTTGATGCTAGTGCTAAAATAGTAGTTGAATTTTATTTTGAGAAACATACATAACCTCTAATCCTCAAAAACCCCAAACATCAAAACAGTTTCAAAACTGCAATTAAAATACTGGCTCTTTCATCTTGTTTGAGTCATTCTGCCCCCTTAATTATATTTTGGAGGTATTCCCTCTGAGTACCATTTCTCTACACATTTTCTGTTATCTCCATCTGGAGTTTGTTTACCAGAACTTGCTGTACTTCTCCCAGGCTTGAGATTCCACTAAAATGAATTACTGATATATATTACCACATATGATACTTGCAGGCTTTACCTTCCCTTACACATTTATCAGGGAGATAATAATGCAGAAACTTTCCTCAGAGTTCCTCTCAGTCTGTTCTTTCAGGTGCAAAGGAAACCAGTCACAAACCATTGCAAAAGAGGGAAAGGTAAGGAGATATTGCTAAAACAATCTCAATTCATTATTATAGAAGTATTTTTAATGATATATGTAAAATGTACATATATATAAAAATATATATTTATGTGAACCTTTGCTTTTTGACTTACCATTTGAAGCACTCTGTCATGAATATAGAAAATGCATCATTATTTCTGCATAACATTCCTACAGCAAGAACAAATTTTTACAAGCCCAGAGTTAAAAGATGGGATTCTTTTTCATCACTTCCACTTTCTTGTTGGTAAAAGTAATGGTCGCAGCAGTCTAAACAAATCCAAACTACAGCAGAAACTGATGAGGAATGATCTTCTTGTTAATTCTAAGACCCCCTTTGTGATTCTTTTTATTGTATTGATCTGCTGAGTTAAAGCAGAGTTTACTCATTTACTGTTTGTTGTAACTGTGGAACTTTTCTATAACACGTTTTCCATTACTTTGGGATAATAAAGATATCATGCCTGTGTTTGGTCACCCTGTCCATATGAGTAATGTGGTGATATGGGAAAGACAATAGGGAAGGGAAAGTGTGAGAGGAAGACAGAAACAGGCAGACTCTCTGAATTCTATCTTTAAAAAGCTAAAAAGCCTAATCTGCTTTAGAAAATGCAGGAATGAGTAAAGAACTAGGGGTAGAAAACTGTCAGAAGAGGTGATATTTCCCAACATTGATCAGATAATATTACTATCTGAACTCAGATATCTCTACAAACACAAGGTTTTTTCATACAGGAACATACAGTGAATAAAGGAAAACCATTTTTCATGAGGTGTTTGATTTTTTTTTCCCCTGAAATCTACTTTTTGGTTGTGCAATCATATTTTGTCATTTTATGGGTACCTTTTTTGGTATTATAAATATAGAATATTCATAAAATCATAAACAAATCCTTTTTAGCTGCAAGTCAAACTGGCAGGAAAAATTAGCAGGCCATTCTCTTAGGACCTTACTCTTCATGATAAATTGCAAATACCTGCCACGACCAAGGCAGTAACTTTGAAAGTATATGTATCAGTTCCCACAGCATACTGTACTTTGGGTATTTACAGAGGTATTAGCCTTCTTCCCTGAGGTGTAATTGTAAAATAAATAAACAAGCTTTGTTTATCATGTTGTTTGATAAATCAGGAGTCAGAAAATGTCTGCTGGATTGTTCCCTGAAAAAGTACGTATGGCTGACAGAGCAATGAAGCTTTACATGGGAAATATGACTGTAGTAATTAAAAAGTCCTCTGGGCAGTTTCAGTTTTCATAGAACTTGTGAACCAGCTACGTACAAATGGCTGATTCTACCCTTTGCTCACTGTTTTCCCACCAGGTAAGTCATACTTCACACCCTCTACAGGCCTTCTGAGTAATGTCTTAACTCGTGACTAACAGCTCCCTAGCTCCAGTGTAAAACACAGTGTGATTCGTCAATGTGCAGATTTCTTTTCTGTACATTAGGAACCTGAACCTATAGCTTATGTGCATGATCATGTTCCATCACTGAAATAAGAGAACTGTACTTGCCTGAGGACTGCAGAGCCAGAAGCACACAAAGTCAAGGATGTTGCACTGGAAATGTCCTGACACTTAAAGTGCTTTTCCTTTAACCTGGTAGGTTTTTCTATACTTTAAGAGAATAAAAAAAAGTCTCCAAGGACTCCATTGTGTCATAGTCTATCAGAATGAAGGAATTTTTACAGCCTAAAGTCAGTGAGGCTTCTTAGAGTAATGAGTTCTCGCTGGAACATGGCACAAAATGGCCTTCAGCAAAGCAGAGTAACTCAGGAAATAACAGATTGAACTCCAAACTACCTGAGCACCAAATGAGAAAATGCAGAGCAGTGCTACCTGCAAAATATGAATGTAAAATATGCCCAGATATATCAGAACCACAGTCTGTATATTCTGTCTCTTCAGCTGGCATTGGGAGATGCTATTTAGAAATATGCAGAGGCTGTAAAAACAATCATCATATGCAGTCTATTCTCCTCATACTCCCTGGGCAACCATAATTGTGGTATGTTTCTACCTAATCCTGTTAATATTCTTTTCTGGACCTGCTGTCCAGAAATTTATTTAATCCCTTGAACCTTCTGATGATGTCTTCCACACAATTTCCTGCAGCAGATGTCTCACAGCTTGATTTTCTGTTGTGTAAACTGTCTCAAATCAAAGTCAATAGTTTCACCAAGTGCTTCTTAGGTTTTGTCTTGAAAAAGAAGCCCACATCCTGTTTGTATGGTGCCTCATGACATTGCAGACTCCTAGGACTTGCCTCTTTGGTGATTTCCCAGTGCCGGCTCTGCCCTGATGATCCCGTATTTCCCTTTACAGAAGCCATACCTATTGTCACGTTCCCAACAGACGGGCACTCTCTTTTCTTCATTCTCATGGCACATCTCACCAGAGACAGAAGTCAGGCTCCCTGCTCTGTGGTTTCTAGGATTCTCTCTAGAGCTCAGAAGTGGCCTCTTAAGGCTCTATAGCAACAAAAGAACATCATACTGATTGTCAAAAAATCTTAGCTCCACAATTGAAACAGACATCCCTCTACATTCAGTATGGCCCAGGCATAAATTTCTGTGCCCTTCAGTGAATAGACATGAATAAAGCATGTGCTTTAAAGACACTGCCAGATGAGAGTAGACACAAGTGTTGCCAGCTGAAGAACATCCACTAGGTTCTTCTAGAACCTTCTGTCAGTTTTATATTCTAGTTTTATATTCTCTTGGCACAACAGCTAAGCCCCAAACCTCAGCAGTAACTATAATGAGAATTATTACCTACTACAGTGCCCCAAAATGGCCTGTTATTTACTGCACCTCAAAATTCTCGTGGAAAAATTGTTCCAAACAAGTGTCAGAGTGTTTCTGTGGAAAAGTGTACTGGCTGAGGTTAAAGCCTCTGAGAACTTGCCATTACAACACAGTTAGCTTACACGGAGTGTTCATGAGGAAAAATGGCCAGACACATGTTCATTTTTGTCTAGAACATGAAAACAGGGAGCAAACCTCTGCAAATAATTAGCTAGCATCTTCTATACTGTGCATAGTACATATAAAGATGAACTCACCACTCTTGTGGTCATCAGTCGGACACATACACAGTGATCAGAGGCTTTTGTTATGTGGTGACACATGCCATTGATTATTAATGCTCTAAATTTTAATAATTTTTTTTCAAGAATAGTACAAGAAACCATGCCAGGTCCTCCTGAGCTAGGAAATCTGATTTGAAATACCATCCCTAAGAATCAGGTTGAAATTTTGCCCCTAGTCTGTTAACTTGTATTCTGTCAGCAAATGCTTTAGCATGACCTAAAATGAGTTGCTGTGAAACAAACATCAAACTAATTAAATATGAGAACTTCCAAAAAATTTTAAGGTAGGTTTTATATCATCAAAAAAAAGGTACTGTTTTAATCCACTCCTCCTGCCTCGTCTAGTATTAATGAAAGATTCACTAAATTATCTTCATAAAGGTCAAAATGCTAATTAGGAAATTCTCTTCAATGGCAGATCAGAGATGTGGAACAAATGATTAGATCAGCTTTTTCTAGAGTTCAATTACCCTTCTCTTCAACTTAAAAACATCATAAAATTCAAAATAAAAGCTGAATTTTATATATTGAATTTTTTTGGTTGGTTGGTTGGTTGGTTGTTTTTTTTGTTTCTTGGGTGTGGGTGTGGGTGTGTGTGTGTGTGTAGAAAATTATCATGGAAGGTTTGAATTTCCATAAATTAAATTTTAGTTAAATTTATGGATATTTTTACACATGACATTAGTATTTTCTTATTAGCAGCAATGGAATAATTGGTTATAAAATAATTTAAGAGGTATCCTTCAAGTTCATAAGTGCACTAATAAGTTAGGCTATATGGATTTAAATAAAACGCATCTTTCCAGGCTGCAAAGAATTAAAATACAGCAGTTTATGAAGAGCAAGTAAAAAATATAAAGTCATTTAAATGACAAAATACAATTTCCCTGTTCAATCACTTTTAGAAATGAAGAATTTGACAAGAATTTATAGATATAATGATCCATCTATTTTCCCAAAACAAACACTAGTTAAGAAAACACTTGTAATAACTCAGCAAACTGGAATGTCAGCATTTCTCATTCTTATTTGCCACACTACTGTAAGTTTTGTGATATATATTGAATTCCAAAACTGCAGAATCCTTGTAGTAAACACCATAAACATCTCTGGCTTAATTACACCACCATTAAATGCAAACTTTTATTATAACAGCCTTTTCAGCAAAATGGCAGGGAAGCAGAGGCAAGTTCTTATACTGATAGTTCCCAGCTCAACCTCAGGATCAAAACAGGACTATTTATATCCACTAGAAAATTGCCACGAGCTATACGGTTGTTGTGCACTTAGCTAATGTGCTTCTGATGACAGACAATGTGATAAAAATTTCTCAGGAAGTGCAAGGATTAAATTGTCCAGATATGCTACCATTAAAAAAAAAAAAAAAAAAGATGAAGTCAAACTATGATAACTATGATGTAGCCTGGACTCTGCAGTCACAGGCTCATCTATCATCAGCTGAGAATTTACTCAAATTCTCATTTTTCAATTTTCCCAGGTAAGATGAGATGTCCAGGCATTAACTCAGATGATAATGAAAGATGATTAATTCATGTTTCTTAATAATTGCAGAATACAAAGTTAGAAGATGTATTCATACAGACTTCACAGGTTTGGTCTTTTATGTATATATAGAAAACATGCAAATTTTGCAACAATTTTCTTTAACAGATGCATGCTTTCTTTGATATCTGAAACAAATGAAAAATTGAAAAACTTAATGAAACTTCCTTACAATTATTTTTCTTAATGGGGTGGTGTTGGTTAATCTCTGGTTTGGACTATGTGAAACGAAAAGTGAGTGTTTAGCAAATATATTCTTGGGCTTGTTTTTGCATCATAGAATCATTTAGGTTAGAAAAGACCTTTATGTTCTTGGAATCCAATGGTTAACCTAGCACTACCAAGTCCACCACACAGCCATGTCTTCATGTGCCCCATCTACATGACTTGTAAATATCTTCAGGCCACATTAACTAAAGAGTCTTGCAAGCAAATATTTCTACTTTGTTCTGAAAACACTGATTTATAATAACTTCCTGATAACGTATCTCCACTAAAGACACATGATCCTTAATCAAGAAAAAATAACCTAAAAGCCCAGTCACAAAGGAAATGTCTACACTGAGCAGTTCATCTGGGGAGAATCCATCTGGGTTTAGTGTGTTTTAGTATGTACAATGTATGCCATTTAATCTCTATGTATGTTGTAGAGCTGACTGTTTATTATTATAGCCGTTCCCCGGAAGAAGTGACACATTTACTACATGCCCAGGATGAGGACAACACATAGCCCAGCTGCTTGTGAGCCAAGCCCCAGATCCATGAAGCACTGTTGTGACTCTGGCCCTGCTAATTTAAAAAATAAATAAATAAATTGCTATTAAGCTGTGATATATTACATAAACTAAAGACAAGGCTTTGTAACCTGTTATACAACCTCTAAGTATGTACGTAGCCAAAATAGGATCAAATTTAACTGATTTCAAAAAAGTAGCAGAATCTTTACTCACCTTAAAATGTATAGAAGTCATTTAATAGATACACTGTGTAGCCTGAAACATAAAACTGATGGTAAGACGTAAACTCCCAGGCATTATATCACCAGCCCAGTGCAGAAACAGTTTTATGAGCAGAACATTGAGCAGAAGCATGTCACAGCTGTGCCAAATAAATGATCTCTGAGAGGGTTTACAAATGCTGGAGTAGAAATACTAAACCTAAAAAAAAAAGACAGGAAAACATTCTAGATAAAGCAGATTGTATTTAGTCCTCATGTTTGCCATAGCTACTCATGTGCTCTCTAAGCCAAATGTGAGCCAAATGTGATAGAACTTCGTCTCAATAACTCACACTTCTATAACTTAAATCTTTTCTTCCCCATATTCTGTAAAAATGAACGTCTTGGGGCCTAGAAATTCAGTCTTTAATGACTAGTGTTGTCGGATATTGATTGCAAATATTTGCTAGTTGGATGGAAAACATCAGTATGATTTCTTTGGAGCCAATCAAGAAAAGAACAGAGTCTGATTTTGATGGTCCTGAAGATTTCTAGACATCTATTGAAAAAGAAAACAGAAATCAAATCTATCCATGGATTGTGAAGCAAGTGTATGACAGGGTACCTCCTGACATCCTCTTTTGCTGACCTTTCAATGTACACAATTGTACACAATGACCCCAATTTGCTTCCCCTAGGAATCAAAACATCATGGAAAGTACTGTACACATACAGAGGCAGGTTGCAACTGTAGTTTTTAGAAACTGTCCTACCATCAGGAACACTCCCAGACCCTACTGCTGAGAGAGAGAAAAACATACTATCTGCTTCTGGAAATGTTCCACAGTGTTTAGTCAGCTTAGCTTTGATTACCTAAATCCTGTTAAACTTAGATTCCTTAAATAGCCCAAACATTACATAAAAGCACCAGACACTTCCCCATTACAGTTTTGGAATCTGCGAAAGGTTTTTCAGCCAACAACAACTACCTAAAAAAAGCCTATCTACCAGGCTGAACTCAAAATTCAAGGATAGTACCAACTATGAAACAACACACTTCAATATTCTTAAGAAAAAACTGAGAAGTACACTGAATCAGAAAAAGGGTCTATCCAGTTCCATGTGTTTCCCCAGTAAATCATAAAAAGGGCTGCCAAGGACAGAACAAGCGTAGGCAGGGATGCCTGATGTTCCTGGCAAAAGAGTTCTTCATCTCCAATTATTTTCATTTTAGTAAATTCTCCCAGACCAGGGGTAGTCTTTCTCACTTAGTATGCTCCTGAGGATTACATGTATTTATCCAGTCTTATGTGAAATTTCCATCAATTTAAGCATCCATGTTACACTGTTGC
>JAWWMO010000001.1:12950707-12974417 GCA_035047845.1 Dendrocincla fuliginosa
GCTCCTGAGGATTACATGTATTTATCCAGTCTTATGTGAAATTTCCATCAATTTAAGCATCCATGTTACACTGTTGCCTTGAGTTGTACAGACTCGTTCTCGGCTTCATCGAGAACCAGCTCTTGTGCATTTTGAATCAGCTCTGACTTGTTTCTTTTGAGTCTCACTGTCTCACTCATTGCAAAGGAACGTGAAAAATGAATCACCACTTTCTAATGTCTCTTATGATTTTATCTTATCCACTGTAATACCAAGTCCTCTCTTATACAGCCCATGCCTGCTCGATCTTTTCTCATACGGAAGATATTATTTACCTTTGTTCATGTGTCTTTGCCAGCTTTCCCTGAACATTTTTCAGTTCAGTTATTCCTTGAGGTGAAATGTTCTGGATACAGAGAATTCCCACACTTTCATATACAAGATGTAGACAAACTAGGAATTCTACAGTGTATCAATAATGTTCTCTGTGTTTCTTTTTATGAAGCCTCAGTAAGTCATAATATTTGATTTTGCCTTTTGTCTGCTACTGTGCATCGAGCTGACATTTCCACATAATTTTATTCCATAACATCAAGATCTTGCTTCTGAGCAGTAACAGAACTTAAAGTTTTTCATATCATTCATATGTAAAATTAGGATTGGTCTTCCCCATGTGTATCACATTTATACACATTGAATTTCATCTGTCAGTTATTGCCTAGCCACTCGGTATTATAAGATGTCTTGACAATCTTTCATAGTCAGCACTTGTCCTTAGACTCTTCAATAACTTAATATCATCAGCAATTTTTGTCACTTTAGTACTTACTTCTTTCCCTGACTATTTATAAATTTGTTCCACCACAAACCCCTTTGGAACACTGATAATGATATTCCTCAGTTATGAGACATGCACTTTATTCCTGCTCCCTCTATCTGGTACATTAAAAATATTTAACAAATCAAGAAAAGAAAGAGGAATAGCAGAATGACAGCAATATATTTGGAAAGAGATAGTTAGGTAAACATAAAGAACATGACTTATGCTTCCATGGGAGGTATTATTTGTGTTTCTATGGTCTGATTGAAGACACTGAAAAGATTTATATAAAGGCATGAGTTTCTAGTGCTGAAAAGACTCCCAAAACGTATGTTAACATGGAAACTCCGTGTTGTTTCTGTAGCACTGGAAACATCCAAAATCTCAGGTATAGTCAGCACTTGTGCAATTGGATCTGTTTCAGACAGGTGCCGTTCAATCATGAGGGGTTTTGCATGAACTCTGGTGTCTCTCTTACACAGCTGCATACAGAAAATTTACAACTCTTCTTATATCTACATAATCTTAATGCCTCATAAACAAATGCCCCAGAGCAAAAGTGAATTAGCAGTTACCAAGGTTGCCTGAACAGAGATGCTTACAACTGATTACATTAAATTAACTGTTTAATTGAATACATTTGCCTGATTGAGTAAAACAACAATTGTGTCAATGCTTTTTCTAATTGTGTTAGTTTGCACCTTTGGTTCACTGCCCTTTCTTGAGCTTTCTATAGCTGAGAGTAATGATTCATTTTGTTGCTCATGAAGCTGTGATAACAAGCAGATGAATTGACTTTCACATTGCCATCCACATAGATTGAGAAGTAAAATGGGCCTTCTTTTCTTTTAACCTCAAAGGTATTCAAAATTGGCATTGGTATCCTGCAGTACCTATGGGAATTATAAGAATAAGGAATGCTACACAGATTGTAGAGGAACAATTTTCCCCATTTTGAAGACCTAGGACAGAGAAGTGGAAGTCATTTTCTCATGGTTCAGACTACTTTTTTTCATTTTAACACCAGAAATTAAACTTGATGTTTTCTCATAGTTTAAGCAATAAGTAACTACTAGGCATTTGACTAGTCTGTAGACAAGAGGGATTCTTTGGATCTCTCACACTAGAAAGAGTCCCACTCAGAGTCAACATATTTCATTTAGTACATATTAATTACGGCAAATATTTTTACTCCATAGTGCAGACACGTGAATAGCTTCATCATGTACATAATAGCAAAGTTCACTTCTCTCTTCTTATGTTTATTTAATTAGTATACAGAGAAGCAGACTTTTTTCTTACACCCTAGGAGAGCTCCCCGCTCTTATCATCTTTGAAGAAACCAGCTGATCTTTCTTTCTCTTGTCTTGTCAAGAAATTCTTTCTAAAGTTCTGTTTGTAAAAGTTGCATTTATCATGAACAACAACAACAAAAAAATCCCCAAAACATAAGTTATACATAAGGAAAATGCTTTCAAACCAACCATCCTTTCCTTTAACCTGTGCCAAGTAATAGAATTATCATTCACAACAACTTCACATGACTTTGTGGAAAAAAGGAGATGATATCCATTTAGAAAGTCTCTGCCACCATACATTCCCCACAAAACCAGCTAAAGCAGTTACTTCATATAATTAAATAAGTCCTGCTTCTAAATCAAAACTCACATGAGCCAGTCAATAGTCAGACCGCAAATGTAGACAGAAATAATTTTGGAAGACAACTACCTTGTTCTTAACAGTTCATGTTTATTAACATATGATTTGTTTGCATTTCACTTTTTTGTTGTGGAAAATTGAATGGTTTTGAATCTATATGTCAATATATGTTGATTTGTTTGTAATCCAGAATTTCTATAATATTCCTTCTTCTCCTACTGATTATTTTACCTCCCACATTGGTGATGGAATTGATATATACTTATACTGAGATTTTTCTGGCATGTAATGTTCTAAATAAATAAGCAAAGTCAGTAACTCATGCTACTGCTGCAAATGTACTATTAAAAGTGAGCCAGTTTCCTGCCTTAATCTACAATATAGAACAAATGAAAAATGATTAAAGTTATGCCCAGGGCAATATAAATTACTAGTTCATCATGTGACAATGAAATCCTGTTTAAAATGTTTAATGAAACCCATTAGCAATTCAGCTGTAAGCTCTTCTGTGAACAACTTCTGCAGTTCTGCTTTCCCTTTGTGACACAGCTCAGGACCTGAGACAGGGATATACATGGTTTTCAGGATTTTTTTGTGAAACACCAACTTTTGTTTATGTATGGATATATGTATTTATTTATTTAGTTTCTTAATGAAATTAAGAAAACTATGCAAGAAAACTGACAAGTATTTATCACCCCATGCAAAACCAAAAACCACCACCAAGAAAACCCAACATCCCACAAACATGATTACTTCCATAATGCTTTTACTTTATCAGACTGCCCACATCTCAGCTCTTCTCCAGCTGATGACACACGAAATGACTAATCCTTTTCTCACATGATTTTATTTTTTCAGTTGTTTTTCAGACTGACAAACCTTCCTGCTGAAAGACTGATATGTGATTTTTTTTTTTCTCCCATTCAATCAAGTGATATTATGATTTATTTTTACATAGTTGTTTCAGGGACCATACACCTCTTTTTTTGCTTTAAGCCAAGTAATGTACATGTTCTGAAAATCAGAGGCATTTCAGGGTTTTAATTGTACAAAGACTAAGACAAGTGTAAGATGTTGAAAAAGTCCAAACACTGAAGGAAAATCTGGTCTTGACAAATATATAAAATGCTCAATGTAAGACTAAAAAGGGACAGTAAGGCCATTCAAACATCCATATTAAACAAAACATATATTATCATCCTACCTTGTAATTTTTTTAACTTATTTCCTGCAAAATATTTTAAAACATTTTTAAATTTCTGTTTCGCTTGTTCCAAATGTGTAAAAAATTCTGTTTTTCTGCCCATGGTTGTTCCAGGTATCAGACTGCAATGAAGGTTTTTTATTTCTATTACACAGAAAGGAGAAAGGTGCAATAAGTCCCTGCAAACAGACTCCAGAAAGACATATTAAAAAGATGCAAGTACATATGTGTATGTCTATACTGTTGTATTCTCTGGTTATCCACTTTCAACTCAATTTCTGTTTATTTTCTCATCAATAATAGGAGGCTCAAATATAGGAGGCAAATATTGCATTCTGCTTTTTGATTCTTTGTGTGGGTAGGTCAGTTTTAACCTTCAAAAACTAGAAGAGTTGTCTCTCTCAAAAATTAAAAAAGAAAAAAAAAAAGAAAAGAAAAAAACCAAACCAAACAACAACCCCCCCACACACTTTTTCCCCATTATTTTTTCACTTAGTTTTTTTGTTTGCTTGTTTTTTTCCCTCATCCATGAGGTAGGGATCTTGCCGGAAATTCTCTCTTTTGGTAGTTCTTGACAGTCATTCCAACACCAGAATTCTTCTGCTCCAGTGGTACCTCCCCAGCTGGCAGTCCAGAGAATCCTAGTGGCTTGTCTGACAAGGGTTTTACATCCTGTTCAAAGTATCTACAATTTTGAACTGTTGGATCCAATCAGGATAAGACAGGTTGAGACAACATGTCTGAGGGTCAGACAGAAGTTCCAGCATAGCATATAGACAAATATTAGCTGCTTCAAAGGCCAGAGGAACAGCTAATAAAGTCGAGCTACTGAAATCCTTTAGAAAGTAGCTCGTTCTGTATGCCTTTAGCCAGCAAGCCTGAATAAAAATGCAGATGCTGTGACTTTACATGGAAAGCAATACATTTTCTCAGTTACTTCTTCTCAGCACTTAATACAAGGGAACAGGCTCTGTACAGGCTTTTCTCCCTTTTTTTCACTGCATCATTTTATTGGATAGTACTCAAAATAACAAATTCTATACTTTGTTTCCTTATAGTCTATGCTTTTGCAACTTACAATGGTAGTATTGAGGCTAACACGACTGATGGTCATGAAAAGTCTCTGAATATATATATATATATTTATGTATATATTTATATTTTAGTTAGGTCTGTTGATGTATAAACTGTTTAGCACTGAAAGGCTTTGTAAATCTCTGAGAATTTCCATAGAAAAATCAAGTTAGTCAAGTAAATTGTTTTAAATTGTTGGAATGTCAAGGTGGAGGATTTGCTGAGCTGTCTTTTGTCAGTTCCTCAGATAATCATTCTAATTTTGGAGGGAAGAAAGGAACCCAAAACAAAGAAAGAGCGCCATTCCTCTCCAGTAGAATGTACTACTGAACTACATGCATTCTATCTTCAAATACAGATTTATAAGTCTTTTTATCCTTAAAAAAAAAAAATACAAAACCACACCAAACAAAACAAAGCCAGACACATTTTTAATTTATTTTTTTTTTTAAATTGTATTATGGTGAAAAGAAACTGTAAAATTTAAATTTTGCCTTCTCTGATCCTTCCTCAGTGACTTTGAGGGTGTCACGTTGTCTTTATTTCAGTTCCAGTACAGGATATAACACAAATGGAAGGTGTAGAAATACTTCTCTCTCAGTAAAGTGAGAAATTGTGGCCTCAGAAACACTTAATATGGGTCTGCAAATTTCCCTTTTTCTTCAGGTATGATTTTTTGGATTTCTCTTTTAAAAAGCATTTGATCACTCAGAAAAGAGACTGGACATGCACCGGCCACGTGCACTGGGAGCCCAGACACCCCCCGTGTCCTGGGCTGCATCTGTTGGTGTACACCCAGCAAGTTACATGGAGTGAGAGAAAAAGAAGAAAAAGAAACAAAAAGAGACCCATGCTTGATGAGAGAGAGAAGATCCATCAAAGTGAACCAGGATCTGATGAGTTTCAAAACTTTTTATTGTTCGGGTAGCTTAGACAGATATTCATCGTATTAGAGTAGGAATAATTACGGTTCTCTTATACGATTATTCTGATTGGTTGTTTTATCCTGATCCCCCATTGGTCGTATGTACCCCAGTTGCCAATTGGCTGATGTTTGGTGCAAAGCACCCTTTCCTTTTATAGCGGTCCCCTCCTACCTATTCCCTTATGTGGTTTCTGTCCCTCCACTATTTCCCTTATGTGGATATGCTCCGCCCATGTTCCAGAACCTTCCCCTCAGACCCTATATAAGTGGTCCATTACCCTCAGTAAATGGTCATTCTCATTTCACCCTCTGAGAGTGTGCCAGTCCCTTCTTCCCTAAAAAAAGGATCACAACATGCATCCAAAGCAGTGTGGGCAGCAGGGCAGGGAGGGGATTCTGCCCCTCTGCTCTGCTCTGGTGAGACCCCACCTGCAGTGCTGCCTCCAGCTCTGGGGTCCCAGCACAGGAGGGATATGGACCAGCTGGAACGAGTCCAGAGGAGGCTATCAAGGTGATCAGAGGGATAGACCATCTTTCCTATAAGGAAAGGCTGAGGGAATTAGGATTGTTGAGCCTAGAGAATGAAGGCTTTGTGATGATCTAATTGTGGCCTTCCAGTACCTGCAGAGAGCCTACAGGAAAGATGGAGAGAGACTATTTACAAGGTCCTATAATGACAGGACAAGGGGCAATGGTTTCAAACTAAAAGAGTTTAGATTAGATATTAGGAATAAAACCTTGCCTGGATCAGTGGTGAGATACTGCAAGAGGTTGTCCAGAGCAGTTTGGATGCCTCACCCCTAGAAGTGTTCAAGGCCAGGTTGGATGGGGTTCTGAGTAACCTTGTCTGGTGGAAGGTCTCCCTGTCCATGGCAGGGGGCTGGAATGAGAAGATACTTAAGGTCCCTTCCAATCCAGGCCATTCTATCATTCTGTGATACTATAACATATGCGTCTTAGAACAACTATCCTCTAAAATCCATATAAGATTAAAAGATTTAATTTAAGTGTATTTTTACAGACATTTTCATTGTAGACTACATACTCCTACTTGAGCATCAGTTATCATTCTAGTTTTTAAAAACAGATCTTTTAATAATGCAAAATGTGTTCACTTTGTATTATTTTCCCTATTAGAGCTACCCAGGTTTGAAAACTCTTACATCAGTTGTCCTTACAGTTTGGGAAAGCTCACTGTGATTCCAAAAATTTTCATGCATGTAAATAACCTGCTTAGTATCCTGAAAAACAGCTTATATGGTTCTTTCACCATATAGACATATATCTATATAATTTCTTTTTCTCATTTACTTTCTGAGCACTCCCTGAGAATGCCACTATGTTTTTCAGAAAGGAAATTACCCCGGGAAAATTTTCTGCAGATTTATTTTTATATCACAGTAAATAAAATATATCTGCGTTTTATTTCACAAATTGAAAAATAGAAACACCATCTCTTTGTATTTGGTAAGCAAGTGACCGGCTGCTAGTAGTGACAAACTATTTTACCATCTTATTATCCAAGCTTTGTACTACCAAATCTCACATAAAGTAACACTTAATCTTTAATCAATGAGCCATAAAATTGTTAGGCTCTTTCCAAAGTTAGCTTAGTCTGCAGTTATCTAACTACTTTCCCTTTGCCTTCTTTCCCCTTTGCAGACCCTTGCATCTCTGATTCACTGATCTCTACCTCAGCCTTCTTCAGTTCCTCCCGCATTCCCCTGCTCATTGTGTGCATCATTTCTTCTTCTTCCAGACTTCCTTTTCAAGATAGCTAATACACAAATAGCAAATTTGTCCAGAAATGCTTATTTGAAATTCATGGAAGTTCTCCTTTACACATACATGGGCTTCTTTGCTCAAAATACCCTTCCACTCCCTTTATATAATCTTTGCAAATACAAACCCACCTGCATTTGTGTTCAGAGAGAAAACATAAAAAATTACTTCTGGTGAATATGGCTTGCAAAAATGACTGGTTTGTAAGAAATTTTAAAAGTTTATTTTTTTCCTAATATAGAGGAACATCTTCACTTTATTAAGCAGAGTTTCTCCTAGACACTGGCTTTTCTAAGTCTCAACACATTGAGGAAATGTGCTATAAAAAAATATGCAAAGATCATTATGTCATACGTTGGAACGTCCTCTTCCAACCTGTTTCAAAATCAAGAAAGAAAAGTATTTTTCAAAACAAAATTGCTGAAAAAAAAGGATGACTGTGTCTACATAGTCAGGCCACCATTTTTTCTTCATCATATTAAGAGTATGTGTGGTTAGAAAGATACTATTAGTTATTTGTTTGAAAAGATGTGTATTAGGCAAAACTCAGCTGTAACAACCAGAGCTAAGTCTACTTCAACATTTAAGATCACACTCAACAGAAGTGATATTCCTCTTAAGATCTAAACCCAGCTGAATCTTGCATAGCAACTTAACTGAATTTCAGTGACTGAGAGCATGCATGCATTTGACATGATCTTTTATGCCATGGATTTGGAATTTACTCACACATTTCAGATTCTTGAGTCCTTGTTATCTATTAATAAGTCAAACCTGGAAATACATACAAAATATTTACTCTTCTCAGTAGAACAGAGCACAGAGAAAGAAAAACTTGTACTGAATCAGTCAATTTTCAGAATTGTTGGTAAAGGAGGAAAAAAAGAAGTAATGCTTATTAAGCTTTAAACATAGTTGTGTGTTCTGGATTATTCATCCTTTTCCTTACTCTTAATGCAAGTCACATTTTTCTGTTCTTAAAAGAGTGGCCCTTCCAAAAGGTACTGAAAAGTAGCTCAGTATGGTGGAGGAAGTCAGAAAAAGTTCAGGATTAAAATACTCCTAGTCAGATGAATAAATTCATACATGGCTATTAAACCCACAAATTTTCCTGAGGAAAGTCAGCAAGAAAAGAAAGCGCATGCCATAGGAGGCCATGGGATCATGAACAAAATGCTAAGTCTGTCAGGTTCATTCTTATAATCGTAACACCTCAGGTACGACAGAGACTCATAAATATTGATATGTTAAAATCATTCTTTCTCTGGTTTGTTGGTTTGCT
Organism: Dendrocincla fuliginosa; assembly: GCA_035047845.1. NCBI lineage: Eukaryota > Metazoa > Chordata > Aves > Passeriformes > Dendrocolaptidae > Dendrocincla > Dendrocincla fuliginosa. The sequence continues at coordinate 12,959,436 of JAWWMO010000001.1, forward strand.
GGGTTTTTTTTCATAGTGTTAAATATATTGTCAAGACAGCTGTCAGTCAGGACACCACTAGTCACAGTTATCTCAAGGGATAAAGCAAAGATTCCTAAAATACTCACCACCTTGAGGAAGCAAACAATTGGTTCAGATGGGCAGGTGGTCAAGAACTGCAGGTTCAAGGAACAAACTGCAAGATTTCACTCCAGCAGAAGGACAAAAATACAATTAAGACCATAAAAGTGACAAGAAAAATAATGTAATGCAAACTAAAAAATACAATTGGATTTCATTAGTGTTCTTCCAATGCACATCACCTGACAAGTGCTTTCTGTTTCTTACACATCACATATTGTTTGCAAAGTTAAGTAAGGAAAAGGTAAAATGTATTACTAATTTTCATTATTGACATGCCTATTAAAAGAGAAGTAGTATATAAAGTATAAATATAGCCTGTTTCCCCCATATCACACTTTCTTTATCAGCATCTTAGGTGCTTTCAGTTTTATGTATGGATCTCAACAGATTCGGAACTCAAGCAATGAAGTGCAGAATCATGAATTATGTTAACAATTAACTGGGAGTTCTAAGTCTGTTCATGTGTGAATCATTATCACCTTATGAATGTCTCCCCAAATGATAACCAAAGAAATTTCTTTGTCTATTATGAACATCCAGTGTAGCTGTCTCCAGCTGTTACTTCCCTCCAAAATTTCTAAAGAAAAGCTTTTTTTTTTTTCCTTACTGAGAAAGATGTTATGCTATATGCTAGATCACTAACCAAACACAGAAAAAAGATTCATGGACATTGGAACTGCTATTTGACACTTTACACTTTTAGAAAAAAAATGACGAAAGTTAAAAATTCCTCATCAGTTACTGAAAAAATGCACTTTTTGACAGATCAATAATAAAGTTATATTCCTTTAGAATTTACTGGTACACTCTTGCGCTGGTTTAGGCTGGGAAAGATGATTTATTTATGTAGTAGCTGGTATGGGGCTGTGTTTTGGATTTGTGCTGAAAACAGTATTGATAACACAGGGATGTTTACTTATCACTGAGCAGGGCTTGCACAGGGCCAAGTCCTTTTCTGCCCCTTTCACCAACTCACCAGTGAGTGGGCTGGGGGTGCACAAGGATTTGGGAGGGAACACAGACAGGACAGCTGACCCCAGCTGACCAAAGGGATATCCCACACTATACGACATCATGTTCAGCATGTAAAACTGGGGGAAAAAAGGAGGAAAGGGGGATGCTCGGAGTGATGGTGCTTGTCTTCCCAAGTCACAGTTCTGTAAAATGGAACCTGCTCTCCTGGGGATAGCTGAACACCTGCCTAGCTGTGGGAAGTGGTGAATGAATTCCTTGTTTTACTTGTGTGCATGGTTTTTACTTGCCCTATTAAACTGTCTTTATCTCTGTCCACAAGTTTTCTAGTTTTTACCCTCCCATGTCTCTTCCCCATCCACCAGGAGGAGGGAGTAAGTGGCTGGGTGGGGCGGAGCTGCCTGCTGGGTTTAAACAATGCAGGTGTAAAGAAACGATACTAAAAACGCAGACCACATTTTAATCAGGCTGGCAATCTGACATCTAGAGAGTTTGATATAGTTAGGGGTTTCCTCACTGTCTCTTTTTCTTTTTTTAAAAAAAAAGAAAGAAGTTGTCTCTAAAGCCCTGTAATCAGAAAAATGAGCTGCTGAGAGATGTTCAGAGGGCCAAGTGCTCAGTCTTTCAAGAACAGCCAGTGTAAAAGCAAAGTGTAAAGAAAGGGAGAAAACATCAATTTTACATACTTTAACAATCTGTAATCCAGAAACAATAAATATTTTGTCTTTCAAGTTCCTGTGGTACCATAGTACTTAGTCTGCAAGCCAGAGGAAACACCTGAACTCTGTTTCTATCCCTTGTGTCATCTCAAATAACACAGGAGTTAGAAACACACTGCATCTGTTTTTTTCCTGATTTTTGGGGCTGAAGAGTAATCAAACTTTGGTCACCTTTTAATCTGTCAGTTAACTAAACTAAATGAGGTAAAATAAAATTGTCTGTAATCTGACTTGAGTTTCCTTTGGAAACTAGACAGTTTCTGTATCTTCTACATCCTCCCCTCCCTTTTTAGAAATGTAGATTTGAGACAATCCATAGTGTGCAATTCAAGCCATTATAATTATTTGAGGTTTTGAAAACTCATTTATAGTTTTTCTTTCTTATTTGAGTTAATAGTTTTGATTTTGTTTGGGTTTTTTATTTTTTTTAAATTAAAAACTCTAAGTATTTTACTTCTAAATATTTTGAATTAATATTTTATCTATTTATAAAAAATATGTCTGCAGCTATTTTCTAGTTTTGAAAAATGTATTTGGTATCCTTGAATTTTATTTTTCATCAAAAATTACTGTCTGTGGAATAGGATCACAGGAGGTCAGAGATAATAATTTGACAGTCCCCTTGGCCTTATAAATTATTTGATTCTAGGCCCTAAAGTTGAGATTTGAGCAGGAAACCTATTCATAAACACAGAGACTAAAGGGTTTTACAGACTATCAAGTTTGACCCTCCATAGCTGATGGAATGACCTGTATACTAACAACATCCCATTTATTTTGAAGGGCACTTGTGTCACTTTGACAGGATCATGACTGCTTCTGATGAAAATCAGAATTAGAGAAGGAATACCTCAACTGAGAGATGATCCAGGTGGCCTTAGACAGTGCTGATAAGTACCATAGTTTGTGCTGATGGGTGGTGATTTGCTCTTTTGGGTTGCAGAAATGGAAAAAGAAAACTATCAGAAGTGATTGAAGCAACAGACACAAAAGTGGTCAATAACATATTAGATGTCTTTAATTTAGACATGACTTTTCTGAATTATCTTCTTGTACTGGAATTTGGTAAAAAAATAAAAATAGAGGTCAAATAAGCACCGTATGAAGTAACAAAATAAGGTAAGAGGAGAGAAAGATTGAAAAACTTATTACAAGGAAACCATAAGTAGATTGTAAACTCTGTTTTTATGCTTTGAAATTTCACACCAAATCTGGCTCCTAGAGACAAATGCACTGCTATGTAACTCATATATTTTGAGCTCATTTTATTCCTAACATTCAAAGATGAGTAACACCATAAAACTAAGCAGTATTTTCGTATCTAAAAAAATGGTAAAAATTCTTCAATGTTTATGACTGTCCACTCACTGTTGGGTAAGTTGCACCTGTTAACAGGTTGGAGTAGATGTAATTAACTTTCAACTTAAATACTACCAGGTGGTAGCCCTTACTAAGTTTATTAGAGGATCATCAAAATAGGGTCTGGAGCTACTGCATGAAGACTCACGATCTCATTCTTTTCTTCCTTATTCCAAAGTTCTGGATGTTTCAAATACCTCATTTTAATATATACCTGCATTTCTGTCAAGCACCACTGAGATAGGAATGCATCTCAATGTCTCTATTTGTTCCAGCTAGGAAAAGGCTTTAATGAGTTTTTTATACAGTTGAGGCAAGTGTATTCAGAGATTATGAATCATATTGTCTGCCTTAAGAAAGATGGAGTGGTTATGTGCTGAAGAAGTTTTTCTCCTGTCTGAATGATTGGTTTACATTCCCATCTCTGACTACTTTTTAGTATCAAATATTAAATTTAGGTTTATGAAGTCTTTTTTTTTTTTTCTTTGCATTTTTGGTCTCCCACCTGCAAGAGAAAAGTAAAGTTTCCTGAGGAGCACTCCCCGAATAAATATTTATTTAATTAAATGTGAATTATAATTGTCACTGTAAACAGACATGTTCATAAAGAGTGTCTACTTTTTAGTCCCTCTGAGTGGGGTATCAAATATGACACTCACTAAAAGACAGGAGCAAAACAGAGGATTCTTATGTGTTTAAAGTGTGCAACAATACATTTACTACTTCACAAATATCTAAATATTTGTCATAATTCTGTCACAAACACTCATGTCAGACCCAGAAAGCCCAACTTATTCTACCATGACTGACATGACTGATGTATTTATTTACCATTTATGTACAGTTTAAATTTATGAAGTTCACACTTGAAATTATTTTCTGCTACCTAAAGTGCCTACTGAATGTTCAGTTCAGTGTCCAGAATAACAAGACTTCTGTATCAACACAGCCATTTCCTCACACTGTTCCTTCTTGTATTTGAAAGTCATTTCTAATCTGTTGCACTAGGGACAAAGAATGTTATCTTGAAAAGGTTTAAAACACTCAACTGATTTTTTTAACCTCTTGACATTTTGCTACCACTAGTGACAATTTACTCAACTTATTTTTTTAAGATCTCCTAAGAACAAGTTAAATAAAAAAGTAATTTCTTTTTTTTTCTAAGCATTTTAGAAAATATCATCAAACTTTTTGCAAAATCGGTATGTTAAGAAGATTTTTAATGCCATTCAAGTTATTGCTCTTTATAACAGATCCAAATGACAGATTGGGTTTTATAGCCACTTATTTTTTTATTATTATTAATTTTATTAAGATCCACTTTCTTATTCTCAGTAAATGTCTTTTTTTTATTAAATAAGAAAGAAAGTTTAGGACACTACTAATAGGAAAAGCATCTAGAGTAGCAGAAGAGTACAAATAAATTTTCTTGAGCAACTGGATCGAAATATAGGGAGTGTAATCTTGTGACCTGTATTAGAACAACCCCCCACACCATGACCATGGCCATTTTGTCTAGAGAGCGTGAAAAGTGTATGACCATTAAACACTTATTGAAAAAAAAGCTGCTAAAGGAAAGAAAAGACAGCAGGATTTGAATAAGATACTAACATGTTGTTTCCTTCTTTCCTTCACCTTGTAATTCCAGGTCATTACCTCTTTATATTTTCACTTTTTTTTTTTCCTTTGCCTCTTACCTTTGACTTCTTAGCTCCTTAAACACCAGCTAGTAGAACTTCGGAGCCAGAAGCATACACAGTAAGATTCCAAGGGTTTTCCTTGTCCCATTGCAGTACCAGAATGAAGATATTATCACTCATCCCTTAAAGACTGTGTTTTCTCCTGCTTCTTTGTAAGAGAAATGAGGCACTTGGGCTTATCATCATTGAAATGTCCCAAGCTGACAGCACAAGGCCACTAAGAATGAGTGGCACTCTACTAACAGCATCAGGTTATGATTGTGATTCCAGGGATACTCATCACAGACAAATTTTTGGGACTTGGTATTAAGACGTGCTTCCATTTAAGTCTACTCTACTTATTTGGGTTGCAAGATTAAATATGAAAATCTGCATACATATTTAATATTTATGGAATGGGTAAAAATGGTTATTTGAATTGTGCTAGTTAAACTATTTAAAATGGACAGATTGTAGTTGTCATGCAAATAAGAGGAACTAGAGAATGGACACTAGGGAACAGTTGCCACAGAGATATAAAGCAACTAGTGACTAGTTAGTCACTATCTCAAACAGTAGAAGGAAAAAATATGTGAAGTGGGGCGGGGGGGAAGAGGGGAAGAAAAGCACGATGCAAATAAAAATAAGGAATGCAGTTTGCAATTTCTGTTTGGTTTCTGTTCTGGTTTTGCAAGATTCACAATCAGAAATCACAGCTGGCTTTTCTGTCTCCCTTATGCCACTTCTGTTCAGATGTTTAAAAATTAAAGCTCCCTTCTTTTGTGGAATTTAAGCTCCCCTTTTCCCCCAGCTTCCCATTAAAATCCTGACAGTACTATAGTCTTTAAGATAGACGGACTTTAGAGGAAGTCTCCTACCTACTTAAAAAATTTACGCATCTTTATGCCATTCACCACTTAATTCCCTCAGTTTCCTATCTAACACTAAAACTGTTGTTCGTCTTTTATACCCAAGAGCTTCATGAGGATACATAATCTAGTTCTTCCCATTCAATTGCACATTAGGCCTTATTATCACTTACTATTATTGCTGTGGTGCCTCATATACTTTTACAAATTCATATTAAATTAAGAAAACAAAATCAGTTTGACTACCTTTCTCCTGTTCCATCCAAAAAAAGCCACATATTGTCTTTATGTGTGTTTTCTTAATGGCGAATACTAAGGTTGATGAGAACGAAAAGCTGACTTCACATTACAATTGAGTTAAAACCTGATAACTCAGCCCCCCTGGCACATAAGAAAGAAGACTGCTTCTGCAACCTTGTTCTTGCATGAAACGTCTGCCTTCCTTGTACACAAATCCAGATCCTGCCACATGCTTGTTGACAGCTTATTCTAAAGCAGAAATTTAAAAATTATGATCAATAAGAGGCAGCCTCTTAATTGCCATTAGAATGAGTGGAGCACCCTGAATGACTTAGAAAGAAATATTCAATGGCAATAAATACGAAATAATGCACACCATTATATTGAAACATATAACGCAACCCATTTAATTGTACATACTGTCAGAGAGCAGCAAGAGTGGGGTGTTCCCTGAAGGAAGGATCCGATGGCAGCTGTGGTGACAGTGACCTCACTGACAGGGCACAGTCCCACAGCACCAGGGATTGGCCAGCAGAGCATGGCAGGGACTGCAAAGGGTCCAGAAACCATCAGACAAAGGCAAAATAACAACCCCAAACCAGGGTCAACCCAGGAAACACAACATTTCAGGAGCAAGACAGGAAGCCCAGTATAACACATTCAGGGCAGGAACAAGAGTAGGAAGGAAGTGATTGCTTTTCAGAGACAGGCACTGGAATTGTCTGGCAGCATTTGAACACCAAGTGCTTTCTTACGCAGCTTGTGATTCAACTCCAGCAAATATTGTCACCAGATTTAAAGGAGGCCAAAGGAATACGTATGTTCAGCACAGATTTAGGTGGATTCATGTATTTTAAGTCTACTGGTAGCAGTTGGCTCACTTGGTCCTTAATTCCCAAATTGTTGATCTCTGAATTACAACCCTGGAGTAAAGATCCCTCTACCTACATTTTCTGAAAACATTTACTGGGGACTGTTAGGAACATAATGCCTTGGTTTGGTCCTTCATTTTCTTTACACAGCATTTGTATTCTTTCAAAAGAAATTATTACTGCGTAAACATAATGTCAAGGATATGAAAGACCTCATTACAAAATGAAGACATAGAGAAAGAATATGTGTAGACAACTATGTCAAAAAAGCAGAAGACATTAAAGAAAAAAAATCAATTTTAAAACTATCTACCAAATCCTCTAAAACTTTTTAAGAAACCTAGACAAGTAATCTTTGTGTGAGAGGATTAGGGAGGACTTATGCTAAAAATTGATGAGGAAAAACTAAAAAGAGGGTGAGAGCATTTCCAGGACAGTCTGGATAGAATAAAACCTAGGGTTAAACTTAAGTACTCATAGAAAAGCCCAGAACTTAACTAATTAACTGTGACCTTCACTAAATAGGAAATAAAGTTGTTTAAAAAGTCTGCAGGAAGCTTCATGGCCAAGGCAAAACATTAGGCAGAATCTGACTGCAGGATCTGAAAGCAATGACCAAGCATCTGCAGTAATGCCTTGAAAACAAGAACATATCAACCTTAATTGTCACACTGCCACAGAAGGAAAATGAGCCAAAATGTATTAAGCAGCTCAGCAGAACATCAGTGTCACTTCCAGGAAATATTCATAGGAGATTTATATTACAATAAAGGAAATCTAAGAGATAAAAAGAAGGTAAGAAAAGAATGTACAGGTGTCAGAGAAAGAACATTATATACTGAACAAATGCAGTGTTTTGAAGAGACCTAGGAAAGTGCATTGAAATGCAAAAATGATAATTATTAACCTGTAACATTCTGAAGAATCTTACTGTTCTTGCAGAAAATGCACAGAGGATAATGGCTGGCTGTGGAACACAAAGAAGTAAATGACTGCGGTAGGTTGACCTCGGTTAGCAGAGGAATGTCCACTCAGGCATTCACTCGCTTTGCCCCTCAGTGGATTGTGGGGAGAAAATAGGAAGACTCAGAATGGCAGAGATACAGTGAGATCACTTACCATTTACCATTGCAGACAAAGCGCACTTGACTTATGGAAAACCAACTTAATTCATTGACAATAAAAATAAATATTCTATTCCAGATTTGACTAGGGGGAGCTACAATCCCCTTGCCACCTGCACCTAATATAGCAAGTAAGCAAGTCTTTGTTAAACCAGCATATTTTTTCCCATCTCAAGCCAAAATCAGTGTATTGTTTATTGACAAGAATAAAAAGCTAAACGTGCAACTGCTCTTACTTGTTAACTACATTGCAAGAGCAAGACTTGAAAGAAAAAATAGATAAAGTCAGAAATGTAAAGACCTAGATACTGAAGGTTTAAAATAAATTTTCTTTCATTTCTGCACTTTTAGAAACCACAAATGGCAGCTTTAAGGAGACAGAACTAAAGTTTTGAACATAGAATGAGTCATAGAGTGGCTTGAATTGGAAGGGACCATCTAGTTTCAGCTACCGTGCCATGGGCAGTTACCTGGCACTAGGCCAGGTTGCTCAAAGCTCCATCCAAACTGGTTGTGAACACTTCCAGGGATGGGGCATCTCACAGCTTCTCTGGGAAACTTGTTCCAGTGTCTCACCACATACAGACTACAGAAACCAATTTAACAGTACCAGTTCTTCAGACAAACCTACATGTGTTTTACTAAACATCTGTGAAACCCAAAAAATATGTTAAATGGATAGACCAGGTATTAAAACTGGACAAATAGAAAAGATGCAGGAACACATCCACTGCTAAATTTCTGTTATGGAAAGCATGGATAAAATTGTTTGGAAATGTTCAAAGAATAGAAGCATAAGTAGTCCTTACCACTCAAAACACTGGAACTGTAAACCATCACAGAATGGTCAAGGTTAGAAGGTAGTTTTTTAGATCACCTGGCACAACACCCTGCTCAAGGGCAGCCACCTGGAGGTGATTTCTCAGACCATATCCATATGGCTTTTGAACATCTCCAAGAACCACCCTTGTAAACCATAAAGATAGGTAAAAAGCAAGATAGAAAGTTAGGAGTCAGAGATCAGATAGAAAGATAACCAAAACATTTGAAGGATTAATTTACTTTTTTAAAAACCTGTATTTGACTTTTGTTGCACAGAATTCAAGAAGAAATCAAAAGAGACTTAAAATTTTAAGATTAATTTTTTATTTAAGCTCTTAAAAATCATATCATGTTATCATTAAAATGTTCGCATGTCTAGCTATACGGAGAGAATACAAGACCTTGATTTTAGCTGTTATCTATCAAACTACAGTACAGATGCATGAATCTTGCTCATTGTAAGACACTTTCAAATAGTAAAAAATCTATTTAAAAATTCAAAATGATTTATGGAGATTTGATATACTTTTAGATGAAATAGAAGAAGAGACAAAATCAACAGACTTCAAAGCTGGAGTTTTTAATCCTTTTTTATTAAAGCATTGTCACTGAATTGAAAGATTATAATTAGAAGGCAGGTTTGTAATTAAGTGGGAAAAATGCTGAAAGTATCTGCTGATATAAAAGTGAGCAAGATGCTGATAGCAAAGAACAAAATGCATTTCCCTAAAAGTCCTAGAGACACATGTTCAAGCTAACTTTGAGTGAAAGTTATTATTTCTCTACCTTTATGAGATACCTGCAGCACTATGCAAGGTGCTCAGAGAAAGTTATGGGCTCTTTAGATCCTCCACCAATAGCATCAAACACACCATTTTTATGTGTTCTATATTGCATGATACAGTTCTTGTCACAGAGCTGTGGGGAAAATAATAGAATACTGGCAAAGAATGTTGTAAACATGCTTGAGTGACTTACAGCTGGGGTGTCGAGAAACACATACATCATACTAATTGTTGTTTGGCCTTGTGTGTAGGACAGGTAGAACATCTCTGTTTAAATAACGTAGGACTGCGATAGGCTTGGAGGCACTCTATCGAACATGCTTGAGATTTCTGCCCTGCTGTGGGAAAGATCAAAGCACAGTGGTAAATTACACTTGCATGAGTGTAATACACAGGTGAATACAGGAGGTTCAGTCATCCTCTAAAATGGCCTGAGCTCTGTGGTGCCTGCTTGAGTGTGCACAACCTTGCGTGCTGCTGCCCAGGCACTGCTTCAGGGATCCCCTGCTTACTGAGGTAAGGAAAATAAATTTATTCTTAGCTTTTCATCTGTTTGTGGTTATTCCTGCATCCTGTCTGTGCTGGCTCACATGCAGACACTTGGCTTTTATGCAGAATCAAATCACAGTATCATTAAGGCTTGAAGAAACTTCCAAGAATTCAACCTTTGACCAAACACCACTTTGTCAACTAGACTGGAGCACTGCGTGCCATGTCCAGTCATTTCTTGAACACGTCCAGCATGGTGATCCCATCATCTGAGCAGTCCATTGCAATGTTTAAAACACTTTCTGTGAAGAAATTCTTCCTGATGTCCAGCTTGAATCTCCCTTGGCACAGCTTGAGACTCTGTTCACCTGTTCTGTCACTAATTGCCTGGGAGAAGAGGCCAACCCCCACCTGGCTCCAACCTCCTCTCGGGGAGCTGTACAGCGTGATAAGGTCTCCCCTGAGTCTCATCTTCTCCAGGCTGAATAACCCCAACTCCCTCAGCTACTCATAGGATTTACTATCTAGACACTTCCTCAGCTCCATTGCCCTTCTTTGGATTTGTTCCGGCCTCTCAGTGTCTTTCTTGCAGTGAGGGGCCCAGAACTGGACACAGGATTTCAGGTGCAGCCTTGCCAGTATCAAGTCAGGGACAATCACTTCCCTACTGAAACACAACCAGCCAATACCCCACACAAAGTTTTCTATTTACACTGCCAATTCTTATCTGCTTAGGATATCCTGGAAAGTTATAGCCCTAATATACTCAGAGAATAATCACAAGGATACCTGCAGAAGTGAAATACCACTTCAATTACAGAGTCATGCATTCAGAATTTTTCAGTTCTTACATTAAGTGAACACGAATTTTACTTAATCAAATAACCAGCTCATTAAATGATGGAGTAACCAGTTCCTTCATTAACTCTATTTTGAGTCCTCTTTACTTAGTCAGAGATTGCCAGTAGAAATATTGTAGTTTTAGTAGGAGGGTATCAATATCTTCTCAATTTATGAAAAATGCTTTAGTCTCAATGGATTAAACCATACTATATGCAGAAAAAGGTATTAATTCTTTCCATTAGCACCAAATGAACACTCTAGATTTGTGTTCCAAAAAGATGATGAGAAACTTGCAATGATTGCAGAAATGTGAAAAAGCTTAAATCTCTAAGGAGTTAAAAATTGAGTTGAGGCAAAGTAAATGGATTCCCTCCCTTGAAATAAATTACATGAAATGCTATTGGCATATGTGATATATTAAATCCTATCTTTTAGACATACCTGCATGCACTCAAAGAAGCCATCAACTAGTGCAGGATCATGAGAAAGAAAGTGGCCTCTTGATGCCATGATTGGCCCAGAAAAGTCATCCTTTTCACCCTGTAACACAAAAGTGTACCTTTTCTTGACATAAAAGGTAGTAAAACTAGCAGATGGGAAAGCTCATATTAAAACTAACCCACACATTGCTAAGACCATCCTTACTTCTGTTTGAGGAGCAGCAAACACTGTATTTGAAACTGAGACTTTCTTTGGGGCAAAAAGAAACTTTTGGGTTGTTGTGTGCAAGTGTAACAAACTTGAGAGTTCTCCAGCCCTGAGAGGTGTCCCACCTAGAGGGAATTTATGGTCACAGCCCTCTGTGGTGCAGGAATGCTCAAAAGGTCTCACTTTAGACCTCTGCCTAGAGGGTCACAAGACAGTTGGCTTTAGTCATAGTGCTTTTTCATCCTGGACACAATTCAGGCTGGTAGCTTTCTCTGAAGACTTAATAACAAAAATGTTGTTCTGCTTGAGTTGTTCAGGCAAGAAAACTAAGTTTCCAAGGCTGTTGGTTAAAAATGAGAATTTCTGAGATTATAGCGTGGCCTGAGGTGGACGGGGAAGGAGGATGCATCACCACACTGTTGCCACCAAAGTATATGGGAGGTTGTTTATCCCTCTCAAATGAATTCATGTTGCAGAGGGCAAATTCTGATGAAAGAGCTACAAGCCCAGACTGGAGGAGGCTGCTGATTTCTCTAAAAGGCAGGCAAAAATTATGTAAGTACTACATGTGGCAAGTGGGTATGAGGGTGGGACCTGGTCTATAGGGAGAGCTCAAGATAAGAACAGGAAAGTAGAGGTACAGGTTTGGATTTGACTGGGCTATTGGAGAAAGACACACAGAGAAAATTAGAAATTGCTTTAAGAACAAATTCAGGGTCTTGCTTTTGAATATTTGTTGTATTACAATTATGTATGTTGTATTACATTGGTTCCGATCTTAGGGTTTTGGAATGACTTGGGTTGAAAGGGGTCTTAGATATTTTAGTTCTAACCCCCCTGCCATGAACTGGGATACCGTCCGCTTGACCAAGTTGCTCAGAACCCCATCGAACCTGACCTTGAACACTTCCAGAGATCCAGTGTGCCCACAACTTCTCTGGGTAACCTATTCCAGTGTCTCCTCATCCTCACAGTAAATAGGACCAGTTTAATCTGTAAAGGACCAGTTGAAAAAACCCGTTCAAAAAACATGCTCAGAGCAAAGCTGATTTAGAGCAGGGGCAGCTTGACCATCAGCAAAGGAAAGAGGTATCGAAGATATTGTTGTAGTGCAGCAATACAAGCTCTTTCCCTGTGATTTGCTTTGAAACATAGTTCACTTATTCCTTCTTTTACCGTTTTCTATAAGACTAAAGGAATATGGTAAGAATATTTAAATAAAGACAACTGAGAAAATACCACAAAATACCATGGCCTATTACATAATTTTTGTGTCAGAGTGCTTAGCAAGCAGTAGATGTCTATATAGATTATGCAGATCTACTAAGGTTAAAGTAGAGGTGATTCTTTATTCTTGGAAAAGATAAAGAACAAAAAAAGCAAGAAAACATACTGAGAAACAGTGGCAAAGCAAAAAACAGGAAGCCATTACTTAAAAGATCAGTAAACTCTCTAGACTAAGAAATTTTCTGACTTAAAAATCTTGATAAGCATTTTAAATGTATGTACACTCAGTTAAGATATTTAAAATATCATAACCCCCTCAACATTTTTGTTTGTTCTTTGTTAGCTTTTATCTATGAAATGTGTTAAAAATGAGGATCTTGATGACTACTCTGAAATATTTTCCAACTCGATAATCCAGAGAGCTGAAGTAGCTGAAAGTTAAAGGCACTGGAAGTAGTCAACATATGCAACAACAATATGTTTGACATTCTTTGTAGAGGAAAAGATTTCTACTGAAATTCAAGCTGGTGAAACTCTAAGCAAACTATAAGGAAAAAAGGCTGCCTCTAAGAAAAATTATCTTCCTAAAGTTTTTGAAAATATCATGAAAGGAAATAAGATTCTAAAAATAAAAATATTCACTCCCTGGAATAGACGTACTTACAATATTTCTCATTTTTTCCTGATCGCGTGTTACTTCCCACAGCATCATAAACTTGGGAAATATAAAAAAGATCCTCAAGGAACTCTTGATGGTCCAGAATGTCAAAAATAACATGTTGAGCAATACCAGTAGGGCGGGATCCAACTATGACACTTTTATCTACAGCCATCCTGAAAAAGTCATTTAATTTTGGTCTAACCTTTATTTTAGAGCAAGTCTGCTTTCTTCACTAAAACAACTGCATTTGTTCAGGAAGAACAGACATACCTCATGTAGGTGCTATGAAGACAGATATTCTTTTTCAGCTCTGTTCATGTACATCGTTTTCAGAAATTAGAATAGCTTCAAGTCCTTCCAGCAACAAATCACAGGTTAAAACACACCTTTCTGTCCTGTATTTCTGGAGTAAGAACCAAAGAGCTTAAAGGCCATGGGTAACTAAGAATATCCATATTTACAGATAAACCTCCAACAAAATGTCTTCTTCTGGTCTTGCAGGAGAACAGAGAAAAGTAAGGGATAAGTTCTGATTTCTTCATAATTAGTATTAGATGTTTAAACTTGTGTTTCAGACAATTAAAAGTTATGTTCTCAGTAGAGGACAAACAGGACACATTTGGAGTTCACAATGAATAATCTGGACATAGTCTATTAACAAGAAGCCCCATGGACAATGAAGATACCATATTTTATGTATTTTTTCAGACATGATTTCAAATGAAATCAAGAATAACAGTCACGCACCTGTGATAAGATGCATTTCTATTAGAAGATTTGGATAATGAGTTCTCATCATCTATGAAAAGCCCCATTATCTGGTGACTAAACAGTACATTACCAGTGAAATAAAAAATTATAAAAATGAACTCATCTTAATTTAGACTGAAAAGGTTATCATCAAGTGTATTTCCAGACAGGAAGTCCTTTTGCAAAGTTTATAAAAGAAAATAAATTATTTTGTGAAATATTATAGAGATCTGGTGTAATGAACCCTAAAAACTCTAAACAAGGTGTCAAAAGATTTCATATTAATGAAAATCACCATATGCAACTGGACATCAGTGGTACAATTGAACGTGGTTATGTTCCTAAGCAACATGTTAAATCTCGTTAAGTTAATGGAAAATATGATTTGTTCAATTTCACTGCTCTGTTAGTTCACTGTTCCCAGAATACCATTCCTCCTTACAATAGGATTGTCATTGCAAGGAGTCAAGGAATAAAATCCAAGGCATTCCTTTGAGTAGGAAAAGTACTCCATTTTCTCCAACCATTCTACAACCTTACTAATAAGGCTTATGTAGTAATAATTTTCTTTAGAGTCTGAAAAAAATGTAACTTTCTAATTTCTGAAATATTACAATTAGAATCAGAAATCTACAACTTAAGTGGACACTGAAGAGGTAAACTCCTTTATCTCTATAACTGGAAATACTGTAGCAATGACAGAAAAACTGGGGAAGTTAATATTCATTCTGAACATCTCTTAATCCCCCAGGATTTTGGAGATGTTTTATTTTCAAAAATCATGTCACAGATGAATGAAA
>JAWWMO010000001.1:12978743-12990933 GCA_035047845.1 Dendrocincla fuliginosa
CTCTTTTTTTTCTTCCCCCCCCCCCCCCCCCCCCCACTATATTTTCTGGGATTAAGGAAAAATAAAATTGGAGACAAAAAGATTCAGTCAAACCCAGAAGAGCTGCCATGCAAACTCCTGGCAGATCATCAGTGAAGTTCTAGGCATATTTCACCTTGAGCTATCCCAGGAACCTGCAGGAGAAATAGATTGACATCTTCCAGAGGTACCGCAACTGAAAGGAAATGAAGTCTGTATTTTGCCAGTAGGTTTCACTGATGTTTACTGATAAGAGAAAGAAATCTGTTCAGCCTCCTGTCATTCTAAGTCCTAGTCCATTGCTCGAAGTCCACGTCAAAACCCAGATCTTGTGGATCATTGTCCCCCTTCTAACCTGACGCCATTATTTATCAGTTCTCTGTTCCCTGCCCTACAGATGAAAATATTCAAACACTATCCCATGGTATTGATTGAGAGAAAAATACATATGAAAGTCAGCTCTAGATTAAACTCCAAAAGAGACCAAATCTGAATCAACAGAAACTCTTCCTGCTGATTGTGGCTTATAAATAGTATAAAATGGTAGTATTTTTGGCTGGCTTAATATTCCTAGATGAACTCAATATGCATGCATGCATATTTCTATATTTTATAACTAGATATACACAAAACCACAGCAGAGCTGCCTCCTTCACGAGTCTTGAAGTAAATACCTCTCATTGCATGTGCACTGCAGGCAACCAGGTTGAATGTGAAAAAACATACAAAACCAGGGCTAAAGAAGGTAGTGCACACCTTTAGCTTGCTGGAGATAGATCCACAGTTAGAAAAGGCTATCCATAACTCTTTTAGTTGGCTAGATTTCACATAACACAGAGAATTTTGAACAAATTGTATTTATTTACTGCCCTTTTGACAAAATAAAAGTCTCCTATTAAAAATGTGTTTTATAAAGTCAAATTCTGACATATAATGATAGCAAATAATAGTCATGCGAACTATTAATAAAATGCATTTTCATGGCTAATAAAATAGGACTATCACTATGTTTACAAGCATGTCTTTCTCCTACAATATATAGATATAGGTTTTGAGTTTAAACATTTTCTGAATATCAATACTAAATAATCTATGAAAAATTCATGCATATTGTTATGTTTAAAGGTTATGTGAAGTGTTCTGGACTTACACAACAATTGCTAATAGATGAGAAAATTAACACCTCTGTTGAAATATCATTAAAGTCATATATTTCAATGAACTCGGTGAAAATTTCTTTCTCTTTAATAAGGGTTTTTTGCTTTCAGCTTTTAACGTCCTCAATCATCACAGCTATTAGAACCTAATAAAATACTTAATCTGTTAAAAGATCATTGCAGCAATCAGCAATTGTCAGAATGTAGTTCAATAACAATACTGATTTTAAAGAGTAATTTGGATTTTGCTAAGTTCTGTCAAAAAGTATTTTATAAAAGTTTATTTTCAACTTTTCCTTCCCTTATTTGAAGGTTGAAGGGTACTTTCAAAAAGCAGGAAAATACTTTAAGACTTTACAGGGTTTTGTACTACTTTTTGGTGAACAAGTATCAAGAATCCTGATACCAAATCACACTAGTATTACATCGGCATAAGTATTAAGGGAAATCAGGGTTAAGCTCCAGAGGTTTTTCTAAGTGATTCTATTTCACTTTCTGATTGATAGTATTGAGAAAAGGGGAATAAGAAAAGAAAGATTTTTTTTTTTTAAGGAATTTGCATTATATGGAGAAAAATGCTGACTGCTTTTCTTGAGGGGTGTGAGTGCACAATACTAGTTTTTGAGGGAGGAAGGGTTAAGCTTAGAAGAATAGTTTCTTTAGTACAGAACTATCCCCTTACCTGATTGCACTATTCTTCTATGATATCAAGTTTGAATTGCACTTTTTACAAAGTCATGCCTTAATAAATAAATAAAGCATACCCCAAGTCATAGGCTGCAATTATGCTCTGAAATAACAATACCAACTCCTGACATCCTTTTTGCTCTGTGTAACAAAATAATTCATGATACAGTACACTTGGAAAACTTGCCATCTTGTCACGTCAAAGGAAAATAGCAATCCCTGAATACTGTGTGCAGTTTGGAAAACTTGTTGCAACATTGACTGGGTTACTTGCAACTAGTTTTGAGTTCCATAGATTGTTCAGTTTTCATTGCCATTAATCCGTTTTAGATGACTTTAGGAGTGATCACCAGCTATAAAGGCCAAAGGCAGGTCTAGAAAAGCATATATATTTTATTTGTAATAGTTTAATTTTGCCAGTCTAGTTCAAACACTGAAATTGTCATGATTAATCTGTTTATTCAATGTCCGACATCACTCTTGCATTTCAAACTCTTTACTAACCAACATAAAACTTTTATATGAGGTTAAACAGAAGGTCGATCTACCTTATCAAAAGTGAGCAGTAAGGAAGAAATCTGCCTAGTTTTTTCCTGAGAAGAGGAGACCAAGTGCTTTTTCAGATTTCATCCTGCTGCTCAGACCCTTACTTCATCCTTTATCATCATCTTCATGCCACTTTCCCTTATTGGAGCTTCTTCAGGGTTGCTGGGCTTTGCTTTCTTGTTTTGACTAACATGGTATCCAATTGTCTTAGCTCTGGTACATGTTTCCCTGGCATGGTGTTCCAGCTAGTATCTGACCCTTAAGACAGCTAGCACAGGGTTAGAGGTTGTTAGCTGCTCTAAATGCAAGAAACTACCTAGAAGTATAAAAATCTACAAATTCATGAAAACCCTGAGGCATCAAAACAAACAAACAAACTTACATCAAAGAGCAGTGCCAAACCATTTACTGGGATTATTCCAAGTTATAGCTCAGAAAAAAAAAAAAAACAAAACCCAAACCTGAAGTTCTGTGAGTGGAAAAAAATAGAAGCATCCTTCTATCACAAAACTGAATTTTAGCTAGTTTTGTTTCATCTATGGGCATGAGGTAGCTTCTTTCCTTTAGGTGTTTGAAAATTAATTACATGGGTTGGAAGTTGAACATCAAAATATCACAATAAAATTGGTCGTGTTTATTTTAAAATTTTTGAAAATGTAGACACTGTGAAATGTAACAAATGCCTAAATTTAGATTATTTCCACATATTTCAATATAGTTGCTGAGTATGTCTTTATCTTCCTTATAGATAATTCAAGACAATGAAAGGATACAGGAGAGAAGTGACTCTCATACACTGGTTTCTCATATAGGCATTACAAGGATTTTTATGGATAAAGTCTCCAAGCATATAAAAAAAAAAAGGCAAGACAAAAAATTTAATTAAAAAAGCTGTTACTTGATTGATATTTTTGATATCCACAAATTATTTATTATTTTAAATTTTAGCAAAAGTTGAAAACAGGATGTACGAGAAAAGAATGATTTTTTATTAATTTGTGCACATCCTAAGGATAATCATGAAAACAAAGTCTATTACTTCAATGGATGTTAATTCCAAACATATTTATGACACTTAAAGCAACAGCTTGCTACTTCTTATCAGAATAAAAAAAAAAAGGAGACAGAAATAAAAGTGTTTGCATATTAGGAACATTATTGTAATTAAATAACCTGATTTTCCATGCAGTTTATGAACCTGATTATTATACTGAAAGATACCTTGCAGGAGGCAGAGAATAATATGACTTTCTCTACAAAGTATTCTTCAATGCTCTAATAGTTAAGGATCAGCTTAAAATTCACCATACTTTTTATACACCCTTTAAATGACTTTTCCCAGTCTTTGTTATTATAGGTCTAGACTATAATTCTGATTGTTTCACTGCTTCCAGAAATCTTATAATAGCTTACTTTTGGGGATAGCTTTGACTCATTTTAGACTATCTCCTAACACTGGACTAATTGCACCATCTCTGAGATGTCACAGATTCAGCTGAGAGAAACAAAGGGGATGAAAATCTTAAACTCCAGTTTTCTTTCCAACTACAGGGGAACACAGACATTCAAACAAAGCAAATACTGAAAGATTGCACAATGAAGTGCCCCATCCTAAATCCTTAATCACTCCATTAGTTTCATTATTGAGCAATTGCATAGGCATTAACGGACAATTCTCTCATTTTGATATCAAAACATTTTTCCCTTGGCACCAGCAGATATGCTGTTTGCCTGGCTATTTGAAAAGAAATTTTCAGCTGGGTAGTTGTTTTTGACAGTCCAAATATGCATAATCAAGTAATTTTTTAATATATGGATATGGTATAACAGTGATCTCAACAAAAATATGATGAATCTTACACTGCCAATGCCATACTACTCAGCTTACTGGATATTACCCAAATACAAACAACTCAGAACAAAAACTGGTCATCAAGATCGAACTTATGTGAAAAGGGGTTCCTTCAGCTTTTCAGCAGGATTTGGATTGAAGAGAATTCCTGAGGAGAGAACTATATCAGCATAAAATCACAAAAGGTTTTGGATTGGAAGGGACTTTAAAGTTCATTTAATTTCAACTTCCCTGCTATGGAGTGGGAAACCTCTCACTGGACCAAGTTCCTCTATACATCCATCCTGGCCTTGAATACTTGTAGTAATGGGGCATCCACAATTTCTCTGGGTACTGTGTTCCAGTATGTCACCACTCTCACAGTTAGGAATTTCTTCCTAATATAGAGTCTAAATCTACTCTGTTTCAGTTTGAATCCATTCCCCCTTGTCTTGTCACTATATACCCTTGTCAAAAGTCCTTCTCCATCTTTATTGTAGCTTCCTTTCAGTACTGGAAGGAGCTTTAAAGTCTCCCGAGACCCAGGTTGAACAACTCCAACCCTCTCAGGATCACAGTAGAGGTGCTCCAGTCCTCTCAGTATCTTCATGGCCTCCTCTAGACTGTCCAGGAGTTCCATGTCCTTCCTATGATTGGGGTTCCAGAGCTGGATCCAGTTCTTATTCCAGTTCAGGGTTCTTACAATAGCAGAACAAAGGAGCAGAATAACTTCCCGCAACCTGCTAATCAGAAGACCAGCGGAAGAAGAAAGAAAATAATCCCCCACAAAACAAACCAACCAAGAAGCAAACAGACAACAAGCCCCAGACATTACTGCTGAAAAACACCCTTTGGATGGCTGGTCACAAGGACACAGGAAAGGAAAGGAAAAGGAAAAGAAAGAGTATGTTTCCTAAATACACCAATCAAGGAACAAATAAATAGCAGATAACAAACATGGTGAAGGAAAACTTAGATCTAATTGCATCTCCAAATCAGTGAGACTGAAACAGGGTTGCCAGGGTTTTTAGGGTTTTTCTTCAGCAAGCTGAAGTACAGTGTTACCAGGTCTTGGATTGTTATAAAATTCTTATTTTTCCTGCTTCAAATACTATGTGTCATTAAATAGAAAAGAAGACAAGGTGGCAGAAAACCTCACAGAAAGCATGTGAGGGGGAAATGCAAGACTGCATGGCACCCATAGGTCCAGTGAAAGCAGGCTGTCTATGGAACAGCAGGCATCCCTTTTTTGGGTTTAGTGTGCATGAGCTGGAGTTGAAAAGAGCACTGCAGCAAATGCGGTCTGTAAACCTGAAAACTGTTTTAAAAAGAAAGGATAAGAATGCATTAAAATAGCAACTGATGTGTTGCAGGATGAAAAAGAAGATGTAACAGTTTGGAAAATTTACTGCAAAAGAGAATGTTAGTGTGATGGAAAGGATTACTATTTGAGGAACATATGTATTCTTATCTCAGGGCCAGATGTCTTATTTCACATCCATAGTGTAAACTAATTGCACTATTTATAACAGAGAAGGTGAATCCTTTTTTGCCAGAAAAAAAGTAGTGCTGGGCATCAATGGCAGTGTTTATTACCTCTAATAAAATTAAAAGTGGCAAAAATGTTTGCTATCTCTGAGCTTGTCAACACAAAAAATGGCTGTCTAATTTAATGTTCTGTAGCACCAATAATGGTTCTTTATCAAGAAATAAAAATGTCCCCATCTTAAAAATACTACAGTAAGGAAAGTTCTTTTGTTTTAATCTTAATGAGAAAAAAATAAAACTTTTAAGATATGAAACAGTGATTCAGATAAAAATTGTGACTGTAGGTGGGAGGTTCACTTAGCAGTTCTTGCTTCCAGTGACCATTTTACAATTTTTCAGCCTAGCTTTTACCAACAAAGCTGCAACAGCACCCTCTTTCTTATAGAATCATAGAATGATTTGGGTTGGAAGGACCTTAAACACCATCTCATTCCAATACACTGCCATGGGCAAGGACACCTTCCACTAGACCAGGTTGCTCAGAGTCCCATCTAACCTGCCCTTGAACTCTTCCAGCAATGGGGCAGCCACAGCTTCTCTGAGCAACCTGTGCCAGGGCTTCACCATCCTTGCAGTAGAGAATTTCTTCCTTAAATCCAATCTACATCTACTCTCAGTTTGAAGCCATTCCCCTTGTCCTGTCATGGTGTTATGCCTTGAGCATGACTTTGCTACACCAGAATTGTGACACAACAGTTTTACCTACAAGGTCACATTCAATGCATCAGGTCCATCATGCCTTTGCTCTAAGCCTAGATACTTTAAAAGCTCTTCAGCATCATTACATTAATAAGAGGCATGTAGAAATTTGTTAACAAATACAGAATGCAACAAAAATATATTCAAATATTAACTTACAGAATGAAAGCTTGAAGTTTTTGGTGTCTGAGAACTACCAAATACTTTCAGAGTTTGAAATGCTGTTAAAATGTGAGTAGCACCTAAAGAAAAAAAACACGTTTGGAAGTGGTGAGACACATTTGCACATATTCCCCACTGCGGTTTGTGCTGCATATCTGCACCCTAGTGGCTTGGTTTTGGCAGACAGGTTCACAGAAATCACTTAGGAACTCTAAAAGCCAAATGAAACCTGCACAGGTTGCTGTGCGTAGATTCCAGCTTGCTGCCCTTCTTTCTCTTTAGAAATACCCTGTAATGGTAATTTTTAAAATTTATCTTAGTTAATATCCTCTCCAAGTTATGCACAATAGGCTGTAAAATACTGGCTTGACTGTACACATTTATTTACAAGAACTATTGTCTTATAACCCACAGTGTGAAATTTATACCTTCCTGATTATGCACCATGTATGAATATAACAGTTTACTGTAGTTGTTGGGTAGGTTCAAATTGTGGAGACTTATTTCACTGTTCTTAATCTCATGTTTGTCATCATAGACATCCCCAAACAGATGTTTCTGCAACTGATACTCAACTCAGTATAAAGTCAAAAAGAATTAAGGAAGAAGGTGACAAAGTGTATTATATAAACATGGCTTTGCTACCAGGTAAGAAGAAGAGAACCAGAAATATAGATTCTAAATTGGTGCTCTAAGGTTTCATCATTAACAGTCCATAGCAAATTCTTATCCCTAGCAAATGGCAATTTGCTATTTGTAAAACAACTCTCAGAACAAAAATAGTTTTAAATATCTTTCCTCTTTGTACTCTAAATATGCAAAAAAAAAAGGCTCGAATGTTTACTTGCTTTTAAAGGCTAGTGGAATGGGAAGCTGTCATTAAAGGTAAGAAATTGGTTTAAAAGAAGAAAGAAAAATCAGAAATTATTTCTAAATGTTATACAGTGTGAGTATGTATGCTCATTGAGCTACAAGCCCAATTATCCAGTCTATCCTGAAAAGCAGACTCTCATATATGACATCCTAATAGATGACTAAATGCAGAAAAATAGCTGCCTTCAGAGTAATCAGCTAAAGAACTGTTAGAACTCACTGAGCCTCCAGAAAAAAAGGAAAAAAAAAAAAAAAAAAAGAAAAACTGCTTTAGTCAATATCAGTAAAGGAAACTAAACTGGGATATTTCACTTTTACAGCTTTATTTTACAGTCCCAGCAATATTAACAACGAAGTTATCCTGTGCTGCGGGTGTGATGGTACTTGTCTAAGGATGTCTTCCAGGCAAGAAGCAGATGGACAGACTTCAGGTGTTGAACACTAATAGTTCCCTGATGACTTTAGTGGAAGATATATGCACTCTACAACCCTGCAAATAGGGCACCTTTTCAGTACTTAGGCAAGAATTAGATTCCTAGCTTTAGCTATTTAATGTAACAGCAAGAGCAGACTACCAAATAGAACGTAAATCCCTTTTACTGTGAGATGTTTTATCTAAGACATGAGAAATAATGCAAATACCAAATACAGCATTTCAGGGTCAATACCTAGATTTCATCAGAAAAAATCTTGATTGTACACACCATACAAGGTCACAGCTCTTGGCTACAAGCCAGCTAATCTATTTATCCCAAAAAGCAAAACTCTGAGGCATGATGTTCCCAACTCAGCTGAATGCAGAAGAAACCTGTGTGAATGAGTTTATCAACCTCAATCACTTATCTATCTGATTCATTAAGTTGCAAGAGTTCAGATTCCTCAAAACATAACCCCCTGAATGACAGCCAAATGCAAATAACGAGTCAGCACTGCTGTGCAGCCACCCAGCAAGTGGGAGGAATCACCCGGCTCCTCCAGAGTATGACTGTTTCTTAAAGAGGTTTCAGGCAGAGCTTAGAGGTCATAATTACATATGAAATGTGGTGATTCTATTGACTGAGAAGGGAAGCTAATTAAAGCAAATTTATGTATACAAAATGGAAAAGTTTCAAGGCTAGCTAAGCAAAAAATGATTTCAGAGTATAATGTCAACCTAATGAGAAACTGAAGATTGCAAGTTGGGTGTTGAAATACCCTTAGAAAGAAGGACGTGGAGTTCTCCCACTCTGGATGGTAGCTCTTATGCCAAAACAGAGAAAGTTCAGAGACATTGTTTTTTCCAAAGGCAGACTGTTCTTTTTGTTGTTTTTGTTGTTGTGGTTGGTTTGGAGTTTTTTTGTTTTCTTGCAAAGTATTTTTTATATATATTTCCTGCATCTTTTCCCCAAATGAGCAAATTTTGTCAAAATTTTGCAAGAAAGAAGTATTTTATTCCATTGAATTTTGTTCCCTCCTATGTTCAGATTTCAGTATCAAAACCAAGTATAAGATGTTATTAAAACACTTATTCAGCAGGCATTTCATTAAAGTTCCAGGAATTTTCTTCCTATTAGAAAGCTTCTGTTTTCTTCTCGTATTTTCTTCCTACCAGAAAACTCCATCCACATATGCAGACAGAATTAGGGGCCATTATAAATTCTGTGGGGAAATATTCTAGACAATATTCACTTTGAAGTTGTTTTGATTTATCATTTTTTATTTTTTTTTGTTTGAGATTTCACTCAACACTGTAGAGCACTAAAGAAGAGGGAAGGTGGCTTTTAATTTTGACCTCTATCATTCCTAATTAAACAGCTAAGGTCAAGAGACACTTTATAAAATAAAGTTCCCGGGTATCTGGAGTCTTATATGCACATATACACACAGACATATGTGCATTTAAAATGTGTTTTTCCACCATCCCAATATGCAACCCCCTACAAAACAGCCAATCAGGAAAACCAAAATTAATTTCATGGGAATCATACCCTGAAGTATATATAAAAAAAGAAAGTATTGATATTGCATATTGGGTCAACAGTTCTGATTGCAATGCTACTTTCTACTATGTTTGTAATCTTTATACACTTGCTGACCTTCTTTCCCAGGGTCAAGTTGCAGCCATTTCCCATCTCTACCTACATCACTTACAACCAAGCAGATTGAAATCTTTGTTCCTTCAGAGCCTCACCTTGGCCTCAGTAGAAGAGCTAAGCATTCAGTGTCCTCCTGGGAACATCTCCTAACAATTTCTCCATTCTTTTCTTCTCTTAATTCCTTTGATGGTCCCTTCTCAAATGTTTTAACTCCTTGATGTTGGCTGCTGATTCCACCAATCACCCTTTCTGTTTATCTCTTTGAGTAGAAGCAAACAAAGTAAAAAAAGTATTTTTTTTATCACTCCTTGTTCATAAGAAATAATGCAAACTATTTTTCAGCACATAATAAGAATTGAAAGAGGAGAAAATAGAAAAGATGAAGTGGGTGAAGGTAAATTAAAGAAGCAATTAAATATTTATTCATTATCCTAGTGAGTTTCACATGATGTCAACTCACTCTGAGAGGCCAATTTGAACCTGTCCTAGGACCGCAGTTTCTGCAGTCTCCACATTTCATCTCAGGTGTCATCAGTCTTTCAGGAGCAGTGGATTAGCCTGTCTCCATTCTTTCCTGGGCTAGAAGCTATCTATGCTGGAAAACCAAACATGAACAGAGAGATGTTACCACTCAACAGAAGGCAAGACGGTGTGTGTCTATCCTGTTTCAATGCAGAATAATGGTTCCCAACTACTGATAACTTTGCAACATACAGAGAAGTAGAATTCTTTGTGGGTTTTGGCTTTCTTAACACATTCTAGCTCTCTGATCTCAGCTCCACCCTCTACCTACTTACTGCTGCTCAGACTTTGCTGACAGAATGTCTTCAAACCTTGCAGCATAACCTGATAGTTGTAGTATCATAACACCACTAGCACTTTTGATATCAATTAGGAACAATATCTAAGTAATATATCATCATGAAGAGTGCAAGCTATTCAATTATATTATGCCATTTTGAAGTATTAAAGCATTCGTTCAAATTTAAGTATTGTGCTTTCCTTAATGCCATAGATGATGTTTGCCCTGTTGGAAATATTCAGGGGAGAGACACATTAATAGTCATGTCTAAAGTAGATGATAAAAAAAAAATAAGCCCAACTGAATGTATTAAAGAGGTTTTGTTTTTTTTTTTTGTATTTTTTTTGCTGAGAAATACAACCTGATATTTGTATGAGTATTCAAAAAAGAGGAAAAAAAATAAGAGTCCAGGAGGCAGCCTTTAAAGGGTCAAGAAACATCTGAGCTCTATGCAACAAAATACAGAACACAGAAAACATGAAGACTGTCTCTGTGTGCCCATCTTCCAAATTGTATGTGGGGAACTCTCAAGGGTTTCATCTGTTCTATTCAGATTCTTCAATAGCCTTTGTTTGCACTGTTTTGCTCTTTTATGTCAAGTTTCCTTCTTTATCCTTCCCTTTCTACACCTTCCCTGATTTTTTTTTTTTTTTCTGGTGTAGACAAACAGCATTTCTTATGAGCAAAGGTTCTTCAAAAACTCTTGGGCCATTTTCTTCTACCTTAGAACAACAATTTCATGGGTTTCAAATTTACACCCATATGTAGGGAACGTGCAGATCAAGGTTAAAGCTAAAAAAAAAAAAATAATCCCAGAAACATATTCAGAGTGAATATGACAGAACATTTCACTGCTTTAAATGAAATATGTTAATGGTTCTTTAAAAATTAACAACACTATGAATAAAGCAAAAGACTAATGTACAAGTGCCATCAACGCTTGTGGGTGTTAGCAAAGCCACCCAACCTCCTGTCAGTCCCTCCGAATTCTAACTTTCATCACCTCTTTGTTTTCTTCTTTTATTTCCACTCTTGAGCCAGTGATGATTATATGAATTGAATTATTTTCCCCACGGAGCCCTTGTTTGTGAGCAGCTGGCAAAGTGCTTTCTGTTACCTTGCCTACCAGAAGCTTTTCCATTTATCAGTGGCCATAGCTTAGCTCAACCACAGTGGCACCGAGCTCTGAATTCATTGTCTGCAGTATGTGAGAAGCATGACATCCATATCTTCAGCTTGGTACATATCCAGCACTGAGTAACTTACTCTTGGTGCTTTCAACAGCTACCTGAACAACTTTAAAAAAAAAATTAAAATTAAAATAAGTTACAAATGCTATCTGTGGTTGGATAGTTGTAATGATGCTTGGATTCAAAAGCTGCAGTGAAAATGTCTGATTTTATTAAATTAAAAAAAAAATATTACAAAAAGTGTAAAACAAAAGTTTCTGCATACAGCATGTGGAACCATCTAGGTCCAGGCCTAGTGTGCACATGAGTGCAACACAGGTTAGAGCTCTGATATACATTTGTCATGAAAAATAAATGTAAATAAATGTAAAATTCAATTATCCTCTACTATGGTAATCTACAACACAGAATTCATTACCTGCTGTGTCCTCTCCTTCATTTCTCACATGATTCTTTGATAAAATGTGTCTGATGCTTCAGGAGGTAGAGATAGACAACTCCATCTTTATATTTTTTTCCCTAAGTACTTTTAAAATTATACCCAGTTGCTCATTGAGAGCATACTAGAAATTGTCACTTTGGGAATGGATTATAATTGTCTT
>JAWWMO010000001.1:12991033-13012975 GCA_035047845.1 Dendrocincla fuliginosa
GCATACTAGAAATTGTCACTTTGGGAATAGATTATTGTCTTAAGCAGATTTTGGACATCCCAGTAAAATGATTTAACTGTATTTAGTTTCTTTCACACTCATGGGATGAAGCAAAATAAGAGCAAAACATAATACTTTTAAGAAGTTGCTGACATTTTAAAAAAAAATTCAAAATTAAGTGGTTTAGATTTTAATAATTTCTAACCTATGACTGTCTATTAGAATTCTAAGAAAATTGTGTTTATTCATGTCAGTTATACCAACCGACAACAGGCAACCTGTAAAGTTCATTTTCCTATTGAAAATGTAATGGTGTCTTCAGTAGCAGCCCTTACCCCTATCAGAGATTGTTGCTAACACTATAATATCTCCAAAATTAGAAAAAGTTTGTGTAGGATATATGAAAGCATTTTGAAAAGAAAGAATGAAACCCAAACAATTATATTTCAACCAATTCTGGTAAAAGTTGAAAGACTAGTAATTACTTCTATGAAAACTGATCAAAATTCTTTAAAAATTCTTTAAAAATTGCAACTTCTGACATGGCAGTAGCTCATCCAACTAATAAACAAATAAGACAAAATACCTCGCCACCTACTGTTGTCCACTATAATATAGCAATTAGGTAACAAGTCTGTACATTAAAGAGATCTGTACTTCCCACACAGTTCCAATAAATATAGCTAAAATAAAATATATTCTGATTTCTCATCTCATCTAATGGTATTTATAAAATAGTCAAGTAAATGTAGAGTGAAAACAATAGTTACGCTGAGACTGGTTAAGGCATAAAAGCGTTCACAAGAGTTAAATCACAGAACTTCAGAAACACTTCACTCTTTCCATCCTATAGAAAACTACTGAAATTGCTTCCCTGCGTGTCAGCTCAGTGAATCTGAGTTACCTCTGCTTAGATACTGTGTTGACTCTTTCTTCTGCAGAAAAAAAATGACCACATAAGTCTCATACAAAACCGACTTCAACAGGGCTAAATTGGCTGGTGTGAAGACTGTTCGAGGCAGGAAAGCCAAGTGCATCTGTTATTGTCACAGTGATTCCATTTTTTCAGGTTTCAGACCTAACTGTAAAGTTTCTCAGAAAATTCCTCTGGTCATTCCCCTGATTTTGAAGTGATGAGAGGGGAAACACAACCAACCCTACAAAGTCCAGTTTGTTCCCTCAAGTGAATTAAGATGACAAGATACTTTAACAAATCAGGACAACACATTGTCCCAGTACAGTGTTCAAAGTCAGGATTATTGGTAATTTTAGACTGTACTGTCAAAAAATAGGACTTCATATAAACAAATTAAATCTAAAAAAGTCACTTTATAAGATCAGATAAAAAAACATGTGATCATAATACTGTTTACTGATAGCTTTTACAAGTTTACAACTTAAACTCCCCATATGCTCAGTCCATCCAATTGTAGAAGCAATTAAAAGCACCAGTTAATTTTAACTAAAAAAAAAAAAAAAGCCCAAATTCCATACTTCATGTTTTTGTCTTGGTTATTAATGAAACTACTTTTATCCTCATGTCATAGCACTTCTCTTAAAAAAGTTCCATGTTCTGGAAGGGGTTTTAGTATAAAACACATGTTTCATAAAGAAATATTCTAATGGCAGGGATCTCAGATTCTCTCTTCGAGTTTTTGTTTGCTTGTTTGATTGGTTTTGTTATGTACATTCGTTTGTTTGTTTTTAATACAATAAAATCTATCAGCCACCATGGTATTCTGACAAATTTTTCTAGACAAAAATATATTGTTGAAGGTAATTTGAATTGAAATGTCAGTAGTTTTCTCTGTCAGTACTTTTAACCTAAACTTAAAATCCCAGAAATAAAATGGAGACTAATATTAGATTTTCTTAAATCTAAGTCTAGGCATAATTCCATGGCTATGTGGAAATAACCTAGGAGAACAGAATTACAGGAGCCTGTATGTCAAGAAAAAAATCAAACCACGTGCATTTAAAGGTATATTGGTATGGAGCACAGGTGCTCTAATTTTTCCATGGAATTCCCTTCATCTCTCAATACAACCCAAAAACAGAGTAATGATTTTATAGGTATTAATACTCCTCTGTAAATAGGGCACAGAAGAGCATTTTATTGGCAATCCATGTTCAACACTAAAAGCCCAGCATTTAGGAAAAGGTTTTCAATATAAAGAAATCTGTCAAAAACTGACTCCAATTATTTCAATGAACTTATTGTTTATGAATATACTCCAAAAGGTAAGAATTTAGTTATAATTATTAACCACTGGAACCACAGCCTTAGTAAACAACTTTAATTTCCAGGCATTCCCTTTACATATTCCAGACACATAGTTGGAGATATTTTTGTCCATTTGAGCAATGTCAGGTAAGAATATCATGCACTGCTTGAAATGGCAGAAACCAAAACAAGAACGAATGATTTCCTGGGAACACCCATCCAACATTACTCTAGCTATGGCCTGGGACACAACACATCACCTTATTGCCGTGGAAAATGTTAGCACTGTCCTGTCCCTGAGAAATCCTACACAATAGCTATTTTTAAATCTCTCAAACCCAACTGAACACAAATCTCCCTGCTCTGAAATAGAAATATTCCCCCCTTATCAACCTTTCTCAATCAAATGACTGCATTTCCCTCCCAAATTAAGGGAGTTGCCTTTAATTTATAGCACTCTATGCTGCAACACCTGAAAATCCGATTTGAGCCATACAGAAAAGAAAATGTAATTAAGATTTGGTTCAGAAGCAGATTACCATTAAAAAGAAATAGCATTATCTTTAGTCATGGTGAAACATATGTGAGCAAACTTTGCTTCTCAAAACTCACATTTTGAACAAAAAACCAGTGATGTTAAAATCAGTAATCTTTACTCCAATCATAAAATATCAAAGCATGTGGAAAAGGGCCTTATTTATAAGTTAGGATATATACAGCAAAAGCATTTGTGTTTGCCAAGCATACTCTGAAATGCTGAGAAACACCATGTAAGGTCACATTGCTCCAGTTGACTAAGGCAGGGACTTCTCACTGACTGCTAGGATTTCTGGACCACAGCAGGAATGAGGCACAGGGTCTATTAAAAAAGCATACAACTGTGTAATTTAAGACTCCATTGTAATGCTTACGTACAAAAAGACAAAATTAAGTTTGAAGGGTTTTAGGTGCCTTTGAAACACTGAACCATAGGGCAAATCAAAATGGACACCTAAACCCATAGACACCTCTGCAGACCTTTAAAAATTCTCACTAACCTTCTTGGGTTATGCAATTATGAATATGCCACTATAGCATAATGACTGTAATTAGAGACCACGAGAAACAAAATTATGATTAATAGTACACTGCAACTCTCTGTATATTATATATTGGGTCTACTCCAACAGCCCTTCCTCATGTAGGAGTCCAAATAAAGATCTATGGAATGAGATGAAAGAACATCAAAAATTAACATTCATCTGAGTAGTATGAGTGTCAGTGCTTCTATTTATATATTGTGTAGAACAACTATAGGCTTACAGAAACAGCAAAATTCAATATCTAGAAATAAAGCACCTAAAGCACTAAATAAAGCGCTAAAACTGTCAGATCAGAGTTTAAAGATATACATAGATTTTTTTCCAGAGTAAACTTGGTTATACATTGAAGCAGAGAAAAATCATGTCTCTTTCATAGCTACACTATTTCAAAATCTAGAATTCAGTGAAATGAATCTCCAAGTAGTGTATTTACATCACATGTATTTTCAGAAGAGAGACTTTAACGCAGCTCCAGGAAAAGGAAAGAGATTTATGACCTAATTTAGTTTCTTAAGACTGGATTTTTTTTTTAATAAGTATTCAGTACTGAAGAGAAAAAAAAAAATACTATCCAGATAAATAATAACTGCAATTGCAGAGTAGTTCCATTTAGTGGCACTAATTCCAATAAGTGAAAAGTACAAAGCAAGATGAAAAAGTAGCTTTGTCTCAAAAGGTTCATGTCGGACTCAAAATGAGTTCTTAATGTGACAAATATTGCCCTTAAAAAAGATGATTTCCACAGAGAAATGAATATAACAACTACAAAAAAACCCCCACAAACAAACAAAACCCAAATAATTTTATGATTCTATTAATAAGTGTTTATTTTTATAATTTAAAAAATTATCTAACATAATAGTTTCTTAAGAGCACATAGAAGCAGAATTTGTGGAATTTTAGTTTGTACTCTGTTAGTGTTTTCAGTAAGTGCTGTATTTTCTGCACTAGCATGCAAATATATCAACATACCAATCCTATATTTTGGTTTTATCTTATCAGAAGAGTGTGCATGTATGATTTTCTGGGTCTTAAAAGCATCTGGAGAAAATATGTTTGTTCCCACCCATTTTACATCTGGAGAAAATATGTTTGTTCCCACCCATTTTAAAGTAAAAAAATTGTAGCCAGCAGTCACATTAATCAATAATGAGTTAAGGTATCTGCACAGTTTAAAAAAAGAAAAAAAAAAGGAAAAGAAAAGGTGTTCTTGCTGAAATTCTCCTCTGTTGTATTTTAAAGAATGGAAGAGAAAAAAAAAAAAATCTTGGGCTAAAGGTATTATGCAAGGCTATATTTGAATTGAGGTTACTGATCCCACAAACCTACTGACAGACATTGAGGTCACGTAGGCTGCTTTTGAACCTTGCAGAACAGAGTGAAGCCCATCCCACAGCAATCCAATTCCATGATGGGCCTATAAAGAGACCCCCACTGACGGGGTGACCTACATCCCAGCAACAAACGAGCCAATCCACCTTATGGCAGAGTAGCAAAACCTACAAAAGCTTTAAATTGGACTGTAAAGACAGAAAGCACAAGCTTTTCTTTTACTTCCAAGGGCAAACCTTCTGCTAACTGACTGTGTAACAAAGTTCCCCAGTGAGAAGGTTATTCCAAACTTGTCCGTCAGTCTGCCCTTTTCATGTCACTGTCTGTCAGACAACTAGTTCAGCACTGCTGAATGCCTGAGCCAGCCTGATGATCATCACTTT
Organism: Dendrocincla fuliginosa; assembly: GCA_035047845.1. Classification (NCBI taxonomy): domain Eukaryota; kingdom Metazoa; phylum Chordata; class Aves; order Passeriformes; family Dendrocolaptidae; genus Dendrocincla; species Dendrocincla fuliginosa. The sequence goes on from JAWWMO010000001.1 coordinate 12,996,055, forward strand.
CAGCGACTGCACCGAATTACACCTGTAATTTGTGCCATGTTCAGTCATTATTGCTCAATTTTGTTTTGCAAATACTATTTGAAGGAGATTCTGTAAGAAAAATATAAAGGCAAAATTGCGTGCTTATGTGAGATCTCGACACTAACATCAACTCAGTGTATGTGACAAATTACTGGCACCCAGGGCCACGTGACAATTCCACAGTTTGTTTGGTGTTGTTTTAATGAGGATAAACTGGGGGCAAAATTTGGTGGTGGTAAGGATATTTATGTTGCAAGTTTTTGTTAATTCAGCCTATGATGGGCTTGATTCTTCCCATGTTATTGAACTGCCTCTGGAACACACAGCTCTGTAAAACTCTTGAAAGGAATGGCAAACAGAACAATTTCACTCAGTCCCATTCTCAGGTCTTGTTTCTGATAATAAAATGCCAAGTTACCCTCACTGATATCTAGCACCTCCTGTTAAACACTCTGACATGGTGCCAAGTCTTGTCATGAAGCCTATTGGATTTTGGACAGATATCTGGGTGGAAATTTTAGATGTGAAAAATTCAGGGGAAAAAAAAAAAAAAAGATTATTTTAAATTAATGTCAATATTTGCTAGCAAAATCAGCATGGGAGCACAAAACCAGTGGTAACCTGTAGCTCTCCAGTGTGGCATATGGACAAATAGATACTTCTCCCAAAGTCCCAGAAAATTCTTTTGATCAAGTATTGTACAGCTGACACAGAGGACAGAAAACATGGGGAAAATATATTTTTGCATCAATCTTGTAAACTATTCACACAAAGGGGCATGACTCCCTTAGTTCCCAAGCTTCCTCCAGACCAGATGCCTCCTTTCAGGTGGGAGAAAGTTCCAATACTGGAGAAAAGCAGGATTTTATTCCTACACCAACAGTAAGAAAAAAAAAATCTAATTGTTAGGGACTAAAAAGGATTTTTGGACACATCTAATTCAAACAGACAATCTTAACAAGTGTGACAATTTACAAGAATAATTAAACTGCCCTTCTCTTCTACAGCTGTCAGGGGTTATTTTCCTAGGTTGGTATTCTGACTATATTACACCTCTCTCCTTCTAATTCTGGTTCTGCCTTTATTTTTTTTTTAACAAACTTACTTATTTTTATTTCAAAGACTTTTTTGGTTTTCCAGCAAAGGAAAGTCAACAGGAAAGTCTAGACAACTTGTTGCCAGAATGGAGATAACATGGGGCTATTATCTACAGAATCAGTCACTATAGCTGTCTACCTCTCCAGCAGTTCCCAGGCAAAGAGGTGCTATATCAGCTCCTGTGCATCTTTAAGGAAATATATACAGGGGGGGAATAAAGTAACATTGGTTAGGTAAAACACTATTGGTAAATATAGGTAAACACTATAGGTAAAACATATATATTATTGGACAGGTAAAACACTATTCCTGGAGCCAGGTCTGAAAATGTACCTGAGGAGGCTGGTAAGAACTCACACGGAAGAGGAATTCGAGGGACTGGTTTTTGCCCTGGGTATAGTACAATAAATCCAAATGCACAGTTAAGGCATGTATATTCATTTTAATCATGCTTAAGAAGGACTATTTTAAACCAAAGATAAGCACACTGCAGCAATAACACTGTTAGTTGTGTGACCTTAAACTCTGTTGTTACTTGCAAATCTGACTCCAGTGGATGCATCTCCACAGTGCAACCACTCACTCTGCCCATTGTGTGTCTAGAGATACATTCTGCTGAAACAAAACTCTTCAATGAATTCACTTTTCTGATGAAGCATCATGGAGGGCACCTTGAACTTAATGGCAGTTTGGTTGTGCTTGCAAAGTGTGAAGAAAGTGCAAGTCTCTGAGCTAATATAGCTCAAAGATTAATTTCTAGCCTTAATGATTTTGTGGAACTGCCTTTTGAAATCATTATGATCATACAAATTAACTTTAAAGTCCTTCTAGCAATGTGCCCCCTCTTTCACAAAATACTTCTCAAGCTGCAATGAGGACTTATTTCTATTAATGTATATTTTGGTAAGTGTATCAATAAAGTCTTTGTTAATAGTATACTTGTGTGAATTTTACCAGAGTGCAGCATTTCCAAGAGACTAAATATAACAGTAATACAGTGGCTAAGGATCTGAAATAACTTTCAAAAAAGAAAAAAAAAAAGTGCTGAACTATTCAAATACACATCCTTTACATCTTTCTTTTCTTGGGTAAGGGTATAAAAAATAGATTCAGCATATATTTAGCTTTAGGGAAAACTACATAAGATCCTGGAAATGTAGAAATAGACTATTAAAAAAAGAAAAATGAAGAGATATATATGGTGATACTTTCAGTGACAGGGAATGTAGATAGCTGCTGTATACATTTCTACAAGCATGAATTTATTTTCATATTTTAGAATATGCATATGTATTCTTGAATAGCAGCACATTTTATGACACTTTTTTACTTTTAGAAACATACTGGGCTATTTAGAGGGTGTTACTTTGGTTTTGCTACCTTTAAATGCTTCCCTTGCTCCCATAATGCATAAAGATTAGTAACACACTTATTTGTTTGTGTACACATGCAACCACAATAAATGAAACACAGCATCTGGACATATTTAATTCAGAAATCACTGAACCAAAGGAATCAGAAATCAAAGCCAAGAGAACAGACAACAGTAACTGTCATGCTCTGACAGGGAAAGCATCAACAACATACGCTGTGCTCCCCCCAGGGCACAGTTAGACAAGGACAAAATCCTAACAGCATTTGGTAGGGGAGTACGCTTTGGGAATGGAGGGGTCCTCAGATCCAGTTTGGAAAAGCTGCTGGTGGTCACAAGGCTGACAATTTCCTTTATAGGATGGCTCTTGTGCCACAGGGTAGTGCTTGGGGGAGTCCTGCAGTGGTAACATCCACCAGAGAGATGTGGCACATAGCACCACCTCCAGCTCCAGCAGTGCCTGCACTCAGCTGCCAGTGGGTCTCTACAAGGTTAGAACACAATACTAAGAACACAAAACCTAAGGAATTGCAACAAGGGCAAGTGCAGGGTCCTGCACTTGGGGAGGAATAACCCCAAGTACCAGTACAGGCTGGGGGCTGACCTACTAGAAAGTAGCTCTGCAGAGAAAGACCTGGGAGTCTTGGTGACCACGAGCTAGCAGTGTGAGCTTGTGTCCAGGAGGTCCAGTGGGATCCTGGAGTACATTGGGAAGAGTGTGGCCAGCAGGTTCAAGGAAGGTGATCCTGCCCCTCTACTCAGCCTTAGTGAGGCCACACCTGGAGTGTGGTGTTCAGTTCTGGTCTCCACAGTTCAAGAAAACAAGGAGCTACTAGAGAGGATCCAGCTGACGCCAGAAGAGGATGAGGGGTCTGGAGTATCTTCTCTTATGAGGAGAGACTGTGGGAGCTGGGCCTGGTTAGTCTGGAGAAGAGAAGACCGAGAGGGGATCTCATTAATGCACGATAAATGTCTTCAAGGTGGATGCCAAGGGGATGGTGCTGGACTCTTCAGTGATGCCCAGTGAGTAGACAAGGAGCGATGGCAACAAACTAAAACACAACCAGTTCTACCTATACATGAGGGAGAACTTATTTCCATTGAGGCTGGCAGAGCACTGGAACTGCCCAAGGAGGGTGTGAAGTGTCCCTCACTGGAGACATTCCAAACCTACCTGACATCTAGAATAATCCTGCCTTGGCAGAGGGACTTGGGCTGGATGATCTCCAGAGGTGCCTTTCTACCCAAATGATTCTGTGATTCTGTGATTTTTGGTTTATACTTTTTCTGCTGAGTTTAATATAGTTATCCTTGGATTTTCAGTAACTCATCTGTGATATCATTCCCTTCTCTCTGCTGGTGACAGTTTTTGCTTGGTGCTTTGCCTGACAACTTTTGGCAAAGATCAGCTAAAAATTCTTTTACAGTTAAAAGATTAGTCTACTCCTGTTTCAGATAAAAGTACTTTGCAATAATTGAGATTTGAACTGAACAAATACAAAAATATAAAGGAATGTTAGCCAAGGTAAAAAGTAATAATAAAAAAAAATATGCATGTGAAAAACTACATGTAGTATGTATGTGTCTATATATAAACATGTGTACACATATATACATGAAATCTTAAATATATGATTCACAACAGAGTTATTTTTGTGAACTACATCTGTTTTCAAGACTCATACATGCATTAATGCAGTGTTTGAAAAAGTTCAATCTGAAATAATCCTCATATCACAATAACAAAATATGCAGAGTACACCAAAATTTACTGCGAATCACAGTTGCACTGAGTCTGGCTGGGAGGGAGTTAATGTTGCTCAGAACAAGTGGCGTGGTTCTGTGTTTTGGATTTGTGGCCAAAACAGTGCTGATAACACGCTAATGTTGTAGCTAGTGATGAACAATGTTTACACAGCATCGAATCCCTCCCTGTTTCTCACTCTGCACTCCCAGTGAATATACTGGAAGTGCACAAGAGTTGGGGAGGTGATGCAACCTGCAGATGATGTGAATGAGCTGAAAAAATATAACATTGTTACCAGTAATAGAAGGGCGAAAGAAGGGAATTTAGAGAAGTTAGCCATATTTTGCTTGGGAACTGGATGGACACTGCTCTACCCATGGGAGGTGGTGGCAATTGCCTTTGCATCACTTCTGTTTTATTTTTGTTCTCTTTTTCTATTTTTCCTTCAATTATGGAGCCATTTTATCTTGACCCACAAGTTTTCTTGCATTTACTCTTCCTTGCCTCTTCCCCCATCCCTTTGGCCAAAAAGAAGAGTGAGAGAGCAGCTATATCATGCTTAGCTGCCTTCCAGGATTAACCCACAGCAACAGGCTAATTAAAAATCAGTCTATTTTGCAACAAATGACATTGTCAAAATTATTGTACTCCCTGGTTTAACCAAACTAAGACATCTAAATTCTACCTGACTTCCCACTATAAATTTGAAGTCTACAACTGATTTTCTATTGAGTTTTCATTAAATATTTTTTGTTGCTTTAAATCCTCTAATATTGCTAGTTTTTGCAAGGAACTTATAGAATCATGGAATGGTTAGGGGTAGAAGAGAACTTAAAGATCATCTTGTTCCAACCCCTCTTTTTATCACCTCTTCCCATTATGGCTGAGAAAGAAGTGCCCCGGACAGTTCAGCTGGCATTTTTCAAGAAAATACAAGTGTGCAACAAGGAAGGTGAAGTCTGAACATGTTTTCAGCTGGAGAAGGGGATGCTGCCACTACATTAGTTCTACTTATCCAACATGAGAGGTTTGAAAATGACAGGGTGGCTCTATGATAAGAGATATAACCAGGAGGTTGTAGATGACACCCACAGTCTACATTCACACATGGGTTTTATACGTGCACTTTTCAGAAGTTCATGTAGTTGTGTATGTTTAAGTACTAAATATATTTCTGTAATATATATGTGACACAACTTAAACCCAACATGCAATCATGAAGAAAGCAATTTGGAAAGGAACGGCTTCAAATTTTTAAAACTCTGGCTGCTGCCTTAAGCACATTGACAGTGATTTTTTCTGAATCAGATATTTGACTGTAAGGACGTATGGATTACTTGAGCTCCTTGAACTTGAGTCTTCCTCAAACATTGACTCTGGCTTCCAGTGTCCAAACCTACGAGTTTCTACCATAGATCTGTTCAGTCTTGCAGGAAAATAATGTAGGTAAATATATTTGCCCCTAACCCTCATTATTCATAGTAGCAGTGAAATGGTTAGTGTCCACGGACACTACAGAAGCTTCCCCCATGGATTTCCACTATTTGTACTTACACAAGCTGGTTTTCAACAGAACTTGAGTGAGGGGTATATAAACCAAACCTTCACTATTCATTATTTTCAATTGAATTTTCAATAAATATTTTTTTAGATATTTTAATCCCTCAATGATTTTTTTAAAAAGAAACTTCTATATTGATTGACTTTTTTCTTTAATTAAGAAATGGTGTTAGCACAAATCTCTTTTGCCTGCATCGGTCAGTGCAAAGTAAATGTAAAAATGAACCAGTGTAAAGATTTAACTCCACATCCTCTTGGCACCTCCTGCTCCCCATGTCTGGCCTCAGAGATGTTTGTGTAATCCAGTTATGAAGCAAGATTTTGAGTTTTGAAGTGTGAAGCCTTAAAATAACTTCATAGATACTGAATAAGAAGCAATCAAACTAACTCCAGAAGGTGGATAGCATAGGTGCATGAGCACAGAACCTGAATTATAACTTTCTAGGGTTCTCTCCTGCATGGTAGCATGCATTAAACAACTTCCATAAAATAGCTCTTATGGTGCTGTATGCAAAGCACTGCCTTGATGAATAGGCAGGTTATTGACATTCCCTACAATTGGGATGTTGTTGTTTTTCTGCTTGGTCCAGAGACAGAGGCATAGTCTTCTCCAGGGATGTTTCTGGGCCCCTCAGTTCAGGAAAGATATTGAGGTGCTGAAACAGGTCCAGAGAAGAGAATCAAGTCTGGTGAAGGGACTCGAGCACAAGTGTTATGAGGAGAGGCTGAGGGAGCTGGGGTTTAGTCTTGGGGAGGAGGAGGCTCAGGGGTGACCTCATCACTCTCTACAACTACCTGAAAGGAAGTCATAGCCAGATGGGGGTAGATCTCTTCTCCCAGGCAGCCAGCAGTAGGACAAGACGGCATGGGTTTAAGCTCTGACATGGGAGGTATAGGTTAGATATTAGGAGGAAATTCTTTACAGAGAGCACTGGAATGGCCTGCCTGGAGAGGTGGTGGATTCCTCCCTGGAGGTTTTTAAGATGAGACTGGATGTGGCACTTAGCGCCATGATCTAGTAATCACAGTGATGCTGGATCAAGCACTGGACTTGATGATCTGAGAGGTCTCCTCCAAGCCATCTGATTCTATGATTCCATGAGCTGTCCCTTCACCAGCTATTTTATAGCCATAAACAGAGATGCTTTCCACATTTTTATCACTTCAGCAAGTGAAATTAGCTGAAACTCAGCAGTAATTGAGTTATTTCTTCCAAACCAGTATGTATTTGCCGCTTCAAACCAAATCTGTGTAAAAGTCACTGTATGCTTAAAAAAGTCCCTTATGTCACAGAAATATTAAATATAAAGCTGACCTATTGTGATAAGAGATGAGAGGACTTAAAAAGCAGTAATAGTCAAAGGCTTTTTAAAAATAGGAGCCTGAGAAGATTTAGACTTCTTGCTATATGTTATCTGTGAAACTACTTTGGGACTTCTGGTGCCTTTAGCTGAATCAGTGAAGCTGATAGTCTCACTGGAACTAATGGAAGCCTGCGAGCCCTCAGCTGTACTTTCAGTCAATGGCATTTCATTCATATTGGTCAAGATTTAACCTTTAATGATTTTCAGACTAGATGTGTTTGCTGAGTCGCTGCTTAGGATAATGCTGAAGAAACATCTTGCAGAAAGAGTATAATGCCATTGAGATAATATTTGCACTTTGGTTTCTCGTAACCCTTCCCCAACCTACTATTCTCTGTAGTGTTTAGTGATTTGTAGCCTAGCAATAGTCAAGTCTTCATTTACTTCATGCATATGCACTAAATTAAGCTATTTCCCTCCCACCCATATGGTGGTCTGATATGCACAGATGTTATTACAGAGTTCTGTGCCACATAAAATCCCAGCTGTAATATAAAAAAAAAAAAAGAAAAAAAAGATAAAAATCTCTTTTATTCATCTTCCAAAAAGACAAAATAATAGAAAATAAGCCCATAAGGAACTGGCTAAATATAAGCAGACCCGTACAACATCTGACATAGACACAGATCAGGGACTAAACATGGAAGACAAAAGAAAAGAAGAATTAGTATTAAATTATTTCAGACAGTGATAATAATTAATTTAAAAATGCTGATCTCTAAAAATAGTGGTTGACAAAATACTTTTGACAGTCCTCTGAAACACAAGGAAGCTCTTATTTCCAAAGGTTTCCCAAAAATCCCAAGTTACCCATTTTTTTTAACTGAATTGAAGGAATATAAATATCAGAAAACGTGTTCTATGAGAAAAAGTGATTGGGAAAAAATATGTCCTTTGCAAATTTTTTCCAGTATTTTGCAACTAACAAGTGCCTTCCCCTTTTTGATCAAACATCCTGTTCCTATAAAATTCAGAATGACTTCAAAACTGACTTTAATTTTCCTACCTTGATATTTGTATCAAAGCTTGCAAACCACTGCCTACAGTGTCTGATAGCCTAAAGAATCACATGGCATGCTAGGTACTAAAAATTTACATTGGTCATCCAGACAATTTGGTGCCTAAGTGACAGTAGTGCCAATAGCTTGTGTGTTTGTTTTTTTTTTTTTGTTGGTTTTTTTTTGCTTGTTTGCCTGTTTGTTTTTTTATGGTTTCTTTGAAGCCCTAAAATTAAGGTGTTCATTGGTTTACAATTGTAATTATTGGATTAATACAATTTCAGCTGGCATGTGGCTACTGAACATCGAGTTGAAAAAAGTAAAGTACCTACACCCCAGGTGTGCACATGCAGACTCTTGGGGTACTTCTCTAGTGACTTATGCAGTATGAGGTTTTAAAGAACAGCAAAAATACACACAGAGATGGATTACTCACTGTCATGAGCCAGTGTTTGGGGTAGCCCAAAGAATCACCGACAAAAGTATCAGCAAAACCAGGTTTAACATAAAAGTGAAAGTGTGACAAAGTTCATTAGCAAGGTTTACTCTGCTACTTACTAGGTGTTAAAGTATACAGAGAAAAGTCAGACTAAAATCTGAAATCTCTCAATCTGAAACCAAAATTAACACAAAAACTGTCTATGTGGAAGTTGCAGAGGGAAAAGGGTAAGGATAGGAAAGAGTAAGGATGTAAAGGAATAAGGAAGACCCTCCCACTGAGTCACAAGGTTCAGAATGGACCTTCTTGCCAAAATTAGCCCCATACTCAACTGGTGGGTTAGGTCTAAAAGGTTAGCAGCACTTAATGGCACTTAATCAATACCCTAATTTAAAAAAAAAAAAAAAGTGACTAAAGATTCATATAGAATTTACTATAAGCAGGAACTTATAGTTCAGGAACTCACAGGCCTAACTTAGTGACAAATCTAGCATATTTAAGAATCCTAGAGAGCAACATTGACAGTATATTTGCTACAGCATACTCACACTCTCACACACACAGACTCAAAGGAGTCTGTACAAGGTATATCCCTGTGAAGAATTCCCCTTGAGTTCAGTGAAGGACTCATGCTGGATACCTTTGGGTCTTCTCAACAGGTGAAGGGTAGAGCCTTGGGAAGTGGAGGTATCAGTCATTGCTGTTCAAGAGAACTCAAAGGGTCTCATTTAAGACCACTGCTTACAGAGTCACAAGACAGTTGGCTTGTCATAATGATTTTCCATTCTGGACACCCTCTTGGACAGCAACTTTCCTTGAAGGTTTGGTAACAGATTTTTCTTTTCCTCTTGGGTTGTTATTCAAGCAAGAAAATTAAATTTCCAAGGTTGTTGGTTAACAACCAGGAGATCCTTACAGCACTAGTTCCCAGGAGCAGGCAGAGTTTGCGGTAAGGCTTAACCAGCATTTCTGAGACCATAGGGCTGCCCAGGGTGGGAGAAGGGGATATGTGTTTGTCCTTCACATTGCTATGGGGGTGGAAATGACCCTAATCATCTCTGTGTCTGTGTATGTGTATATGTGTGTACAAGAGACAGGGATTTGGGTGCTTGTTAACACCTTGCAAGCAGCAGGACTGAAGTTTATTCCTTCTGTTACTCGTATTGATCCCAAAGACATAGCTCACTGTTTGCCAGCTAATTGCATGTCATTAGTAAATCAATAAAACCACTTTGATCCTGTTTTGCTTTAATTACATAAAATGAGCAGCTTTTCCCTGTGATAGCTGAGCTAACATATCTTAAACTCACAAATGGGGGATAAGTTGCAAACAAAGATAAAATGGAAATTCAAGCTGAGGCAAAAAGACTAGACTAAGTATTTTGAGCACCTACATCATTGGACTCTAAATAGATATTCTCCTTTTTCGTAGAGACATTTCACTGCCTACTACTGGAGTACAATGCTTTTGTAGTTATAAGAGTCAAGACCTAAACCAGAAGTTTATTCTATAGTTGTGGGAAAAAAATAACGTTTTTGAATTAATTATGGAGGAATTACAGGGTCCTAATCTTGCAACTGCTAGCCTTACTCCAAGTCAGAAAATGGAAGAAAAAAAAAAAAGGCACAACAAACCTAAACAGAGAGAATAAACCTTACAACCAAGTGTTCCTAAGATCAGGATTTTTAAACCACACAGTGCTGTAAGAAATTAGATTCCTGAAGCAAAGAATACATAGAGCAAGGGGTGAAAAAGTAAAGTCAGGGGTTTGAAGCTGCAGAAGTTCCAACCACAGTCCCACTCAATTTTCCATTCCCAATAGAAAGATGACCTGTTTCAGCTGAAGACAAGCTAAGGAAAGCAAAAGGTGAAAAATACTGCTGCAACTTTATCCCATTTTCCCCCCAGATAACTGCCCCTTAACTTGCTAAAATCTGTAAGGAAAGCAGAACTTATTCTTGTAACTTCGTATCATTTGTGAGAAACCAGTTAGGAAGCTGAAAGAGGAACCAAAGATCAGATGTTCTCCAGTTCCTTCTTGAAATAACTGAGACCAAAGCATCGTGTTCACAAAGTGATGAGTGAACTGTCCAACTTCAATATACCCTAAATACTCTGTTTCAGGTACCACCAATAACAGAAAATCTGTGAAGTTATTCTTCTCAACTTCAGTAACAGGAAATTAAAAAAAAAACTAATGAAAACTCAGTGTGTGGCACAATAAAAGGAAGAAGGAAGGCCGATCCAGCACCCAAGAGTCTGAAAAGGCCAACAAACAACCCAAACAATAGTTTAATCCCCTTCCTTCTTATCACAACTTTGAATTCAATGAAAAGTATTTCAACTTAAGTATATTCAGTATGATAACGTCTATATCATACCCAAGTATAAATGAGTGAACAAATTAGGATGGCTTGAATGCTTTCATATACCCAGTTTTAAATGTACAAAGAGATGCATAAGAGAAGAATGTCCTCACTAAATTGATTCTCATAAGAATTTACAATAGAGAAAGATTTTTCTGAAATACAAAATGAAGTGATTACCAAGAGACAGAACTTCATCAAATATACATTCCACTCAGAAAAGAAACTTGATGTCTTCCCATGGGAATAAATAAAAAAAATAAAAAATAAAGAAAGAAAAAAAAAAGGAAAAAAGAAAAAACCTAATACAAAATAGAAAGCCATTTAGCTGAGTCAGGTGCTTCTCATAATACCTTAAAACAAATTCAGAGACAGCAAGCATAGGTATATGGTTACCTCTTTCTGATACTTTTAGTCTCACTTCTATTTAAATACAAAACAGAAAATGAAAATTATAAGCCCAACACTCCAACTGTATGGTTAGAGCATTGCATGATATTTAAAATTTAAAGTCATATCTTCAATCTCTTCTAAAAATAATACCTTGAATCTTTTGAAAAACATGCTGAAACCCAGACAAAAGAAATTAAAAAGAACCAGGGGAAAGATAGGAAAATTAATCTGATGAGAACATGAAAGGCAGCAAACACAGCCTGGACCAGTCAATGAGATCAGTGAGGTGAAAGACAATCTCATTACAAATCCTTAGTCCCCTATAAGGATTTATGTCAGATTTGGACAGGTTGCTTAAATAAGTCATGCCTCAGTTCTCCACTCCTTAAATGAGAAAATAAATGCCTTCGTTTCAGGGATTTAAAAAGTTAGGATAATATAATTAATACTGTGGAAGTACTTGGAAGCTACAAAGCTACCCAGAGTGTCTCTGTCTTTAAGCAGGCCATGGCAAGCAGCCTATCAGAATGCAATACAAATTACTTACTGAGACAGTAAGAGAATGGGGAATAAAGAGCACAAAACTGGGGACAAACTCCCATGGGGATAAATAGGACTAAATCAGCTAAATAAATAATAATAAAAAAGAAAGTATAACTAAGTAAGCAAAGTGAGCTGGGATCATTTTGACATTAAAATGCCACTATCCACATCTTCCTCCTCCCTCCAAACTTGTCCTAAAACACAGACACACTGACACTTCCAACCAGGAAGCAGTCTCCCTGTATCTCATGACTACAACCTACTTATGAAAGTAAAAGCTGTACTTTACTTATTAGCATAGCACTTCCAGACTAAAAGGCACTCAGATTTGTCAGAGAAATAATGTATCTTCCACAAATCATAGAAAGCAGAGGTAGAAACAATCTCACATGTACATTGGCTTCTTTGTGCCACCCAGTGGTTTAGACCAATACACCTTTCAGTGCAGGTACAAAAACAGCTGTTGGTAAATGATAATCATTTGAGGTATATTTTAAATACATAAACAAATAAATAATAAATAACCTGAGAGACATAGTTACAAATAACCTCGAGGCTGGAGGAGAGCTTAAGGCATATTATATACATGTCCTAACTATGTTATCTCAGAAGCAAAGGTCAGGTCAACATCTCATCTCCCATCTGACTTCTAACATCCTGACTTTTGTTCCACAAAAACTTGGTGGAACTTAGGATGTCAAAAAAGCAAACTATATTACAAATACCTTATATGCAGCACTTTCCATAGGCAGTTTTAGACAGCCTCTGAGAAGTACAGATCTAGTGACAATAATGAAAACTATCAATTTTGTTCAAAAAAGAAAAAAAATTCTAGTCTGTTAGTGCACATTGTACTGCAAAGATTAATACAGGCATGGTTTAACACTGAGTGTCAGATTTCCATATAATGCTTTGGCCTACTTTCTAAAGAACTTTATCTGGCCATAGACAGACTGTGAGATTTGAGCTGTTTTGAAAATATGGCTCAATATGGTTGCTTTGAGAGAGAAGTGTAAACAGAATTATCTTATTTACAGTCTGAAACAAACAGCAATCAAATGCAAAGTGAGATTTATTCATTATAAGTAAACTGTATTCACTTCTATTATATCTGAATTTACCTAATTGCTTGTATAATTCCATTGTTCAAAGATAAGCAGATTTAAAAGGTTGAAGTATGAGTATTAAGAAAGGCAAAGACTTTTATGCTATAAATAAGAAAAAAACAAAAGAGGGTACATCTGACTCAATTTTTCATATCACATTTGAAAATTACTTTCATCTATTAAAAAAATATGCTAATATTTTTTTTTCCTAATTATAGTTAGATAATGGAATAGAAGTTGAGTTTCTTTGCTTTTCAATTATCATTGTTAGAGTCAAAAAGTGTTTCCTTAGGCAGTGTTGTATCTGTATCAGGGCAAATGAAAAGCACAGAATACCTCTTGTTGATTTTGCTATTTGAAATACCACGACCTTAATAAACTCCAGTCACAATCTCAAGAAATGGTTGAAGCCAATTCTTCTTTATTTGTGTTTTGTGGAAGAATCCATTGACTGATAAGGACAAAAAGCCTGAAGAAAGAAAAGTTACAATATAAATTCTATTATTTACACTCCAGAGAGTTTTAAAATATTTAACATATCCCACGTCATGATTTTATGCAGAAGTAGGAGCAATTGAAGTGGCAATGGAAGAGGGGACTCAGCTGATAGCGTGGCAGCATAAACAGAAAAACCATCAAAGAATTAGATGTTACTAATGTTCTATTGTTTTTAGTGAATTAATTTCGATTTCTGATGTATTTCATGTCCATAATAGGCTCTATTTTTCATAAACAGTAAGTCGGGCCCCAGCTCTAACTCTGAATGCAACCTATTTTTGTTGTTAAATATATAGTCTATTCTTCTGCTAAAGAAAGTGAGAATGAAGACACGAGTAGCCTTTGAACAGTTTAATTGAAGTCAATTTTTCTTAATTCAAGGACTTTGTCACAGCTGCACTAATTAACCCCAGAAACAGACACAAAGGAAAAATGGAAAAAACAATTTGACACCATGGGAGGTAACCAAAGAAACCAAAACTTTTCCCTGTTTTTCCACTAAGCCCTGTTGGTCTCTCTTTCCTCTGCTGTCTTTGCACCCACTCTCGTTGGGGAGCCCAGAGGGGTTTTTCAGTGCAGCTGTCACTTTGTAGGACTAGGGAGTCACGTTAACTTGTCGGTGCAAGTATCCACAGATTCCTCCAGCAGCAGGTTTTAAATGCAAACAGAACTCCTCTGATCTCTGGTTTAGTCAATCACACAGCAATACCAATCGAGGTCAGATGTATCCCAATTTCCTTTTGATTAGTCCAAGTGAACGTTTAAAGCAGAAAAACACTTAGGGTGGAAAAGACCTTTAATAAAAGCCATATGAAAGAGCTTGATTTTAAAATGTGGTATAGGGGATTATGCAATGAATGTTTACCATTGTCCCATTTACACAAAGGCTGTATCAAAATAGAGAATAAAACAGACTATGAATTTCTATCCTAGAATATAATTGCATTTCTGTTAGGCTGATCTCAACTTATGTGATGTAAGCAATAGTTTCAATTTGGAATTTTTTTTTCCACAAAGCCAAAGTATCAACTATCTAGTATATGTTAAGATTTTAAATCTTTCTTGCAACCTCTTACACACTTATATGTGTTACTATAATCTGTGTTATCTTTGATTGTCTTACTCATCTTGGACTTTGTGATTCATTAGTCAATATTATTCCTTATTCAGTAAGGTTATGTAAGTACATTGTTATATACCTGTGGTAAATGGGGCTAAGTGTTACCATTCGGAAGCATCAGGCCTGTAATGACTCCTTTTTTTATTTTTTTTTTCAATTTTTCTCTCCTTTGCAATTTATTTATCATATTTTACTGAGTTGTATCTTTTGTCAAAAGCTGTGATATATAAAATTATTTCAGAATAATTCCCTAGTAATTCTACAGTTTCTAGCTATAACTAGTTTCTAGTCAAGTCCCACAGATTTCATTCACTCTTAAAGGTAGGATATAATAAACAACCTCATGAAATACATGTAATTGCCTTTATAAACTTAGTTCCTTATTAGTGAGAACTGAAGCCTCAGGCAAAACATGAACTTGTCTGTACTCCTAATCCAAACTACATTTAAAATATCTTGAACAGTAAATGGGACAAATGTAGCAAGAGCTAAAAAACCCTCTCTGTCACACAAACTGATTTGAAACCTTTTGCTGACCTCTACTGTGTCCTAAGGTATCTCTACAGAATAGAATAATTAATAGAAATTAATAAATCACATTGATTTCTTCTTAAAAGCTTATGGATTTATATTAGCAGAAATTCTATAAATAGGTTCTCCCTCACATACTGTCTCTCTAACAAGTTGATTAACTTATTGTCCTTTACTCTACATAAAACTCTCACTTGAATTTCTAAGTTATTTTTTCTTGATTCTCACAGTTCCAGAAATACCCATTACTCCACTACTGAAGGTTAAAATATTCTTTCTCAAACTTGTTAACACAGTAAATTGGGTTTTCACATTGCAAAAGGCCAGACTTCCCGGAATTGAAGCTTTTTGCTTTTGCCTTTTACTTTCCAGGAAGACAAATCATTACACTGAGTCGACACCCAGTGCATTCACAGATTCCTTGCTCTCATGCATTAGTGTTCTCTCCTAAATGGAGGCACAAAACATCCATGCTGGAAATTTCCACAAATATTCATAGGGGGAAGTGGAGGGGCAAGTACTGATCTCTTCACTCTCATGGTCAGTGACAGCACGCCAGGAAAGAGTGTGAAGCAAAGCTCAGACAGGGAGGTTTAGGTTGGATACCAGGAAAAAGTTGTTCACCCAGAACTTGGTTGGGCACTGGAACAGGCTCCCCAGGGAAGTGGTCATGGCCCCAAGCCTGTCTGAGTTCAAAAAGCATTTGGAAAATGCTCACAGGCACATGGTGTGACTCTTGGTGTTCTGTGCAGGGTCAGGAGTTGGACTTGATGGTCTTGATCGGTCCCTTCCAATTCAGCATATTCTATGATTCTGTGGTTCTATGGTATTTGCCACTGCTGGGAGCAGCCGTTGTGCTGAGTCAGGTCCCAGGAGGTGACAGGGCTGCCCTTGCCCTGAGCAGGGTGGAGCTGGGTTCCCCAGGTTCCCTGTGCCTGAGTGCCCACTGCCCAGCCTGTCTGGGCTCCAGCTCTGGGAGTGCCACTGGGGAAGCTACTCCTGGATAAACATCCTCCAGAAACACTGTGGTGCTGCAGGGCAGCCAACCCTCACTGTGTCTGGGCTTTTGGTGCCAGTCACTGTCACCACCTTGGTCCCACACCCCCATCCCTGTTGGAAAAGGGCCCAATTCAACATTCTTCACCCTGGAGAATATTCCCACTCCCACTGCTCTCTGATGGCACCCTCTCAACCCAGTTATTTCTCTCTTTTCTCTTTTTCACCGCTCCCCCCCCACCCCCCAGTACTGTGAGAAAACAATCCACTGTTCAAAGGCAGCTGCACATTTACAGAGATTAGAAGCATTTTACAAGTCCCAGCTATAGAGCTACACTCTTAGTTCAAGCTGTAGGGCAGCACTTCCCAAGATGGAGGTCATGGCAGTGGCAAGTGGAGTCACCAGCCAGGCAGAAATTCAGTGGTTTATGTCAGCATTTCAGATTGCAGAGCTGATGAGAGTAGTAGGTGTAATAGAAAAGAAGGGAAAAATGGTTTCTGAGGAGTGTGATACTTTTCACTCTGGCGAGCCTCTGTTCAAACCTGAGTCACAAGAAGAATGGCTGCTATTTTCACAAATACATGAAACAAGGTATTTCAGCCTCTTACTTATCTCCTTTCCACTGCTTGGCTACCACTCCATCCCTTAAAGGAAACTGAACCACCCCATGCAAGTGAAACTTTCATCCACTAGGAATAAAGGTCGTGCTCATTGGTCCCTATTAACTGAACTTATTAAATGAACTATTTCCTTCCATGATACCAGTA
>JAWWMO010000001.1:13013075-13038904 GCA_035047845.1 Dendrocincla fuliginosa
TAGGAATAAAGGTCGTGCTCATTGGTCCCTATTAACTGAACTTATTAAATGAACTATTTCCTTCCATGATACCAGTACATTCAGTTACTCCAGGTTCAACTTGCAAGATTTGTGAGTTTTATGTCATGACCACACTCGGCTCACAGGGACAAATATTACTTAGAAAATTATCTGTTGTGTTGAACAGCTGAAAATCTGTCACTTTGTCACTGTGGGGTTTGAGGGTTTGGTTTAGGAGGTCTGAGTACGTTGTCACACCTTTCACAGTCTGTCTTGGAGAGCGCTGCTGGTTTAGGTTATCGTGCTCTAAGTGCTATTGGCCATCCTGGTGGTTCAAGACATCTTTTTTTTTTTTTTAATCCCTCTATCATTACTATTCACATGCTAGCACAGACCTAGATCAGTCACAGACTGGCAGACATACAAAGACATGAAGACATGATGCAGGAACTCCTGGAGAGCTAGAGGAAGAACCTAACATGGATCCTTAGAAGAATCTTTATAATCCAATCAGCTGTGTATACCTAAAGCACAACAGAACAGGGACCTGAGCCTTGATTTCCCCTAAAAAAGGCAGTGACATGATAAAATTACTTGTTATTCTAGATCTTCCTTCTTTTGGGGGTTTGTCCAGTTATAGAAAAAGTGGTGTTTGAAAGAATGCAATGCATTTTTCCATTTAGAATAAATTTTTCCTCTGTCTAACTCTGCTGGATACAGGGAACTATTGATATTCATAAAGGAGGAGACAGAAAAAACACTTAATGGGAAACATTAATGTGATGCGAAGCCAAACAGGATCTCAAATTCAGTAACTGGATCCTCTTACTATTTAAAGAAACATGGTTAATATCAAATATTATCCCAAAAATTCATCAGTTTATTTGAGAATCAAGTTGTCAAGACCACTGGAGTAGAAAATGCAGCACAACAGAGATACTTCAGTGCCTTATCTACAATACTCAATACTCTATTAGGACTCATGAGAAATTTGCTAAGATTTCAGTAGAGGTGGAATTTCACACAAGTTCTGCCCAAACCTAATTTTTTTCTAGATCAGCATTTATGGTTTGCTCATTGAGCACTGCTCCCTCTCTGAAGAGACTGGTTGTTTATTTGACGTTAAGCACATGCCTTTTCTTCCTAAATGGTAATGAATAATTGCCCTGGAGACAGAGATTATTCAAGAAATTAAATCTGGCACAGAAAATGTAATGAGAGTCTGCACTGTCCCACGATATTTGTAGAAGATGTTCGTATAGCTAATTCTCTAAGCAAACCTCTCAGTTTATAAATTTAGAACATCCCCATTTCCTCAGAATGTGCATACATCAATTTCTTGGGAGAGCATGCTATTACTACAACATGTATTTCATGTGAGTTTTTAATTGAAAATGTAATAGAAGTTTTAACATTCTGAATGCATAAAAATCTCAACATTAAAATGCGATCAGTGACACTTATAAGCCTCTGGCCAGAATGTTGTAGTCACATCCCTTCCTATCTTCCTTTCCTTCAATTTCTTTTCTTTCTATTTCAATGCAATGTATAGATAAGCTAATATTAATTTACAATGGAACATTTCTGTATTAGAGATCATTTGCATTAATTTTCTTGCCCTGATATGTGTTCATGTCTTCTTGCACTTTATACCAATGGCCTTTATGGATCATAGCCACGTTAAAAAATGCATACAGTACAAAAGGCATAGGTGTCTGGCACATTAAAGACAAAGAGATTCCTCTTGCTGTACCTATAGGTCAAAGGCAATCAGGAAATAGAGAGTGACATACAATTAAATTGGAGTCAGATAGAGGGCAGTCAGAAGCTACTGCAAAATTTTGCCACAGGAGGTGAAATATTCACCTTAAACTATCATTAAATAATACTTCTCAAGCCCATCCTACTGCATATTTCACAGGATGCACATTGAAACAGGTGTATGCTTAATTATGTCTGTCATCTTTCTTTAGGTCAACTAGTTTTTAATGGTATCCTTAACATTTCCAGTAATTTTACTGCACCCTCCTTTTTCAGGCTTCGTATGTTATAACTTTTCTCCTTGTAAAAGTGTAAAAGTTCAGCAACAATTGCCTGCTGAATTACTTTAATTATTGCCTTATGTCCCTTCATTTTATTAGGTATTGATTTTCAATCAGAAGTTCAATTCTAATATGATTCTATGACATATTATGAAGTGGAAAAAGAAGGTTAAAATAAAATCCTTTCCTAGGAATTTACAAAGTAGTTTATGTTCATGGATTTGCACTTTCCTATTTTTCACCTTAAACAGAAGATACTTTGCTATTCACTGCTGAAAGAATGTCAGTGCTAGAGATAAAATTATTACCAAGGTGGGTGGTGTTGTCTTCTGCCAAATAACAAGTGATAGGACAACAGGAAACGGCCTCAAGTTGCTGCACGGAAGGTTTATCTTGGATGTTTAGGAAAAATTTCTTCACCCAAAGGTTTTTCAATCTTTGTAACAGGCTGCCCAGGGAAGTGATGGAGTCACCATTCCTGAAGCATTTAAAAGACACGTAGACATGACACTGAGGGACATGGTTTAATGATGGGCTTGTCAGTGCCCTGTGAATAGTTGGACTTGATGACCTTAATAGTCTATTACAACCTAAATGATTCTGTGATAACTATTCTATGGTTCTCTGAACCTCTCAGACTAAAAATCTTAGCAGAAGGAAATATGTCAGTAGGATGATAGACACCTGAATGCCTTTGGGAGCTAGTTGATATTACTCTACCAGACAAGCTCCTGAAGATTCATCTGTGTCACTTCAAGTTGTTCCTGTGCCAGATTGTCTTCTGTGTTCATGGTCAGAGACTATTGTCCATCATCCAGCTGTGCCAGTTCCATTTCATGATTAACCTTAAAAGCTCTTGGCACTTCTGGGATCTCTGAGAAGAACACATTACAAGACTGAGGAGGTCGGTAATGCAATAAACTAAGAGATTGACAGGTATATCTGCCATGGAAACCAGTCCTCAAGTTCACTCCTGCTGCTCTGCCCCTGCCACAAGATATTTCTGCCTGGCACTTTCTCAGGATACTCCAACCTGTTTATGACTTGGTTTTCATGATTTGCCTCTCTCAGTGAATCCCTTGCAGTTTAGTGAGGAGAAAGCCTGCAGACCTTGTCAATCATCAACACTGAGCTGGATAAAAGGCACACTTTCATTAATTTTATACACTTTTTAAATGTCCATCATATTCCCTGGAGTGGGATACCTGTATTTGCCAGATTAACCCAAGTTAATTCATAGTACCAAGCAAGATTTGGATGGAGAATAGGAAAAATTCAATCTGGTAAAATGCAAAATTCAATAACTAATTCCCAGATTCAGAATCAAATAAAGAAAAGAATGATAAGATTAGCTTTTTTAAAGTGATTTCCAGTATGTCTTTTGTATTCTATTGAGCTAAACACTGACAAGGGCAGTTCCATATTCTTAGACTTGCATGCCATTTTTTCAGAGTAGTGACTTCTGTAGTACAATTCCCAAATGGGAATCTCTAATTTGGAGAAACTTCCTTATGAACTCCTTCATACAGTAAGAATTCCTCAGTGCATAAAGTACCCTGGGGATTTCCTGTAACTTAGAGTATTCATAATTTCTTTTAATTAGAATACTAACTTATGTTCCTTTTATGAATGTTGAGCTGTCTGACATGGCATAGATTTTGCAGAGCAGTGAGGTTTCTGAAATGCCATCTTAATCTTCAGAGGCCAAACGTTGTTAGCACCCAACTAATTAGACATCCACTCAGGCATAAAAATGAACCTTTTCTTGATAAATGTGCTCCTAAAGAAGAAATGTATCACATCTGATTTCATCCAAGTTCAAGGCTGATTTCTATTTAGCTTTAGAACCAAATATACTGAAATTTCACAGATTAGTGGAAAGGCAACTTTTAGTGTACTGGTGATTGACTAAATGCAGCAGATCTAAGATAAGCCTGCTCAGAACAGAACCAGCACTGGAGTCTGTGGTGTTGAACACTTCCCTCACAGTAGGCATGTCTGAAATGAAACACTGGAAAAGTATTTTTTGAAGGAATCACTATCACGGAGTTAAATCAAAGTACAGAAAAACCCTGGAGAGATTTTACCAAGTACCTGACTGTTAGCACTGCCAGTGATCCAACTCTAGACCTCCCCTGAGCAGAGGCTGGTTATCAGATAAATGGTGTCAGTGTCTGGGGGGTTGTGCAGGAGATTAATTGAATCTGGAGCTTTACAATCAAATTCACTTTCCCTTCAGTTGTTATCAGTCCCACTGAAAGGCCAGGTCACTTTCTCCATCTTGTTACATACAGCCTGTTCTCTTTAAAGCAAAAGGTGAAATGATGCAAAGCTAGGTCTTTAATACAATAGATATATTATCTGTACTTTAGCTTATGAAAAAAAAAAAGAAAGATGACACACTTGATCAAATAGATCAGGTTGTAATCAGTAACTATTTGATGCCATTTTCAGGATTTTTTTATTTACTATGCAAACCCCATCATTTCCTCCCAAACAAGGAAGGCCTATGCACCAAGGTACAAGCTAAACATCACACATTTCTGGGAAAAAAATTTACTTTAAGAGATCAGACTGTGTCAGTTGAAAGTGGTGTTCATGTAGGTTTCCTAAAGTGTGTTGTTAAGGTGTAATTTTTCCAGAAGTTCCTAAGGTACATCTATACTTAATAAAATAATGAAAGCATACACCTTTTTATACCACAAAATGGGGAATATATTTTCCAGTTGTCTGGAATTGAACTTAAAACTTTAGACCAATGCATTATCCCTCTGGAGATCCCTGGTTTCCCTACACTCTTTTAAAAGAAATGGGTATGTCAAGCATCACTGATATTTACGATTCGGTGGATCATGCTAGATAGCATTAATATAATGCTCAATGGCTTTGATAGGATGAAATCTATAGTTGTGACAAGGTGTTAAAAACCATCAGCCACTTAAATCCATCTAATTCCACCTGATGGAATGAAAAATAACGTAGGAAATACAGTTCTGACTTGTATATACCTTGCTATAAAGAGATATCTCATCTTATGACTTCATGTCCCTGAGGAGTGCCTGCATATATACAGGTTAATTTGTTCTGGTGGAAGAAATTTTATTTTCATAGTATTTAGTAGCTTCAGAAAGTTAAAATGGCGGATGTGAAGTAAAATGACCAATAACTGTCACAGTTACATTTTCCTGCCCTGACAGGAAGGGATAGCAAATGGTAGTAAGCTCTAAAAGGATGTCCTAAATGAAAAGAAATATGGAAATGCTGATATGACAGCTTGTAATGGCAATGTGAGCGAGAAATAAATTAATTTTAATTTTTTTTGTGTGTGTGTTTCTAGGCATGTGCAAGCTGAAAAGATGTTATTGAGCAAAATATTAGCAAGATATTTTTCTTTACAGGTATAACATTGAAACAAACTGCTGGAAACAGAGAAGCACCTTTGTGGGCTTCAAAATTAGAAGAAATTTCCATAATAGGGACAAAACACAAAAAATAGAGATCAATTTAGCTAATATACACAAAATAGTATTGAAATTTGTGGCAAACCACTTAAATCATCAGCCTTCCAATCACAAAAGCCTTACAAAATGGAAAAGTATAGTAGTATAATACTTGCAAATAATTCAGCAGTGCCCCACATCCACAAATACAGATTAAGGAAAATGGAAAAGATGTGAATGTTGGGTTAAAACTCTCAGCAAACATATAAAATGATAATAAGATGCATATGGCAAGGCAATCAGGTCTCTACAGGCAATCACATCATCCAAGACAGGATCAGGTGAGAACGTAGAAAAATTATGTCACATTCAAACTCACCTATAATTACTTGGTGAAATTGTGACATGAGTGAAATCGAAGTCTGCCACACAGGCAATGACTCAATATCTTTCAGAACACCTCTGGAAAGAAGTCATGTATGACTAAACCTAGGGTTCTCCTATGGGCCACAGCCAAAATCTCAATTTTGTCTTAAGGTGAAAAGACGAAGATTTAAAAACATTCTTATGTCCTTTATGCCCTTAAATCTCCAGCTTATCTTTTCCCTACATCCACTCTACAGGAAAGACTCAGTGTAACCTTTTCTCTACCAAGAGTTGAAAGCATTCAATACATCTGGCAAGGCAGAAAACTGCTGAGAATTTCAGAAATGGTTTTGGCACGATTTTCTTCATACCAAAAAAAAAAAAAAAATATTCTCTCAAACAGAGGTAAACTGAAAATAGATTTTTGGTACTAAGGACTATGTGGACAATAATGTACAAAACAGGCAAAAGCACAGCAATTTTTTTAACACATAATTTGTTTCAAAATGTTCACTCAGCATTAATTAGAACTCAAGCTGTTGGCTTCCAATCTGGAGTTCAGACTCCTGCTCTCCCTTTGCCACCCGCTGGGGCCTGTTATTCCCATTATAAACACCCATAAATCTCACCAAGTCTAATGGGCTTATTGCAGTCTTGCATATGCATCAAGGGGAGGATAAATGTCTCTACTTGTGCCTTCTAATACCCATAATTGTTTAGTAACATAATGAGATAATGTTTCTAAACCAGCAAAAATCAGTGGGTGTTTTTCTATGCCCCTTAACATGATTTAGAGAGTTTTTCAGCTGAAATCGTTCTAGATTTCTACAGTGGTTAGTAATTTTTGCAGCGAAAATAAAGGCAAACTTCTACTTGAAGGCAGTGGGGATAGGAAATTAGGGAGAGCATATAGGAACTTTCTCCCCATTCTGCTAAAAAACCATGAAAAAAATGCTGTCACCAATAAAGTGAACGTATAAATGGATCAGTGAATTTGAAGAAGAAAAGGTATAGAAGAAACAGTTGATCCAGAAAAGATTCTTTTCCTCATGAAAGAAGAACAAAGAAACTTGTTTCATTAGATTAGAAATGTGAAGGATGAGGAGGAACAGAATAGCTGTCTTTAGACACAAGGAAATGAATACAAGGGAAAGAAAATATCCACTTGAGCTAAAGGACAATGTTGGCACAAAAACAAATAGACATAAGCTGAACATGAATAAATTTAGATTTAATTTAGAAATGGGCTATGATCCTTCCTGCCTCTCACATTTGGAAATGGTCTTTCACTGAAAATAATGTAGACAAAGAGAACCTGAATACTTATAAGAAAACTGAATAAATTTTTAAAAGAGCTGAATAACATAGTTCTACAAGAGATTGATTTCATAATCTAGAAACTTCCTCTCAATTTCTTTGTGTTCCTGGTGCTTCGTTTTTCTCTCCTCAACATGGTGAGCACACAAAATGAGGATATAAACACAGAAAAGAAAACAAACAAAAAAACAAACAACTAGAACTTAATGAGACATACACAGTTATGAGGGATAATGGAACCATATATTTGCTTTAGAGGTGCTATAAATTAATAACCTTTTGATTTGGACTAAATATAAATCTGAAAAAAACAATTAAAATGTGTATGTCTTGGTACTTCTCTTGGTATCAATTTGCACTGTCTCATTCTCAAGCCATGATAAATATTGTCCTGCTAATTAAAAAATTTGCTTTAAGGGTCAATAGGACCTCACCCAGTGCTGCTAAAACAGCTCATGTATCTCTTTAAACATTTATAAGCAGATCAAGATAAGCAGAGTGTGTTGGTGGCAGTACGTTCCACTTATTGGATGTCATCAAAGTGCTGATATTTACCATTTAAAAGGCATGAAATTAATGACAGGACCCTAAAGTGTTCTTTGAGTACTTAATGTTAGCTCTATGCTATAGCTGCTTGAAAAGACACAAATACCATTGAAAGCCACCAACTGAACCTTTATAAATTACTGCTGAATGTAGAACAATGCTCAAGATAATTGACTTTGTATTTTCAGCAAGCACTTTGTCAAGTAATTATTATTTATCTAACAGTGGTTTCAATGCAAATTGATGATGGATATTTGCTATTAATCTGAAGTCATTGCAAAATACAAACAACAATTACTTTCTGAAATTACCACAGAAAACAAAGAGAGTTTTGTCACTGGTTTACATATTTAATTTATAAGAAACAAACAAACAAACAACCAACAACCCTAAACGTTACAGTTTCTCATCCCTCACTGGCAAATCGTTATGTTAAAAAAAAACAAAGCTAAACCAAAGACAGAAAACTTTTATGTGTGCACCTTGTAACCCAAACAGATGCATTAAAGACCCATATGTGCTACAGTATCTTAGTGATCCCTCATGTTTCTCGGGAACAATCCTGGGAAAGCTTGCCAGATCTCAGAGCGTTGAACTCCCCAGACAAGAGGGCCACCAGACCATAGAATGCCAAACCTTATTCAGAGGAGGCAACTACATTTAGAATATTAACTGCTTCTTTCTAGAGCATTACATTTAAAATATCTGAGGGGAAGATTTAAAATACCATTGGAAATGATTGGCTCATATTACCAAGTTTGCTGGGACCCTAAACCCTATAATCACCTTTCCTTGGAAATAATCTTTTGATAGTAATAGAGCTGAAATACAGACATGGAGTACTTTGCCTATGCCCTTTGAGCTGCTCCAGCTTTGTGAGTTACACTGATCACCATCAAAACCCAATTGCACCACATGCTAACCAAGAGCAAAACTTCAGTCAGAAGTTAGACTGGGAGAGAATAATGACATGGAATTCAAAATTAAGAGAAGGGAGAGAAATCTCACTCTTAAAACAATGGTATAGGTAAAGGACTTCACTACATCGTTATATTAGTCATATAGGGACACCATCAAAGTAAGAAGACACATTGTGTAGCATGTTAAACAGATCAAGATTCTTGCAACTTCCTTTAGGTCCAGTTTAGGATATGGGAGCAGGAGAGTCAATGGTCAGAGTCACACTGTTGTAAACATATATCAGCTCAGAGGAAAGCAGTACCCAAATATTCACCTACACTTGGTACCATGGGAGCATCCCCTCAGGGCTGGGGATGCAGGGTTGGTTCTGGGCAGAGGAAATTCTGTTTGGAAGAATGCTTCCATGAAGTGGAAATAGTTTCCCTTTTTTTGGCCTTTCATGCTGTAAAGTATTTAGTACTAGTAATTTCACCCTAGGAAAACAGGTTGCTCTCATCGGGAAATCTTCAGACAATCATGCTTCAATACCTCAGTCAAACTGTATGAAAAGCTTGGAAGACAGGTCTGTTTTCTTCTACAAGTTTGTTTGTTTGGGGGTGGGGGTTGTTGTTTGGTTTTTCTTTTTTTTTTCCCTGAATAGTTATTCAAATGCATGGTACTAACAAACATTGCTGGACAATCTCGCTTGCATTAATACATACAATACCTACTTACCTATACATTCATAAAATGCTTAGTCCAGATTAGCTTCTACTGTGAAGACCCTGGGCATATTTTATCACTGTGAATGGAATTTTAATTCATATTGTGGTGCATTAGAGGTTGTAGGTGTTATGAATCACATCATATCAAAGAAACAAGCAAATTTGGTTTACAGTAACCAAGATGAAAGGATGAGTGTAAGTTCTCCTCTTACACTGAAACTAATTTTTTGTCATAAAAAATCATTTGCATTATTCTAGAAGAAGATGGCATTATATATAAATATATATACATGTAAGTGTTGTCTAAATCCCCTTAAGCTTGAAAAACTGGTTATACACTCTTAGTATTGGGATTTGACTTGGCCTATGCAGTAACAAGGACTAATTTTTAATCATAACATAATTGGTGCTGTGTTGCTGGGGTGATTTAATTCAATGATGGCATTACGGAGAGAGATTTGATTTGGAGATTGAAATTTTTCATGCTGCTTCTCTTAGGAAGGTTTAAAAGACTGGGGACAAAAAGAAATGAGATTCTCTATCTGAATATATGTCTGCATTCTGTTTAGGGGATTTCTTTTTGCACCATTTCTAACATATTTGTATAAAGAGCACAATGGTGTAAAATGCAGTAGCAGACTCCTGAGGTGGTATTGTGAATAACCTTCATTATGCTTTTCTTTCAGCATTTCAGCTTCACTCTCCTGAAGCAGAGCTCAGATTTCTAATTTGTTAATAGCAAGATTAAACCATGGGGACAATATCTGCAAAATTTAGGTGTTCAGATGTCCTTCTAAACTTTCATAAACTAAGAAATATCTTTCTTAGTAATGGCAGTTCTGCTTCACAGTCACTCTTGAAGCAATCTCTATAGTGCAAATAATATAAATAGTATATCTTGCCTAAGCTTGGGGTGAGCTGAGTGATTGTCAGTTGTTTGTGAAGCAGAAATCTCCTGACTGTACCTAAAGTAAGACAAATCCTGTGACTCGCTTCTAACAACAAATTTTTCATTCTGATATTATTTGTCAAATCCATGAATCTAAGATCAATCTTGTGTTTGTAAGCAGACTATTTTATGCTAAAAAAAGCTGGAATTACGTTAGGTGATTATCCCTGGGTGGGTTGGTTTGTTTGTTTGACTGTAATAAACAACCATTGTTTTATGATGTTTCCGTTCCACCTTCATTCTCAGGATGTGGTTGATAGTGATGGGCCAGCTGACTTGCCCATAGTGGAAAATTCCTATACAGAGCCAGAAGCAAGTCCCAGTCTAACAGCTCCCATACCAGTTCTACCAGTTTTAGAGGCTTCCATCAAGTCTTTCTCACCAGGGTACCCTACCACATGCTCTACATGTCTGTGTTTGCAAAGAAATGAAGCCAGTCTCTAGACATAGACACTCCTGGATCCTGGTTTAGCACATAATCTCTCTCTTATATCAGGTTTTCTTTTCTGACTGTGCCTGAAGGGAGCTATGGCAGATAGCCATAAACTCCTCTAAAGGAACAATGAGAAATGATGACTGTGAGTTTTATAAAGCTCAGCATGATAACTATTGGCATATCTCGTGTACTCTAAATAAAAGTCATCCTCAAATCATGTTTCTCTCGCTTTTGGCCCAGCAGCATTAAATAGAGAACTATAGCTTATGCATATTTCTCTGACATGAGAAGCTTGAGAAGAGTCTGCACATTATGGCTCAGAAAAGCCGTAAATCATAATGGCTCTGAGACAGACATATGGCATAAGGCATTTATAGGCATATCTTGGCTTTTTTCCTTTAGAAATTTTTAATGTTAATTGAAATTTGACTAGTAAAAGTACTCTTCCTATTGGGATGACATTTACTAGTTCCATAAAGATATGAAGATATATTTTTGGGTTTTTGTTTGTTTGTTTTTAATCAGAAAGTCACTCCTCAGTGCAGATGGTCTAATAATCTAAACATCTTTTGTGGCTAAAAATAATTCACCAAGATTTAAATTACAATGATACTATTTGCAGCCCTTTCAGCTTCCTACATGTGCATCATGGCAAGTGGCATATCTGTAATAATTCTAATTCAACCTGTCACACAACTTCTTAACTTCATCTGGGTATTATATCCTGCACATTAAAGGAATGATCCCAGTCTCTAAGATTCAAAAGAGAAAATCAGATTCACCTGATTTGTGATCCTTTGTAACAGAGTATCCATGGAAGCTTAGAAATGAACCAGAATGGTGTTCAATCTTCAGTCTTGTTTTATTCTACTTTGTGCACAGTTTTTTCTTCAAGTTTTGAGTGATATATGAAAGCCCATAAAATTGGACAGAAGATACACATAAGTGGTATTCAGGTTTCCTTTCTAAATGGGGACTTTGCCCTTCTGTGAATCTGACAAATGCACCTCTGTCTGCCAGCCATTTCCTCTGGTAAAGCTTTTAAAAGGGCTTTTACCAATCACTGCTGGTATTCCTAGAAAAAAGAAAAGTTCTGAGCAGCATGAAGGGAAGCACCTGAATGTTTCAGTGGCATCTGCCTGAAGGGATATGTCAAAGAAGAAATGTTCGAACAACAAGATTTATTAAAGTAAATGTCCAATTTCTACCACAGAAAGCTTGACATCCCTTAACCACAAATCATCTGGGAGTATTCCCTTATTCTCTTTCCCACTCTCTTTTCTAAATCTGGATTTATATGTAGAGGGAAGGGATGATGACTAAAGTCTGATATGACATTTATCTTCACAAGTGAGGAGACTAATAAATCATCAACGACATTACGACAAGTGAGTTCTGAGGTCTCCCCACAAGTGAAGATAAATGACATATCAGGCCTAAGCCAGCATATATTACATGAAATGCCTAATAAGTCTCACTTTCAGCATAGCTGGATTTGATGAAGATGACTGAACTTATGTTATATCTCAAATCCACCACCCAGAGAAAAAGAAATTAAATTTGTCAGCCAAATAAAATCACCACTGAAAGAACCTTAGTACACTTTAGCTTTTTGCCATGCTCTGCAGATTTACAAGTAGCAACATGGTAGTAAAAATCAGCTAAAAATGACATTATGAAACACAAAATCATTCACTCACTCTTCAGTGCATGAAACACACCTGAGTTTCATGCTCTGGGCAATATCATCTCCTTGTAAAGCTTTACATCCTGAACATACTTCTCAATGTTCCTGAAGTATGTAGAGACAGTTTTTATTTTGGTCATTACAGAGGACTGTAACTTTTCACAACAGCTTGTGGCTTTCTGCAGGGTCATTAGTGGCAGCTTTGTTGAAAAACGGAGAGTTTTTAGAATTTCTAGTTTAAAGGCACAATAATCTTTCTAGAGTGGGAGAACTAAAATTTCAAAAGCATGTTTGAACCAGCTGCAGATTTTTAGGCAAAGTGTAAAATAAACTGGGTGTAAAGATTAATATTTCCTTTGACTTTGGAACAACTGGTGAGTGAGTGACTTCCTGAGCTGGACATAATATTTGGACTATCATGCGGAAGAAGCAGATGTTTAGTCCATATTATGGCACTTCAAACCCAAAATCTAATACTAATCCTAGCTTATTCTGGTGATCCTGCAAAATTCTGCAGTAGAAAGAAGTTCATTTGAAGCTGATTTTTGTCTTGTGTGGAATCTTCTGGTCTTAAAGATAGCTTCTGAAAAATTGAAATTAACACAATTGTAGGTCCATGAAGAGTAATGTTGCATAAATGTACATCTCAAGTCTTGTCCAGGTGCATAAATCATCCAGCTTTTACTCTTTCTAACACAGTCCTGTCCCATTTACAGATATTGAAATGTCTCAAAATTTATTCTCATGTTTTAATTTAAAAATCTCCTGGGGTAACGCTCCACTTAGAAACAATTTCTCCGCAATAATATTGTATTTTCCATTAATTTACTGTACTTGCAATCAGGTCCCCTCACGGTAGAAGATGGTCTGAGTGGCATACCAACTCAAGAAAACTGTGGTTTTCACATTTCTCACAATGTATTACATTTTGGCTGTGTACGAAAATCAGTGAGAATCCAGGTAAGTGCTAATCAAAGCATTCAACAGCCTGCAAAGATAAGAACAACGGAAATTAAATAGTCTTATCGGTCTAGAAGTCTTAGGCTTAAAAGTCTAGAATTTAGCTTTTGTAAAGGTAATCAGAAATCCAGATTAATGTAAACATTTCTCCTTTGTTTTCCCAAAGTGGTTGCAGAGACCTGAGTAATGGAACAAAATTTAAACCACTTGCAAACAACATTAGGAAATATTGATCTGTTTTCATTACTGCAGTTAAGAGACATGAAACCATCTGGTAAAGAAGAAACTAGCTGAGAATTCAAACTAAAATATTTTATTGATATTTCTGATTTCTAATGCTATTATAAATTTTTAAATTAAACTTTTCAATAGAAATTTCTGGAAATTTTCTGGAAATTTCTGGAATTTTTTTTTCCCTGTCAACTTTTTAAGGCATCAAATTATGTTCAGGTTCTGAATTAAGACTTGATTTTTTAAAAGAAGTTTGACGGGAAGACAGACATATGGGAACCAAAGCTTTGCAAGACAAGAAATATCAAAAGAATTCTTGCTTAAACATGAACAATAACCAATAGCCAAAATGCCACTGGAAAATTACTAAATTTTTTCAGCTGAGATTTTCTCTGTATGTATAAATACCTGAACTAGCATATATTAGCATATATTACAGTTTCTGCTATTGAAAGGGATGTTTTTTAACTTTCTGTTACAAAAACAATCTAGTTGATAAATAGTACTGAGTATTCCTCTGGAAAAGTTGTAAGAAAAAAGAGAGGTGTTCTGAAAAGACCAGTTGTTGTGAATGCTAAAAGAGACGGCCTCTGGGAATTTCCAATATTTAAATAAAAATTTACTACTTTTTGCATCTTCTTGTAAAAGTAAGCAACGCAAACTTAAAAAATGCTACTAATTTCTTTCCCATCCTTCCTTACTTGTGGGATTGTAAGATCCACAGAATTCACAATACAAGAAAATAATGACTTAAAAAAAACCCTAAAATTTTAAATAGTTTTCCTGATATGTCTAATAAATTCATTAATCATAGAGTTATAGAATATCCTGAGTTAGAAGGCATCCACAAGGATCATTGAGTCCAACTCTTGAAAGAAAAAAGAAGGAAAATCTCACTTCTGTTTTGCTTTTAATGATTTGAGAACTTGTCTAGAAAAACAGGACGGAGATCACTTTTTTATATGGCTGTAAAATACATACATTTCATTAATTAGGATTCTGTTTAACTGCCCTAGGGACATTTCTCACACATTACACTATTTCTTGCTCTGTCTCCATTCCATTATTCTTTGTCTTATAGCTTTCTTTTGTGTTACAATATTTTGATGAACGTGTTTTTGTGTAAGCCAAGCTCCAGCTAATTACTTATCTAAATAATGTTTGCTAAATGGAGAACAGCAAAACAAAGCAAGCAAATAGCAAAAAGAAATCAAAATACAAAAAAAAAAAAAAACAACAAAAAAGAGAACAAAACAAAATATAATAAAACAAACAGATACAAAAACCCCAAAACAAATGAAAACCAAAACAAAACCACACCACAAAAATGACCAAAGAGAATCCTTTCAGAAAACTCTAATTAATTTTCTCCAAGATTGTTTGTCTGCCACTTCACTCTTTAATCAAACACAAAGAACTGCTTTGCTACTGGAAGAGTATGGGTGTGCACCAATGTTTGTTTTCACACACACACACAAACACACACACACTTCTGAGATTTTAAGTTTTTCACACATTTTATTGTTTAAACCAGAATAATTTCAGTTAGAAAGCCATTCTAATGAGTCACCAAGCTCAGTTCAGCACAGTAAAGTGTTTGATTTGGTGGCTTATACACATCCCCAGTACCTGGTGTCTCGTCTAGCACTGAAAAATCCTCTGCTGACAACTCTAAAACATGCCTTGGCAGGCTGTCCAACTGCCTAAGTCTAGTCACAGTCAAAGGCTCCTTTTCCCTCCTCCTCCTGAACTAAGTTTTCACATCCTGAAAAGAAACCATATGTTTATATACTTTCAATAGCATGATAAAATCTAATACTGAGCAATTCCTTACACGGGAGGCTGCAGGAAAGATGGAGAGGGACTATTTATGAGAGTGTGTAGTGACAGAACAAGGGGGAATGGATTCAAACTGAAAGAGAGCAGGTTTAGCTTAGATATTAAGAAGAAATTCTTATCTGTGAGGGTGGTGAAGCCCTGGTACAGGTTGCCCAGAGAAGCTGTGGCTGCCCCATCCCTGGAAGTGTTCAAGGCCAGGTTGGATGGGGCTCTGAGCAACCTGGTCTAGTGAAAGGTGCCCCTGTCCACGGCAAGGCAGTTGGAACGAGATGATCTTTCAAGTAAGTCCCTTTGCACACAGGCCATTCTATGATTCTAGGCATATTTTTTTCTTCAAACTAATGAGTTGTAATAAAGCAACTGAACAATGAAGCAGCATACTTACGTTACACCCATACTTTTGAAGCATGCTTTTAGCACTTAGCCACAAGCATTGACCAGTGTATTCTCATCATTAAGTGGTTCAGTTTTAATTCTCCTTCTGTGGGTTACTTTTAATATGCAGAGAAAATTTTTATCATTTACAAAAGCACTTTGAAAGAAAGATCTTTATACAATTTAGAGCACAACACATTACTTTTCTCCTAATAACCCAAGGTATCTGCATCTGTGTACCGAGCTAAGTATTAATGGGCTCACCCCCACCAGAAAGACATTTGGTGATCCTCTACTGTCCAGGCTGATTTTGGCCAAGTGGGAAGGATCAGTTACCAGCCCCCCTTGGAAAGGGTTGGCTCCTGATGCAGAGACTTATTACTTGCCGGAATATATATTTTTTTTTTTCTTTCAAACCACTGAGCTGCTAACTATTGTTTTTCTTAGTTGCCTGTCTAGGTTTCAAGTCTCCTTGTGTTGTGTGTCTTTGACATACCTCTCTTTCAACAATTTCTTAGTGAAACCACACCAAGGTCACAAAGTTGTTTTGCAACAAACCAAAGCCTGGATAACAGGCAACTCAGTCCCTGGGCTGAAGGTTATAGAGTTGTCAGCCTTTTAAAGGTTTGGCCTAAGTCATTCTCTTACATTTGCTATATGTAAAGAACAGCATGTCAGCACTTGTCATATCATGTACTGTCTGCATTATAATAAACATCACAGGTTATGATTCATTTTTGTCTGGTGATTTCTCCTCTGTGACTCAAATACATGATGCTTTTCTCTTCTGAAATGAAACATATCATTGTGAGTCTAACTTTTACTTCACCAGATTATTACTACATCCACTGCCTGCAGGTCCCCATAACTTGGAAAACATTTCCTGCTGCCAAACAATCCATACTGTCAGAAATTGTGCTGACAGGAAAAAAAAAAAAAAAGACTAGGCAAGATCAGGCTTCCTGAGTCCTTAGAACAAATTAGATGTTTAATCTGAAAAGCTGAAGAAATTCAGTAAGGCAGCATATCTTTTCAAAGATTCATGGAAGTTAAGCCAGAAGCATGGAAGTTGTCAACTAATGGTGAGTGGAAGGAAAGGTAGAGACATTTTTACATCTAACCCATACAAGTCTACTTGTGGCTAAGTGCTCAATTGAATCTCTTATTAACACAGTCTGTAGAAAACAATTAATCAGCATCAAAAAGCTACTTAATTGTCTAGAGCAACTTCAATCCAATGCTCTCCCCTGCTTCTAAAAGAAAATATCTAATTGCTCTTAAAAATTCTGTATTTTTTGCAAGCTCCCTTATACTCTTAAAAAAAAAAAATAAAAATTCTCAGCTTTTGAAATGTGGTCCCTCTAGAAATAAAAAAACATCTTGGTGTTTGCAAACAAAGAGTTATTTAATATCATTGCTACTTATCTGTTAATATTTGGAAATTCCCTTTAAAATATCATCTTTCCAGTTGCTTTTAATTTTGGTGAACTTCTCTTCAGACACATACCTTTTGTCTTCCTGAATCTCATGCTCAGCCAAGTATATCAGAAAATTTCACACAGAAGAGTTCAGCAATTTCAGAGAAAAGAGGAGCATGCTGTTTATCCTGTCCATGCCTTCTGCATCAGCTCTACCTCCCACATGGTTCTTCAATTTGGCATAACGATTGCCGGGCTATCAGGAATCCCACTTGAGCCCTTGACCTGTGTTTCAACACTCCCTGTTTCTGCCCCATTGCTGGAGGACCCTGCAGGTCTATGCCCTATGAGCAGGAGTATTACACCTTCTTTCCAGGGCACATCACACACAGAAA
Source organism: Dendrocincla fuliginosa (assembly GCA_035047845.1). Classification (NCBI taxonomy): domain Eukaryota; kingdom Metazoa; phylum Chordata; class Aves; order Passeriformes; family Dendrocolaptidae; genus Dendrocincla; species Dendrocincla fuliginosa. The sequence continues at coordinate 13,030,702 of JAWWMO010000001.1, forward strand.
CAAATTAGAACCAGAAGGAGGGAGGGACAGAAACTGGGAAGGAGGGAGGGACAGAAAACACAGGCTGAACTCCAGCATTAATCTTTCCCTTTGTTTGTTGTCTATGGTCTTTTTAGTTACACAAAGAGTACCTGGAGTTAATTCCAACATTTCTAAATTTATTTTATTACTAAATTATGCTGAAAATCACAACCTCGCTATTGTGTGGAGTGAAATATTCAAAAGTCTTTAGACTCAGAAAGTTATCCATAAGATGGAAATGTAATGCAAACTAATAACATCCTGTATTCACCTGAGTATATGCAAGTCATGCAGGAACAAAGTAAAACATTTTAATACTGCTGGACCAGCATTTTGAACTGAAAATTGTTGTCCCTTTAATATGTCCATATATAGGGGATTAAAATCTCCTTTTTACAGACAGTTCTCAAGTCTACTGCCTTCAGTCTATTGTACTTAGTACAGCCTCTGGTTTCTTTCACTCAGGTTGCAAAGTCCTTCCTCCAGCAGAATTTCCCATTCATATGCTTGAAGGCTTTTTGCCAGCTGGATGTTAACAGAGTACACAGAAAGGAACCAGCCAATTCCTTACAATATTTGCTCTAATCTTTATTCTCTCTTTCATATTATTTTTCTTCCTTCTGTTCTCTGCCTCCACGGAATTCTAAATCTTCATACAGGTCTCAGTCTGTTGATAATGTGGAGTTATTATAAAGTATAAAATCCCCTTTCCCTAGCCTTCCTCTCCAAAGGAAAAGACTGACTTAAAAGCTCCTACATCTAAAAAAAACCAACCAACCGAAACAAACAACCAAAAAATAAAACACCCTAAAATCTGACCCCCAAAAACCTAACAAAAACAATCTTAAACCAACAAATACATAAGAACTAGAGCTTGAAGTTTTCTATTTTGTTATTCCGGATATTTTTTTTTCCTAAAAATTTGTTTTCAGAGGTTTTAATTCAATTTAAAATTATTAACAGTACCTGGAGAGTTCAGAAATTGCTTCCTCTCTCTTTACTCTCACTTCTTGACTCAAGTTGTGAAGAACTGTAGCCTGGGGGGAAAAACAACAGCATTGAACTCTTTAAATCATGAAAATGTATAAAAGCTCACAAAATTGAGCTGTGTGCTGTGTTTCATTTTCTGAAAATGCTTATTTCTGTTGCTGTTGTCACCATCAAATATTTAGCACTTAGGTAATGTCTTGCAAGCATTAGGAAAATAAGTCATATTAACATATTTTACATATTAGAAGTGGTTCAGAAGAAGAAAATTGGCTGAACATGACCCGAAATGTGCCCAGGTGGGCAAGACAGCCAATCCTTGCCTGTAACAGCAACAGTGTGGCCAGCAGGACCAGGGCAGTGACTGTCCCCCTGAACTCCCCACCCCTTGAATCCTGTGTCCAGTTCTTGGCTACCCATGACCAGAAAAACATTTAGGTGCTGGCACGAGTCCAGAGAAGGGCAGTGGAGCTGAGGAAGGGTCTGGAGCACAAGTCTGATGAGGAGCAATTGAGGGAGCTGGTGGGGGTGTTCAGCCTAGAGAAAAGGAGGCTCAAGGGGGGATCTTCTCGCTCTCTACAACCACCTGGAAGGAGGGTGTGGCCAGGTGAGGGTCAGGCTCTGCTCCCAGGTAACAAGTGACAGGATGAAAGGAAATGATCTGAAGTTGCACCAGGGGAAGGTTAAGATTGGACATTAGGAAAAACTTCCTAATAGAAGAGGTTGTCAAGCATTGGAACAAGCTGCTTAGGGAGGTAACACAGCTTTGAAGGGGTAAAGGAAGGGACACAGCACACTCTTAGGAGGGACGAGGCAGAATGGCAGTTTATTCAAATGAGATTCAGGCTTATATGGAGGGTTTCAGGAAGGTTCCAGAACTTGGGTGGAGATTGAGAGGAGCATGCAAATCCTGTCACATGTATGGTAAGAGAAGGAAAGGCAACAACTGTATAGGGAAAACTGGGGAGGAGACAACCACTTATGGTGAGACTGGACTGCGGCAGATCTTGACCAATGGGAAAATGAGGTGAACACGAGGGAGAACTGGGGAACTATTCTGAACAATACAATATATATGGTTATATATATAACAATGAACACAGAAGACTGAGAGAACATGTAACAACATTGGGAGCCATTAAAACAGTGTCCATGTGTATGCATTTCTTTTCATGCTCGGATAGCTCACAACTTGATGGTCTTCCTCTTCATCTCCAGGTCTCAAGAAACTGTTCCATGCTGTTTTTTCCACTCTTCCTAAGAATGTTCTCCCACATGGAGGCAGTGGATTCACCATCCCTGGAGTGATTTAACAAACATACAGATGTGATACTGAAGGATATGTTTTACTGATGGACTTGGCAGTGCTGGGTTCATAGTTGAGGTCAATGATCTTAAAGGTCTTTTCCAATATAAATGTTTCTACAATTCTATGATTCTAAGAGCTAACAATTTATGAGGGCTGCAGCTGGGACTAGCACTGCAGGTCCAACTAGAAGAGGTGCCTATTTAGCCTCCTTGTGCTTCTTGGAGGGGTGCAGTGAGCCCTTCCCACACATTTCTCTCCAGCCCTCAGTGTACCCCTGGTGCTGTAAATTCAACACTAGGCACATTTATCCACTAGTCCATAACAAGTGTCCCAGACATGCACAGGGAAGGGTAGATATATCACACATAACCGACCCAAAGAGCCCAGTCTTTCCACACCTGTGATGGAGACTGCTTCTGACCACACGGTGAATCTGTCCTCTTGCTCTTCCGCACACAAAATAGGGCTTCTTACCTTCAGTGTCCTCCAGTAACATTGATACAACGTAGTAATTCTTTGAGGCTAGAACTTGAAGCCTGCAGTGGTCAAAGCACTTGTAGCACAGGTACTGTTTTCAAATGAATTCAACTGGACCAAATTGAAAGTTTAGGCCCAGTAGCTGTTGGTTTTCCAGCAGAACTTAAGGAGAGTTTGAGGAGTTGCTGGTGCACTGGATTCCTGATCTGTGACTGAAAGAGATCAGTACTTTCAAAGGTAAGAAATTTATGTGTCTGTGTGGGAACAGAGGTGAAGAGAAAGAGGGTTGTGAATGTCATCCTGAGGGACTGCACAAATGAAGGCCCCAAGCTTTTTATAAAGTTGTGTTGGGGTTCTTTTGTTTATTAATAAAACATTTTTACAAAAAAATTAAGACTTACCATTATCTCTGAGTTTTTTTAGCTTTGAGAAAGATGTAGCTCGTAGCATGTAGCTGCTGTAAGTAGCTTCTCATGCCTTTTGTTGAACTCTGGATAAGGCAGAAAAAAACTGTGGGTTTTTTGATTTGTTCTTAGAATTGTGAGTGTCAATGTTTTATGATGCAGAAGCTATTCTGCATGACTTATTTAAAGTTATGAGAGAAGTCCTTGTCAGTTTTAGTTTTTCATATTAAGTACTGCTCCTCTCATGTTGTTTTATCTGCCTAACCTTCAGGAAAAAGAAAGAGGGTATAAAAATGAAAAACTACTGCTCAAAATCTCCAGAACAACAATGCTGTTCTGTATTCATTTACTTTTGAGTTCTTGATTATCTTTAAGTGTAAGTTCTATTAAAAGTGTGAAATTAGACTTTTATTTTTTTATTCTCTAAACAGTAACTCTGTGTTCATGTATTTTCCTTTTTCAATGCACCTTTTCAGGTCTCCAGATGCTAGTTATTATAATATTATAAGATATGAAATCATCAGAGCAGCTCGATTTGTAAAAGAAAATTTTGACATATCTGAATTTAAGCTTATGTAGACTAGAAATAATTAGATAAGCAGATTGAGAGTAGGAGAGGCAGGTAATGACAGAAGGCTTAGAAAGATGCATTTGTTGAAGCTGTTCACAAATGGCCATTAGTCTAAACAGTCCCATCTGGCAGAGATTTGTAGGTATTGCAGGAGAGGTAGGTTTTAAGGAAGGATTTAAAAGAGGATAAAGTGATATGATCTCCAGGATTACCCTTGACAGATGAAATAAGTGAGGATTAAAAGTGGAAGCAAAGTTTTTTTAAGCACTCTGTACCTTTAAGTCTAAGACTTAGATTGGGAGATAACTAATTTGTCCCCTTTAGGATTTTGAAGAGTTTTACATATATAGTAGACTGGAGAGGTTTGGTGGTGGTCTGGAGTTATATGTGAATGCTTTATCTGTATAGCAGTTTCAGGTTTAGGTGGAATATCAAATGTCTGAGCCCTAACAGTACACGTTCAGGGCATGTGCTTGTCAGGAAAGCTCTTGTTTATGTGTAGGTGATGGGGGTGTTGCAAATGAGTGGTTGAGGTCACATATAGAATCAGCATCAATGGTATTAGCAAAGGCAGGTTTTGATATAAATTTGTGAAAGTGTGACAAAGAGCAAAGCTTGCTGTTTTTCTTATTGCATAGATAAAACACACAAAGGAACATTAGTTTAAATAATTTTAGAATTGTGTGCATGGAGAATGGGGATGCACAAAATGAGGGAAACTCTTCCATTTACTCATGAGGTTCAGAACAAACCTGCTTTGCTTTCTAAACTCTTAACAGGGTCTAAGTGTATCTGGGTCTGATCTTAGTCCTAGACCTGGTCAACAGTTTATATCTAAAGGACTTATTCAGCTCTTGATTTTTGATGAATTGAATGCTTACAAAGTGATTGAATAGGATTTACTACAGTTAAGTCACTGTTGTAGATTTGAAACAACATTCATTGAATGCTTACAAAGTGATTGAATAGGATTTACTACAGTTAAGTCACTGTTGTAGATTTGAAACAACAACATTCTATAGTTGCTAGAGAGTATATGAATCAGTTCAAACACACAGACATATATCTATATAAATATACAAAAATATCTATCAGTTCTCCTCAACTTCAGCTCAGTACTCATGCTGAATGACTTTGATTTTTTCAGAAGGCAAAAGGTTGAGTATTGAGGAGTGGGGAGTGTTGGCCGAGGCCCTATCATCAACTTTTGGTGATGGTCCTCTTAAGTATTGCAAACTTTCAAGTCGGTGAGTTTTGAGAAGTGTCCCACTCAGAGGGAGATGCTGGCACAGCCTGCCACCGTCCAGGAGAGCTCGAAGGGCCTCACTTAAGTCTACTGTTTGTAGGGTTGCAAGATAATTGATTTTATTCATTAATCAATTTTCATCCAGGCAATGATCCAAGTTGGTAACCACTGCAGTTGTTCTAAAGTCTGCAATGGTACTTCTCCATTTGGGCTATGATTCATGTAAGTCATGTTCCAAGACTGTCAGAGGGTGACTGACTATCTCTTGTTGTAGGGACCTTACAGATGTCCTTGATATAACAGTGCTGCTTAGGCATGCAAGGTGTGGTCAGGGACGGAGGAGAGAATCACAAGGGTAAAAGTGAGAAAATTTGTGGGTTGAAATAAAGACAGTTTGATAGGGAAAAGAAAAACAGTGGATGAAAGCAAGCCAAAACAAGAAATTCATGCACCACTTCCCATGGGCAGGCAGGTGTTCAGCCATCAATAAGAGAGCAAGCAAGGATTTATCAAATGTAATGGTGAATTGGGAAGAAAAATATCATCAATCTGAGCATCACACTTCAGTCTTCTTTGCCCCCAAGCTTTACGTGCTGAACATGGCTCCATATGGTATGGAAAATCTTTTTGACCAGCTGGGGTCAGTTGTCCTGGCTATGTCCCCTCTCTACTCCTTGTGCACCCACAGCCCACTCGCTGGTGGGACAGTATGAGAAGCAGAAAAGGCCTTCACTCTCTGTAAGCCCTGCTCAGCAATAACAAAAAACACTGTTTCCAGCACAAATCCAAAAAGCAGCCCCCTACTGGATAATATGATGAAAATTAATTCTGTCCCAGCCAATACCAGCATGAAACTCAATTCTTCACTCTCTTCTTTGGAGTTGTAATGAATTAATAATACAGAAGAGAAATCTGAAGAGAAATATTTATGTCACAGAAAAGTGAGAAAATCCCCCCTAAGACAGTTTAGTTTAAAAACATGGATGTCTGGATGCTGATCCAGTAGACAGTTATCTTTGTGATCTATTTCCAAATATCTCCTACTCATGCATAAAATTTAAAAATGGGGTGTTGGTGTGGGGTTTTTTTTGGTGTTCTCTGCTCTCCTCTTGTTGATAACACAGCTCTTACAGTTCTTCGCTAAGAGTCTTATAGAGTTTACTTTTCTCCAGAATTTGTTGCAGAACACTTCTTTGGGAGTAGCTTCTGCAGAAGTAGACTTTTGTATTAAAAATAGTGCAATAAAAGCATTCTTCAAAATAGTCTACAGAACTGAATGGTGTGCTTAAGGTAAGTGATACCGTTAAAAAGTCCAGCATGCTAAGGAGATTTTGAGAAGTGCTTAAGGGGAAAATGCCTGCAATGAAAACCTGGATAATCCAAAAATATTTTTCTGTCTCCCTTTATACGTATGAACTGCAACAATTAGTTTGATTTGGGAAACTTGTGTGCAGAAGAAGAGGAAGCTGCATAGCCAGAGCTGTTGGAAGGGGAGGGGTGGGTGGGTAAGGTGTCAAGAGAGTTATTTTTGAAAGAAAACTGAGGGTTTCTAATGGTGAAGCCCTGCCTGCCAGTATCCTGTTCACTGCTGTTCCCTTCAGTTTCCATTTTTACTGGTTTTATGTTGCCAGATCTGTGGTGCTTCTCTTTTGCAGTTCTACTATCTCTCCCTTTGAACAACCATCTTGCAAGAAATTTCTGCAATGAGTGTGTAATTGTGACCACAAAAGAGGTTAGATACTGGGGAAAGAACAGATAATGTGCCCTGGAAACCTAGCTGAAATGAAGGAGATCACAGCTGGGAAAACATCATCATGAGTCTCTGACGACACACAAAATGTCTCATGTAGCAATTGCAAACTATCCTGTTGTGCTCTAATCAAAGAAACTGTACTTGGCAGACTGCATACAACAGCTTTTGAAATTCTGTGTCTTTCCAGTGAGTTTTATGTGAGTTGTGCCTGCTTAATCGAGGCCAAGGAAATGTTAGTAACCTTTTCTTATATGTACGACTGATCAAATCTTGTACTAATTGTAGCTATGTACACATGTGGGGGTATTTATAGGTACATCTACACATGTGTGGGTGTGTTTAAAAATGTCCATTAAACACCATGTTTAACTTGTTACTGGTTAGAGAGCCAAGAGATTGTTATTAATGGGCCTTGACAGTCACAGAAACAGTTTGGAATAGTTTCTCTAACTGGGACCAGCCCAGAATGGAAGGGGCTTCAGAAGATCATCTGGACCAATCTTCTGGGGGAAAGGAAGCCTATATTAAAGTATCCCGAACTTTGTCCAGTCACATCTTGAAAACATATAGTGATAAAATACATTGCATTTTTGTATTACACATAACATACAGTGATGAGACTCCATCATGTTCCAGGGAAGGTTGTTCCAGTGACAATCCTCTTTCTCTAAGAATAAACAAGTACATTTCTTTCCTGTACTGAGATAAAACCTCTCCTGGTGCAACTCGTACCTGTCACCCCTTGTCTTCTCCACATGGCTCCCTGTGAAGAGAGAGCCTCTGTCCCTTTTGTACCTGCCTTTTTAAGTCCTGGAATGCTGTGATGATGTCCTGACTGAGTTTTTTATTTTGCAAAGAGAAAATACTAGACTCCTCCAGCTTTTAATCATAGTTTAAAGGACTAGGTTTTCCTAGTCCTTTGAACATCAAAAGGATGCTTGACTGGAATGGAATTATTGACAATACTCAAGGTTATTACCCTTAAGAAGCTTTATATATATTCCTGTTAAAAAAAGGACAATGTGCATATGCCTTGGCTCATTTTTCCTGTATGATAGTTAAAGTTCAGTAAATTCTGGCACATTCTCTTGAAAGGTTCTTCACATTTAGATTTGCTCTGCACCTCTGAGCTCTTGACACTACAAAATCATTGCACATCCTAATGTCTCATAAGTCTTAATTACACTGATATTTAAATATATTAAAATAAAGAGGGAAAAAAAAAAAACCTGCTTGTCTAGTCTTTATGCTCTGGGTGAGTTCTAAAGACAAACAAATATAATTTCTAATATTTTTGTTCTTCCCTTCCTTGTTAAGCTGTAAAACTATCATTTCCCTTTTCCATCCATTTGTTTAGCACTAAGGAGGGAACAATGGAGAAAGTGCCACATTTAGTCCCAGCATGGTCAGCTGCACTGGAGGCAATACTTAGACT
>JAWWMO010000001.1:13042363-13077516 GCA_035047845.1 Dendrocincla fuliginosa
CACCAGTAGGCAGTTCAGTGCAGGTTCGTGCTGGTAACTATCTACTGAAATACTGGAGTGGCCAAGGGGAGGAAAGACACACATGTCACTTCTTCGGGGCATATAAGCATAGAATGGTTTGGATTGGAAGGGAGCTTAATGACCAGGCAGTTCTGTCCTCCCTGCCGTGGACAGGGAAACGTTCCATTAGGTCAGGTAGCTCAGAGCTCCATCCAATCTGGCCTTGAAGAATTGCAGGGATGGGGCATCAACAGCTTCTCTTGGCAACCAGTTCCAGTGCCTCATCACCCTCACAGTAAAGAATTTCTTCCTACTATCTTATCTAAACTTACCCTCTTTCAGTTTGAAACTGTTCCCCCTTGTCCTATCACTACATGCCCTTGTAAATAGTCTTTCTGCTTCTTTCTTCAAGGTTCCCTTCAGGTATTGGATGGCTGCAATTCGGTCACTCTGAAGATTCTCTAGGCATAAAGCTGTTCTAATGCTTCCTAAGTTCATTTTTCCTTGACAAATTGCATGTAAAGCTTAAAATAGGTTTGAATTCTACCTTATCCTTTCCCATCTCTGGATGAGAACACCAGCATGTCCAGTAGGGTTACTAGAAGTGAGTATACTTCCATACTCACTGTGTGAGTATCGTGGGTTTTGCTCTCTTCAGAAGCAGCGTGCTTCTTATTCTGCTCATAGGATCTAAAGCTGGAAACAATACTAAGCCATAGAACATTTCTGACTTCAGGGATTTCTCATGCAAGGCACAAGGGTTATGCAGGAGCACTGTGCTTCTGATGGTTTTCTGCTTTGAAATGTTGTGTCCCTGGCTCCACAGTAAGATTCAGTATGGATGTGAACTGCTCCTGCCATCTTTTCTGAAAGCTCCTTAAGGGAAGGTGGGAAGAGCATCTGTGTACTTTGTCATTATAGTGAAGTTCATTGCTTCTTCATATAGGCAAAGACAGAGGTGAAGAAAGCTGCAGAATCCTCACGTATGTTGAAAACCTGCTGTTATATCTGTAGGTGAAATGGCAGGTGATCCCTTGAAAGCAACATATTTCCTTGCTCTGTAGCTGATTTTGTCTTTTATGTAGTGAAGGAAAAAAAAAAACAAAAAAACCCCCACCAGTAGCTATCAAGTATAAATGTGCAGTCTAGGGTAGACACCTGCAATGATTCATCCTCAGTTCTGCATTCCCACAGCACTTAGCTACCATCATCTGATGCTTTTCACCAGGGTGCAGCTTCCTGCTGGGTAGGGAATGGGGTAGCTGACAGAAGTGAGTGTGGAAATCTGACGAGAAATCAATAAAAGCCATACCTTTGCTAAAGAAGGGGAAAGGAAATAAAATAGGGAATTTATTCCTTGAAAAAGATGAAAGGGAAAGTGAGAAACCTGGCACCCCTTAGCCACACATGGAAGAAAGTTCAAAGGCCTCAAGGCAGGCCCAGCAGTGAAGAACAATTCCTGACAAAAGGCAATGAACTATGATGTTAAGATTTGTGATAAGGGTAGTCCAGCCCTTGAAAACTTTAATCCTTGCACATATGAATGATATCTATGCTCTTCTGACTAATGTCAGCAAGCGTTCTGGATGAAGCCTTAAAAACAAGCACCTAACTTGGAGGAAATGTGTATTTGCAGCCACAGTGCACCAGTGTTAGCAGCAGTACTTGCATGTGAGGAGTTTTTATCACTGTACTTTTAATATTTTGGGTTTTAAATTGGCAACATTCTCCTTGTTGCTTGCTCCAAGGCCTGCATATCATTGCCCCTTCCCACTATGTCAGTTCTGAGACAGAGTTTTTTAATTCCAGAATCAGAAGTTAAAGGAGCAGGAATAGCCTGCACACTCACCAGCAACCTAATAAAGTATTTAGCACAGAAGTAAGTGATGGAAACAGTAAAAGACCTGTAGGAGTAAAACTACATAAAAGGACCTCAAATTTGCCTCAAAGCACACTCACTGGAGAGCAGATTTTCAGAAGAATATAAAATTAGCCTGTACAGTTGCCTTCTGGAGAAGACTGCTCAACTCCATAGCTCAATTCTAATGCACAGTAGAGAGGAGGGGAAGAGGACAAAGACCTCAAGCAGAGGGCCAGAAGAAGGATAAGCTGATGAGAGAATATTGCTTTGAAGAAGTAGGTTAGCAAAAGGACATTGTCAACCTTTCCGTATGCTACAATTTTGCTGCATTTCACACCCTGCATGCAGATTGTGCTAAAGCCCTTACAGAAATAGAAGTATGCAGCATGCCCTGTATCCTGCACCCTCACTCTTCGGAAGGAAGAGTGACTTGGGGTCATAGTCCTTGCTGGCATCAGCAGGTTCAGCTTGCCTGGAGTCAGTGGAGCTGAACACCCACTCCTAGCAGCAGTAGTTTGTCCTTGTAGATTTATTCCTATTTTTCATAGCAGAACAACAACAATTAACAGCATTGCAATTGACAATATATATTTGATCAAGGTGATAATACAGCATGTAATATTCTGTATACATTATCCACTTATCTCTGTATGTAGATTATGTTTATCACCTGATATAGAATAATATATTTAAGGTAAAGAAAACAACTTTTTTTCTTCTCTCAGAAAATAGTTTTCTAGATGTACTGGAAGAAGAGCCTTGTTTTTCTTCTGGGTAAAAAAACCCTTTTTTTTTTTTTGTCTGAATGAATGTTTTTCATCTTCCCGTTACTGTGATTTCAGCTCTGCAGAAGCACGACTCCTGTGGATGGTAACAGGAATTATCTAGTGACTATTGCATAGAGGTGCATGCATAGAATATTTCAATGCTATTATGTCAAGTGCAGATGCTGCAAAAGCACAGCTTCTTGCCTTATTATTTTCCTCCTTCCTTTCCTTTCTTACTCCCAAGCTGTTGCCTGTGTTGGGCTTACTGTATCCAGTGTAGGTTAGGGTGCGTGGAGTAGCCATAGAGAAGAAAATTCTAAAGTAGCTATGCAATAATAATTTCAAAAATGATAAATACACAGTGTGTTCAGTTTATAAAAATACTCCTTTGCTTTTTTGAATTGTGCTGGGCAAGCCAAGAAAATTCTGAGCAATATGCATCAATTTCAAATCAGGTAAGCTAACTGAAACAATTCGCATTTGCACCACAGTGAGGTCTGGCACATAGAGATAGGCAGTTGACTTAGAGCTGGAAAAAGAGGCTGCAGCTCCTGTGCTGTGCTTCCAAGTCTCAGATTAAGTCATAGCTCCTTCTAGCAATTTAACTTCTGGGAAGGTGGTGGGAAGTATTTGTTCTGTCCTACCTGGCCGTAACACACGAAGGATGTCCTGGTCTGCATGAGCCTGTTATGGTCAGTGAACAGGTCTTCAGGGTGATGCTCATCTTGGTCTATTTTAGCATTTTCATCTGACATTATGTGACTCGTGCCCATGATAGTCCTGTTTCTGTTCCCTAGTTATGTACCCTGTATGATCACATCACAGATCTCTCTGTGTGAATTAAGGCATTGTCATGCAGGTGACTCCTCACCTGTCATGATCTAACTGGACATCAGAAAATGTGACTTGCCTGAGATTTAGCATCATCTCAAAGCTGGAGTAAAGATTGATACTGCTTAGTTTAGAGTGTTTCTTGTCTGTAAGCTATGATTGATAAATCCCACAGTGACATGAACATGGGTGAATTCTGACCTTCTTGTAAGCTCTTTGTCTGATCCATGAAGAGTGGTTTCTATTTACAGTGCCATTGTAAATCCTTTTTTTTTGTTTGTTTGTTTTTTTGTTGTCGCCACGTAATATTCATAGGCTTATAAAGAGTGAACTTCATTAAAACATACAAGCAAATAAAACCCAAATAAAACCCCCAAAACACAGACAACAACACACCAAGCTATAGTCTGTCCTGAACCAACAGCAAAGTGCAGAAATTACCACAGCAAATATAATAAACTAGATTTTCAAAGTGACATGGATGGAATTGTAAGTGTCCTTAACATGTAACCCCATTGATTTGTACATGTAAATACTTGTAATTTTAAGTTAAACTTTCATAAATACCAGCAAAATGTTAAAATGTTTAAATATCTAGATGAAATGTGTTTCAGGGGGTATTTTTTTTTAATTAATTCCTTTGGGAAAGTGGGAGATCGTCCCCTTAAGCTTTAACACAAATTATTCTAGAATGGTGATCTGTATTAGAATTGTTTGAAAAAAATAAATAGTATGTTCAAGTACCCATATCAAAGTGGAAAAACTTGTCAAGTGTTCTTCAGGGACTTTTTTCCAAGTTATGTAAATCATAGTTAAGGCTTATTTACTTCAATAGGTCATTTGCATATCATCATCATCATTACTGCTTTGGAGGTGGGAGGAGGATATATTGTTAATGACATTCTCAGCTTGTTATAAATTGAGAAGAGTTGGTAGTGCCAACTGAGATGATGATAACAAAGATGCTTGCAGAAATGTAAGCCAAGTGACTTAAATGTAAACTAAAATGTAAAAAGGAGGCAAGAGATGAAAAATACGCTCTGATAGACATGCAGACTGATGGTGGACAGTAAAGCTTGATGAATTCTGAAAGTTCTAATTCTTAAATAATTACCCCCTAAGGAAATGTCAGCACTTGCAGCTGATTAACTATTTGGGTGGTTCAAAAAACAACAGGTTAGAAATACATTTGTCTTATGCTGTAGCTACAAAAAATGAACTTAAATCTTGGTAAGGAGGCTGCAGATATCTATCACAGAGTGGTCTATCATTCTAGAACTCAGTTGTACCAGGCACTGTAATACCTATCAATTAATGGAAGAAACATGGATAGGAGTAATGAAAAAGTCCTTGTAGAGTTCAAGGAATTTCTCAATAGAGACTGAGTAGTAAAACCCAATAGAGTCAGTCCTTTGAGACTAATAGTTCCCCTCAATTTACTGAGAAGCAATGCAAGAGTTTCCAACTTTCCAAAGAGACTGATGTGGTTCACTGTCCATACTGTAATTAGGGAGGAGAATGCCTTAGCTGATAGAGCTTCAAAAGCTGTATCTTGCCAGATTGTTATAAAAGATTATGGCAGGTGCTTTAGACAGGAGCTCATGGTCCAGTGTTGACCACTCAAGTAAAGTATAAACTTTATCACACAAATGTGACAAGTGAGGAAGAGGGAAGAAAATGGGAAACAGCAGAAGATGAAGACAATATGGAAAACATGGAAAACCTGTTTGACTGCAAAAAATGACTGTAACGAAATGGCTCCATGGTACAACTCATGGAGGAGTGGAAACAGTGGTTAATCAAGTACAGCAAGGATGAGTGGCACTGGGTGTTTATGTAGCCACTAAAAAATTGCTATTTTCTGTCATGCCTTTCAGAAATTCTCAAATATAAAACCCATGGATGAATTGGGAGGTCAGCCTTTTTTTCCTGTTCTGAAGATTGCATGTAAACTATGCAGATGCATTTACAAAATGTGGATGTAAATATTTGTTAGTGATAGTAGAACAATTACCAGAATGGGTGGAGGCTTTCCCAGTAAGAAAAGTAGACACAGGAAGATCAATAAAAACTCTCCTTAAAAAAGTTATTTCTAGGTATGAGGTACCAGGATCTGAATCAGAAGAAAGTCCTGTTTCACAGCAGGAATAATCAACTGACTTTATAAAAGTTTAGAAATTAAAAGATTGCAAACCTTTATCATGCTCAACCATTTGAGCAGGTAGAAAGGATGAACTATCAAAGAGAATAGCTAAAATCTGCACATATGCAGGACTAAAATGGCCAGAATAATTCAATTTACCATTTTGGGACATTTGAAAAGCCCCAAGATGACCCTTAAAACTATTGCTTGCGGAATTCCTTACTGGGATATATTTATCTATACTGGAGACTTATTTCCCAGCCCAAACCAGCTTCTTGAATGCAGATGAGCATTTGACACACTATATTCTAAGCTTACAGGAAAGTTCCAAAATTAAAAAAGGTCACGATCAGTGGTACTAACCCACACTTCTGAAAGTACAGGTACATGATTTGCAGCCTGGAGATAAAACTTTAATAAGTGTTTTCTCATAAATCTAAATTGGGAACAGGGAGGGGCTGGAGACTGTCTTATTAAGTTCTTACTTTGCCGTAAAAGTTAGAGGACAGGAAGCTGAGATCCATCACTTGCATGTTAAGTGGTTGTCATCATTCAATGGGATGAACAACAACTGGTGCAGGAAGAATCCGCCATGGCCACGGTCTTAAAAAATGAATTAATTTTTATATCTTTTCCAGTGCTCCTCAGATGAGAGGTTTCCTAGTGCCTAAGCAAAATTAGGGAAATTCTACAGGTTAAGTTACTAACCTTTGACATGTTTTTTACATGGGTAGAGGGAGTATATAAATTTATACAGCCTCATTACTCAGAGGAAAATGTTTATTTTAACCTATCACTAACCATAGTCCAAATTGCTAATAAAGCTAACTCTTGGCTAGGTACCCCCTTCCAAGCCACTCAGCTTTGAGCATTCCTCTGTCAGGGATCCCTGTACCAAACAACATGTCACGGACTACTTTATAAACAAATACTGCTTTCCATCAAGACCACAGGGACTCACAACAGTGGGAGGTAGATACCCTAAAAGCAAAGAACAAATATGCACTGAGTAAAACATCATGCTTGCCCCACTCAAGCTCCTGTATACTAGTGCTATCACTATGAGCAACCTTAATGATTGTAGCCAAACAACAGAAGCTAAAATAGCAGAAATACTTGGGGACTATCCTGTGCACCTTGTTCTGTACCTGAGAGAAAAGGCTGGTATGGGTTATGTGGTAAGAGAACTCACAACACTTTACCAGGAGATTAGTTGGTAACTTGTGGCTTAGGAGCCTCAACTCCTAATGCTTGTGTTCTCAAATTTTGCTATGGTAATTCACTAGTAGAAAGTCCAACCACATTTCATTCCTTATGTTTTCTTATATGATTGAGAGCGAGTGAATTAAAAAAAAGTCCTAGTTAATAGTACAGTGGCAATAGAAACTTAAGGCAATAATATTGCTGCTGAAATTACGACGCTCCAAGAAAAAGTTTGACAACCCTCCAAAATTACTAAAAAATAGAATACCATTAGAGACTTTGTTAACCTTGCAAGGAGGAGGGTGTGCACTTATTAATACCAGTAGTTGCATGTTTGTTGACCAGAGTGGGAGGATTTTGGCTGGTGTCTGGAAGTTGCGATAACAAGCAAAATTAATGCATAAAATACAGATGGATAATACTTCAGCAGGATTCCAAGAACTATTGTCTTGGCTCACTCCTGTATATCAGATTTAAGAGCCTGGGCAAAATGAATTCTTTAGGGGTTATTGATTTTTATAATAATCTTTGTAATACTGTTTGTATTTAACATTGTAACATTTGGTGACTCAACTGGGCTTACATCTTATAGGCTACAAATATTCTGTTCCCATGTAGTAAATGCAGGAACATTAACAAAAACAAAGGCAGGACTGTTCTGGAGAGGATCATTATATAACTCAAACTTAGCAATAGTAGTTTAACATTAGTAGACAAAGCCTATAGGTCATGATACCTGAACAATAATAACCTTGTTGCAGCACGCTGAAGAGCTAATGACAGAACCCACTGAACCCAGCCTAAGAGGGTGTGAAACAGGACAGAGAACCACTGTATCTTGCATAAAAATATCACTGCCCAGTAACAGAACAACAAGCAAATCAAACCAACAAGATGTAAAAGCCCACATCTTAATATTACTATTGGTCTAAACTATTGCTTGAGGGAGAGAAAACTTGGGTTGTAATGATGCATCTGCCCAGGGACTTCTTTGTTCAGGTTCCCTCTTTGGAGACACCAGCTCAAGCTGTAGCACTATCAATAAAGAGAACTTTGCTAAAAAAGAAAATTTTTTGGCTTCCTGACTAAGCAAGGTTTTAGAATTGAACCCTGTTGTGGTTGGCATGTAAAATTACCATAACATAAGGCCAGTCTCATGATGTTTGGTGGGCATGTAGACATGCCAAGTGTCAAAAGGATTATGCAGGCACAAGTAGTAGAATTAAGAAAGGAGAAATTGTAAGCTACCTTTTATTTTCTTTAATATGTTCCTAAATGGAAAATAAAACCCACCAAGAATAATTCCAAAATATCTGAATTAAAGATCTTCCTTTCATTTTAACTTGCTAGTCATGTTGTAGAAAAGCAAACTCTTCACCGAGGAGAACAAGATCAAAACCCACACACCTCAGACCCATGATAGCAGTCTGTGTTTATAGCCATGTATTCAAGTGTGTTAGATTCGGAGTATAGATTTAATCAATAACTAGATAGCACAATTACTAGAAAACTTAATTTCCTGCACTTTCAACATAGGAAATTAGGCTTTCTCAGTTTAGTTTCTTGCTTGTGGTTTGAGGGGAGGGTGGGAAGCTGAGGTTTTTCTTTTTTTTTTTTTTTTTAACTCACTAGATGAATTGTCTTTGCAGCTATACTGCACATTGTGGTATTTAAAGGTAATTAACCAAATCAAACTGTCCAACAAAAGGTCATGGCTTAGATGTACGCCTAAACGCAAGAAACAAAAAATAATTATTTGAGTAGACGCATGTTTATTAAAAGGGGGAAAAAAAAAAGTAATGACATTTCTATGCTATATATCTAGGGATTTTTCTTTAACAGAAAAAAAAATGCATGGGAGTTTAAGATATATTCTTCTTATGTAAACACTTACACTTGATTTGTTTAAAGAACCTGTGAAACTACATGTGTAGAAAACACAACTCTACAAGTATATATGAAAGGCAGAACATTAGCATGCAGTCTCTAATCCACCATGTAGCCCTCTTCGAGCAAGGACCAAATTCCCCTGGTCAGCTGGAAGCAGTAGTTTTATTTCCCAGGCAGTGAACTTCAGTAGCTGCAAGTTCTGTATCCAGGCTGACCCTTGATCTTGGACCTCAGGTGTTATTCCCCAGTAGGGTGGTGGTGATGATGTGGGAAGTCCACAATTCATCTCTTAGCACCTTTATTCTAAATTGACTCAGCACTGCCTTTCTTGTATCTATCAAGGAAGTGAACAACTAAGAAAAATTTTGCCATAACACAGGCTGTGCTTTTCTCCCCTTCCATGGAGTTCTGTTGAAACTTCTTTGCCTATATGACTTTAAGGAGGTCAGCTGATGAGAATATATGTCAGGCATAACATATATTCTCATATTGCATACGGACAGAGTGTGGGGTGACAGGGTATTTATCTTTTCCTATAGCTGTGAGCTGTCTGGAAGGATGCACCTACAACCTAGTACATATTCCTTAATGTGCATGCACCTTCTATCTTTGCAAGCAAGAATGCAAATTTTTCAGAGCCAGAAAAGTGATCTTCTGTTTTGCTGTTCACACAAGTCTTAAAGCAGTACACACCTTCCCTAAGTTTATCTCAGGGATGATGTCTATAGACAGCTCTAGGGAGGGAGGTGAGGTGCTGAATGCAGGTTGCATGATCTATTAGATCTATTGCTACTTTTAATGCCAGGGTAAAAGCAAGAAGCTGAGGAATGGAAATTGGTCTACTAATAGTGAAGAACTAAATAAACTCAGTTAAACCTCCAGAGTCAGAGAAGGCTACGTGGAGATCTCTTAGCACCTTCCAGTATCTGAAGGGGGTGTGCAAGGAAATTGGAGATGGACTCTTTATCAGGAACTCTAGTGATAATGGGGTAATGGCTGCAAACTGAAAGAAGGGGGATTTAGGTTACATACATGGAAGAAATTCTTTACTATGAGGGTGGTTAGACACTGGCACATGTTACCCAGAGAAACTGTGGATGCCCCATTTGTGGAAGTGTTCAAGGATGGAGCTCTGAGCAACCTGGTCTGGCGGAAAATGTCCCTGCCTAGGGCAGGGTGTTGGAATAAGATGACCTTTAAGGTCCCTCCCATGGCCATTTTATGATTTTAAAGCCAGTACTCTACTGGAAACATTTCATGTTCTTACACATGGCTTGAATTTTGCAGTTAACAGTCAACAAGCAGAATTTTACAGGCCATTAGTCTATATGTGAATTATTGCCCCTGGGTGTTGTAGAAATGGAAAACACTGTTTCATTTTAGAAACGCTGTTTTCTTTGCAATTAAAATTTCATTAGGATATTTAGGCACATGACTTTAGGACATGTGCCTAGAAACTGGATCAGCATTAAAGACTTTAATACTGCTTTTGGAACAGTTGTACTCAGGATTTGTAATCCACAAAAGATAGGAGTTTCTATTTTCTGTAGTAGTAAATCCTTTTATGTAATTAGTAAGTTTATCAAAATACATATACTTCAGAGCCCTGAAAATTGTTTAAATCACAAGTTGCAAAACTCAAGTTAACCAGTTAAATTGTGAAACTTTAAAAAATCCTCATTATGAATTCAGCTATTGTGAATCGTTCATCTGTCTGCCATCCAGGGAGGCCAGAGTGGCTGCCACTGAATGTCTGTTTCACAACCTTTTGAGACTGTGTGAAGGAAAATTTATATATTAAAATTGGACAAAGAGGAAAGCCACGCTCAGAGCATACAAACAAAGCAAACCACAAAAGCCAGAGCTTTCCATTTTAAATATGCAATTTAAAAGATGTACTTGCTTTTGAATTTGCATGGTTTTGTCAGCATGTATCTGGACTATAATGCTATTTAAATGCACGTTTTTGTCTACATCAGCTTTCTGATTGAAACAAGATAAAAAGCTGTTTAAATTCATTATTCAGGTGTATTTGTAGAGCAAAAAGCTGTCCCACACAAGTGTCAAACCAGATATTTTTTTTTTTTTGTTCTATTTGATTCATAAGACAGAGGGGATTGTGGTTCCTTTTAGGTTTAAGACAGGGAGAAAAATTCTTTCATTTAAAATTGACGTTGTGAAGATATCTCTTTCCTAGCAGGTACTTAATAGCATGTTTTTTAATTTTCTTTCAGAATAAAAAAAATTCTAGAAAGAATAATAAAAACAAGTACAGTAGAACTAATTCATGCCCCTATTAAAATTATTTGATGAAATGTCATTATATAAGTATATAAACTTTAGTCAGGAAAGTCTCTAAAGAGATCAATTCTTAACGCATCAGTTGAGCTTTATCTAGCAGGTATGCTTGTATTTCTGTTTGTTGCATATGTCAGTGCTGAAGAACTATGAAAAGTAGAGAAATCTGGTTTGGAAATACCATCTTTAAACACAGCTGCTTCTTTGAATCACTAACACTTCAGATTGCCTCATAAACTGGACTGGCATGGTCTGTTTTCCTTCTTCAAAACAGTCTCTTGTTGCAAAATAGCTTTTCCCATTTCTTTGCTTTGAATTCTGTGCTTAAAGCAACTGCTTGAAGCTTCTTTTCTTTTGTCTCAGCCCATGACCTCTTCTACTTTACTTTGTTCCCCTCCTGCCCTGTTGAGGAGGGGGAGCATGAGAGGGGCTGGGTGGAGGTTTGGCATTCAGCCCACGGAGGTCAACCCACCACAGCACGAAAGCTTTGCTCTGTGAAGATGAGGGAGATCAACATAAAGGGTACATCCATAGCCATGAAAGAGGCATAATTAGGACAGCTGTTCTGATAAATTAAACTATTCCCTAGGCACTTTCACACTCTCCTTTAATATGTCAGTCACACCTTCCAGATGTGTCTTTATCCCCCTGGGATAAAGAACAAACAATAATGTGGCAATATTATATTGTTCCCTGTGTCGCTGCAAATGTCCTCAACAGCCTGGGGGAGGAAGAGAGGCAGACTTGTGTAAGAAAATAGAATGACTTCTAGAGCTTTAGTTTGCATTATCAGGCCTGATATTTGAACATCATCAGGAGCACTCAACTGACTCCATATGTATCGTGCTGGTACCCCACGTACTTTTAAAAATAACTTTAATAAAACTAGCTGGGGTCTTTTGAGTGGTTGGTGATGTTTGTTTGGGGTTTTTTTAAGTTGGATGTTAAGGATGTGATACCAAAGTCAGACTTTTTTGATTATGATTGTTCATCAACCCTCTGGCATCTTGTTTTTACTTTGTCATTTTTGCTTGTTTGGGCCAAACATTTTAGTGTCTCCTGTACATGTACTGCCACACACAGGCTTGAGGCAATTCCTTTTAAAAGCCTTTCTTTTTATTTTCACTTTCACCTCTGCTTATCTAATAAGGTTGTAGTTATATCATGGTGTTCCAGAAACCTGTAGCAACTATAGCTGTCATTGCTCTGGTCTTTATCTGTGAGCTCCCTTGTCTGCCAGCCTGCTGAGCTATTGAGCAAGCTTCTACTATGAAGATTCTGAAATGATACACTTTTGACAATAGAAGAACATTTTATTCCCATTACATGTAGCCTTAAGTATACACATTACTCATACCAATACTGTCATTTATTGACAGTGTGGAACTGCCAGTGATCTAGTTAGCACAGTTTGGTGCTGCAGCTTCAGTTGCTAGACAGAATGACATTTTGCTCATGGAGGTGGTTATTACATTTTGATTTTATACATAGGATTAAAGCCAAAACACAGGCTGGTTTACAAGGAAAAAAGTACAGTCAGGAAAGGTTCACTGTTTGCACAGTGTTTCCCAGAAATTGGGTATAGATCACAGCTTGTTCCAAACTGGGGAGCAGAAATCTGTGAGGGGTTGGTTTTTTTTTGTTCTTTTAGAGAGGCTTACATCTATAAATTTGAAACTGTTGAATATTGATGAACTTGAACCTAATGGAAATATTAGATCATTTAAAGGACCTGTGTTAGAATGGAATACAGGACACTCTTAAGAGGGGTCTTCATTCTGAATTCAGAAAGTAATTCTGTAGATTTTTTTTACAGGTATGAAAAATTAGTATGATGACATTGCAAAAGGGAATATGCAAATACGTGTTTAAGAGGGGTTAAGAGTGCCTTGTGTTGGTAGTGAACCGTACCATTTCTTGGACACTGCTCCAGGGATGTGGTTCCTAGTAGTAAAATGGAAAAATGTCGCCAGGACCAAGGTGAGATAATCTTGCATCGTGGTAGGAACACACTTGAGCAGATTGGTCAGCAGTAAAGAGAAACTCAAGACACATAGTGAGGACCTGACAGCATTCCATCTTCTGTGTCTGAGGGTGGCCAGACCATTCAGATGCATTCATTGGTGCTTGTAAGTGCAAAAAGGCATCATGATTAAAGAAAGAAGCAAAAAAAAAATCCACTTTATGAGCCTTTATACAAAAGTTTTTTGTGGCATAGTTTTGTCATTTCAAGCTTTTATTATCTTGATGCTCCAGAAAGACATATTTGCCAACTGACTTTACTAACATACATGGATTTTAGAATCTGCAAGAAAATCACATGACTTTTAACCTACTTTAGGTGGTTTGGCCCTGTTGTGGTTAGATTAAGGCAACAAGCAAGTATTTTCAGTATGTAGGACTCATGTATTACAGTCATTTACCCATGTAGCACTCCAAATGTGTATTTTATAAAAAAATGGGAGTAATGCTTTCTACCAAAAATCCTGACCTAAAGCCCAGCACCATTATACTACGTTCATTTGACATTTATGCTGAGTCCAGGCAATTCACTTTCTAGTGAACACTTGTCCCACCTCAAAAGTTAAAAAAAAAAATTAAGGCTGGTCTCCAAGGGTGCATTTGCTTTCTAAAATCAGGGTTCAGTTTGATAATTGTCTGGTTTCAGAGTCTTCATAGTCTTGGATCATGATTTTATCACATTCAGTAGACCTCCAGTTGGCAAAGTGCATTGTTCTTTTTTTGGTCTGAAATACAAGCTCTTAAGGGAAACACCAAATGCTGAAAGACAAATTGCACTTTCATGTAGGAGTGTAAAGCAGAAGGGCTTCTAAGGGCAATGGAAGAGTCACTTTGAGCCTCTTGCATTACTGCTTAGTCCATGAATAGAAGTTGAACAAAATGCTAATCACTGCTTAAATTTAAGAAAATCTACATTTATGCCTCTTTTCCTACCCTACCTTTGCCTAAATTTAGGAAAGTTAGAATAGTGCAGTGACTGTTTTCCACAACGTTCCTGGAGTTCTGCTGAGTGATATACAACTAAGACTTTTCCTGACTGTTTGGTGGGAAGGGACCTGAACACACAACCCACAGTCTTCTCACATATCAATGTTTGAACGAGAAGAAATTCCCATCATGTTTATCATAGCAAACCCCAAAGGCTGAATATATTTGCCTTTTTTTTTTTCACTGTACTCCAAAAAGATTGCACAGGTACAATGGCCAAAGGATTTTCAAGGATTTATATAAGTGCTATGGAAAGCATATATAGTCTAATAAGTATATCTTCCTTCAGATTACCCTCCTTATGCATGCCTTATTTCTTCAGTAAGGATGCACACATAATATAGCAGCAGACACATCAAGAGGGATGCTGAGTTGGTGTTGCCTCAGCCTGTTCTGGGTCCCACTTGTGCAGTTGTCTGCCTTCCAGACACTGCCTTTTCAGCACAGGAGAGAGAGTCTGTCACCACAGACAGTACTGCTTTAGCTGTTCAAGAGTGGGAAATAGATTTCAGATCTTTATTTAGGAGTGGTATCTTAGTCCTCTACTAGCTTTAGCCGTTATTTCTTTGCCTACAGTGGAGTGGCTAGCTTGTTCTTTCTCTTCTAAAAAACTAGTTTTTCTCCACTATCAATAATATCCATTGAAAACAATAGTCAAAAGCCAACCAAGAAAAAAAATCCCAAACCAAAAACGAAACAAGAAACAAAATGAAAAAAAAAACAAAAGTACTCCCTGAAAATCTGCAGGAAGTTTGTGAGAAACTAGATAGCAAAAACTAAATAAAGGAGAAGAGAGAGAAGAATTAGGGGATCAGACAGGGTAGTAATTAATAAAATTTAAACTCCATTCAAGTAATGTAATTTTTATATTTCTTTTACTCTGTTTCCATACAGGTAGTGCCTACTGTATGCCATCAGGACTTTTAAAGCTCTAAATATGTTAAGATACTGAGAACACAACAGACTATTTTTAGCAGGTTGTAATGTCATAACATCCTTGAGCATCACACACTTGTGTTCCTTCCAGTTTTATAATGTGCTAGGGGCTTTGTGCAAACTGTATCTCTTTTTTAAAGCTCCAGCACATCTGATAGAAAACTCTCATATTCTTCCCCTTTTTTGCTGTGCTAGAGTAGGTTTTGCAGTTTGGAAAGTATGTTCTAACAACATAGTCAAGCTTTATAGGAATGTTTCCTGGCATGCATTTCCATCAGCTGTCCCTTTAAACATGTCAAAGTTAAGAAATTGCAGCCATAAATTAGCCATCTGGTAGCTGATGATTCATCTCTGTCCCTTAGATATAGCAATTCTGCTTTGCTTTTCCTTAAAACCTGGGTTTTCCTGTGCTCACAAGAGTACATTTTCAGGGGATTCACTGAGTTCAAGACTACTGTCCTCCTTGACATACTCTTTTGAAGAAGCACCAGTAGTGACAGGTATTTCTAGGGCCAAATCATTTCCATGTAAGAGTGAAACCTTTGGGGGTTTCAGAAGTCATGGATTTCAAAGTACTCAGTGTCATCTCCTTGACATTATATTATTAAATTATGCTGAAACAGACCTGCAAAGAGTTCTTCCACCTGTCTGTACTCACTTTCAAACATCCTGTTTGTAATAATGATGCTAACTTTTCCATTATTTCTTGGTATTATTTTAAGCATGGGGGAAAAATTAAGATAGTGCTTGAAGGGGTTTCACTTAGTTATGCTCTCTTCCCTGTCCTGCCTGTTAGTCTTTGAGAAAAATAAATATGAATGAGGGAAGACTGGTAAACAATCATTTCTCAGTCTCTATAAGTCTTTGCTTTACAGGAAAATGACCCCCTGCTATTTTAGCACTGTTAGCACACTTTTTTTAAAAAAAAAAAATACTATAAATGTTACAGTTCTGCATTTACAGAGGAACCTGATATTTGTATACTGAAAGGTGATAAATACTGAAGTTATAATTAGAATGTCTGGGAAGAAGGAGGAAGTGGTATAGTAATTAAGGTTGAGCTGTCCTTTAAATTCATCTCCATAACATTTAAATGCATTCATTAACTCAATGCATAATTGGGAGGCATGCCATTAATGCAACAGTTCTGAATGTTTATCAAATTACTTCCAATCATCGGTGTATCTTGATGATGCCTGGCAACCCAGTGCATGGACATCAATAAAATACTAATTATGAAATACTAATTGTAATCATTCCATAAGGTCTAAAAAGAAGTTTCACTGTTTAAATTAAATTAAATTAATTTTATTGACTTAATTATTGAAGGATGAGCTGTTCCAAGCTGTAAAATTCTGAGCTGACATTTCAAATTACTTCCATACTTATAATTAATGCCAATTCTTCTAAAAGCAAAGACCACAAACAAATAGTTACGGGAGATAATAGGTCATGCAAATTAACACACGTTTATTCACCAACTGTTGAAAGATAGCTTGTTTAAAAATAGGTTATACAATGTTCTATTTTTTTCTCAGTAGAGACAAAGAACCACAGAAGATCTACATCTCAAACTTTTTTAAGTAAGCCTGCTCTATTTGTCACATAGAGAAACTGCAATTGCAATAGGAAATGTTTGTTAACAGCTCAGCAAAATACGTGCGTAGCTCACCAGTTGGTCTGTGGTTTATGTTTTGGGGTTTTTTTCCTTCTTTCTCTATAATCTCATTTCCCAATGCCTGGACTCACAGCTAACCTAAAGGCAATATAGCTGGTCACAATTCTTTTCATTCATAAAGTCTATAGCATTAATAATAAAATGAATAAACTGTGTTGAAGGAAATGTTGATATCCAAAGCTTGAAGCTATTTAAGTAATCCTAGATTTGGTCTCTCCTGCATTAGGAGGTATTTAACCCATGTCTGGCTTTCACTTGTAATAATGAATTAATTAAGTCTAGGCATGCTATAAACTTTTCCATGAGTTTCTCATATTTAAATGGTTAGCTTCTAAAATGATTATGCAAGCAAATACCGTTTTATATTTGTGCCATACAACAAAGAGCAATAGGGCAGTTTAGAGGGGATAGGGTCATGTGCTGCCTTTGGCTGCTGTAGAGCTAATTTTCTTCCCAGCATCTATTATGGAGATGCACTTTGGATTTGTGCTGGAAACATTGTTGTTACCACAAGGATGTCTTAGCTATGGTTGAGTAGCACTTTCATAGCCATCAGGTCTTTTTCTGCCTCTCACCCATCCCCACCAGCAACTGGGTCAATGGTGCATAAGATGCTGGGAGTGTGGCACAGCAGGGACAGCTGACCCCAACAGACTAATGGGATACCCCACACCATATAGTGTCATGGTCAGCTTATAAAGCTGTGGGAAGAAGAAGAATGAAGAGGGGATGCTCAGAGTGATGGCTCTGTCTTCCCAAGTCACTGTTACACGTGATGGGACCCTGCCATCCTGGGCACCTGCCTGCCCACGGGAAGCAGTGAATGAATTCCTTGTTTTGCTTTGCTTATGTGAGAGATTTTGCTTTTCTTATTAAACTGTCTTTACCCCAACCTATGGGTTTTCTACTTTTACCCTTGAGATTCTCTCCCCCATCCCAACACGGGGGAGTGAGTGAATGTCTGTGTGGGGTTTAGTTGTCAGGCAGGGTTAAACCATGACAAGCAGATACTGGAGGCACTGTCATGTAGACGTTTTGGGGCTGTGGCACAGTTTCGGTGCCTCACAGAAGTAAGGGCTCTTTGCTGTATGCAGGGCATTTGAAAGGCATATTGTTTGTTTTCTTTACTCTGCCACACGTATTGCATCTGTGAATACAAGAATAATCTGTTTTTCAGGTCATGTCTTCTTTAGCACATAACTGAAAGCTAAGCTTTATTCTTAAAGACATACTAACCAGGACAAATGGGACAGAGCTAAGATACCTTAGACATGCAAAAAATATAAGATTTGGCAGAATGTGTGCTGGGATTAACTAAAACTGTATCTTTTCTGGAGTATTTTGGAAATGAGTGCATAGCTTGAATTGTATATCTCTAAATAGTCGCAGACATCTTTAAATCTACCAAATGCATTTCAGGTTCTTCAGATTTTCACCTATAAATATTAATAACTAACTGAAATTAATGTCATTGAGTTTCCATTACTTTGACATAATGAGGTGAAATTATATAATGAGAATGTTTCCAGGTAAGGTGCAACCATTATAAATGTGGAAGCAAAGTCTTCCTTAACTCTTGGTATGCTTTCATTTTGAGAGGGTGACTTCAGCTGTGGAAGAGTGCAAGTTATTTAGAGGCCCCAATAAAATATCAAAAACTTCAAAATCCTGTATTTCTCAAGTGAAGTTAGTTAATTACATTTACTGTAAAACCTATTCTGATAAGAACATACTCTTATGCAGAACCAGAGCTGTGTAAGTTCAAACAATCAGAATTAATTTTTTACAGCCTTGTATTGAAATTAGAAGCTGCTTTCAGACAGGGTCAAAAAGTTAGGTCAATGTTTGTTGAACTCAGCAGACTCAGCAAGGCCTTTGCTTACAGAAGTGTAATACCTGAAAGGATAAGCTGCAAAATACACAACCATCCAAAAAGGAGAATTGTTGTTCCTGCCTTATTACTGGCAGTAGCTTATCAGAGTTGATTAAAATTTTTATTTTTCTAGGTTTACAGGAAATGTCTTGGGGTAATATACTGTCAGGTGTTGGCTTTTTTATTTCCCTGATTTTATATAATAATTGCATAATATATTTTAATTTCTATAAAGATGTAGCAATATTTTCTTCATGTATTTATTTAACATTGTTTTCACAGCCTAACCTCTTTTTCACAAGTAATTATTGATTACTAGTGTTAGCAAATTTTGCTTCTTTCCTTTTTTACAAAAACCCCACCACCCTGATGGGCTGCATTTCTGCTGGATTATTTCCATTCTAAGACATATTAATGGTTTAGCCTGGAATGTTTCAGGTGCTGGGGGCTAGTCTAAGAATTTTTAAATCATTCTTTTATTTTTTTTTCTGTCATTTCATTCATTTATTTGTGTAGTAAGGTTATTAAACTGCCATTGATCCACAGATCATGGATCCATTGTGGTTTAAGCCCAGCTTCTCCCTCTACATGCTTTGTCAATTAAAACTGGTTGATGACATCAAGGGTGGCTTTCCTTTACAGAGTACCTTACAGAAACCCCCCGAGCATTGTCATCTCACTCTGGAAAAAAGCAGCTCTTTAGGCTAAGGCTTAGAAAGCAGACAGCTAGGATTTTAGTGCCTCCTGCCTGCTCCCAAGATAGTTGGGTTGCTAATCTCTCCAGGGAAGCCTGGCTCCTTTGAGACAGGGAAAAAAATTATGTAACATGTATAAATTACATTATATTAATCAAGCTGGAATAGGGAAGACAGGGGCAATCATGTAGAAAGCAACAGTGCCTGAAAGGATCTTGGGGCTGTCACAAACTGCAGGCCACATATGTAGGAGGCAGGGCTGGAAGCAAGAAGGCATTTGGTTTCATGGACAGAAACACAAATGGAAGTATTTATGGTGATCTGTTTATGGTGTACCGGTGGGATTGGGGGACGTGGAGAGGTGTATTTTTGATATGCACTTGAAGTTTTGGGACAGACCAAGATTTGCAGAACCTAACAAGAGCACTAGAATGAAAATAATGTCTATAGGTATCTTTTGATACCATTACAAGTTGCTAGTTTTTGGTTTATAGTAAGAACCCTTTTGTGAACTTGTATGACAGTTCTTTAGCTTTGTACCTCTGTGAAACATATTTCTTCAGCATACCTCAGCGATGAAAAGTTAGAACTTAGAGCTCAGTGGTTTCTGAATACAAGGTTTACTGAGCTTAGTATTTTTCTTCTGATTTAGTTTTGATTTGTTAACAAAATCCTCTACTATACATTTGGATACTTAAAAGGCCTATTTTGCTATAGCCAAAGTAGCTCTAAAATCACAATAGAGTATATTTAGAGGACAGAGAGAAATGGAAATATATAATGGCTATGAATATGCTGAACAATGTCTACTGTGCAGCATGAGAGCTTACTGCATTTTGTTTAGTGTGGCATACGCAGTACATGAGCTGCAGAGTTCTTGTCATGTTAGACTTTTTCTCTTAAAACACTAGACAGTTTCAAATACTTTTTCTTTAATCCTCCGTGACAGCATGTGAAAAATTGTTAATGAAACTTCATTCTCCTCTTATGAAAATTACTGTTTTAGAAAACAGTGGAGGCACTAATGGTATGAGATGCACAAACTGTCAGTCAGAACAAGAAAAGGCAAAATGAGCCAAACTTTGGATTGACACATTATAAACAAAAAAAAGCTGTTCACATTTTATAGCAATGAGAGGCATTCATAGAAGATCATGTCTTGAAAAACAGGAAGCTGAAAACTCACACCTACAGTAATTATTCCTTGCCTAGTGGAAATGTTGTGCCTGAAGAACAGGGTGGGAGTTTCAGAACTCATCATTCCTCTCCTCCCAGGTTATGCACCAGGCTTCTGGTTAAAAGCCTGTGGAGGGAGCTGTTGCTTTCAGGAAGCAAAGTTCACGGTGGGATGAAGGATATGGCTGGGTTCTGACAATACTGGTAGTTGTGAAGCTTATAAAAATATTTCTTTAGTTTAATCAGCAGCAAAATTATTGTCTTGGGCTTCCTTTTGCATGCTCCCTGTCCTTTTGCCTTATCAGTTGTCTGTCTCTTCCCCCACAGCAAGGCTCTTCCTTTCTTCTTCATAGCTTACACTGAGAGGTTGCCCACTGAGGCTGACTGAACACTCTTTTGACTAACCCAGGAGGCTTCTGGCCTTGGCTGTTAGCAGGATTCGACTTTATGTTCTTAGGAAAGCTGATGAAATTTAAAAGCTTGTTATTGCACCTATTTCAGTTTCCATGGGAACGCTGATAAAACATTTCATTTTTTCCATAATCTCTTCCCATTATCTTCCAGAAGATAAGTCATCTGCTAGCTAATTTTCTGGGCACTTATTTCGAGTAATGTCTTCTTCTTCCCTTTTTTTTTTTTTTTTTTTTAAATTAAAGAGCTGCTGGTGTGCCACTGACACATTCTCACCATGGCTGACTTTGTCAGCCATGTTTGTTCTCATAAGAACAAAGAGTGGACAGAAGTGTGGGTAGAAGTTACGGCATAAGGAAAAATAGGGCACACTTAGGAAATAAAATCATTTAGGGTGGAAAATACCTTTGATAGGTTTAATAGGTTGGTATTTTTCCTGCACTGGCCTGGGAAGCACTTCCATCAAAGATATGATATAAGCAACTGAGAGGAAGGGTTTGTTTATCCATTCAAAGGACAGAGTAGTAGCAAGGTCATGGTATATCTTGTCCTGGTATGCCCTAGAATCCTATGAGATCTCCAAAACCCAAAGAATTATAATGGGGTATGAATTGTCAGTAACTTCTGTGTCAGAAGTTTTGTTTTATATTACCACACAAGGTGTAGCACAAAAGTTCTGCAGTGACACTCCAGAATCTCAGGAGTTAGTTATTCTGATAAACTACTGTTAGTCAGGCAAGTGTCTGAGCACCTTGATATATTGGTGTTCCTGTATCTGAGAGTAGAACTGAACAAAAGAATGAGAATAGACAAGAATAAGAATTTCTGAACACACACAGTGAACTAAAGTGCTCTGAAGTGCTGTTAGAGTAAAATAGGAGGAAAAAAAAAAGAAAAAAGAAAAGAGAAAAAAAACACCAACAACAAAAACTAGGACCAAAGTCTGCCTGAGATTCTTGCCTTTGTAACATTGAGTACAAACTAGAGAATGTACATTTTTATTTTATTATTTCTTTACTGTTCTGCAAGGGTGTACTTATCTCCTCCCAGTACATATTATTTCTAAGGTACATGTCTCTTGGAAGGTGCAAAAGCAAAAGGTCCACAATCAGCTTGGTCTGGTCAACTTCAGAGTGGAAGAGTTATAGTATAAAATTCTGGAATAATACAGAAAATTCAGAAAAGTAGTTGGAACACTGCCAACCTAATAAAAAAGCTATGCATGAACCTTATTCATACTGAAATAATAGAAAAAGCTTAATTTGTTTTAAAAGCCCATTTGAGAATTCGCACCAACTGGTCAGTTAACGTAGGGATTGTTCTATATCATCACAGTGTAATATAATTTGGAAGAACCCCCTCAAAAATTGATGAAAAATTAAATCTCTATCTAGATAAGATCTTAAATATTTCTAACCTTCCAAACCTTGTATTTACTTTCTAAAGGAAATATTGATAAATTAAATATAGAATAGGACATGTATTTTTTTATTAATGATAATATTCAACTCTGAAAGCATCTCTGAATATTAAAAAGCACAGATTCTTTTGCTGCTCCTGTACTCATTTATTTTCCTTTTTTTCTCATTAATCTTCAACAATTGTTTCTGTTCTCTCTTAAAAGATTTTTAATGCAAATCATCTATGCCAAGGTATTGCAGTTGCCAGCAATCAAATATATAATATACTCATATATATATTTGTATTTTGTTTGCCTTCTTATACTCAAATCTATAACTACCACAACAGTCTGCTATCCTCTCTACTTTCATATTTTCTCCTTGCTTTTTCCCTGGTTATAGCCTACAGCGTTCACAAGTTCATACAATTTACCCCTTGTCCCACTTCTCAAAAATATTAGCATTAGTAAATGCTATGTTCCCTCCCTAGGATTCTTATCTGGCAGGAATTCCTAGAGCACTTTTAGGCAATATTCACACCACCTAACTTCAAAAGGCCAGTTTAGGAGCTTTGGATCTGGGAACTCCAGACTCTCTATTGACTACTTAAGAAAATAAGTAACATTAATAGAAAAAAAACCTACCTTTCCCTCTAAAATGCATATATGGTTTATTTAAGTGCAGAGAGTGAGGATCATAAATAGAACTGTGACTTCCACTATGTGGCTATGGAGCCAAGGGATTATGCCCTTGTCTCACTTCATAAAATTCTACAAGTTGGATCATATAAGTCATATAAGACCTAGAATCAGTTGACATGGTGTTGCCTTTTTTTTTTTTCTTTTTTGAGCTTAAATCCAGTCTTTGTAGAAGTAATTGGATGCATGCTGAGCTTCATATTACTCTGGAGTGAGGTCTGCCTTGGTCACATCCATCGCAGTTGTTATATCTGGGAGGGTCCGTGGTCGCTGAGACAGAAAGAGCGCTCAAAGGATTCAACAAAAAATCCCTGTAGTCTTTAACTGCTGCCTAATCCATGGTTTGTGCTACCTATTTATTGCTCACAGCCATAGGAAAGCAATGAATTGAAACTAGTATCAGAGCTGAGTGATGTGTGATAATGCCTGAGCCACAAGAGCTGCTGTCAGTGAACCAGCAGAGATAGGGGTACACTTTACTGACCTCTGAAAGGTGTCATTAGGCTAAAGGAGGTCACAAAAGTACCCTAACTTCACTTGCCTTTCATCTTGCTGTAATTTAAGGAAGTAATTTAGAGTCTCTAGTAACATGTAGAAGTGTTTGTTTGTTTGTTTGTTTGTTTTTATTAATAACTAAATTTCTACATTCTTAGATCACAGTATACCCACTATATCATCCCACTTGACTCATGACAACATTTACTGTTAGATTATTAAATCAGAACTCTTAGTAAACCTTATATCTCAGGCATTTTATAATTGTTTTTGATAAAATGTTTTCTCGATTCGGAAGAGGAGGATTACTAGACAGAAGTACGGGCTGGATTTTTAACTTATTTTATAGTGTCTGTACTTGACAAAAATAAATTTATTTGTGGAGCTACAATCTGGGGGGTAGGTGATAGGTAATATTTTTAAAATCTTCAGGCATAAGAGTAAGACCATGCAAGCTGAGGAAAAAAACCCCTTGTACTACTAAGTGCTACCCTTAACCTTTGGCAAAAAACTAAAGGTAAGCTCTTTTTGATTTCTGCTTTGTGCAAAAATAGTTTTAATTTTTCCATCCAAACCCCGACGCAGATAAAATGTGTGTTGAGTTCCTTGTGAATTAAGGCAGACAGAAATTATGTTGAGCTGGCAATAAACCCGTGTTTCATTAGCACAACATCACGAGATGTAGAGTCACTCCCTGCCTGAACTATACAAATCGCGTCAGTTTTTATGCATAGAAACCCATAGCAGAGCTACCCTGACCTTTCCACAAGTGACAAGCAGGCTTCCTTCCAGTGCCACCCCCCTTCCAAAGCATACTGGGGGGGTGGGGCTTGCAGAGGAGTTGCTGTCAGAGTTTTAACTGGAGCAGCTTCCACAAGCCAAGAGACTCACTCATTCAGAACCGTTGTGTCTACATGTGGAGTGGGAATGCCATTGTTTTGACCCAAATCCTCCCTGCTACTCCTGTTCTGCGTGGAGGTGATAGTAATACATCCAGTCTTTCCTGATGTTCCACAGAGCTCAGGAATGTCAGTGATCTCCCTGTATTGAAGATGTGCAAGGTCTCAAATGAGGAAAATTCCCTTTAGGTTTTGTGAGAAAAGGCATAATGTATGCACAGAGTTGAGCTCTTTCATTCTATTGCATGCAAGAATGTTGATTTGTTTGTTTGTTTGTTTTTTGGTTGGTTTGGATGAAGGGGTTTTTTTTTAGGTAGCATACTGACTATCTAATGATTATTTTATGCATCATTCACTTTGGGCAATGAAACTTATTTTTATGTATGCTTTGAATGATAAACTGGCAACAAAATAGTTCACCTGAGAAATGAGATCTCTGCTCCTAACAACCTACAGAACAGAAATCACTAGATCCACTATGACTTTGTGCAAACAGTAAGACTGATCTTTCTGGGTAGTTTTGCTACTTACCTTCTTTGTTTGTACATACTGCTCTGTTGTCATGGGTTATTTCCTATTGGAATGTTTTTAGATGATACTGCTGTTTAGAAACAAGCTGTAATCTGGGGTCAAAGATTTATAAATCTATCAGAAAATGTGAAGATAAACTAAAAAGATTTTCGAGTTATCTGCAATGTTGATGTATTGTTTCGAAAGTGATACAGAACATATTTTCCAAAGGTATTGAAGCTCAAACTAGCAAACACTAGAGGCAGAACTACACACTCAGGAAAGATTCTCTTATTTATGCTGTCTATCTTGACCTAAAGTCCAGAAACTGGATGCAGATCAATGCTTCAAATTGTGATCAATTTCTTCTTGGCATCTCTCCAAGGGTCCTATAGACACTTGGCAGTCATTAGGATGCATTACTCCCATGGGTTTTAATTGTTTTTCCTGAGGGTTTGACACATTGCTGGATGCATCCTCCCTGTCAATTGAGAGAGATTTATCTGTGCCTTATGGCTGCAGTCAATTCCCATGAAATACACGTCTGTTACATACTTGATTCAGTGGTAGGAGATGCCTGAGCTGCCCAGTCCTGATCCCCCCTTCTCACCATGAGGAAGGAGTGAGGGATGGCAGTGGGAGGCTCCCTGCTGAGCAGGATGGAGGTTCCTGCCAACCCAACCTGCTGTCCAAGGTTTGCTGCTCAGATAGCACATCAGGGAGAGGCTGCTGAAGCTTGTTCAGACTTCAGACAGTCCTGATGGGTATTTGAGAAAGCCACAAGGATGATTAAGAGACTGCAGATTATTCCATACAAGGATGGAACTGCTCAGTCTGGAGAAAGGAAGGCTAAGGGTGGCTCTCATTGATGTGTTTAAATACCTAAAGGAGGATGCAAAGAGGATGGAGTCAGGCTCTTTTCAGCAGAGCCCAGTAACAGGGCAAGAGGCAAATGGCACAGACTGAAATGTAGAAGGTTCCCCTGAACATGTGGACACACTTTTTTACTGTGAGGATGACTGCACTGGAACAGGTTTCCCGGTGAGGTTGTAGAGTCTCCTTCCCTGGTGACATTCTAAAGCTGTCTGGACACTGTCTTGGGTAATGGGCTCTAGGTAACCCTGCTTGAGCAGGGGGAATAAACCAGGTGACTTGCAGAGGTTCTTTCCATCCTCAACCATTCTGTGAGTCTACCATGTGTCTTAAATGGTATAATCTTAGACTCTAAGGCACAAAAGTTATGGTTATGCAACTAGGTAAATGAACAAAAATATTTTGCTTTTTATTTTTAAATGTAAAAATAACCTCATGGAATTGATACACACTTTTTTCTCTTCTTCACACATGAATTCAAATTATATATATATATATATTAAAAAAAATAAAAAAGTCATTCTAAAAAGAAGTGCTTGTTGTCAGATTTGGTAAAGCATTCCTGGTAGATCATTTAAGCAAATAAAAAATTTAAAACAAGAATGATAGGTATATGCTTTGAGTTGTAGAAAATTAGTGGGCTTGGAAAGCGTAAGCCTGTAAAAATGCATAGCTTTGGATTCAAGAGCATGCCAGGAGTATACCTGTGAGGAAATTTATCTCATATGTACTGACAGGGGACTGGGATAAAGAAACACATTCAGAAAAATACAAGGGGGGTGGTAGTTGGGTTTTTTGGCTGGTTTTTGTTTGGTTGGTTGGTTTTAAATAATGGGTTTTTTAAAAAAGGAGATAGGTAACAAAGCAGCAGGGCTTCAGATTAAAGGGGGATTTCTGATAAGAGCAATATATCATTCTGAAAAATTGTAATATTTGAGAATTTTTTTTCCCCTTTGGTACTCGTGATATGTTTAAAGTACTCTTATAATGTATCATATGCCATGTAAAATTTTCATTATATAATTATCCATGGCCACAGTGCAATCATGAATTTTCAGGAATGTCTCATCATTCTCAGCTCAGAAGAACAGCAGATGGTGTTTGCTGTTGGGTTACCCCAGAGAACATTTTTTTTTCCCAAGATTGAGTTTATATCTGAATCTATATAAATTCTATAATTCAATTATAAAAGTGCTAACACTATTGACTTGTAAATAACATGTCACTTGAGTAGCCTTAAATACTGTTATTCCTATTGAGATGTCCCACATCAAATTGAAGGGTAGTGGTAAGGTGCAGAGTTAGGGGGACAGTTCAGTGAAAAAGCACCTTCCTTTTTTTTTTTCCTTTTTTTTTTTAGAGAACTGTGACTAATATTGAAAATTCCACTGAGAAAATTAAAACCATGTTTTGGAGGCCAGATTGCAAGTGCTCCTAGGGGAAGTATGGAGGCAATGCCTCTCTGCTGCAGCTGTCCCTCACTCCAGCAGCACAGTAGGGACTAACATCAGTGCTGGCATCTGAGAGAGAGGCCCCATTTCCATACTAATTGCCTTTTGTACATCCTAAGGGACTTTGTGATGATCATTTTTAAGACCAAAATGGTGTGGCTTAAATCAGAGAGGGACAAACACTTCAAGAGATGCCAACACTCGTCCCATTCTAAGGTTAATCCTCACAGTGTAAAACTCTCTCAGGGGAGAATAACAAAGAGAACCCAACTCTCAGATAGCACTCAGCTATATTTCCTAGACAAACTATCATATGGTTTAATATTGGCCAAGTTAATAACTTTGATATCATGGAAAAAAAAAAGGAATTGATTAATATCACAAGTAGTGAAGAAACTGCTTTTAAAAATTATTCTTTAATGCCTCAGAAACTATTGAGAGATGTGAAAGTATATCTGAAATACATCTCTGTATTATTATGGCTGTTAATTATTATTTTTTTTCCTGGTGCCTTCTATTACCTTTTTCCCATTGCCTGGTTTTCTTTTCTTCTCTCTCCTTTTTCGTCTCTCTCTATGAAATAGATAACACTTGCCAAAATTTAATAGATACTTTGAAATAACTCTGAAAGGAGTAAAAATTCTATATTTTAAAAATAAATTAAGCACAGTAGAATGTATGAAGGCATTTTAACATCAGAAATTAGTGCTGATATTAAGGGTAAAACATGTATAAGATTAGTGCCTTAGTTGAACTAGTGTTTTGCCACTGGTAGTATGGCATTTCTCCATTTATCCATGTAATAGATGTGTTACTGTGACATACCACCAGTCTTGAATTTTGAATTAATGTAACTACCTGCATATACAAGAAAATAATGCCAAGATGTATGCTGGCATACTTTGTTATAATTTTCTTTAAAAATTAAAAAGATTGTATAATTCTCAGGAATACTTGTTGGTATCTCCTTGTAACAACTACCAATCGTGCTGGTTTTTATTCTTATTTTAATGTCTTCTCAATCTCCAGAGATGATTTTCAAGTACAGCCTATGAGGAAATGAACTTAGATTGCATTATTACTGAAAATACAATATTTTGAATATTCTTTCAAATATTTGTTAGCATTTTACTGTGTGCACCTTTCACCTGTTAGTAAACATTAGAAGTTTTCACAAAACTTGCTCTTACTTCCTTAATTTTTAATGAAATTGAAATATTAAATAATTGAGTATCCAGGTCTTCTGTTTTCTATGTGCTACTGCAAACAGCTGGTGAGTTGAACAGGATCACTATAATGTATGAACTCAGCTTTCATCCTGGTTTTTGCACATTTTATAAAAATACCAAGGTAAATGTGTGCTCATACCTTCTCTTTGCATCTCACACACAAAAAGCAGCATGCAGCCCACTCACAAATAAAATTACTAATGAAAAATAATGGTTCTCTTCAGATTTTTTCAGAGCTTTTTGGAGTTTTCTGCTATCTGGGAGTTGTTTCTTCCTTGTAACATGCTGGGAGAAAAAACCAGATTTGGGAAAGAAGAAGACAAAGACCTCTCTAGCTAGCTCTGAGTTCTGGGTAGTCACTCAATACGTTATGACGAAAATGGATGACATCACAAATTCCTCCAGTCTAGTCACATATTTAAAAGAAAAGTGTAAGGCAGGTATCCAGACTGAAAGAAAAAACAGCGATATGTGTCGAAGGGCAGAAAGCACACTGGGATCTGAACTAGTTTTACATACCTTCGAGAGAACAGAATGACTAGTTCCTCCTCTTGGCATTTCTTATTTGTCAGTTTAATTCTCCATTGGTCAGTTTGTTTCATTTTTATCTTTTAACTTTCTATCTTTTGTTTGGATTTGGCTTTTTTGGGGGGGGTGTTTCCTGCTGGCTGCTCCAATTCCTTCTGACCAACGAGATAACTGAAAGCTAAATTGGCAATGTTTAAGACTGCTATGAGGATAGGTGTATCTAGGCTAAAATAAACTTGCTTCACTTGCTCTTAAAAATCAGAGTACATAACTGGTATTTACCAGTTTGTTTAGACTATTGTAATTTGATTGACAGTGACTCTTTTTTCCTGCTTATGGAAGAAATTAAGATACATCTTAGAAAACAAGGGGCTAACTCTCAGATCCATCAAATCAAACATACTGAATTGGTTAGAAGAATGTACTAAATCAAGCATTTAAGGATCTACATTCTTCAAGATCAAAAACTGTAAATGTCTCCCTATTTATCTGATGGTGTACACAAAAACAGACTGAGATTTCAGAGGGGTTTTTGCTAGTGGACACCTGAATATGTTGCTATGGAATAGAAGCTCCAACACAGATAGTGAGAGGAGGTCCTGTTTTCCTCGGCTTGGTTGTCACCAATCCGAAATTCACTTGTTGGGGGTTGGATGTGGAGGAGAGGGGAACCAATTTCCTATTACTGACTGTATACCTGTTTCACTCGTTTCATATCTCCAATTGTTTCCTTCATAATGACTTCTGTGATCAGAATGAAGTCTGCAATAAAACATGCCCCTATAAGTCTATCTTGTCAATAGTTGATTCTCATGTGTTACATTTCATGGAGTCACAGAATGTTTAATGTTGAAAGGAACCACTGAAGGTCATCTAGTCCAATGTCCCCCATAACATGTTACTCAGGATTGTATGCAGATGGCTTTCAAATATTTCCAGTGAGGGAGATTCCACAGCCTATCTGGGCAGCCTCTTCCAGTGCCCAGTCACCCTCACAGTAGAAAAGTTCTTCCTTATGTTCAGGTGGAACTTTCTGGATCCTATGAAGTCTAAATCCTTGGAAGTTTTCATGACCTGACAGGCAAAAGCCCTGAGCAGCCGGGTCTGACTCCACAGCTGATACAGCTTTGGGCAGGAATTTGGATGAGGGACCTCTTTGATCCTGACTCTCAATGTGTAAGAAACCTTGAGAAGATGCGGCTTCCTAACAAACAAGCTGGGAACAAGCATTATTTAAGATATGAACTCAGAGAATGAAAAATGACAACTTAAGCCTAAAAATTAGTTTTTGTGATTTTGCTGTGCCAGTTGTGCTAAAGATATTGCATTTCCAAAAGTATATGGGATGAATTTGGCAGGGTGGAAGGGGAGAAGCTAGATATATTTCATATATTTTTTTAAGCCTGCAGTAAAAGGACTTGTTTTGAATCGGAATACACTGGTATTTGTCTGTCAAAGTCCAAAATGTGGTCATGAAATACCGTATTCAGCTTCTACTTAGCCTTTGAAAGGACTTCCCTAGGTTTACTAAATCACATAACACAGTAGCCAGGCTTGTCAGTTGCTTCTCTCAATGCCTGTGAACTCAAAAGAAGTATCACGGATATTGATCATCCACAAATTTCATTTAAATAGAAGAAAAAGACTTGTAAGCGGATAGTTCCTCCACCCCTCATGACATGGCAGAATCCTTTGTTACTGGGGAATTAGCCCACACCAAGTGCTCTTAGAAATGCTCTTCATTCAGGATATGCTCTGATCATAACTTGAACAGTTCTTAAAATCAATCGACTGCAAGACATAAATCAATAGGAATTATTATCCTTTTATTATGGCACTTGCTTAGAAGCTTATTTCATTGTTCCAGTAAGATTTACAATGGCAACTGTATGTGACCATTTTAAACATTGCAAAAGTAGATGTCAGTATACAACATCCTGCTGTAGCAGGAGGGAAAGCGGAAAAAAACTCTGCATGCAGAACTTGAATGGCAATTCTAAAGCAAAAAAAAAAAAAAAAAAAATCAACTGTCTGTCTTGTGATTGCTGTATTTTAATGTTCAGCTTTATAAGTATGTCTTTCCACACAAACACTGGAATATGTATTACCCTTACAAAGGGTATCTGGGGTATATAAAATTTTAAAAAGTGTTTTATTTGCTATCAAAGTGAAAAAAGTTTGCTGTACATTTCAAATAGAAGACAAATAGATCAGTTCATCACAATTTTTCTTGGCATTTGTCAATAACAACTGATCCCTTTTGAAAACTCTTTCTCCAGAAGTGGTAGGTATTTTTCAATGCAATATTTTTAAAAAAAAATTCCCATTTAGGGAACCAATCAAAAACTAAAAGTAAAGTAGAGGTTTTTCAAAGACAAGACATAGCCTGAAAACCTGAAAAATTATGTGACTCTTTCCATCAGCTTCATTTAGAGTTTGAAGGAAAATAGCTGAGGTTGGGTGTGGTAACCTGTAACATTCCAGTGCTAGGTAGTCTATGGGAATGCATTGCTGAACAAGGTTCTGAGATTGGAGTATGTTTTCTGAAGTTCTGAGAATAAAGTTATTTATATGCCTTACTATTTAGTGATTTCCTTGTTATATCAATACATAGAATGATAGAATGTCTTGGGTGGGAAGTGATGTTAAAGTACCAATCCCCTGCCATGGGCAGGGACACTTTCTACTAGACCAGGTTGCTCAAAGCCCCATCCAGCCTGGCTTTGAGCACTTCCAGGGACAGGGCAGCCACAGCTTCTCTGGACTGTGCCTCACCACCCTCACAGTAAAGAATTTCTTCCTAATGTCTCATCTAACCGTACTCTTTTTCAGTTTAAACCCATGCCCCTTGTCCTGTCACTGCATGCCATTGTGAAAAGAGCCCCTTAAGCTTTCTTTTGGACCCCCTTTAGGTACTGAAAGGTGCTGTAAGTTTTCACGGGAGCCCTCTCTTCTCCAGGCTTCACAACTTCAGTTGTCTCAGCCTGTCTTCGTATACTTTTGCATATAGCACATATTTAGCTTTAGCCAGCTTTTTCCAAGTCCCCATCTCCTCTTGACTTCGACTGAATTGAAAAGATCCAGCCTATTTGGAAGTCATGGCTGTAAATACTTCTGTAGAGAAAACATAGACAATGAAAGCATCTATGTGATGAAAATATCACTTTAACTCCATCATCAAACAATCCTCAAAATTACCCAATTATTTTTCTCTGAACTCAGAAATCACAAAGGGG
Organism: Dendrocincla fuliginosa; assembly: GCA_035047845.1. Classification (NCBI taxonomy): domain Eukaryota; kingdom Metazoa; phylum Chordata; class Aves; order Passeriformes; family Dendrocolaptidae; genus Dendrocincla; species Dendrocincla fuliginosa. The sequence goes on from JAWWMO010000001.1 coordinate 13,074,454, forward strand.
AAAAACATTGATTTTTCTCTCTTCTTCAAGACATCGGTCAGGAATATCTCAGTCTTGCTGATTTTTGGAAGAGCCAAATCTATCCTAAATTCAGGATTATTGGTCATGCCCTGTAAAAATGGGAAGAAAATAGGCATCAATAATACTAAATTTACTGTATGACATGCTGAAGAAGATGTCATATGGTAGACAGAAGATTGGTGTGTCAATAGGTTGTATATTTACATCACTATGACTCTAAGAGGAAATGTTAAGACATTAGCCATAGACATGACATCACTCTAATTTCTATAAGTTATACAGGCAATAAAAATAACTTTCAATTTAAAAAAAAAAAAACCTCATGTAAAAAAAAGAAAGTAACAAATTGAAATAATGGAGCAATTTCTTTGGGCTCTAAACCAAACAAGGATAATCTTTTTTCCCAACCCTGCTATTTCTTCTCCAGAATTGTAATTACTTGCAACACAGAAGAAAGCTTTTGCTGCAAAAGTCTTTAACAGCAAATTTCTGGAAGTGGAAATAAAATAAAGGATTTATTTATTATCTTGCTTAATCTGAGAGATGCATTTCTATATCTCTTTTACGTGCCCCTCAAATAAGTTCTCAAGCAAACTTATATCACACCCCAATAGCGACAGAAGGGACTTTCTTTTTACATTTTTCATTCCCCCAAGTTGCAATAAAGATCTGCACTATAAATGACCTTTGAAATAAAACATCCACAGCAATGTTCCATAGCTCTCATAAACTCTAATTAGTTGGGATTTTTTTTTTTCTTTGCTGGAGGAATGTGTAAAAGGGCACAGTAAGTAGAATTGTTCTGGTGCTGCTCATACCTGTGAGTATCCAATGTTTAATTCAGTAGCCTGGGTTTTCAAACCCACAGACAGTGAAGAGAAGCAGAATGTGTCACTCTGTACATGCAGCTCAGACCTGTCTGTGTTTCTCAGTGAATACTCAGCTTAAAGGTACCTTCTATAAGGTTTTTAGGCCTTCACATGACTCTTCTAAATAAATCTAATGGCAGGGAAAAGAACCACTCTGCTGTACCCACCAGTGAGAGTTATAGTAAAGGTTTGTTTGAAGCTGCTTTTATTCAGATACATCTTGTGGAATGGTACAGCCTGCAGTATTTGTAATTAGGCAAACATCAAATCCTGTTGTATATCCCAGGGAAGAACTGGAGTGCCTGAGGTGTGTGGCCTAGGCAGTCTTTGTCCTTACTAACAGACTGCTTATCTGTAGCCCTGGGGCTGCTGACTGCAGTTGCATTGTGATTCTTGCTGCCTTTTTGGCAGCAGAGCTTTTGGGGAAGCACAGGCTGTTCAGGGGACTGTACCAAGGGTGTAACCCACACACCCTGTGGGTCATTCTGAGGAACCCCAGGAACAGATCAAATTAGTACCCACTGTTGTTTTAGAAATTAGATTAAAACTGAAAGTTTGCATTATATATCTGTTCTGCTTACAACAGCAGAGCTTTCTGTCAAGACTTTCAGTCCTAAACCTTCATTAAATATGGAAGAGGCAAAATAATACAGATGGTGATATGCAAAGATACGTGTAAATGTTGCATTTGATATAGACTACCAGCACACATCAGCAGCACTGGATTTCTGCCAAAACTTGCTTAGGCTGTTAAGAGTTTCCTAGGTTAGGATTTTCTGGAGTTGCTTTTACATTTGGGTTTTGTAGTTCTGTTTTACTATGAGCTAATAAAGGACATTTTACTCTCGGAGACACTTTTTCCTAAAAAGACACCTTGTGTCTTATTACACACCTTGTGTAATAGGATTGTGCAAACAATAAATACCTTGTGTGGTAAAATTTCTTTTTATTTTACTTCTGCTTTACAAGATAAAACATGCTGAACATCACCCATCTCTATTCTGGTAGGAAAGCTCATGGTAACAGACTTGCTGCCACCATGATGTGGAAGTGTAGCTATGAGAGGTGGATCTAAATGTTCTAAATGCACCGTGACCTCTGCAGATACTGAGTGGTATCAGTATTTATTTCTTTTTAAATTACACCTCGGTTTCTTTATTTCTTAACTTCTTTTTATGCAAGCCAGAACTTGTTTTCAAGTAAATATGCAAGAAAGGTGGAAGATAGGAAAAAACATAGATGATTTTGATGTAGAAATTCCCTAACATCTTAGAAACCGACTTTAGAATCTGATTCTATTGGGTTTTTAGGTATATTATTTCTTAACCCTTCAGATAAAATCCAAAGAGTGGAGTTACCTTTAAGTTGTTTTTTTTGGGATGGTAAAGAATGTGCTTTAAGAGGAACATATACTTCTCAATATTACTTTGCTTTTAAAGCTGATCTAATTGATATAACCAGAACTTTTTTTAATATTACATAAGAAAGTATTTTTCATAGAAGAAAAAGAACTGAACTTTTCATAGGGAAAAGTTGAAAAGTAGTGACAGCTCAAAATCAAAGGCGCTGTAGGTAGTGTATTTGTGCTGTAAGTAGTGTATGATGAGACTACATTTTAGTTTTCTTCTCAATTTAAGAGTTTACTTAATCAGTGAAATCTAGGCATGTCAAACATTTTTCCAGTCCCAGAGTGGGACAGTTTTGGAGACAGCTCAGCTCCGTTGAAGGGTTTTGATCACTTTTGAAGAATAACTCCCAAGAGAGATTGAGTTCCATGGGAGAACAGCAAATTAGCAAGTAGTTTCTTAGTTTCTTCTACCCCTTGTTCCCCCCACCCCACCTCTTTTGATCAGAAATTCAATCTTTGCCAAGAGACTTTTCCCAATACAAAAGTTTTGATGAAATTAATATGCTTCCAATGGGAAAAAAACCCAAACAAACAAACACAAAAACCAAACCAAAACTATGAAAACATTGTAAAAATGTTTCTGGAGATCAGAGTTTCTAATAGTTTTACAAACACATTGTGGTGGTTTGACCCTGGATAAATGCCTGATGTCCAGCAAAACCCCTTCAAGGCCTTTCCTCCCCCCTTTGCCTTCCAGAGGGAAGGGAAAAAAAAACCAGCAGGAATTTACAGCTAGAGATAACAACCGAAAGAGGAGCTTTGATT
>JAWWMO010000001.1:13094924-13125025 GCA_035047845.1 Dendrocincla fuliginosa
GAGCTCCTTCCGAGTTCCTTCCGTGTTCCTTCCTTTCTGTTTAAGTTCCTTCCTTTTTTTTAAGTTTCTTTCCTTCCTTCTGAGTTCCTTCCTTCCTTCCGCCTTCCTTCCGAGTTCCTTCTGAGTTCCTTCCTTCCAAGTTCCTTCCGAGTTCCTTCTGAGTTCCTTCCTTCCGTGCGAGTTCCTTACGAGTTCCTTCCTTCCTTCTGAGCTCCTTCCTTTTTTCCGAGTTTCTTCCTTCCTTCCTTCCGAGTTCCTTCCTAGTTCCTTCCGATATCCTACCGAGTTCCTTTTGAGTTCCTTCCGAGTTCCAAATTCCTTCCGAGTTCCTTCCGAGTTCCTTCTTTCTTTCCGAGTCCATTCCGAGTTCCCTCCGTGTTCCTTCCTTCCTTTTAAGTTCCTTCAGTCCTTCTGAGTTCCTTCCTCCCGAGTTCCTTTCTTCCGAGTTCATTCCGAGTTCCTTCCTTCCTTCCTTCCTTCCTTCCTTCCTTCCTGCCTTCCTGCCTTCCTTCCTTCCGAGTTCCTTCCTTCCGAGTTCCTTCCTTCCGAGTTCCTTCCTTCCGAGTTCATTCCTTCCGAGTTCCTTCTGAGTTCCTTCCCATTTCCTTCCTTCCCAGTTCTGTCCTTCCCAGTTCCTTCCGAGTTCCTTCCCAGTTCCTTCCTTCCCAGTTCCTTCTTTCCTTCTGAGTTTCGAGTTCCTTCCGAGTTCCGATTTCCTTCCTTCCTTCCGATTTCCGAGTTCCTTCCGAGTTCCTTCTGAGTTCCTTCTTTCCTTCTAAGTTCCTTCCTTCCTTCCGAGTTCCTTCCTTCCTTCTAAGTTCCTTCCTTCCTTCCGAGTTTCTTTCCTTCCGAGTTCCTTCCTTCCGAGTTCCAAATTTCTTCCTTCCGAGTTCCGAGTTCCTTCCTTCCATGTTCCTTCCTTCTGACTTCTTTCCTTCCTTCCAAGTTTCTTCCTTCCTTCTGAGTTCCTTCCTTCCGAGTTCCTTCCGAGTTCCTTCCGAGTTCCTTCCGAGTTCCTTCCGACTTCTTTCCTTCCGAGTTCCTTCCGACTTCTTTCCTTCCGAGTTCCTTCTGATTTCCTTCCTTCCGAGTTCCTTCCTTCCGAGTTCCTTCCTTCCTTCCTTCCCTCCTTCACTCCTTCCCTCCTTCCCTCTCTCCTTCCTTCCTTTAATCCTTCCTTCCCTCCCTCCCTCCCTTCTTTCCTCCTTCGCTCCCCCCCTCTCAGAAATAGAATGGCAAGTTGACTATTTTTTTACTTTGTTTTTTTTCTCTTCATATTTTTCTTATACTTTAATTCAAATGATCTGCAACCCCAAACTTAGAAAGAAAATTCTTATTTTATATAGCCATCTTCCTGCTCTTCTGTTTATAATTTTTGTTTACTGAGTGACTTTTTCACCTCTCTCTGAACTTCATCTCTCTCTCTCTTTGGTTTCCAATCTCTCCCTTTATGATCTTGCTGTCATTTTTGCTCTCTCAGGGAAGATTGGGCACTTAAGTGCATCAGTTTGATGAGCAACAGTGTAAGCCTGGAGAAAACTGGAGTACTGGATATCAGTCAAGGTTCCATGGCAGGATAGGATTTCTTGTCTTTCCAGCCAAGAAAAAGTGCAAAGACGAATAAAATACGCCCTGGTAATGAGCTTCCAAAATGAAACTACGAAAACAAAACCAACGAAGTTTTCATTCGAGGGTCTGGGTTTTTGTTTTTTTTGTTTGTTTCTAAGTTTCTAATTTTGTTTGGTTTATTTTCTTTGCTTCTAGAACAGAGGAAGTAGAAAGAAAAGGAAGGAAAAAGATGGAAGAAAAGGTATAAAAGGAAGAAAGGGAAGGGGGTTTGTTTCCAGATAGGAAGAGATCCCAGTTAGTGACATCTCCTAAATTCATGTAGCTCTTGAACAATAACGAGACAGTTAGCAATGCTTGTCCATTATATCTCAATAACTCAAACAAGCCAAAATAAATTTTTCATATTCCCTGAATTGGTTAGCACTTGCAGCCTCCTTTTTTTTTTTTTTTTCTTAAAATCCAAAACTAGCTAGTTATAAATTTAATTTCCTAAATGCAATCTTTAGAGTGTACCTGAGGAAATGCATGATTTTTATAATATATTAGTTAGGAAGCTGTCACTGCAAGGGTGAATTTGTTTCAGTTTTTATCACTGCAGAGTAGGGTTATTTTGTGCATCTGTGCCCAAAGTGCATAGGCACAGCAGCACCTCATACACGAGTTATATGATATTCTGACATACAGCATTCAACAAAAAAAATATGCCATTAACCTTGGATACTTGGAAAAAGATAACACTTTTTGTTCTAACGTTTGATAATTTAAACACATTTCTCATACTTGTTTCAGAGGGCTGTTAGTGCTGAATAACTTGCTTATATAGAGAGTGATTTGCACCCTTAGACGTGCTCTCAGCCATGTATTTCAGTGGAAAATCCACCATCAGAACAACCCTAAAAGGTTTATAATTGTACCTATCTGAAAGCATATGAAACAAGATACAGAAAGGTTATGACATGCCCAAGATGATGCAAGTCAATCTGAGGAGCAGGGACAGAACTCAACCAGTAACACAGTCAGCCCTGCCTCTCATTTTCCTCCCTGCTGTGTCCCAGCTGTCCAAATATTTTAGCGAAATTGGTGCCTGGAAGAAACCCAGGGAGCTCAGGCTGAATACGACCAAGTTGTGGCGGATACAGAGAAGGCAAATAGAGAAGCAAGCTGAAATGATGGCTCTCTTTTCAACAGAGGACAGTCACCTTCTGAATCTTAAGAAAATGGCTTTATATTTCAGTGCTTCTTTAGAAAGCAAAACGAATCATCTAGAGGAATACTTTTCTCAGCCCTCAGCTGAGTGATGGAGTTTTGTCTTTCTGATAAGTCCATGGCTAGAATAACACCAAAAATGTCCCAAAAATTAGCAAGAAAGACAAAATCTCTCTGCATCATGTCACGTTCCCTCTTCTTGAAGGACAGACCCCTTTAATAATGCTTGGGCAAATGGATGATCTGCTGCAACTTCACCAGAAAGTTCTTCTCGTCATCGTCAGGAACTGCCATGGATCCAGAAAATCACTTCTGCATCTGGTAGGTGCTCTGGGAGATGCAGGTCTGAAAAATTCTCTTTTTAGCAGGTGGCATTTTTCTCTGCTTGTTTCTTAATCTACCTTCCCACCACTTTCTATCTCTGAGGGAAAGGAACTGAGTTTGGTTCTGCTAGTTTTGTCTGGGACCTCTGTAGCTGGAAACCTCCCCAAAATAGTGTCTGTGAGTGCACATTCTGAGCACTTTCTTGTCCAAAGAAAACTGCCACATTGTTTAAAAAAAAAAAAAAAAGAGTTTCTCTCTCCTTACCTAGGTTTGCAGAAATTTTGCAGTGAACTTCAGCTGGACCAACACCTGACTTGCTACTCCCAAAAGATGGGAGGCAGGCGTGCTCTGTGATGCACTCAGCAGTCTTGCTTCCAGGGGGGGCATGGTTAGTCCATCCTTCAGGACTCTGCAGTATGTCTCCAACTTAAACAAAAATGGATGAGGAAAAGGAGGATGGAGTATTTTCTGGCAGGATACAATAAAGACACCCCTCAATGTGTGCCTGGACTCAGTAAGTGTTCCTCTGTGCTGCAGCTTAGGAGTGAAAGTAGTGAAGAATCCAAGGGACGAAATACACACACAAACCTACAGTCTGAGTTCATCAAGCAGCATATTTATGATTTAAGATGTGGACATGAATTTTGAATGCTGGAGTCAGTTTTCATTCTTTTTCAGTATCCACGAGGCCTTCTTCTTGCATGGTATGTTTTTCTGCTGAAAAGATAAGATTAAATTAGTAGCCATTGCTAGCGGAGACTGAGAAATATTCCTGATTCTGAGGCCTGGAATCAGACTTCCTTTGATCATTTTGAACTTTACATAACTTGAAAAAATTCTGAATGCTCAAACTGGTAAGAAAGGAGGATGAATTAGCAGTAATTTAGTCTTCTCTGAAGGTAATAGGTTTTAATGAAAATTAAGTATTACGATCTGCCATGGTAGGGTTAAAATAGCATTAATAAGTGTTACACAGAATAAGTAAAGGCGTAATAGTGGGACTGTGACAGCCTATAAATGGAGAAAACTAAGAAAGCAAAATGCTGACAATATATCAGAGCTCTATAAATTGCTCTACTCAATAAATATATTGATTTGCTAAACAAAATGCTATTATTACATCATCGCTGCCTCACCTTTGGTTTCTCTTCTTCCCTCGTAGAAATTAATTGCTATCTTAGGTGAAGATTTGTAGTGTCACTGACAATTGTAAAGAGTCTTTGCAAAGACTGGGGAGTTCTGGTAACAGGTATTATGACTTACCTTTTATGAAATATTTTCCTTCTTTGGTGCAAAAAATCTTCCACAACCCCTTTTTGTGAAGGGACAGGGGTTTTTCATTCAACTTCAATGCCTACAAAATTATTGTTTTAAAGCTCTTGTCATGTTGGAAAATAGTTCTGCATGAGGCAAGCGATGATCTGTAGGCTGCAGATAAAACGTGGTGATATCCAGGTAATGACAACGTTAAGCAGCTGCACTCTCCTGTCCAATAGAGGCATCCAACTGCAGTTATTCTGGCAGTCATATTGTTATATGCATTTGTTGCACAGTTATTATGTGAGTTTAACACCCACACAATGTCTGTACTGCTGGTATTTGAATGCTGCTGAAAACAAACCAGAGCGTAATAAAGCGTGGACTGTGGAATTAAATCTTCAGAGGCGAAGAGGAGGAGTGTCATTGTCATTTCTGTCCATTTAACTGGCAGCTAGGAGAAAGAAAACAGATTGAAGGGTACAAGAAGCTTCATATAACTACACGAGGGAATGTAGATCTAGCTGGAAATTCAGGAGAAAGTTTTCCTATTTTTCTCCATCTTAGGATTTGTGGGGCAGGAGGTTACTGTTGGTTGGTTTTGTTGATATTTTTCCATTTCTTAACTGGAAAAAAATCTAGCAGTTTTGTTTCCCATTCCAAGGCAGCAGGAGTGACTTAAGCAATGTAACTCCATTTCATTTTTCACCAAAATAATAATAAAAAAAAAAGCCATCATAGAGGTTATGGTCTTCATCGAAACGAATTATTTTACTGTTCCTTTATTGCACTCCCAGTGAAACTGTAAAAGATAAGTAAGTCGTACATCTTATGTAGATTTAATTGGTGAATCAAACCAGGCTGTACATTTTGTCACATTAAGTTATATTCTGGATTAACATTCCCTTGTATAGTTAGACATTTGTATATTTGACTTGTTTAATGTTGAGTTTTCATAGAAGTTTACATGGGTTTTGGCATCTGAGTGGGAGGTGAGTTAACAAAGGAAATACATGTGGTTTTCTAGCTCAGAACATTATTAATAATAAAAAATAATATATTATTATAGTGGTTTGTGCTTGTATAAAATTAGATATGCCTAGTTTTTCAGCCAGACTGGGCTTGAGATATCAAGAAATCCTTCTCAATAAGAAGAAAATATAAGAAGTGAATATTAAGTATTTTGGAAAATATAACTTTTTAAAATATTTGCAGAAAGTTTTGAAGAATGCATAGCTAAAGAACAAGGCAATAACTAAGAACAGGTCTTTTGTTTTTTGATCAAGCATGCAATTAGTACAGTTCATTCCTTCTTTGCAGTAAAGTTCAAAGTATTTTAAGTTACATTTCTACTGGAAGGTACCATGTCCTGATGTAAACAATAATTTGGTAGAACTGCTCTTGGTGATCAGTTAGTAATGCAAACAGACTTTCTAGTCACCAACCGTTTATGAACAGTGTAATGATTTCAGAACTGTCAGCCTCAGTGGAGCGTGGCTGAGAGGGAGGAGGTGAGGAGCTGTCATTTGGCTGTTCAATGCTTGCTATTGGCACACCATTATGTACTGTCAGTCACCTAAATCTCATGTCATTGTTCTGCTTACTGAATTACTGAGGCAAGAAATTCTTCAACTAAAGCATGGTGAGAACTCCTGTTGCCAAAGGGTTGTGTTTCATGTGCTAGTATGGATAGTTTTACTTAATAGCAGGGTTTTTTATTAAAACATTTTGCAAGCAGTAATCCATTCACTCAAATTGCTTCAAATAGCAAGGAATAAAGGTCATAAATTAATCAAGCTTCCATGGGGATTTCAAAAACATTTTAGTTTTCAGTGTTCTTCTTGAAGCTAACTAATCCATATTTTGTAATTTATTTGTTCTCTGTCACTACTAAACTATTTATGACACAAATTCCAGAAGTGCTGTGGATAAACTACAGCTCCTATTGACTTGGGAAGCTATGTATATCCAGCTTCCCTGAGCCTCCCCCATACCTAACTATAGCTGTAAAATGAAGGTAAGAATTCCTAATTCTCCAGAAGCTGAGGTAATGAACAAGCTATTAATATTAGATGCAGATATGAGAATGTGTAAATCTGCCCAGATACCAGATTTTGTTAAGGGAAGGAATAAGAAATCTCCAATCTGGCATCACTTTAAATGCACCTTTTTGGCTCAGTAGATAAGACACTGTAAAAAGTATTTCAGAGATACAGGACAATAATTGAGGTACAGAAGTTAAGTACTTTGGTTTTGATATACTGAAAATGTTCCAAATAGTGATAGTAATGGTTTTGCTTGGGCCTTTTACTCTCTGTGCACACTGTCAAAAAGTGGAGATTATTGTTTTTCTATGACACAGAATTGAATAAAGCTGAGCCAAATACAGTTTCTATACAGAAAGTTTTTTGTGGCCTTTGCTGGGTCTCTGGCTTCTAGTCCATGCTGTGCTTGCAGAAGAGCTTTTCAGACTATTTCACATGAAGATGCATCATGTATCAAGCATGATAAAACTCTGCAAATGCCCTTAAACTTTCACAAACTTGTTTTATTTGCTTAAATTTTAAATTATATTTGACTATTTTTAAGAAACTGGACTGTGTATTTTGTCTTCTCAACTATACTTCAAATTTTTCTACATTTCTCTAATACAGTGTTTCAAGTATTGGCCAGAACTAGTGCTGTCTATAGTAATACCCATCCCTCTAAAGATAAATGGATTAAAATTATGACAATTCCTGCTTCTGGTCTTGAACAAGTTGAATCACTCACCTTAAGGGTGCTAGAGGTGTCTCTCAGGAGCTTCTGTCGTTTTGGTAGAACTAAACTAAAGAAAAAAGATACACAGAGAATCATGGAATCCTAGAATGCTTTGGGTTGGAAGCTCATCCAGTTCCAATCCCTTCCATGGAGAGGAATACCTTCCACTAGACCAATTGCTGAGACATCCATCCAACCTGGCCTTGACATGTACTGAGTTGTCACTGTCTTAATTTCACACTGGATATAGACCTCCATGTGGATTTGTTTTCATATGAACAGGCGTGTTGTTTTGTTGATAGATCCATGAATATAGCAGCCTACAATTCTGGTTCCTTACAGACAAGCCAACTGCTTTCTGCAGGGAAGAATAGACTTGTTACGGAGCCAGTTAAAGGCACAATTTCTAAATTTCAGTTCCCCATTCTGCAAGCCAACAAACTTGCTTCTTGAAGCGGTTGTGTGAAAAAGTTACTGGATATCTTTGTTTACTTATATGAAGGGGATATGTAAGCAAGCTTATATCTGTCTGTTTTCTTGGCCTGGTTTTGATAAGATTCTGACAGTTCTGACAAGTTCTGGTATGAGCAGGAGAACAAGATGCTCCCAAAGGAGTCTGGTCCCCTTCCCTCTTGGCTGCTTTTGTAGTTTATCCCCTCCTGAGACCCATGGGCTATAACTGTAGACATTGCTGCTGCTGTGCTCTCTTAGGGAATTGATCATTTGACATATCTGAGAATGGACTCTGTGACCAGGTCTTCCTAACATTTTCCTGCTGAAAATCCATCAACTCTTTCCTAACTTTCACACTGTAAACTGTATTACAGGTAGAATGATGGATGGCATCTTGTTATACCCACAATTAAATATTTTATCCAGAGGCAAATCTTTGTATTGACATTCTTACTACAACTCAAGGTGGTTTTGTGAACTTTAACCACTTTTCAAAACCTAAGTGGTTGTACAGAACAAGATACCATGAAGTATTTTAGTTTATCTAAACAAAATAATGTTAATTAACTTGTCTTCCCAGTAGCTTTGTATTTTTTTCCAGTGGCTGAATGTGTTTGTTCTCCTGTTTTCCCAGTGGGAGTGTAGCACATGGATTTTAATATATTGTATCATTAGTGCCAGTCAGAATGTATGTCTTAAATAGCACTAGAGAGGACATTGTTCTTGCTTTCTTCAGGGTTGGGTTAGTGAATACTGCATGCCAATAATTAATGAATGAACAAGATTCTTTGTTACTTCTGGGAGTTTTGACTATTCCATTTGTATTTTTCACTATAAGTTTATCACATTTATTGTAAGAGTTTCAGTGGTCAAAGAGGTTGAAACAGCAGAGAAAACAAAACAAAACAAAAACAAACAAAAAACCCCAAACCAAACCAAACCAACAAAAAAAAAGCCATGACACTCCCACAGCAAAGCTTATAGTAAATATTTGTAACATATGCACTTTTGAAGACAAAGATCAAGAACAGATAATACCAAGTAAGTCTTGGGACCCAAATAAGTTCTAATTCAAACTGTTAAACTGTCAACTGCTTTGTGGCCTGAAGTTTGTATGTATAAAATGTTTTAAGGTTATTGGGAAAGGCCAGAGTCCTTAAAAAAGAAAACACAACACAAACATTAGATTTATCTCCTTCTTAGTAAGCAAAAGAATGGTAAAGAAGGGATTCTTCTGTCCTTGAGGCTTTGGAAAAACTCTAAGGATAGAGCAAATTTATAGTAATAAGATCCTGATGTCTTTTATGCAGTCAGATCACCTCTTGCCTTTGACAATGGTCCCTGAAAAGCTACTTCAGCTTCCTCTGAGTCAGTGGAAAACCTTCTAGTGATTTCAAGAGAATTGGATGAGCTTTTAAATGCAGTTATCCAGCTGCACAATTAACAGCCAGAAAAGCACATTCTATAAATTATTTCGCTATTTAGGGATACATTTAGCATGTCCTAGCAATATCAATTAACCGGGAGAAGAATGACTCATCCAAGCCTTCTCCAAATCCATTAAGTCAATATCTGACTCACTTTTTGTGGTATGAAAAATGGTCTGCTCGCTAAATTCACTCTCAATTTTTATCAGATCATCCAAACTGTATTAAACTGAACTGCAATCAAGGCAATAAAAAATTGTAGCCAGAAAGTGCCAAGTAACAGTAGAAAAACAGCAGGGGTTAATTTGCCACCTTGCCAGGTTTTGCCATTTGGCTGAAGACACCTTGGCCCTGAGCAGCTTTAGAAGCCCTAGTTTGCAGTAATTTCTTTAATATGGACATGAAGAATCAACTGCTTCCTTCCTTTTGGAAGCAACCTTTGCACATCTGAAAACAAATATAATGTTTGTGGGTTTTTTTCCTTTTGTTTCCTCTCCTGTTAGATCATGAACCCCATTCCAGACATTATTTGTTAATAGTATCCTTACTGATTTCCTTTGAATAAACTCTAATGGGTCTACTTTTTCTTGGCCTTTGAAGTCCAAAAGTCTATAACCTTTTTATCTATTCCAAATCTACTTCATGCTCCGAGATCCTATTGATGCAAAATAAAGGAGTATTAATACAAGTTTACATATTTGATAGCCTGTGCTCCTTTTTTTTGTGTCCCTAGTTTTCCTCTTCCCAAGGAGCCTGAGATTGCTGATGATTAATTGGAATTATAAATCCTTAACTTCTCTCCTGGAAAGCAGGTAGCTGACATCTTGAATTCTATCCCAAAAACTTGCAACACCTGTGCTCTTCCACAAAAGAGCTGATAACTTGAGATCGAGTTCCACCTTGGTATGGAAAGAAGCCTCCTCTTAAAATGCCACAGAATGCCCTGAAATTGAGGCCATGGATTGTATAATATGAAGATGAGGAAATTCATTCTTTGCCTTCAGGCGGAGCAATTTGCAGCCTGTCTGTCTAGCAGTAGCATTATTCTCAGTCTGGCCATTTGCTGATCTGTAATAATGTGTGGTTCTGTCAGCACTTCATTTCTATCAGAAGCACAACAGGTATGTGTGGAGCATTATATATTTTTATGTGCGTTAATATATTTATACAAGTGTAGCTACATGTATTAATACACAGATTGGTCTCAAGCCATGCATCAGATGCTCCCAGTCCTCTTCAGCTCATTAAAACTCCATAGAAGCCTGCAGCAAAGCATTTTCCCGGGAGCCAGAATGAAGGTGGCACACATGTCAGTCTGGCTACCACTTTATTATTTGGCAAGCAGAGAAATATGAATGTAAGACATAAATTGGTCTGCTAACATTTCTATGAAAATAAGCTCCAACTGCTCGGAAACAGATCCTGTTTGTAAATAGAACTCGTTACTGTTTGGAGGCAGATTGTTTCTAGTCCATCCACCCTTCCCTTTTTTTTTCTGAGTTGTGTTTCTTTGGCAAAGAACTGAGAGTTCTGAAACTCACAACCTGCTTCAGAGAGATTTAAATGCCAGTCTTCCTGTACATGATATGTTTTTCCTTACATAATACAAACTATTAACACAGAAGATTCAGTACTGCACCAGATACCTTGGTCTTTACATTTATGATAGTTATTGAGTAATGCATCAAAACAAAACAAATACTGTTTCACTACCTTTAACATACACATTCTATAGTCACTGAAAAGATCATTAACTCCTGAGCTCTGAATATAAGTCACATTATAATCATTCTAATGCCTTACTTGCCTTGCCAGAATTAAATATTAATATCCTCATTCTGGATCAGTCTCAGAATTAAAAGAAAACTTGTAGGCTTAAATTCAGAACATTCTCAGAATTTGATTTATTTAATAAAAAAATCAAAATTTAAAATTTTTCCCTTGAGAAAATATAGGGTAAAAAAGTAATTCCTTTTCTTTGATCATCCTTGGTTCCAAAATGATGCTTTCAAGATTTCTGGAAAAAAATACAGTATTTTCTTTTTTAAAAAATATATTGCAATTATTACAGATAAGAACATAAAAACTGCTTGGAAAAATGTGTTCAGCAAAGGTGTTTTAATCCAGATGGAAAAGAAATCTGGCACTATGCTTAAGGAATGAAACTTTTTAAGTGTCTTGAAAGAAGGTAAATTGGATTTCTGTGATTAATGTTTGTTCTGCCCCCTTGTGGTTATGGAGTCCAGTAGGGCTTAGGTACAACTGGGTTTTAAATGTTTGTGACTAATTAAAAAAATAAGCCTTCTCTGTAGTGCAAGTGATACACTTTATCCAGAATCTGTGTGAACCAAGAACACAAAGAAAAAAGATAAGGCTCTTCAAATTTGAACAATGGGCAGAGTAATGATTATAATTTAAAGTATTTTTTCAAAAGTATGTGTGTTTCATTGAGAAAGGAAGCTCAGAAATTTTAAATATATGCAATAATTTATTCAGAAAGTAATAAAGGATAATTTCAACTTTAAACACAGCTTTTCATTGTGGTTTTACTGATACAACTCAGTATCATGGATGCTTTCTTTTCCCAGAAGAAGAAAAAACAATTGCTTTGCAGTTTAATTTACTCAAAGCCAAACTTTGTAATGTGATCCTATTATGTTTGTAAAAGTGCACTTATATATGTCAAGTTTTAATTTATTTAGACAAATTCTGGAAATGTTTTGCTTAATTTTCAAAAGTCCCTAGGGTTAGTTACTCACAGATTGCTTCTTACGCAGCCAGTCTGATTTTTAAATCAAGAGATCACGTAGCAAGCAAAGTCACTGACTCTCCTGTCAATAATGACTAAAGGTTAGTTGGTATTAAAGACATTTTTTTCCTTAGCTTTTTCTGACTTTTGTTACACAGAGATGTTCAAACTTCCACTAGAAAATATGTTAAAATGCTTTACTTTTATAGGGTTCTAATTGCTCAATCCCAGTTTACAAAGCCAATCACTAAATGGTATTCTTCAAGTTTTACTGGAAGTAATAAATTAAATGTTTTTTATTAGTCTTTAATATTTCCTAAAAAACTATGCCCTGTTGCCCCCAAACCCATGTTTTGTTTCAATACAGCTTCAAAATAACTAAGTTTGGGGTCTGGGTAGTTTTCTTTTTTCTTTCTTTTTATTTTTTTCTTTTTTTAATGGAGTTGTAAATTTATGATTCTATGTAAAAACAATTTCAGTACACAGAGCAAACTAAGTCAAGCCTCTCTCTTCCATAACCACACATGCACAGGACATATAATATTAAAGTATGAACCACTGTTTTTTTTTTTTTTTAATGAGACACATGTATCTCTATATTTTTTAACCCAAATCAAGTCCTATTCTGTAGAAGTATAAAAGGCACTGTAGCAGCTGACCTTTACAAAAAGCACTGGATGGGGAAGTATCACCCAGTAGTCTGTAAGCTGACTAAGCTCAAGCACCAACACAGTCTCTACAAGCCATTTTGTTTTCAGCTGGATTGCCAAGACAAATGTGTCCTCTGGGATCAAACTTTTTCTCTCATGTCCCCTTCAACCCAAGTTATGAACATATTGGCTTAATGCAGTTACAGTTGTCTGGAGCAAGAAGTTTCACAGGTAATCAAATGTGTAAAAAAATGTGCAGGGGAGATTTCTGGTGGTGTCACATCTACAAGAAAAGTTACCACATGATATGACATGTCATGAGACTGGATTGTCAAAGTCTTGTTCAGAACGGAGCAGGATGCTGAGCTTTAACCACAGAATATTCCCGGGATCTTTTATATGGAATAGACCTCCTCAAGGTCCTTATTCCATAAATGGTTGCGTGCATTATGACAGAACCTCTAAATAGACTCATTTGCAAAAAGTGCCACTGTAATAACCCATGACATGAGACAGCTTTGACAATGTGAGCCACCAGGGCTATGCAGAGACTTGGAAGTGTGTCTTTGTAATTTCTAATACTGTTTTTTAATACACTGTCTAATGGTAATGAACTTCCATTTAGAAAGATAGCAAGCCATCAGGATAAACACAACCTGAAGAGGCACAAGTTCATTGCTAATAACTTTTATTAGCCCAAATGCTAACAAGATATTTTGCATAACATCAAAGGAAGTCTGCTGCTAATGGAAATAGCACTCACATTGGCACCAAAGTACTCCGTGGGAGGTTATAAAGTACATGCAGAAACAGCAGAAAATGTTAGACTGCCCCAGATAAAAAAGTTAATTGTTTAGGAAATGTGAATGTGGTGGAAGTGAGACCTCAGCCATTCCTTATCTCATGAAAACTGTAATTTCATATTACAGAATCACCACTGGAGACACCACTGGAGGCCATCTAGTCCAACATCCTTACTCAGGTAGGGTTCTCTAGGGCACGGTACTCAGGAGTGTGTCCAGACATATCCATCATCTCCACCTCAGATAATTCATGTCTATTAAAGCAGTGTCTCTTAGAATAACGCTCCAGATGAACCACACTGCTGGGTGATTCACAAAGCATTCGGAATAAGGACATTAGGGATTTTTGGAAAGGAGTGGGGTCTAGAGAAACTAGTGTAACACAAATACATTTATAGGACAAACTGCTGATGAACTGGTGTGAGGAGGGCAATGTATTATGTTCCTATACACGTTAAAATATGGTACTTTCTCATCTTTCTCACAGAAAGGGAGAGGAGGTTATGAGGTTTCACAGCCACTGCAACTATTAGAATTCTGTGAGGCTCATGAATCAGCTGTACAGCTTTCTCTTCTAACTGCTCATCTGCCACCACAGAGACAACAGTGCCAGGCTTTTTACAGAGCACGTAGTTATTTGTACAGGTTTGTATTCATCTGATCTAATGCATTTCTAATGAACTCTTCACTGTAAAATTGGTGCTTTCTTGAATATGAAAAGAGTAAATCCTTGGAATCTCTGCCTGCTTTTCAGACTAAATGAAGACCATGCGCATTAAACATTTGTATTCATGAATATTTAAGTATATTTGTTCTTGTATTGATTTTGTATAACGCCTTTGGGTGTTTCCTAGCAGGACTCCCTATGTAAACCTAAGTGAGTGACTTATGGGGGGTAGGGCAGAGTTTGAAAAAAACATAAATATTTGTTTACATTGGTAAAGGGGAGAGTCAGTGTATTAACATTTCATTTCCTTGTTTTGCTTTCATTCTTCTTCAAAATCTTAACTTTAAACAAATACTAGAGTTCGCTTTTTCATGCTCTTGAACAGTGTGATCTATTCTTAAAGATACTTAATGTTCTACACTGCACAAAATACACATTCTTCTTACTATTTTAAATCTTCTTTTCCAAGTTATCAGTGTTTTGGTGTTTGGGTTTTTTTGTTTCTTTGCATTTTTGGTGGTTTTTTGTTCTTTTGGGGGTTTAGGGGGTCATTTGTTTTTTTCTGATTTTTTTCATCTGTTCTTTTTATTGAGTGTTGGTCTTGTAAGACGTTTTAAGAGCTGTCTGTACAGTAGCACATACTATATGCTTTCAATTTCTTGGCTGAAATGGGGTATTGAAGAGCAGCTTCTTCCACTCCACTACTGAGGTAAAGTTATGTAGGTAGCTCTATGTTATGTTTTTATCTGGAATTGATAGTTTATATTCATATCTTCATTATAACCTAAGATTACCTTATTACATTCCTGTTTATGAAAAATATTGGTGAGACATATAATATCTATAAATGTGGGTCCTTCACGTTATGTGCATACTATAAGTGGACTAATTTACAAGCATTTTATTTCCTTTGGTTAACACAGGGCCTCCACTGATGTGCTGGGTGGATTCAGCAATTCATTTTAACAGATGGTAAAATGGAGGTTTGTGCTCTGGTGTCACTGTATGTGATGAGTGCTTAGCTGTGTCTCAGCATCACATAACAGATGCTCTAGGAACAGCTGGCAAGAAAGAATAAGTGAAACAGAGAAACATTGCAATGTTATACAGCACTTGCTTGGTTAGTAGGAGCAATGCGTGTGGCCAGCAGGACCAGGGCAGAGATTGTCCCCCTGCGCTGGGCACTGGTGAGGCTGCACCTCAAATCCTGTGTCCCGTTCTGGGCTCCTCACTGCAAGGAAGACATTGAGGGGCTGGAGCATGTTCAGCAACAAAGCTGGAGAAGGGTCTGGAGCACAAGTCATAGGAGGAGTGGCTGAGGGAGCCAGGGGTGTTGTGCCTGGAGAAAAGGGGGCTCAGGGGAGACCTTCTTCCTTTCTGCAACTACATCAAATGAGAGTGTAGCCAGGTGAAGTTCAGGCTCTTCTCCCAGGTAACAAGTGACAAGGATGAGAAGATACAGACTCAAGCTGCACCAGGGAAGGTTCAGGTGGGACGTCAGAAGGAGTTTCTTCACTGAAAGAGTTGCTAAACATTGGAATGGACTGCTCAGGGAGACGATGAAATCACCATCCCTGGAAGTGTTCAAGAAATGACTGGACGTGGCACTCAGTGCTATAGTTTAGTTGACGAGGTGGTATTCAGTCAAAAGTTGGACTCGATGATCTTGGGGGTCTTTTCCAACCTAAATAATTCTGTAATTTCCAGATGATGATATGTATTTAAGCACATCATTCCCAAGTCTTTGAAGCCTAAACTCAGATAAGACTCAAAGAAGATAGCTCCTTCAGCTCCATTGCTTGATAGCAAAAGAGATGGACATTATTTTTAGAAGGTTGAACTGTCAGTGGTGTCACCAGCTATCACACACAACCCCTCCCCAAGCAGCATACCCAAAAATCTTTGAATTAACTTTCACTGCAAAGGTCTTCTCTGCTATCTTACTTTTTGGAAAGATAGCAGCTTATTTTTTCCTCTGGGGATGAAAAATAACTGTCTTCGCTACTGAAGGAAAGAATAGAATATTTGGGAAAAAACTCAGGATTGTTTATTTTTCTACCTTGCCTAGACTAATATTGCTGAGATATTTTTCAATTACATATTCAAAAGAAAGATGAAGAGAATCAGATTCACATTCTAAACACTTAGGAAATCTATTCAACTCCATTTTCTGTTGAGAAAGACCACATCATCTCTTCTATGAGGAGTAGGAAATGATTCAGTGCAAGGTACGTGAGTTTAAACAGTAATAAGCAAAGACCATCTTAATCCCCAAATACTTTCAGACCTTCCTTACCCTTGGAATCTGTTTGCTAACTAAAGTTTAAGAAGCACAATTTGATATTACAGTATTTTCTCTATTGCAGAAGTGTCATTTTTACTGATTTTCTTGGGTCTAGTGCTGTATTTATGTCTAATAGTCATTGATGCAAGCGCAGAGAAGCTCGAATTTTCTTAGCCAGCCATGAGAACAATATCCCATGTTTGAAATCAGTGTTTTCTGAGCTGTGTTTGGAATGAGCTATCTTTGGACTGCCACTTCACACTATGAACATTATGATGCCACTAGAAGGTTGATCAAGAGTCACAGCTTAAGGCTTACACCCACCACCTCTCTCCAGACTGAGCTATGATCCCTGAGCATCCAGACAACTCCTATTGAATTGTGATGATTTCCCAGTATGAGGTTACCTAATGCACAACAGCTACAGCATCTGGTAGCTATTTTAATTCTATATGCAGCTAAGATAAAAATATTCCTCACCTCCTTAGATGCACATCATCTCTACCATTTACTTACTGAAATTTCTTTACACAATTTGAGTTATTCTTTCCTTATTTTTTTACTTTTCTTAATTCTTTCTCTCATGATAGTGCACTGTCCTTACTCAGATCATAATTAGATTGTCACTTACAGTAGCAAAGATTCATTTTGACTTTGAACTTTTAGTGTTCACACTGCCCATAAAAACTGGGAAGAGTGTTTCTTATGTACTATGCTCAGCACTAAATCCAATGGGCACAGATTGTCATCAGCTGATCTTAGTGAATGACTTGGTACATAAAAACTGACTCAGTGCATAACATTTGCAAAGTCAGGGCCTTACATCTGAAAGGCTTCTGCAGATGTAGGATTGTGAAACTCTACTCATTAGTTTCCTGTGACGTTGAAACCTGTTCACCTTTTATAATGTGTTTTAAACTCCATTAAAAATAAAGTGTTGCAAGCAACTGGCAAAATAATTTAATAGGCTTTCTTCATCAGTAATTTCTGTGATTCTGTTAACTGAGATAATGTGGCTAATTATATCATTTTAAAATAATTAAACCTGTAAACATTCCCTTCTCAAACTGCTTATATACTCTCTGACAAATTAAACAGTCTACTGATAATAGAAAATTAACCTACTACATAAGTAAAATCTACTCCTATATGCTTTGTTCAAATATTTTACCAGCAATTCTTAAAATCAGACCAAAATTCATATGAAAATCTTAGGTTTTGAAAAGGATACTTTTTGTTTTGTTTCTGAACTTTGTGAGGGTTTTGCTGGTATGGATGTCTTAGAGAAAAAAATGCCTTTTTAGGTTAGATGCCAGCACAGTATTTCAAACTCTAGCGCAGTGTATCATAATCTAGAGAGTTGAGCACATTATTTCTGTGAGAGTTACAACTAGATAGAAAGCAAAGCTCCTTCCTCGAGAAAGAATTGTAAATTAACTGTTTCTGAGATGGATTTAGATTGACTTTATTATCCAGAAAATTCGTGTCTTTAGCCCCTTAGAAAAAAGTATCTGCTCATATCTGCCCTTAGTTCACAGTCTTCTCAATGTGGAAAGAGACTGAGAATAAATGGGGTGCTTTAAGAAGCCTATACTATTTTCTTTACAATTTACACTACCTTCAAGGCAGCTTTAATATAGGTTTAAATGTGATGAAAGTTGAAATCCAGATGGCTTGTAGGAAAGTCAGTTTCCCAAAGCTGACTGTATTTTGGATATTATTTTATAACTTTATGTTTTAGTTTGATTTCTTCTTTATTGTTCATCTTTTCTTGACACTTACATTGATTAAAGGTGATTTTATCACTTTAAACTATCTAAAAAGATAGGGTTTTATATAAATATAATTATATATTTACTAAATATTTCTAGATACTTTAAATTTGATATGTTTTATGCTCAAAAGTTAATTTATCATTTTATTTCACACTATGATTTTAAGCAAAATTATATTCACTCTAACTTGTGTAAAGTAACCCACTTCTTGATAATGGATATCATACATCTGACTACTTTAAAGCTTCAAAGGCTTTATGAGAATATGTTTAAAGTGAATTCACAGTGATTATCAGTATTGAACATATAAAATACAAAATCACAGGATGTCTGTGGCAGGAAGGCATCATATACTTTAACCCCATGTTAGAAGTAGGGTCAGACAGAGCAAGTTCCTTGTGATCCTGTCCAGGCAGGTTGTGAATACTTCGAGATATAGAGTCAAAAAATATTCTGGGCACCTTGCTACAGTGTTGGACCACCCTCACAATATCAGTTTCGCTTAATTTTAAATGGATTTTAAAATTTCCAGCCAGAGAGCTAAAACCCTGTACCATTTCTTCCTCCCCAGGTGCAGCACATTGTGCTTCCCTCTGTTGAATATCACAAGGCTTCCATTAGACCATTTCTCCAGCCTGTCAAGGACCCTCTGAATTTTAACACAATCTGTTTTTATATCAGCACTCCTCCCAGTTTGAGGGAAAGACTCGAAAACTTGCTGAGGATACATTCTTCCCCATCATCTGGGTTAACAACAGTGTTAAACAGGATGACTCCAGCGTTAACCTGTGAGATACATCACTAGGGATCACTTCCAGCCTGACTTTGTGCTGCTTATCAAGGCCAATTTTCAATCCACCTTGTTGTCCACTTCTCGCGCCCAAGCTTCATCAGCTTACCTACGAGGATATTATGGAAGAAAATTACAAAAGCCCTACTAAGGTGAAGATAAATAACATTCTCTTCTCTCCCCTCATCCACCAAACCAGTCATCTCATTATAGAAACCTATCAGGTTTGGCATGCATGACTTTCCTGTCATAAATCCATACTGACTACTTCCAGTCACCTTCTTGTCCTTTGTGTGTTTGCAAATGGTTACCAGGATTATTTACTATGCCACCTTCCCGGGGACTGTGGTGAGGTTCACTACCCTGCAGTTCCTTGGCCCTGCCTTTCTTGATGGTGAAGGTGATATTTGCTTTCTTCCAGTCTTCAGCAGCTCCCCTGGATTACCATGGTCTTTCACGGGTAACTGAGAATGACCTCACAGAGTCATTGGGTAGTTCCCCCAGTACTTGTGAGTGCATTCCAGTAGGTTTGGAAGGCTTGAGTGTGTTCAGTTTGTTCAAATGTTCCCCAACTTGTTCTTCCTTCACAGCCAGTTAAGTTGTCCTTGTTCCAGGTTTTTCCATGAATCTCAGAGCCTAGAATTGCTGAAGAAGCTATTGAGCACCTCAGCCTTCTCCAAGTCCTTTGTTACCAGAAGACATGTTCCATTCAGCACTGGGCACACTTATCCCTAATCTTCCTTTTCTTGCTGATGTACCTGTTCTTGTATTTTTTTTGCATTTCCTATGCACCTGTGTCAGGAAACTCAAGGCATCATTGAATTCCAGAAACCCATTCAAGGTATCAACACACTCCAGAAACCTGCTGGACTGCTCAAGCTCTGCCGTGTTGCCCATCAGCAGACACCAGGATAGTTCAAAATCCACACAAGGGCCAGAGCCAGTGAACATCCAGTTTCTTCCAGGCCTCAACTGCTTCTTCTCGAACAGGAAGTCTTTAGCAACATCCATGGCAGTGCCACTCATGTTGGCCTGCCCTGAAGCCTGACCCATTAGCTCTCAGCTGGCTAATCACCGCATGAAAGGCAACTTCCCTTCCTCATCTTCCAGCCCATACTTCTCTAAGGGCCAGAATCTATTCATGGCAGCCCTCCATTTGTATAAACCATCCCACCATATTGCTGTCATGACAATCAGGTGATAGACCTTCACCTTCCTATGCATCTCTAATTCCTTCAGTTTGTACTTCACTCTGTGTCCATGATTGTACAGTCACTTCAGAGATCTACCCATTTGCATCAATTTCAAGAAAAGGCATAAAAGCTTCCTGTGTCATGTTGTCCCCTCAGCACTGGTTTATGTGCATATGCTTGGACTGGGTCCATTTCAACACTGATGTGTTGGTTTTAGAATCTGTTTTCCATATGAGATCATTTCTTTTGCTTCCCTACTTGAACATGGGTTCAATTATCTCCCACCCTGATAATTTCTATCTTAAAGTTCTCCTGAGCAGCAGCCTCTCCATCACATCCCAGCTCTAAGAAAAACAGAAAACCCTCATGGTGAGCAGTTTGCTTAGCGGGTGAGGGGCCTCTGTGCCCTCCAGGAGTCCTATCACAATCCCTCAGTGCATCCTCTGGGGCTGCAGCCTCAGGCAATCTGCTAGATGCAGTTCCCAGTCCCTCATCTGTAACCCAGGGAGCACTGGAGCTGTCCTGGTCTAAGCCTTTCTGCTCCTGCAGTAAGGGGATCTCCATTTCCCAATCTCATGACCACAAGCATACCCCACTCTGTGGGTACACTGGGCTTGAGTCTCATCTCCCACTTGCATGTACTCAATGAAGATGGACATCAGGTCCATCTCCTCTTTGCTGTGCAGGCTGCTCCCCTCCTCTTGTAGCACCTCCAGCTAGGGAAAAAGACCCCCTGCCAGCAATCAACTTCTGGAAGCAAGGACACATCTACCCCAGGCTCAGGAAGAGTGTGATGTCCCCTTTGAGATTGTCTGTGCCTCTGACCCCATCCTTCATTTCCTGATGACCACTGGCAACAGTTGTAATAGATTTGTCTGGTAACTCAAAGTGGATTTGGGAAGGACAGATAAAAACAAAATAGCCAAGGGCAAATTGAAGCAATGGCACTGGTCAAGGTCAAACTCATGTCAGATTTGGAATACAACCACCTCTATAGTTGTTACGCAAGTATGACCATGAGTCAATTACCGTACTCCATAAACAGTGGACACTGCAGGGCATACGGCACTCTCCTGCATGCCAGGATCCAGCCTCCAGTAGAGATGCTTCTCAAGGTTACTCCTCAAGGTTTAGAGATTCCTTATTAAATCAGATGCTCAGTAAGTGAATTGTGATATAAAGGCTTGACTGTGTACATGTAGTCCTTTAGACATACACCATTGACTGAGTCTTAGACTAACTGAATATGCTGCTTTTCTCTTATTAGTGAAGTACATTACTCTGTCTGCGATGTTCCCCCAGTCCCAAATCTGCAGAGATGCAGCCTCTCTCACAGCTGTGTTCACCTGAGTCCCCCAACACACTGTGTGGCTCATGTACAGGGTGCTAGGGCTGTGCCCCACAGGGACTCACCACCACTGCTCTATGCAGGGACATGGGGGCACCGTACTCTGCAGAGCTTCATCCTCATTTCCATGTCCCTTCCAGTGCACCCTGCACCAAAAAAAGCTGCTTCTTTTGGCTCCCTCTGTTAGCAATAAAAGGAATTTTAAAGAACTGTATGTTTTGTTTGGATGTGGTGTAAAAAGCTACGTCAGGTGTTAAGGCTTTTACGCAGAACCAAAAACTCAGTACTTTACTTCATACTAGTTCAAGCTATCTTGAATTCTAAGTCTCAGCCATAATTTCACAAGGCTTCAACAATGTGTCTTCACAATTACTTCTTGCCATTTTCATTATAGTTCTCCACTAACATATTTTATTAGAAATATTTCAGAAGTAGTAGCAGAAAGAGGTCAGGTTCTGATATTTTTACTATAGCAATGTAGCAACAGAAAGGAATTCAGAGGGTCTCTTATTAAAGGAGGAAGCAAAACAAAAACTAAAGCAAAACAAAATCAAGACTAACTCCTGAGTGTGCTACAGAATTGCATAAATGTCCAATTTACAAATGTTTCTGGAATAAAATAATTCCTTTCCAAAATGGTTTGAACTTGCCAAAATTATGTCTCATTCCAAAAATAATTAATGGAGAAAGACCAAAAAAACTTAAAAAGTCTGGTTACTATTCCCCTTTCATATGACTGTGTTGAACCTTATGACATGCAGGCAGTATGCTTTCACAACCATTTAATATTTGCAAAACACAAATAATCAAATTAGGGAAAAATCTACAAAATCAATTTATTGCAGGTAAGAGAAAAATTCTTCCAAATTAATAGATTCTCCATCTCTTTTTTTTTTTTATTCCATCTATAAAACTAACTATAATTCTGTCATAATCATTCATTATCACAGATCAAGGGAATGATTACATTCTATGTTTGCAAGATACCAGAAAGTTTCAGGAATTGTTAATTTACTGACTTGAATTAGCAAAATGTCCACAATATTTTGGACCACAATACAGTCTTTGTTATAAAAGTGACATTATGTGCCCATATTTCCCATTAAATAACTTTTATCTTGAAATAAATTATATTTACACAACTATTTTACTATTTCCATACTCTGATTTAATTTTTTGATCATGCATGAAATTAATTTGTCCTCACTCGCTACTAGAAAACATGTGATACTCAAACTACGGTAAACCTCAAGGAAGGTGATTTTTTTAACTAAAAATTCGGATTTAAAATTTTATTTTTATACTTGTTTCTCCATGTTTGTTGGCAAACTATATTTTAATAACATTTCCTGACTATCTCTGGGGTTAAAAAAGTGCATTTTAACTGCATTTAAATAGTTTTACTACTCAGACTATTTTAAGTATAATTGCTTTGCAAGCTTTTTTAATTCCTGTCTTCCACCACTATTCATTTTTGCTTCCTTTTAATATTTTGTGACTGAATAGAACATCTTTCTCTTGCCAAGCATAGTGAAAAGATCAGGACCTAATACTGATGTTTGCAGTATTGCTCTTGTCACATGCATCCATTTTTGCCTGTTCCTTCTCACTTATGCTATTTGTCTTTACTCCTCAAGATAGCCCCTTTATCCTCATAAACTGCTTATACCTCCTGCAGTCCCAGATGACCTTGCTAAAAGTCATCTTTGGGTGGTCATATAATAAGAGAGATTTTATGACGTTTTCTGTTAAGGCTGTACATTCTGATCAAAATTCCTCTGACAAATCCTGCGTATTACTTTCTCATATATAACTGTTATGTTTGTCACCAAGATCTTTTGTGAAACCACCCTGATAAGCCTTAAACAATGCTCCTTTTCATTCTTCTCTGCTTTATCTTTACTCAGCATTATCTTGTTTTCTTTATGCAACTCCAGACTTGGATGTGCGTTGTTTGAGGTTCTTTTAATGATTCCTTCTGATGACAAAGGTTCACATCATCTTGTATATTGATTTCCCCCCATTTTATATTAGGTCCTGTTGATTTTAGTGTCTTAGACGTGCTTCCTTTTTCCAATTGTTCTGTTCTTTTCATCATGTAATGCTAAGCTCCTTTAGGTTTTTGATCATGCTCTGATATGGTGTAAGTGATTCCCTGTTGTTAGTTTTCTCTTCAGTTTTTTTTTTCCTCCTTTGAGAATGCTGAAGTAACAGTTCATATAAATAGCCCATGGTGACAGTCACCTGTACCAATAAATTATCCCTCCTGTCTCTTAAAGGGTTACTCACTGCAAAACACTCCCTTGCTCCTTAATGTTGCTGCAGTAATATTATTTCATTCTTGGCTTCATATTTCCTTAAAATTGGATTTTTTTGTTGTTATTGTTTTTTTTTTTTTTTTATTTCATTCTTTTGGCCACATTCTATAAACTCCCCATCCTTTTTTGTGCTTGAAGTGTTTTGTGTTTTATGTTCCACACTTTATTCTTTTTAAAATAAAATGGTACCCTTGCACTTCAGTAATACCTTTTATGTGAAGACCTATATGCTTTATAATAACGATGGAGTTAAGCTCTGTTATGGAAATTGCACATGCCAGCCACTGTAACATGGTTTGACTCCAGGTTTCTGCATAAGCTAAAAGACAGATTCCTTTATAAAAGTACTTTTTATTAATTGTGCTTGAGAGGGACCTCATGCAAAAAAATTCCTGGGTAATTGCATCCTCACAATCTGAGTTCCTCACCACAAATGTGATCGTTTAGACCAGTAGTACTATTAGGGTCTAAGGTCTCCTTGTTTTTTATTGAATTGATTTGTTTGCTATTTGGTTACTAAGAAGTTGCTAAGTGGTCATTTCTTATACATCCTCTCAGGTCACTTTCTGCAGTCAGCCATTCAGCACGTTGTAATACTGTTGTTACAGTTCACATACCACAATCTACAGGCTGTGACTACACCAGCTATTGATGGTTAAGCTGCTAACTTTGTCTACTCTAGCTATTGTTAATCTTTGAGCTGCTAGCTGAGTTTCAATTAACTTTTTCTGCAACAGCTCTCAATATGTTCTAAGAAGTAATGCCAGTCATTTCCATAATAGTAGAAGGAAACTGAGACACTGAAGCAAGACAACTGAATTCCTGGAGATAAATTCTAAGTTTCAGTCAAACTGTAAGAAAGATAATTTTGCTCCCCAGGTGTTTTTTCCAGGTTGAGTTCTTTGTTTTGTTGTGGTTTTTTTTTTTTTTTTTTTTTTTTTACCAATGTGTTTACCACAATATGCTTCTCTAATAAATAAGGTTTGACTATAATTATTATTTCCTCTTCATTCACTGATAGCAGTCCCTACAACTGATCTATGCCTTGCCATTGGACCTTGCAAACCTGTCAGAAGAGAAGGAGAACACTATTAAAACTTCTTTCAAGCTACTTATATTATGACCTTTCTCATATCCAGCATAACAGCACATCTATTACAAGGTGCTGTTCTGGGTATGTGTTGTTTTTCTGTATTTTTTCACTAATTAAAAACTCATAATCTAGAAATAATAATTGATACTGTATTACTTTCTGTGCATGTATGTGTTACATTTAAATTTTTAATTTTGTCATGGCAATTACATTCCAAGGATGTAAAATAAGCATATGCAGCACCTGCAGGCTGGCATTCAAATAGTTATCCCCTAAACTGCTTGTTTTGATGATGACTCTAATATAAAATTTCTGAGTAGAGACCACTTTATTAAGACATTAATTCAGTTGACAGGTTGATACCCTTACACTAATATGTATGTTTTAGCCTTGTAGTAATACGTAGGTCTTTTGCCTTCAACTGGATTTTTGTTTGTTTTGGGGTTTTTTTGGGGTTTTTTTTTTGGTTGGTTGTTTTTTTTAAGTTGTTAAGTTCAGTATTGCTTAAGGTGATTTTGAGCTTCTTATGCTGTGTGTCTGTACCAGTTTTGATGAGGATAGAGTTATTTTTTTCCCAAATTACCTTGTATGGGACTGATTTGGATTTGTGCTCAGAACTGTTGACAGGCATGTTTTAGCTATTGTCGAGCAGTGTTCACCCAGTGTCAAGGCTGGGGCATACTAGGAGCTGGAACGGAACACAGCCAGTCCAGCTGATCCCAATGACAGGTGGGATATCCCAGGCTATATGGTGTCATGTCCAGTATATAAAGTGGGAGGAAGATGGAGAAAGAGGGGGATATTTGGAGTGATGACATTTTGTCTTCCCAAGTCACCATTTAGCAGGATGGAGCCCTGGGGGTGTCTGAACACTTGCCTGCCCATAGGAAGTGGTGAATGTATTCCCGGTTTTGCTTTGCTTGTGCATGCACAACTTCTGCTTTCCTTATTAAGCTGTCTTCATCTCAACCCACAAGTTTTCTCATCTTTTCTCTTCTGATTCTCCCCCGATCCCAAGGGAAATATGTACAGGTGACTGTGTGAGGCTTTGTTGCTTGCTGGGGTTAAACCAAGACAGTATGTTTTGGCACCCAACATGGAGCTCAAAGACTTTGAGATAACAAGGTTTGATTGGAATGTGCCAGATCGAATATACAGCTGCCATTGCTGCTTAGCTTTTAATTGACAGGCTTCTGTGCTTGCCATGGGGCTTTTTTGCCTTAGTGTATATCACAGTCTAGTGCTCATTAGTGGCTCTGCTCTGACTTTGCTGCTTGCTGTAGTGCTCTACTGTTTATCATCTTATTCTGCTCTGCCTGGGAACATTTTGGTAGGAACAGTGGCCATGCATCTGGGCTGGCAGATGGCCAGGACATTGCTGCTGTTTCTGGGCAGGCTGGAACTCCGGTGTGAACCTGAGTCAAGAGCACTGTGACATGTGCATGAGCAGGACACTCTGAAGCATCTGTGGCTGTGAATAAGAACACACTAAAGCAGTGTCTCTGCCACAGC
The DNA here is from genome assembly GCA_035047845.1 of Dendrocincla fuliginosa. Taxonomy (NCBI): domain Eukaryota; kingdom Metazoa; phylum Chordata; class Aves; order Passeriformes; family Dendrocolaptidae; genus Dendrocincla; species Dendrocincla fuliginosa. The sequence continues at coordinate 13,121,103 of JAWWMO010000001.1, forward strand.
AGCTACAACCCTGAAAGGACTGTGGGCCAAGGATTAGTTAACCCTGGAGAAGGTACAGCTCAAAGCACCATTGGCTGTGCATGAGATCGTGGTGGATCATCTCAAAGTGTGTGGCCGTGGATAAGTCCATGACAGAACAGGTACACCCCTGAAGGGACTGTAGCCATTGGGAAGGCCCTGTTGATATACAAATTTATATTAATTTATATATTTATATATACACATATGAATACATCATAACCAGTCTGAAACAGGTGCACCTCCAAGTGAGTGGTTGTGGGTAAGCTGTGCTGCTGCACCTATACATCTGCAGACACTGGGGCTCACAGATAAAGCTCCACTTGGAGCACCTACACTTCTAAGAGTCTGCAGTCTGTGCATAAGTCCAAGCTGAAGCAGGCACAAAGGGAAGAGTTCATTGCAATATTAAACCCTATGGTCTGGCCCAAAGGAGACAGGATGGAAATTGTAATGGAGGTACCTTTAAAGTTTTGTAACGTGTGTTTTGAGTGGTGTTTTATAGGAATTACGTTAGCAGAACCACCTGAGCAATGGAAGGCCAGTCTTAAATGAAGCAGTGCAAGTGCAGCAGTAACCTGGCTGTTGCCCAGTGGTGCCTTATTGCAAATTTCCCCTTTGGTATCTAGAACAAATTTTCATCACTCCCCTACTCTCTTTATTGTCACTTATTGAGCAATGGAGATTTTATCCAACATATACTTTACTTCCCCAGATCCTCCCAATCTCTGCATGCTTTCACAAATGCCAGTTCTACCCAATTATGCAATGTGATTCTATTTTCTGCCAGTTCTATGATGTCTTTGGGGAGCCACACTTCCGCACTCTTAATGTAGTCAATGCCTGACTTCACATCAGAAATAGTGCAGGGAACAAACATGAAGTACTGCATTGTGCAAATATGAACTGGTCTTCTGAGTAATATAGTTTTGGGTTTTTTTTTATTTGTCTGAAAAAAGTGCCTTTCATTTTTGGCAACAAATATTGCTCTCTCAAAATTGTTTTATTAGAATGTTTCCTTTGGAGAAGCAAGATGAGGGAAAGAAAAGAAAAACAAGCTATATTGTTGTTTGTGTGAATTCTCACAACCAAAGCTTCACTGTGCCATATCATGACATAAAACACCAAACAGACAACAATCCCTGACCCAATGTGTTTCTGATTAGCAAATATCATAGAGGCTTGATTTCGTTACCCCTATGGAAGAGACATTCACTTTCTTGCATTAAGAGTATAATCAAAACCCACGTAAGTACAACTCTACCTCAGGATGAATCAGAACAGCAAAATGTAACTCAGTTATTTCACTTCCAGACAAAGACCTTCTGAAAAGATGACAAGAAGAGATGAAGTAAATGCTGTTGTGGAGATGTATCTAATTTTAGTGGTGTATCTGACTGAATAGTCTTCTCTAACTACTAATTGAATAGATGGATTCAGCTGAAATAAAAGGGACTGGGTTCCTCAATACGGGGTTATGGCATCCCCAGTGTAGCTCCTCAGCTGTCAATGCATGCAGAGGATGTCAACTTCACAGAGATAATACTTGTTGTTTGTGTATACTTATGTAGTGCAGGCTTAAACATGTGCAAATACGTTAAAACTTAAATGTGAACTCTGCAAAAAGAAGAGAAGAAACAGAAGTTGCAAGGCTTAGTCCTCATATTCCCGTCTATATTAGCTTGCATTATTCCCCTAAGCTTGAAAGATAAATTGTAATAACAAGTGTCTGCTATAAAACCAGAGAAAAATACAATATCCTAAAGAACAGAAAAAGAAATATGAGCTATAAAAGATAAAAGAACTTATTAATGTTTAATCATGTCCTTTCGGAAAGAGTCAATACTTTTTCCACATGCTGGAGTTTTTTTTCCTGTCCACTAAACGTATTAACAAATTTCTTAAAGACAACATAGCGGATCAAAACGCAGGGAAAGTCTGTAATCCACAGCTAAGTTTTAATGGGAGTGTAGACTTTATACAGTAAGAATAGATCTGACTGTGACCTTTGCTGCAGAAAATAGTTAAAGTTCTCTTATTGTGCCTGAGTTTCTCTCTTAAACAAGAATCCCATGCCATCAAATTTTTGCCAGACCAGGGCAGGCATTCCCCAAGGCCTCTGATCTTGACAAGCTTTCCCCAAAAAGCTCTTACTCTTGAATTATGAATGTTTTTTGCACTGTGCCTCTTTGAGGATGACTCTTTACTTCTGTTCCAGTTGGTTTGTACCAGTGTCTCTCCTGTTATGGTTATCCTGATTAAAAAAGAAAAGGCAGGGTAACACCCCCACACACACACACTTCCCTACAGGCACCTTTGATCAAAACTGACTATTCCTGAAAATCCCTTTCTCTTTTAGTGAGGGTACACCAGTCTTAGTAAAAATTCTTGATTTGTATTCTTTCCTTTGAGAATTAGATGAGCAGTATGAAGCAAATATTGCTATTACAATATGTACTCAAAATGAATCATTCTGTCCTGTAACAGATAAATACAAAAGAGTATCCAAACATGCCTTGTCTTTTCTCCCCCTCACTACTCTATCCACTTTTTCTCAAACCAACTTCAATTCAGATTTTTACTGCCAAGAGGAAATTAAAGAAAATGTGTTCTTCATGGAATGCAGTTTCTCTTTCAGTCAGTGAACACTGCAGCTTTTAATATTTTCATGCCTTTGGCAACCACCTGCTTTGTTTGTGTGTTAAAGCCTAAGATAATTCTAAGAAATAAACATTCAGCACATAGTACAGGGAATTCAACAGATCATTCCTATAACTGGTAATTGAAGAGTGTCCTTTAAACAGGCTGTGAATATTATGTGTGGTGGAAAACAACATTGGACTGAATGACCAGGGAAGCTTTCTGGACATGACCCTGCAGTCACAGGTCCACTTTTCTGATTCAGGCATTTAAGGCCAAACATCTTGCAGCAGTTTCTTTCTCTCCTTCTCATCCCCAGTAATCTGGGATTTGATTAAATTTATTGCTTTATGTTTCATTACTCTCTTGGATTAGGGGAATATAGCAGAGCAGTTGAGTCACTCGCATATGTGCTGGTATGGGTAGTTGACTTCAATTACAGGGCATGCAGTTCCTGACGAGCAGGCCAGGCACAAACAGAAGAATTCGGTTTTAATGGACTATTTTATGTTTTCCTCTTGTTTCTTTCAATTCAGAGAATAAAACTATCCTTGCAAATTTAACCACAGTCTCTAGGCTGGACGTTCAAGCAAGAAAAAACACCTTTATTAGAGTATTCCTCAGTATGAAGGTAGTCAAGTACTAATTACAGCCCATCACACACAAACAGAATTCTCCCGAACGTATTCATTGCACAATTCTTTTTATTCAAACTTTCGTTTTTTCACTTCATATTAATTAATATTCTGTGAACTTAAGGAAACACCTATTTGCACAAATTTCAGAAAGGGAACAGGCCATTTGCCAAGTCACACATAAGCACTGAAGTCCTGTAGGGTTGGCTTCAACTTTTCCTCAGGGCAATCCAAATCTTGTTGGCCAATTTGTATACGTGTTATAATTTCTTTACAGGAGTGAGGTCTGTAACGTATATTGCTAATTTAAATGAACTATGTTTATTTCAATTTCATATATGTTATAATGAAACATCATTCTTAAGTAATTTTTTTTTGGCAAAGCTAAACCAATGTAAAACATATGCAAATATATTTATTTTTACTCTTATAATTTGTCAGCTATAAAAACTGGTTTTCTCCTTTAAATAATTAAAAAATACTCTGGCTAAGACTTAGTTGCATTTAAAAAAATCAAACTCTTATTTTATAATTGAAAAAATTAATTTGCTGTAATGGTAGATATTCATATCACTGGAGAACTCATTCTTAAAGTTACCAACAATTTATCATTAAAAAAAAAAAATAATC
>JAWWMO010000001.1:13140539-13167014 GCA_035047845.1 Dendrocincla fuliginosa
CGCCAGGGGGCGGCAGAGCTCCACGGCCGCGCCGCGCCCCGGGACGGGGCGGCTTCGGCATCGCCCCCGCTGCAGGTGGCACCGGGGGGGGCTGCAGGTGGCACCCAGGCTCTCCACGATGTCTTGTGACAGGCCAGCGGGATCTGTTTCACTTGAGGAAGGGGCGGGCGTTATGTCTTGGGGTATCAAGGCTGCAGCTGCGAAGGTCTTCCCTCAGCGCGTTCATGACTAAACCTGGCCCCGTCCAGGTGTTTTCTCTTGGTGACAAGTAGCGGAGAGCCACCAGATGATCTCAGTTTCTCTAGAAATGCTTCCCATGCTTTTGCCGCCCCAGGGTGCGCTCTGGAGGTCTCCCGGTGAGCAGCGATCCAGAAACAGTCTGGAGGCTTTCCAATGTAGCCAGCCCTGGGATGGCACAGGAGGAGAAGGGGAAAGCTTCCTCCAGGCTTTGCATTGATCTCCCTGGGTGTAATAATGTGCGTAGAGATGTACCCTGTGCCTCCTCCAAGGGAGGAGCGGTGGAAAGCGACTCCGTGAAGTGTGCTTGCTGCAGCCTAGGAGGATTTCACGGTTTTGGTATCTCACTATCACAAACGTCAGGAGATAAATAATGGAGGGAAATTATAGATGCTATTAAGACGAATTTTCAAAATTATAGGAGAATAGATATGGGAGGAGATGGATGGAAAGAAGAAACAGAAATCTGACTAAATGTAATACTGATAGTAGTACTATCAGCTGCTGTTGCTCTCAATTTAAAGAAACAGAGAGGGTTTTGCTGGTTTTTTTGTTTGTTTGGGTTTTTTGTTTGTTTTGTTTGAAATAGAGGGGGCAAGTTGTATTGACTGGAATAGTGAGAGAGATGAGGAACATGCAGCCTCGATCCACAGCAGGGCATAGTAAATGGGAAAGGTAGAACATTTGCATATGGAAAATATCCCCATTTAGGTTGGTAGGAGAGAGGAAAATTCTACACTGATGGGGAGATGTGCTATTATTTTATAATAAGTATCATCGTGGTGAGGGGTTTATTGTACTTTTATTTATTTATCAACACCTCCTTGGAGTAATCTAGAGAATTTCTTGAAAAAATATAATTTAAGAGGCTATTCCAAAAACTCTTGGGATTTATCTTTTTTGTGGGAATGCAGTGGTGGGGAACACTTAACATCATCAGCTGAAGATTGTGGTGTTTCTGAAGATTGTTTTTGGGTTTGTTTGTAAGGAAGGCATTATTAAGCAGGTATTAAATGATGATTATGACTTTTTTGATGTTAAATAGAAATAGTGTGGATCATTAGGAAAAAGCCTGTAACTAAATTTGGCTCATTTGCTTTGGAGATGTGGAAAGTCTTAGGTTGAGGATTTGTATTTTGAAGAATAGAGCTACAGTAGATTGTATGACTGAAGCTTTTTCTTTGGGAAATGCTGGTGTTTCAGACTGGAGAGAGGGCATGGTGCTGTATTTGTTCCATCTCAGAAAATCAGAGCAGTTTGAAAACAAGTAGCAGCCATCCCCTCCCCCAGCCCCTTAAGTTAAGAGCTTATGAATGTCATAATTATCTACCAGGGCCAAATATTCCCTCTCCTAATTTCATTGCAAGGGAGGAGTTTAACTGGCAATGTTATTATGGTAAAACAAAAGGATTTTTTCTTAACCTTTCAAAGCTGTCCAGACAATTCATCCAGTGTGGAGGCTCAAATTTAATTAGCTTTGCTTTAATAAAAAAAATAAAAAAAAAAAAAAAAAAGAAACAAGACACACATGCAGACACACACACACGTGCCCCAAACCAACAAAATAATCCTGCTCCACTCTGTAAATCTGCCTTTTAAGATATGTAGTGATGCATCACTCGAAGAAGCTTCATTGGCTTTTACCAGTGACTGGGGACACTGACTGAAGGAGGGTGAAATGGACGCCTTCCCAGATTGCAGAATCCTATTTCTTTCATCACTCTGCATAATACACATTTCCTTAGGTTAGCAAATTTTTGTTAAGTTGTAGCAGGAAGTGTTTTACTTGTAGAATTTAATATATTTTGTGCTCATCCTGGAGATTCAGAGGAGTGAGTACTTGTTGGGTCATTGTGCTTCAAGTTTCCTCTTTTCACTGCTTTGATACTGAGTTTCTTCTTGTTTTTCCTGAAGAGTTTCTCTTTACAAGTGCTTATAAGGGACTGTTTGTTAATAAGGAACATCCCCTAGGGGAGATGCCAGCGTGTGTGTCTTATTCACCACAGTGCAGTCTGGAATCCTGCCTCTTTCTGCTTTTTGCATACCGAATCCGTGAAATTTGGCGTTTTTGAAATCAGTGAGTTTCTCTACTGGATTAAGTGGAACTAATATTTTACTCTGATTGTATACTGAAATCTGAAACCTATCCTGAAACTCCAACTAACCATTGTTTTCTGCTACCAGTTGATTTATACCACTGCATTAAGATTAAAATACGTCTACTCTCTTCCCTTCTCCTTTTCACCCTTCAAAAAACAAACAATTCAGACAAAAAAGGAATGTTTGATTTTCTGTTTTAGGCTATGCTACTATTCTTCAGGTGAATATGAGATTCAAAATATCTACCTGAAATATGCCTTGACTGATAAGGTGTTCTGAAAGATTGACTTCAGAACAGATAATTGAGAAATATGTAGAGAGCCTTGTTTCATGCAGTCCCAGACAAAATGGAGCTAGAGATGTTTTTATCATTTGCAGTGGTTCTAAGTCATGAAATACATGAATGATAAAGGCATAGGGCTTTAAGAGGTTGAATAGCATCATTTTGAATCTTTCTCTTACAGCGCAACGCATATATTTATTTAGTTATTTTTTTTTAATCTATGGAAATGACTGGTTTGTTAGGACTAATTTAAGTGGGATTTGCCTTTCATGGCCGTCTTCTACAACAAGCATATTGAGAACAAATGCTATATTTGTTTGCCCTTTCACTGACCTTTGCTTTGAGGTACCTTTCCCAAGTGATTCATGTTTACTTACTGATTTTCTTTCAGTTTACTCCTGTAATCCCCCAGTTACATTCAGCACATGCCATTTGACTCTAGCACAATTGAGTCAAGTTAATATGACATTTTGGGAAACACATGTTTTAACTACACTATAACTTGTCTGTGAGTTGAAAATCTGTTATGGAAAGGGTAGGATGAGGTGGGACATAGACTTCTTCAGGTAAAGAATCAGGATAATACCTGATATTAATATTTTAAACTAAAGTCAGTTATTTTTGTGTTGTGGTTTTTTTTTTTCTTTTTTTGGTCTTTTTAACACTCACATTTGCTTTATAAAATAAGGACAATATACTTGATGAAGTGTATCCTGAAATTCTGCATGTCACAGGTCATTTGAATCTTACTTTTGATCTCTCTTGAAATTCTGAAATGGGAGAGATGGGAGGCAAAACTTACTGATATCCTGACATATTCGAATCTGGAGGTTTGTTGGAGTCTGACTAGACCGAGGCCTATTGGTATCCGTTATATTGTATTATCACTTCTTATTTTGACCTAAGCAATTAATCATGATCTAGTTCTGACTTAGTAATTAGGGTTTTCCCTTAGTGTATTTAATTGTTTTCTAGTTCAGGTATTTGACTAAAATATTCAATTTTTGGTAACTTGCTTAAAACTCAGAATAATTTTTAATATTAAATAGACCATTCAGAGCACTACTTACTGTTACCTCAGGAATATGAGGATGTCCAGCTTCAGTGAAATAAATCTGCATTCTTTAACAAAATTTTTATTGCTTTTGTAGCTCCATTTCTCTTAATACTGTGTTTGTATGCATTTGTATATATTTTAAAGGGTATCATGAAAATAAATAGTTAATTTAATTAGTTGCCCTATGTTATGCCATAACATCTTTAATGGGGTGTCCTCAAAAAATAAGGATACCACGATTCTTACATTTGTTAAGTGGCTGAATTTTTATATTACTTATCTCTTGACTGATGATATCATTAATTGGAGAAGACATTTTCTCTTTTATTCTTCTGTAGAAACACTTAGAATCTACATTAACTTATTGAATTAGAAGAATACTAGAGGGCAGTAAAAGATCAAAACCATGGAGAGTAATTTTATCTGGTTACACCTATTTGAGGTGACAGCTTTTGATATTAAAATCCTGGAAAAAGAAACTATGTAAGTGCTATTTAAAAGTTATGTGGAAAGGTAACAAAGAATGTGTGTGTCCACAGGTCTATGTTTTAGAAAACCTTGTTTAACCAGACCCCTAAGCATTTGAATGACCTGCATTTGAGTACCTCCAGGGAAGCACTCTTGGCTGTGCTAATCCAGGGGCTCACACTGAGCAGGAATCAGCTGACTCCAGTGGGTTCAGTGGAGTATGTGAAAGCAGCTCTTCAAATGGCAGAAGCTAATCAGCTTTCATTTTAGAAATAGCATGAGATGGGCAATACTGTCCATTTACGTTGCTGTTATGACTTAGGAAATTATGATTAACAGAAAATTTCTCTTTGTTTTTGTGCATTAGTACCTGGATCATTAACGAATGCATGGGAGTAATAGCTTGAAGTACAAATCCAAATTAAGATCTCCTGCAGAAGGAGATCATTATAATGTGAGTCTTGAATATGAAGATGACTAGGAGTATTGTCATTGGTGAGGCACTGGAACAGGTTCCCCAGAGAAGTTGTGGATGCCCCATACCTGGAAGTGTTCAAGGCTGAGTTGGATGGGGCTCTGAGCAGCCTGGTGGAAGGTGTCAGTCTTCACAGCGGAGGGGTTGGAATTAGACGATCTTTTAAGTACCTTCCAACCCAAGCCATTCTATGACTGTAACCAAACTCTACTAATTCTAGTCAGAGGAGAATTTCCATTGACTTAAGTTTGTATTTGCGTGAGACAAACAGTACCAGTTCTTTAAAAGTGGTCATTTTACTGTCTCAAGTTAGTTAATTTGGGAAGGAAATAGAGAAGTGTATCAATTGAAAATTCATTACGCAGCTTTTGCCTATTTAAGATCACTGCAAAAAAAAAAAAAAAAAAAGTTAAACCAAACACCTGCTGAAATGTTTTATCTGCCTCCTGACTGTTTTGGAAAAGAAAAAAAATACAGTAATTTCGTTTCACCTGTTCTTTAATGTGATACATAAGGAGCACTGCAAATAGAATGAAAAGATCAAGTCTTTTAAAAACCTCTTTGAACATGTAATTTTGGGAAACTTGGAGATCTACTAACCAAGGGTGTCATTTGCTGCAGTTTCCGCAATCCAAACATAATCTTATCTGAAATAGCCAGTTTGTGTTTGGATACCATCCAGATAAAATTGGGACGCAACATGTAGTACTATGGAAGTTTAGCCAGCTTCTTCTGTAGTCATGCCTATCATTACTGAAATAAATCTCCTCTTATCCAAGTACTATATAAGTTCTTCAAGAACCAGCTTTCCATAAAAAAAGATAGATCATTGATATGTTAATTTATGTTCATTTAAGATGTAGTGGCTCTCTTTGAGGAAAAAAATTGAGAGGGAAGTACAAGTGGCTTGTTTTCTTTTTACCCAGCTGTATTTTTCCTCCTGCCTAAATTTTTATTGTGGCTTTAGAAGGGAGCACTGCTTTTTATTTAATGTTCTAATTACCTGAGTAGTATTGCTAAACAGCAGGCAAAGGCTGATGAATAACTTCAGAATACAACAATGTTCAGCCCTGTAGCATGTGAATAACTTATAAGGATATGAATGAAATGTTCCTTTTCAAAATGACCTTTCCAGTTAGCTAATATTAAACTTCTTGTTTACATTGCAGTCATAACCTAAGTAACAATACCACTTGTTTGGTATGATCTGAAATTCATACTTGGAAATCATACAAGAAATTGCTGTCCTCATCACTTTGCCCAAGAGGTGCCATTTGGAGCATACTATGGATTCAGTTTAAAAACACTCATTGCCATCAATTTTCTTGCTACTAAAACACGTTGCACCAGATTCAGTCAAGCTGCAAGCAATTTCAAACCCATTAACTTTGTAGACCTTTGTACTGCAACTGAATTTGGCTTGCAAGAAGTCAGGTCTGTGTGTAAAATAATACAGTATTTAAAACCAGAGACACATAAAGCAGTGTATGGATGTGTCACAGATAGATGTACACAGGAGGGAAGAGGTAATTTTGACTCTTCCTATGAATAGTTTTTTGTACTGACAACACAGTGATTTTTGTTATTTATTAGAACAGGAAATATGTAAGCAAACTGCAGTGGTGTTATGTTAATATCACATCATTGTTATTTTAATTAGTCAAAGCAAAAGAAACTACAGCTCCAGCATTTGGGGAAGAGAGTAGAAGAAGAGGATGTATTACATGTACTGAAGACCAGTTACCAAGAATAACATCACATAGCATTTTAAAAATGTTCTTGAACATATCACACTCCTAAACTACTGTGCTTACTGGATCAGAAAAGAATGATGTACTCCAGTGACCTCAACAGAGACTCAAAGCAGGAGTCATAAAGAAACAAAGTACAGAATGAGAGCAGCGTGATACTTCTGTCAGTGCACCTACAAGGTTCAGGGATATGTCAGGTTATATCTATGTGATCTTCCTTAATGATCATGGCAGATCTTTGTGGCATGAATTTGTTCTTAAATCTGCTGATGCTTTGATCTACTTGGTGTGCTGTGTCAACAGATTGCACAAGAGAAGAGGAAGTCTGAAAAAATTGTGTTCAGACCCTTAATTGCTCTGTTGTAAGTAGTGAAGTTACACTAGTTCCTTACTTGACTCTTCCATGACATACATAATTGTATATAACAGAGAAGTTGCCCATCTCTTATATGATAGTCAGAACTACGTGGTATTTTCATGGGCTTTTGAGTGATTTAATTACATTTTTTTGTTTGGTGTTCAGTTCCTTAAATTTTTAAACTTTTTATTTCCCTAGCCTTTTGGTGGTGATTATCATAATTTAGCAAGTGGTAATGTGTAGAACTTGAATTTTAAGCTGATCTGCATCAGGCCAATTGTAAAATACCCTCCTTGTTCCTAAGTATCTCTTTTGCACTGCAATCAGTGTTGCAAGTTCTGCCTTACAAGGGGGTGAGGGCTAAAACTGTTTGAACAGGGACCCTGGTGAAATAAATGCTGAGAGAGAGTTTGATTGCTAGAAAGATGATTGCCAGGGATGAACACATAGAGAGTGCAGAGGTACTTGAAAGGAAAGCAGGATGTATGAGTGAATGGATATAGACTGGTTACAAAAAAACCCACTTCAGGATGAAAATTAATTTCTGGCCAAAAAGGTAGTGACTCTGGAGCATAAGAACATGAGGGAGAAAATACTGTTATTCTTAAGAGGTTCTGTATTATTTTTTTTAAATTTTTAACAAGTCCCCAGAATGTCCCAGGAGGTCCCTTCAAGCAATGTGTTTCTAAGACGTTCTTCATATAAAGGCCTTCAAGACATAGGGGAAAAATAATGTTCAAATTGCTGAATTATACTTTCTGGAATATATTTTTTGTTTGTTTCTGAATTTTAATTTTGTAAACCCTCTCTTACTCATCTTGAAATCTAAAATGAGTTAGACCCAACTGGGCATTGTCATCAGGAATAAGTAATACAATAAATCATGTGCTCCTGTGCTTTCTGTCTAGAGGAGTAACACCCTAACTTCAGAGTTAAGCAAAAACTAATGTTGACTTCTCCCAGTGAAGACTGTGGTATAATATGAATGCTACCTCTCCAGATTTTTATTTTACTTTAAGAAAACAGTGTTATGTGAGATGAGTTCTGCTGGCAGAACTGTGCACACCCTGCAGCCGTGGAACTCCCACTGAAGTCGATGGGAGACTTGTGTGCCAGGAGTACTGTTTCAGGGGTTGTACTTGATTGCACATTTCAGGCTCTGATTGAAGCTTTCAGAAGTTGTATAACTCCTATGTGAGTATGTGGGAATTCTGATTTAGTGAAGAATAGAAAATCAAGGTCTAACTCCATGTACATTTAAGTAGTGGGTATGTTTATAAAGTAGTGCTGGAACAGTATGGGGCTAATCCAAAAGCATGGAAGACTGGAAACTAAAGGGATATTGTGGTGTGCCAGGTTAAGATAGCACAAGAGACAAAAAGGATATTTTTTCACTGTGTTCTCTAATAATAAATCTAAAGAAACGTTGTAAGTATTGTAAGCTGCTGATTTAATTTTCTGCCTCTGGGAACATATGTGAAAGTTGTGATCAATCTTTATGGTCACTTACTTGTTGCAGCCCAGGTTGTGGCTGTGTTTACCATTCATTATAAAAATTAATTCAGTTTTGTTTGCCTTTTTGTGAGTTTTGATTTACTTGTGTGTTTTTCATCTGTAGCTTTGTGACACTGGTCAAAATTGTTCCTCAGATGTTCAGTATTCAGGTCATGCTGGCAGGTCTGGAAGTGCACTGTCTGAGTGATCAGATGTTCATGGGATTTGTGCCAGTTTATGGTGGTTACACACACTGGGTTCAGCAGCTTTTAGCATGTAGTCAAAACAGTCCCCCCCAGCACCTCTGCATTATGTTTTTATGAATGTCTTTGGGTTATATAGCCTGTGCATGTACTGAATTTATGTTGCTGGCTTTGAGAACTCTGAGGTGGTGTTTCTGTACAGTTCTCCAAAACTCATGGTTGACTTTACCATTCTTGCAAGTAAATTTACAGATGTCTGTTTAATGTCATGGTAATGGGTTTCAGTTCTGAATGCATGATTTTCTTACATGCTGCTAATTTTTAAAACAATTTTGTTCCTATATTCACTTTTTCTGTGTTGTTTGCAAACATTAGTATAAATCAAAAGATTTTTATCTGTGTTCTAAAACCTCAGGGATCACCAGCTTCATTCTGTGCCGCTCTTTATGTGCCACACTCTGATAGCCTTTTCTTTCTTTCAGTCCTAGGTGCATGAATGAACACTTTATCTGCTGCATAAAAGAGCAGATCTGGTTGGGGAAACTATTGTTTCCTGTACAAATGGTAATGAAAAGAAATACTTTCTATGAATCGTGTATTTTGCACTTCTAGCCACTCAGGATCTCATTAAAAAAGAAACAAAACAAAACAAACAAAATAGCCACAATTAAACAAACCTAGAAAAACTCCTTTTCAAGAGAAAAGTCCTTTTGCTATTAGATGTACTTTTGATATTTGTTTCTCTATGCCTATTTTAAAACAGGAGAGATAACTGTAGCCATTGACTTTAGTATCATGTAAATACTATAAAAGGTATTTTAAATGTCTTACCTTTTTTAATAGTGATTAGTGAATGTTGTTATTGCTTTATTGCACCTTAAATACACATATGACTATTTTCCAGATTATGAAGCTTACTGAATAGCATCCTTAATGGTTTTTGCAGTCTCTGTTTACACCTAAGTCAATAAAAGATTGAAAATGAAGAAAAAACTTTTCTTTTCATAACTACACTGATTTTTACCTGTGACCTGCAGGTATTAAATAAGTAACATCTTTATCTATCAAACTACAGAAAAGCCCATTCTGTAGTGATGCTCTATTTTTACCTATGGAAATGGCATATGGGTTTTCTAACTACATTTATGAATGTTTGATCAGAAAAAGCAGTATTGTAATGGGGGCAGAGGGGAAACTACAGCAGCAGAAAGAGGTATACTAAGTATTTGTTGATGGTGCATGCTTTTCTCTAAGAAGAATTATTTCTTGGTCATTGGGGTTTTTAGGGTTTGTATTTTTTTGGTGTGGTATTTTTTTTTTCTTTTTTGTTGTGTGGGGTTTTTTGGTTTGCTTTTGGTTTTTTTTGTGTTTTTTTTGTTTGTTTGTTTTGTTTTTTATGGTGGGGTGGAGCTGTTAAAATCATAAAATTCTGATTTCATAGTCCAGAGTGTTCCTACTGAATGATATAGTTGCAAAGGTTGTGAAAGACCTGTAAGATCATTAAGTCCAACCATCAATCCAGCACCACTGCTATTTCCACCACTGAACTATGTCCTTAAATGTCACATCCACAAGTTTTTTTGAGTTCTGCTGAGGATGGTAACTCCGACACTTCCCTAGAAAGTCTATTGCTTTACGAACATTTCCATGGTTCCCCCCCCTCCATGAAAGCATCACACAATGTTTCACAGTGTTCATAATGCTGGAAGACAAGAAATACTCTTAAAATTCTGTTACCTGAGGTTTTTGTGAAATTCAGGCCTAAAAATAGCTGCACATGCACAAACAATTACTAAACCAGGAAAAAATAAGAATATAAGCTTTCTAAGCAGTTTTTAGGAAAAACTGCACAGTGAAGCAAAAGCTACTTTTCACAGCAAACACTTCTGTACACAAACCCACATTTGTATTGTCAGTCTGAGTTTAACTGTTCATGAAATGAACAGTTTCAATAAACCTTTGTCTAAGGTTTAGTTCCAAAACCAGCAGAAGGTCTGTTGAGTTATTTTTTTGTTGTTTTGTTTTGTGTTTAATTCATTTTTGGATTCTGCTGTCTTACAAGAAGTCAAAAATGAGTGGAAACGGTTAACTTGCACAGATTCATTGAGTTAATGCTGAGCTTTTGCTGGACAACCTTCTGGCAGAATTTCTCTTCTCTAGTAATGTTTCCTTTCACTTGTCTTGTGCAATGTAACTCTGTTATCTAAACTGAATTTTTGAGGTATGACAATACAGAGGTAAATATTTCTGTGGTAGAACTTTCAATCTCTTACATGTGGTAATGCAGGTGGTCAGTTTACAACCTGGCAATAAAAAGGGCTGATTCAACTGAAAAATTAAGTATGTGATTTGCTGGTGATTGCAAGTAGCAAGTAAAAAAATAAAAATTCTTTGTTTGTTTTGGTTATTACAGTACAGTACCTGCCATTTTTAGAAGTCCATAGTCTGGCTATTCAATGTCAGATGTATAGACAGTCACACAACAAAGTCTATTATAACTGACAGAAGTGGCATCTTTGTTAGCCTGAACAGTTGAGACTAAAAGGTAAAAGGGAATGGAGGCTTTCTGGTATTACTTTGTAAATAGTTTCTGCAGATCACAGAAAACCACTCTTTTTATCCTCTACAAAAAAACCATGTGCTCCCCATAATTATCTGTTCAGTATTATTGATGAAGTCTGAAATTGCTTCTGTATACTTGTCTTTGGAAGGTGTCTGAGGAATTCTCACCGTGAAATGTATTAATCCTCAGAACACCTCCCACATCACTTTTGGACAAGCAGGGAATTAACTTAGCAGGTACGTCCCCTTGTTCTTTTCTAGGCAGATGCAAACTCTTCTTGCACACGCTCCCAGTTAACCAAAGACAAACTAGTTCCAAATCAAGAACTGGAAGTGCCATTGCTGTGACAGTGCTTGAACAAACTGTTGTCATGGCTTATTAACATTACCATGGTGTTGTGGTAATTACAGATGCGCTTGCCATTAGGTTGCATCTGCCCATCTCAGAGTGTGTATCTGCCTTCCAAAGATGGTGTTGGCACGTACACAGCAAGACAAAGACAGGATGGTGCAGACATCCTCAAGTTAAAGAGAGCCTGAACCATGGAATCTAAATGGCACAGCATCACCCTTGTGGCACTGAGTGTCCACTCCTGTCGGGAGGACTTCTGACTCCAAGTAAATAGTTTTATTTGCCACATATATCGTGCTGACATACATGTATCATTTCCAGTTTTAAGCTGAGTTATGGTGTTTCTACATCATAGTTACTCATATTTCTGCTATTGATGTAATTGGCATAGTTAGCTTGCTCCCCAGCTATGCATCTGTGAACCAAACAGAGGAGCTGTCACATAGAGCAATTTGATTCAATCTCCTGGGTAGGATGGTACCCTAAAAGCTGATCCATCTTTTCAAACACTCCATGTTATTTTGTAAGTTCTCAGAAGCCATACTGACCTCTATTCCAACTTTAGTAGGTGCCGTTAATGTGGTACAATGTTCTGAGAGTGCCTCATGGTTTGTATTCATGAAGTGAGAATCAAACATTATCCTTTTGGAAGACAGTCTAGTACCAGATTCAAACGTATAATTGAGAGGGTGTGAGCTACTGGTGAGAAAGGGAATCCCAGCTTTATGAAATTGTTAATACTTGAAGGGTGTTTTAAATCTAAGAGTCATGGGTTTCTCTTTAGTCAAAACTGTGTATTTTTGTTCTTCATACAAATAAAATCAGATAATAGGTTTTGTATACCAACCATTTTTAGGCAATAGAATAAGTGTCCATTCAAGCAGCGCAGAGCAGTTTCATGAAGAAGTTGACAGGCTTTTTCTTGCTGGAACCTTGCTAGCAGGCAGGAAACCTGTGTTCTCCCATTGTGAAGTTTTGTGACTTGACACAAATGACTTTATTTGTGCCTCAGGCGTTTTACTTGTTGATATGGCCCAATGAACACTCCAAATCAACTAATTCAGGCACCAGAAACAAAATGGAGATATTAATACTGCATGTCAGACAGTAACCTTTACCAAATATATTAGATTTTGGTTTAGTTCTGTTCTAGTATGTGAAACAGAATTACCTGGGTTTTACTGTCTTGGTTTTTCTGAAATTTGTTTTTGTATTAGAACACAGATGGGAATGTGAAGCATTTCTTTACAAAATGAGAGAACTCATGCCCCTGTGGATGTTTTCTTCCATAACTCTTGTGAAATGAAACTTAAAGAAACTTGAGAAAAGTTAAGAGTCCGTCATGAATCCAGAATTGAGCCAGCTGTCCTGATTTCATTCCAGTGCTTTAGCAGTCACCCTGCTTTTATTTTATGATAAGATATGGAATCAAAACTGACATGAAAATGTGCACTGACAGTAAACTGATTTTGCTGTTGTTCTTTAGTGTTGTGTTCTTTAGTGCATTTTGATTCCAGAAGGTCTGTCTTAAATGGGCCTTATTTGAGGCTAGAGTGTATAGTGGGTTTGATGATTTGGCAATCCTTTAGCATCCTAATTAGTATCCCCAGAAATCTTTGTTTAAATCTCCAGATTCTCAAGTAGAATGTTCAGTCGTCCTTTTTAAGAAGTCAAGGGAACAAAATAGAGATGTGGTTTTTCGTGGGAACTAGATTGGAGGAGAGGAGAAAGCGTAGAAGGAAACCCCCACTCCCCTCCTCCAACAGAAAGCCAAAGCCTGTGCAGGTTGTTACCTTACCTACAGAACCTTTGCAGGTTCTGTAAGATATGTATTTAAATGTTTATGACCTGCAATCACTATTCTAACACTGCATCAGAAATTAATTTTTTTGTAGTTTTGAAATGAGAAGTGTCAGCATTTGTCTCTTTTAAGAATGGAATTGAACAACCAACCTTCTGTGGCCAACCGGGCTGTTTTGGTTTTCCATGCTGGCTCTGAATTCTGGACTGGTAGATGAAATTGGGTGAGAAAAATGCTGTCAGCATTGATAGACTCAGAACGTGATCAACTTTTTTTTCTTCTTTCCTGCAAACTCCACTTACTAAAATTGCCAGACTGGACATCTGTAATTTTGGGAGTTTGTATCTACTCCCAAGATAGGGAATGAAGATGGGACTTACTTTTGTCTTCTTGAGTTTTGTGTCTTTTTATACACAAGTGGCATGGCATTACACAGCTGTCTTTGTATGATCCAAACACACTGAAATACTAGTACAACTGATAATATTAGTTTACAACATAAAAATAGCAAAATAATTATATCAGTTTCATTGACTGATAACATTTTCAAACTCAATGTTACTTAGGCAAGTGTTTTGAGTGTGAATTTTACAGGGCACCAAATACTGGTACAACTTGTGTAGATTCTTTAATCCCCACAGTAGAAATGGAGAGGGCTCTGGATTGCAGATGGAACACACGTTCCCTGATCCCTTAGCACAACGGAGAGAACAGAGTAATTAGAGGGGCAAAATTTATGTGCTCTCTGCATTGTTTGTACACACAAGAGGTTATCTAGTGCTGTAAATTGGATTAGCTGTATAAACAGCAACATAATTTATTTAAAGTCAGGTCTCAAAGACTTGGAAAAGAATAGTGGAAGAACAAGAACGGGATTGTGAAGAGCAGAGAGGGTCAGGGAATGCAGCTGTACTTTTGTACAAGTATCTGATGTAACTCGTGTATAATCATGTAATACAGTGGAATGTCTCTGTGTTTTAACCATGGGGAATGTAGAGAGTTTGAGACTCAGCATTTCAGTAGAAACTTTAAACCTGTATTTAAGGGCTGTTGAAAATGCATATTTTAAACCAATCATGTTTCATAAATTCATAAAATCAATCACCACCTCCTTCTGTGTATCTATGAATATTCATCCTTACACTTCTTCCCCAGATGAAGAAATGATGATGTGCCCTCGAAGTGGATATATATAGTTGTTTCTTCAAAGTCAATAACATATCTTCTATTTAACTTTCCTAGTGCTTGGATGTTATTCAGTGTACTCTTAGGTACTGAAAGGAATATTTTGGGCAGCTTCCCTGCCTTCAGCTGCAGTGATGGCACAAGAGGCACAGACAGGTACCTTCACATTGCTTCTGCAGAGCTCCCTCAGTGGTCTGAGATGCTCCCCTTCTGGGTTCTGCAGGGTTAAAATAAGACCATGTTTCTATCTTTCTGTAGCGACTTCTCAGATGAACAAAAGTATAACTTCTACTAAACCAAAATTATATTTAAAATTGATAACATTTACCAATGGAGTGATTTCATACAGAAAGGCACTACTACTTAGTCAGACAAAGGCATCTTTTTGTGGGTGAAGAATACTTTCCATTTCTCTAATCAGTTCAATTTATTTTTATTTTTAATTTTCTCTTGTCTTTAGTTATCATTTTCTCCAAGAGGGTTCATTATGATTTTGGGGAAACACACAACACTATAAGCATTTACAATGTTCATACTTACTGAAAATGATGTATCTTAGTAAAAAAGTACCCTTTTTGTTACTTAAATGAAAATAGTGAGTAGTGAGTCTTTTTCCTCATGTTTAAATAGGCTTCTTGACAAGACCAGTTATAATTTTATGGGAAGTTAGTTTGTTGCATGTAATATGTGCCTTGATTTTCTGGTCTTGATTGTTGATTTTTAAGACTAAATCTGTCACTTTGGTAAACAAGATGTTTTATTTAATCGCCAGTCTTTAATGTAGGCTTCTGAAAGAGGGATCTTTTTGAGTGCAAAGTTCGTTGTCATGTTGCTAGTGTGTGTTTCTGACCAGAATGCAAAGTAGCTTGAATCCATACATTCTTTTTTCCTGTACTGGGATAGCTGCCAAATCTATGTCCGCGATTAACTTCTGAGTGTGTCAGCTGTAACAAATACAGGTCATTGTTTCTTGACTAGTTAACAGCTAGTTTAAAAGGCAGGAACAGTTTAAATGAAAGGGAAGTACTGCACGTTTTGTAACTCAAATCTTCAGGCTGTTAAAACTACTGAGAAAAAGGAAATAAAACCCAGTTCCAGAAGGGAGTTTTAGGTAGGCAAAAATACTTAGCTGATTCTTCAAATCAAAATATGCCAGATAAGTGGATAATGAAGTTATCTGATGAAGTTATGGCCAATTACAGGTAATTTTCAATAAAGGATTATATAACTGAATGTTTAAGTTTCTGTTTCACTCATGCAAAGCAAAGCAGCAGCACCCCCCCTTTTGACTTCCCCTCAAAAATGAAAAAACAAACCTGTGTGAAATCTCTCTTGAACTGTTAGGATAACTGTTTGAGATATTGATCAGAAAAAGAATATCACAGGAGATAAAAATGCCTTAACTTATTCAGAGAACCTCAGAGTATGAAAAATATTAACTAGAGCGAAGTGCAAAACCAGAATTTAGAGGAGAGTTAATGATACTCCTCCTCCTCATAAACTGCTAATTCAAATTACTAATGTTTGTTTTGTTTGCAGACTGTTTGCACCAAGTCACAATAATTTAATGTTCGTGGTTTGCCTATATTGTTTTTGGCACATTTTCTTCTGCAGGTGAAATGTGAATGGTTTGCTGTGAACATTTAAAACCCACTATGTATTTAATTAATTCTTTAAGTTTCATGTAGACTTTTTCCCCCCTAAATTTTAGATCAGCTACCCAGCAGAAAAGTTTTGCAATTCAAACTGTAATTTTAGTACATGTATGTTTTTTTCTATATTTCTATCTTAAAAGTGTATTTTCGTATATTCTGTCTTGCTGAGCTTAGCATGAGAAGGATGGTAGTAAATCAATACAAAAGCAGCTGTTGTAACAGGTGTCATATTCAATATCTTGCATAAAAGGGCAGATTCAGTTGTTTTCCTGCAACGGTGACAAGTGATAGAGCTCTGCAGAGATGCAGAATTATTTTTCTTGACTAGTTCATTTGAGCCCTGTTATTTTCAAGTTGCAGCAAGTGAAAGGTTTGAATGTCCTATTAGGCAGAGCAAAGACAGAGCAAGCCACACAAGAAAATGTCAGTAATCCAACAAGAAGAGGAAATTGATACTGTTATGTATAAAACAAAACAACAAAAAAAAACATTCCCTGAAAAACACAAACCGTGGGATCATTCTGAATGTGTGCTTTGAGTTAGATGAGGAAGTTCAGTGGTTGACAGCACAATACACTGATGGGTGAATTTTTAAGTGCAAGGAAAGTTGTGAAAAACTACAATTTCTTAGCTTCTATTTTGAAATAGGTTATGAATATTGAGGCTGAAGAAAGGAGGAAAATAGTCTTTGCATACCTAGAAATCCTAGAGTTTCTGTTTAGCTTTATGGAGTGAAGTGTTACCTCTCCACTCGTGCAGTGGTGCAGCCTGTACAGAGAGCAGTATTTACACCTAATGTGCAGGCTGTGAATACCAGTCCTTCAGCACTTGTTTCTCCTGCTCTGTGCCACCCCCACACTCATTCCTGTAGTTTCCCTCTTACACAGGAATGCTGTTTCATTTAAAATGGGAACTGCAGACAGTGCTTCCCCCTAGACATGAGTCAGAATGTTTTATATTTGTAATGCATAATTACCCATATCTGGAGTCATGAACAGGATTTGTCTACCCTAAACTTACCTAGTGTGCGTGCTACTCCTGTTTTTGTTTTGTTTTTCTCACTCTCTTCCTTTCTGTTTTGGTGGAAAATCTGTGACCTTTAGGAGACAAAGCAATTTGAGATACCTTAATCAAGAAATCTAGTAAACAAACTGCCTTTAAACTCAAGATTTACAGTTGCAGCTCAGATCTTTCTGAAATTTCAACCACTTGCATCAAAATTTCCTGCTGTTGCTTTTTGTGACTCTTCTTGAGCATGCTGGTGACTGTGGAGCACATTCTGAGTTTGTCCTGTGCCTTCCTGAATCCAAGGCATTCTAAATTATTGTAATGCCAAGATTTTGTAAGGAGGAGAAGGAGGTATTAAGGAGGGAAAAGAAATACTGAATGGTAAGGACTAATGAGAGGAAGATTTGGCAAGTTAAAGCCATTGCACCCCATGATCTTGAATGAAACTTAAGATTCACTGGGAAATGCTGTATCTTGGTTTAAAAGGTAAAATATAGATGTCTGGCCAGTACAGGCTTGCTGCTGTAACACAAATAGTATGCAAGGCTGTGTATGTAAATATATATCAAATACCTTAAACAACAAAAACAAAAAAAACCCTCAATTTTATTTAGTTGTGCCATTTTCTCATGTTCCAATGAAATCTGTTCTTTTAATATTGTGTATAAGTGTCTAGTAATCCATTTTCAAGAATAAGTGTTTGTGCAAAGTGAGAGAGAGGGGGTATCAGGGCATGGGAGAAATTGGGCTTGTTTAGAGTGGAAAGGGGATATGTTTGGAATATGTGGAAGGAAAGAGAAATCTTCTTTATTTAACTAAAAATATGTTCCTAGTGCAGGAATAAATGAGTTTGAGTTGACTGAACAACTTTAGTCTGAAAATTTAAAGATTATCTCCATTCATAAGAGCAAAAAAAAATAGAACAGCCTTTAAAAAAAAAAATGATTGTATAAAACTAAGGGATTTTTAAGAAAGGGGTAGATGGATTTGAAGGGGGTGTTGCAACACTGTGCCCTTAGAAGGACATGAGAATCTTTTACCCCAAAACTGCTGTTCTCCTGAATTCTTGATTATTTTTGGAATTAAACCCTGAAATTTCTCTCTTAAGTTTGTATTTAGGACATTAAAAAGTATCTCAAAGTCAACTATTTATTTTTTTTTTTTTAAATCCGTTATGAGTAGTAAGATTTATTCTGGAAATTGTTTCTAGAACTTTCAGGTGTTTAAAATTTGTGCAATGATTTATCATGCAGTGAGAATTAACTCTTGTTTTCACTTACATCATGATCTCAATATGGATTAGTGATGATTGAGTCAAAAATTGGAGACTGAAAATAGGTAGCATTTCACTAGTACTTGAAAATATGACTGTAGAGTCTACTCTTTTACACAAAAATAATTGCTTTCTAAATGCTTTGACTTCACAAAATAAGTAGCAGTTCTCAAACAGTGGAAAAAAAATAGAAAATATGGCCATTAGAAACACAGAAGCATTAATTACTTTTTGTGGAACTGGCACAAAACTGTTTTGGGTATGTTTAAAGAAAAATCTGGTATTTAGAGAAGTCAGAGCCAAGGAGGTTTCACCAGGCTGTTACTGAAAACATGAAATGCAATGAAATGATCAGTATTTGTATTTTCTGCAGATATGATCTGAGAAAGTAATTCATCTTGAAGAGAAGAATTTTACTTGCGACTTTTGTGGGTTTTTTAAACAATGATAAGACAAATTTATGCCCTCTCCCCATGGTTATGTGATTTTATTTTTTTGTTGGCTTGTTTGGTTGGGTTTTTTTCCTGGTCTTTCCAGACAGAAAAGAAAGCTGGACAGCCAGAAGATAGGAAAATATGTGCTCTATTTATGGTTTCAATTGATGCTGTAGAAGCAACTCTGCCTAAGAAAAAAAGTGGATCTTAGTGCCAGCAAATAACTTACATTCAAAATGCCAAAGTCTAGTTCCACACATTCCTTGAAAAGAAAGCGCAAATGGAAATAGTCTGGAATGTTTCATATCCTCTCTTATGAAACAGCAGTATCCTTGGCAGAATATACTGTCAAAATCTTGTAACTTGACAAACATTACTTTCTTTCACAAATATTACTTTCTTTCATTTATAGGTACTCTACTAGTGAAAATCAAGGATGATTAGGCTTTAGTTTAAAATTGCATTATGCCATCATTTAGATTTTGAGGTTTACCACAAACAAAAAAATAATACAATGTTGGTCACATTTTTCTAATCAGATACATTTGGTAAGTGTCACTGTAATGGAGGAAAGAAATTTATCCCACTACTAATGTCAAGTTCATATGATTCAGGAGTGTGTCAAACTATCCATGTATTTGTCAAAGGACATAGTATTTTTTGTACTTACAGTTTGTGGCAGACAATGTTTTCTGGGTTTATTCCCAGTTCTGTTAAATCCTGTTTACCACCTGATAATTCCTTGAATGCTTTTTGCTTGAGCATTAAGCTTGTACCCTGGTATGCCATAAGAAGAAACGAGTAGCAGTTTGTGGGGTAGATGAGCTCCTGTGAGTTTGGAAGATGTTCATTTCTTACTGTTTCCATGGAACTGCTCATGCAACCTTGTGTACGTATGATTCTATTCTTTAATGCAGCCTGATTGTTCTCAAGTTACTGGAAACACCTGGTGTCTAGTTCTGGTCCATGCTTAAATGCTTTTCCAGGCTCACATTAAATCACTAAATGGCATCGTAGCTCAAAGTTAATACATCCTTAGTTGACACATCTCATGAGTGATTCCTTAGTAGAACAGAATCTTTAGCTTTTTGCAAAACACTAACCACAGGACTTCCACCTGTATTCCCTAAACAGGCTTAGCTAGGTGTAATTTAGTGAGAGACTTGTAATTTAGAAATAATGTGTTGCTTTTAAAAACACCTCTGAAACACACTGTCTTCACTTTGCTAATTTATTCTTCATTTTATGACATATTAACTCTTGTGTCAAAGGAATACAGTGCAAATATTTTAAGTTAATTCATTTGTGTTGCAATGTGTTAATTCTAGGTTTTAAAACAAGATGGCCAATATAATTAAAAATATTTCATAACTCTCATGATATCAATATATTTTATACTGTGTTCTCTACCCAAAGAGTAAATTCTGCATTACAAAGGAAATTAATAAAGAACACTCTCAAATACAATGAAAAATTAAAAGAATGGTATAAAGCAGTTATGTATGAAGATGACATCATTAATTTTTTAAAGTTCTAAAGGGCTAAATCAAAAGTGTAATGAAGAATAGAGACTAACAATCTAGATATGAAGAAAATAATACCTACTTTTAGTTTTTGTGCAATTCTAAATATCTGAAAAAATATGTATTAACAAGCCTTTTTCGCAGGAGAAACCATCTCTGTTTTTTCTTTGCAATGCAATTTCTGCTAAAGCTAAATTGGAGATCTGGTGCTTGTAATTTTGTTTTGACATGGAGCAATTTATGAACTTCTCCACCAATCTAACTCTATATAATCTTCCTGATTACAAATCCACTGGTGTCTGCTGTTGGAAAAGGGGGAAGTTTACATAGATGACGTGTTCTGGGAAGTGCAGTCTTTGGCTGGAGAAGTCTGGAGGGCCAAATGCTGAGAAGGTGCCTTCATTGTTTCTCAGCCTTCTTTTCTCCATTACTTACATCCAGCAAGGACTTAAGGATGGAAGAATTGCTTGCTCTCCCTGTTACCTAAAGCAGGGGAATGCTTATGAGTGGGGGACACTGCTGGCGTAGAACATGAAGAGGGCAGGATGGCTCTACCACATCATTCAAATATTAGAGTTGCTTATGCTTGTTTTCTAAAGCTGTTTGTATTCCCCTTAAACTACATATTGCATTGTGAAGCAACGTGGTGCAAGAGGCACAACAGGCCCTGCAGAAAATAATGTGCTGTCCCCATGAAATGCTGTAATTGCCTGTGAAGGGAGCAGCCATGCATTGTCCTTGACAACCAGGGTTTTTTCTCCTCTCTCTTAAAACATACACTTTCCTGGGGCCTGTTGGATTTGTTAGAGAAGCAGCAGTTCTGTCTAACTGATCTCATGACCCAGTGGCCTCAAATCACTTTGTCTTTGGTTTCTGGTAAGCAGTTATTCTCACACAGAGGTGAAATAGTGTAACACTACAGGATCGCATTTGAACTGTTTCTCTGGTTTGTGACTGCTGCTGAGCCTTGATAATGAATTTCTGCATGTTCTGAATTGTCAAGAGCAAATCTGTAAAGATTTTCCAGAATATCTGTCAAGTTTCGGCCTCTATATATACTAATATTAGCAATAGATACAAAGTATGTGTCTGAGTTAAGTCGCTTAATTCAAGTTTGTTCTTATTTTTTACATGGATTGGTTAATTTACAGTAACCGTTTTATATTATGAAATTCCACTCACTGTTTCGACACACAAATAGGTAGTTTCTTATTAAATTATCTCCACCTGGTGGCAGTATCTCATAGCTAGCAACGGAGTAACAAGCAGAACTGGAGCACTTCTTTAATTTAACAGAAACATAACAGCAAACTAGTTAAATCAGACGAGTCATTTATTGCTTAAAAAACCCTGTAAATATGCATGAAATATTTTATAGCTGAACTCTGGTGTGCTGTATGTAATTGGATGTAAGCACTAGATGGATCTTTAACGGGTGAGTATCCCATGCCTTCAGAATGCGCGTCGAGTGCCAAGAGCTCCATTGGCATGACTGTATTAGTGCCTGCACTGCTTCCCTTAAAAAGAACAATGTGGGTATTTGGATGGGGAAAGGCAACATTCAGGAGTGTTTTGCATATATATATTCTACTTATTCCTGTAGTTATAAAATATGGAGTAAGTTGTGCAGAGTTTGCATAATGTGTTTTCTTGGAGCATGTTTTTTTAGTCTGTGACAAAGAAATGTTCTTTGCTGAAGTGCTGAGTTGCCAGTTTTCCTCAGTGAAGAAAGGAAGTGTTTTCACAACAACAAGCCCAGTATCAACCAAGCTGATCAAAACCTGTTTCTAGGAACTTACCTCAAGACTTTTCATATCACAGTTATCTGAAAAAGGCTTACATTTGAAGGTACAAAAGCAATCCCTTATGGTTTTTTAAAAGTATTGTGTATTATTCAGACTTTTACAGAAAGATTTAATTACTTTGTTATCCACAGCTGAGTGGTTATGTCTTGCAAATAAAGTCATCTCTTAGATGTTTGACATTTATATCTCTGTCTAAAATTTCATGAGTATTCCAGAGTGAATCTGAAGGTTCAGTTGAAAAGGAAGTTGGAGATTATTCTGTATTTTCAAAAATTCATATAAACAAAGGAAGCTAAAGCATCCCTGGATTGTGTAAAGTGCTTTGACCGGCTTAATTCTTGTATGAAAGATGTCTTTTGCTTTGGGAGAGATTTTTCAGGTGGTGGATATGGTTTTTCTGTGGAAGATACTTAAGTTTGGGTCAAATGCCAAACATTTTTTACTTACTATAGCCTGAAACTACAATGGTCATGTAAATACCAATTTGTCGATTTCCCTGCCCCCAAAAAGTGACTCAGTGTCAAAACATTTTTGGTAACAGTTCATTAGCAGCTGAGAACTTGAAGAAAATCATGTGTTACTGATTTAAAGCTTTTAGATATATTTGTTTGTATGTAGTGTTATTTGTCATCTGTTATATTAACAAATATTGAATCAAATACCAATATTTTTTTATTTGACGTTTTAGGTTGTTTTGTTTGTTTGTTTGTTTTTTAATAGACCTTGAGATACCTTTGAAAAAGAGAAGTTAGTCTTTTTATTGTTGAATTTAAACTTAACATTCATTGAGCAGTCTTTATGCAGTGTCATTATTTTGATATAACTATTTACAACATATACTGGCTTGTACTTAAACCACCGAACTCAATCACAACTGTAAAGAACCAAAACCTTGAGAACTGCATATACAAAAGCTGAAAAGTGTTTTGGTTGGTTGGTTGGTTGAGGTTTTCTTAAGAGGAAAAATAAAAAGCAAAGAATAGGCTGACACCAACCTAAGGGAAGTTTTTATCTTTGTGGCAAAATCCATGCTGTGTTCTCACACGTTGATGTGTTCTTGTGTGTATGTTTGAGGTCTTTTTTTTAATGGATGAAATGCTAGTTATATCATCCTTCTAGGTGAGAAGTAGGGAATTTACCTTTGCTGAAGTCATTTTAGGCTTAATGAGCCACAGAAGTTGTTGTCTGTATGCACTAAATAGAAAAAAACAAGGGACACAAGTAGTTAAGTACTCATTGAAAGCATCATTTATGTGCATTGAGTCTTAAAATGGTTGATTGTGCTCCCCTCATTTTGCTGTTGTGTGAGGTGCTTAATGTATGAATCAAGGGAAGGAAGAGGAAGGTTGTAGAATTCCAACCAAGCAAATGTTGTCTAGGTAGCTGAACAACCAACCTCTCTTATACGCCATAAATATGGGAATGTGATGTTGATTTGCCATTAATCTAATAAAATTGGCTGAGGCAAACTTTCTATCATGTATTTATCTTTATATATTAACCTTTTGTATGGAAAAAGGTTTCCATTTTTCTTTGATCCATCAAGGCATTCTTAGGCTGAAAAATATATTTCTGAATTTAACAACAAATTGCTAGCTATTACTGAAGAGCTAGAAAAATGAAATTCATCTAAAGAAGAGATTAGATGCTGATTTGATCTTCTTTCTTGGCTTGTTTTGTGGTGTATTTCAGCTTGCAGCTGTTCAACTGACCAGATCTAACTGAGTAGCTCAGGTAGTATACACTATAGGATAATCATTATGAAACAAACAAACAAAAAAAAATCATTAAAGAAAGTGTAATTTAAGCAATGATGAATTTTGCGCTTTACTGTTCACAGTTTTTGAAATTATAGAAAGCTATTTTAGCTTTTTCCGTCTTATAATATTGATAAAATAAGAAGCACTGAAGGCTTTTTGAAAGGTTTAATCTGCCTGACAGAAATCCAGCTGGAAACTTAGGATCCAAGCCAGGTACTAAGGCATCTTTGTGCTGCTTTGGAGATTCAGAGCACCAGACTCACAGCTGCTGATTTTCTTTCTGAAAATTTTACCATTTTTAGGTCTTTGTGTTGTTGTTCTGGGAAGGCAAGAAAGCTTCTCCTGTGCTGTGTTCGTTCCTTTTTACTTGTCCCCTCACCTTGGGGTGAAGGGACATATCAGCCCCATGAAGCCTGAGTCCCCTTTCCCTTTAGCTTCTCATAGAGGAGGCCTACAGATGGCTTATTTCTTTGTCACAGGTCCATATTTTGAGCTGCTTTCAGGGCTTAGTAGTGTTTATTTTGGCAGAATGAGTCTTGTGTGGCATGGATTGGCATGCAGGTTTTTTGGTTGGTATTTTGGGTTAGTCAAGTGGGTTTGTGTGTGTGAATTCATAGTCCTAGGAGATACCCGGACTCTCTTGAGTTAATTTTGCTGCTTATTGTGTTGAGGAGAAAGAAAAATAAATAAATCAGAGTCTTGTAAAGGCACAGTTGTCGAAGTAGACAATAGTAGACTCAATAAGATATTTGAAAATCTTGTTAATGTAAGGTGACAAATTACTAGGTTAACACTTGAGCAAAAATGGTAGGAAATAAATACTTGTTCTCTAGTACTTTTAACTTACTGCTTCTTAAAAACTGACTAGTAGTCCATTCTGTCACTGTTGTAAGGACGCGTGGAATAGTAGAATAAAGTGTATTTAAATTAATTTCTGACATCTCTGACATCTGATTGCTATGACTTGCACTGACTTCTGTGCTCTTTTTCTAGCAAATTTGTTGCTGTTTGGAATAAAGGTGATGGATACCTTTTTCATACTGATTTTTCCTGCAGTACCTTATTTTTAATTTTTTTTTGTCCTTTAAACTATTTTGTGAAAAGGAAATTTGTAGGGTAAGAACAACAAATATAACAAAATAATGTATTGCTTGAAGTCATGTTCTTGCTTCTCCTGTGTAGGGTCTATGTATTTAACTGAGCTGGTGAAGGATCTCATTTTCTAAACATCTAAGCACTAAAAAAAAATTGTCTTTGTTATAAGTAGGCAGTGGATACTCTCTGTAGATGACTATATATAGAGTGACCTTTAATAAAAATTCTTGTTCTGTGGCATGGAGTTTGGTTTCTTATCACCATTCATTTTAACATTAGAGAAATTCAGCAAATTCAAACAGCTGAGTATTTATAAGGGGATATACATTTAAAAAGGGCTGTATAATCAAATCTTGTGTAAGATACCTTAGGGTAATGTATCATGTGGTTTAGGAGTTATAGGAGATGACCACATTCCTGTTGATGTTTAAGGAATTATTTCTAATAATTAAGTAGTTAAGGCTGGTTCTTAGATTGGTGCTGATAAAGGAGACTTGTGCAAAATATAAGTGCAGTAAACAATTCCTTTTCTTTTAGTTTTATTTTAATATATATTTCTTATCATGGCATATCCTGTCTCACACTCTTTGTGTACATCCCAGTATTTAATATTTTCTTATGGAGGAATATATTTATAAATAAATGTAATTTTTTTAGAATAATTATGGCTATGTTGCACCATTTTAAATAGATCCTGCATTTTTTGTACCTTTTTCTGGCCTCTAAGTCAAAACAGAACAATGAGGTAAAACTTTACATTTCCATTTATTTACTGATGGAGTGAAACTAGGATTGCTGGCTTATTGCTGAGGTTGCCAGGACATTTTCATTTGGGGGAGACTGAATCCATACTGTGTCAGAAAGACAGATGAACTCTTAAACACTCAATTGCTTTTCTGGTGGTTCTCAGCCTTGGAGTTCATCCAAGTGTATTTCATGGTGTGTCTTAGTACAGTGCTGGTACTTTGATGCTTTGAAACATAGTTTTTGTTACTTCCTGTAATAACACCCCTATTAATGTGAAGCACTGGGGTTTTTTTCCTATTTTTCTATTCTTAAAAAGGTATATAACTTTTTTGTCAGTTTCATTAAGAATATATACAGCGTTGAAGTTAAGTAGCTGAATTATTGTAGCGAATTAAGTGTCTTGCTTTTAATAGAACTGAAATTTCAACTGCTGAAGCCCCTAAGCGCTTCTGGAAAAGTTAGAAACTGTTGCTGCTTTCAGCAGAAGTCAGTGATGTGCAACTTGTCAATTTAAATGGATATTTTGGGGATTACACTGAATAGTTGTGTCTAGTGTTTATATTCTGTGTTCATTCTGAAAGCATATCTGTATTGCTCGCATATGCAAAGTTGCTGCTTGAATTTGTTCCCATTTTGCTTCAGTTTACCAATTATTTGTAGTAAAAGTAATAGTAGCTTAAAATTAAAGCTTCATCTCAGTCTACATTGTTTTATCAGTTATACTTACTGAATTTCTGTGTGGTATTGTGAAATTCTATGTATGTTGTTTTTCTGTTTGCTTTTGTTTGGTTGGTTTCTTTTGTTTTAAGCTATATACAACAGAGTTCTTCTACATTGTAGGGACATAAA
>JAWWMO010000001.1:13180495-13197192 GCA_035047845.1 Dendrocincla fuliginosa
CTTCAAGATCATCCAATTCCAACACTCCTGCCATGGGCAGGGACACCTTTCACTAGACCAGGTTGCTCCAAGCTCCATCCAACCTGGCTTTGAACATTTCTAAGGATGGGGCATCCACAACTTCTCTGGGCAACCTATTCAAGTGTCTTACAGTCCTCACAGGGAAGAATTTCTTCCTAATATCTAATGTAAACCTACTGCCTTTCACTTTGAAGCCATTTCCCCTTGTCCTGTCACTCCAGGCCCTCCAGGCCTTTTGTAAAAAGTCCCTCTCCATCTTTCCTGTGGGATACCTTCAGATACTGGAAAGCCATAATTAGGTCACTCTTTTCTAGGCTCAACGATCCCCATTCTCTCAGCCTTTCCTCATAGCAGAGGTCCCTCTAACCACCTTGATGTCCTCCTCTGGACTCACTATAGCAGGTTCCATGTCCTCCCTGTGCTGGGACCCCAGAGCTGGAGGCAGCACTGCAGGTGGGGTCTCACCAGAGCAGAGCAGAGGGGCAGAATCCCCTCCCTGCCCTGCTGCCCACACTGCTCTGGATGCAGCCCAGGACACGGGGGGTGTCTGGGCTCCCAGTGCACATGGCCAGGGCATGCCCAGCCTCTCACCCACCAGCACCCACAAGTCCTTCTTGTCTGGGCTGCTCTTTATCAACATGGGTGTGGAAGGGAAAAGGGGACTGTAACACTGGATTTCTAGGCGTTACAGAGGAACAGAGCCAAACTGATCAGGCACACAATCTATATCATCTAAAGGCAGCAACAGAGTGGCTTAACTAAAGAGGAAGTGCCTAAAGTGTGGCTGTCTTAAGTTTGAAAGTAGTGGTGTCCTTGTTAGATGAACAAATGTGAAAATAATATTTATGTAACCTGACTTACAATGGATCAGTTGGCAAGAATGCACGATAGATGGCATTGCTTGCTATGCATGTAGTGGATTGCAATTTGAAGCTTTGACCTTTTTCAAAGACTTGCAGTAAGGCATAGGTGGATATTCTGTACAACTAAACCATTTTCATCCTCACTCACAAGCACGCAATAAAATTACTGTTCTCCTCATGGATTTACAATAATACAGTGTAAGAATATTTTTTAAATATGTAATCTCATCTTGACACTGCACAAGAGCAGCAGGAAGACATGAAGAATGCATGAACAATGAGAGAAATAGTGTTCTGTCTCATGATGCTGAAATAGGGAGGGATAAACTTCCTGCACTGAGTAATATGATGCAGGCCCTTATTTTCTAATTTGGAGGGCTTCAGATCCTGTAAACTCATTTACCTGTGAGGTTTTATTATAGCATTAGGTGAGTCGGGGGAGAGGGTAGTGATAACAAGCATATTTGTATTACTTTTTTTACACTTTTAACAGATACTAATCACTTCATGAAAATTCCCTTAAACTGAAAGAAAAAACAGATTATAGTCAACCCTGCCATTTTTTTTTTGTTTTCCATATTTATTCAGATTGAAATTTAAGATCAATCTGAACAGTATAAATCCTCTTTATACTTGAGGAATGATAATTGGAAAACAAATGCATTTTACTTATAATAAGCAGAATATTTTTTATTTTAAATGAGTAGTACACATTAGGAAAACTTACACACATACAACAGTTTAAGTCCAGAGAGGGGAGAATTCACAGCAAAATAGTTAATTTGATTCCTACTAGTAGTTAAAAATGGTATGGAAATGGGATCCATTTTCTAGTAAAATAAGATTAGGTGTGATGCTAAAATGCATATTCATACATACTCATGACTATTAATGAGTGACAGTAATTAGAAAATCTTTTATTTCTCTAATTATCAGGTAACATATCTGTCAGTTCTGTTGATTGTTCATGAGGAAAATCCCCAGATTTTTACAGTTCCTTCTCAAGATTAATCCTTCACTTACTTTTGACCTACAGTTTGTCTTATACCAGTTAAGCTGTTCATGTGTGCAAACTTCTCTTTAAAAGCATTTTAAAAGTTGGTTCTTTTCTTTTAATGTTGGAACATATCAAAAGAAAATAATTCTACTATTAACATTGGTTTAGGAAGCAAACAGTCTTAGATATGTAATGTTACCATGAAATGTGATTTGTAATTTCTAAACCATAAAATATAGTATGTGTAATCTATAATCTATTTATATATAGATAAACAATCAAAGTGCACTTTTGGAGGTTTTGTGTTGTGAAAAGCTGTCATGAGTTGATTTTTACTTTTTTCCAGTCTTT
Organism: Dendrocincla fuliginosa; assembly: GCA_035047845.1. Classification (NCBI taxonomy): domain Eukaryota; kingdom Metazoa; phylum Chordata; class Aves; order Passeriformes; family Dendrocolaptidae; genus Dendrocincla; species Dendrocincla fuliginosa. Next base: position 13,182,728 of record JAWWMO010000001.1, read on the forward strand.
CAAGAAATAATCTCTCTAAATCTACAGCTGTGCTCAAAGAGACTTTTATGTTTCAAATTAATTCACTCAAGTAAATCCTATTTCAAATGTATATTTACTGTCCTTCTGAGTTTGTTTGGAAATCTGAATGGGGAAACTTATTTTTGGTTCCTGCTTTCTCCAGAGAAACTAAGGATAGGGGAGAATGGAGAGTCAAAGGTGGTTTTTATTTTGATCTAACTAAACTTGATTTTGGTGTTATATGGGCTTTTTTATTATTATTTTATTTTTATAGAATTCTTAGCATTCTTTTGTTTGCAGTGAGTAACCCCAAACACAGAATATTTGTGATAACGGGTGGTATTTAATGGTAATGGTACTGATTTTTATGTTATTTTTTTCCTTATTGAGATATGTATAAAGTTGGCTAATTAAATAGTAACAGTACTCTAGTATGAACAGAACTCACATCTCCTTAGGATTACTTTTCCTGAAGATGTCTTTTATGGATCCTTGAAGTTATGTTAGGGCATTTTTCAGTGAAACACAGATCCCAGGGTGAAAATTGCCAACCAACAATAACAAAAGTGTTCACATGTGTATAAATTATGTAGTAAGGTTGTGGTTGTCTCAGAAGTTCCATTCATGCTGGAAACCTGGGAAGGGAGGGGCAGAACATTTTATTATTATTTGTTTCTAAGTAGTATTAAGGCCTCTCTTTTGATCTCCTATAAGCCAGGGTATAGAAAAGCTGCACCCAGAGCTATATATAATTACTATTGTGTATACTATGATGCAATTATTCACTCTTTTAAACCAGATTTTCTCATTATATTTTGTTTTGCTCCTTCAAGAAGGAAATGTTTGTTGTTTAAGTGTGAATATGAGAAGATTCTTTTAAAGATCAAAAGTATTATATAATGGCATAAGATGTTTGGTGTAGGTAGCAAATTCATGTTAATAGTGGGGGGCCTGTAGGGGTGGCTTTGGTGAGAAGAGCGGCCAGCTCACAATGGAGCTACTGCAGGACACAGCGATGCCATCAGGTACATTGGTGATACATCCATGAAAATATATTTAAAAATATATTTTTAAATATATTTTGATACACAGTGCAAAACACTGCACAAACATCGAGGAGAAGGAAAACTGTGGGTATTCCTGATGAATCTCACAGAGTTTCCTCATCTCATGCAGTGCCCATGCTGGAGTAGGTTCTCCTGACAGGCTTTGTGGAACGTGGAGCACCTGTACTGGAACAATTATTTACTCTGAAGAATTCTGTGATAGAAAGGGTTGTCAAGGATTGACATGGACTGCCCAGGGAGATGGCGGAGTTCCCGTCCGTGGAAGTGTTCAAGAAATGACTGGATGTGGCGCTCAGTGCCATGGTCTAGTTGACATGGTGAAGATCCATCCAAGGTTGGACTTGATGACCTTGAAGGTCTTTTCCAGCTTGGCTGATTTCTGTGGAGGAAAGGGCTGTTTAATTTTGATCTTTTTTTCCCCCTCACTATTGAATTCTTATCTTAATTGGTAAAAAGTCAAATTGATTTTCCCCAAGTTCAGTCTCTTTTGCGCTTGACAATAACTGATGGGTGATCACCCTGTCTTTTTCTAAATCCACAAGCTTTTTCATTTTCATTCCCTCCCTTCTGGGGGAGAGGGAGTGAGAGGGTGGCTGAATGGATGGTTGGCAGTCTGCCAAAGTCAACTCCCCACACGTAAACTATTTTGTGAAGAAAACTTTTTTTCAAAAAAACCCAAAAACCCAAAAAGAGCAATGAAAAAACCCACAAACCAAAACAAAGTCCCAAACAATGAAGGTGGTTAAACATCAAAACAGGTTGCCCAGAGAGGCTGTGCTCTCCATCTTTGGAGATATTAAAAAACTGGCTGTGGCCCTGAGCAACTGCTCTGCCTGACCTGATCGGAGCAAGGGTTGGACTCCTTGGCCCCTCCTGCCTCAGCCAGCCCCTGCTTCTGTAGTTTTGTGGAGTATTCCAGTTGCTCAAACCTATTTTCTTGACATATACAGGCAAAGTTTATATATGCTGTTATGTGTTCATGTTTTTGCTTAATTTTTTCAATTTTTCCTCTGTTGTGAGAAAGTTTTTGATGCTTTTGGTGCAACACAAGTAGTTACTGTTAAACACTGTTAAAGCCTTTCTCCATAACTCAGTAAAACTTCAGAATGTTACCAAGACGGAGGGATGGCATCCACTCACAAACTTTGTAATGGTCACTTCTTGCTGTAATTGTGGTTTTAAGTTTTCTTGGCTTTCTCGTAGTTTGGTTTGACTTGGGTTTTGGGGGGGAGTTCGATCTATTTTTTGGTTGGTTGGTTGTCATTTCCCCCAGTAGTGCTGATCCTTACTGTATATGGCAGGCAGCTTTACTTGAATTTGGTGTGCAACAACACAATAAAAATGGTCAAGGCCCATTCATTGTAAATTGAACTTTTACTGCCTTCATTGAGGCAGATTTAAAGTACAATTAAGTTTTAAAGTTATGCTACAGTACCACTCCATTAGATATTAAAACACCTACTCTTACCTACTCTTAATACTTTTCTATGCATTTCCTTGTCTGTAGAATTGCATCAAGTGAGCATTTGTCAAGGGGAAGAGGTGGGACATCCTCCTGTACTCCCTGTTTTGCACCTTTCCCCCTGTGTCCTCATTACTAGTTGCTTCTGCAATCAATTGTGTGCTCTGTTCATAGTGCTTAATGATGCTTTTGTTCGGTGATTTAATTATATGTAGGTCAAGTCAAAGGGAATATCAAGTGTATATTTATATGTATAATATATATTTTTATGCTATATATAAAAATTCTGTGTCAACACAAGGATCATGACTTCAAGTTGCAAAGCAGGTAAAAGCTGAGTCCTGCTCCTTCCCTTTCACCGTAGAGAAAAGCTTTGAAGGTTTTATGAGATGCACAGCCACCTTTATATTTTTTTTTTTTTTTTTTAATGGCAATGTTATCTTGGCTTTTGGTGATAAAACCAGCTTGTCAGTACTTGAACTGGCACATTCATTGATATCTTTCAACACAGCAGTTATCCTGGAGCAGTATCTATGATAAAACCTTGCAGTGTGGCCAAGCACTGAGTATTTTAAATAATGTTTTAATCTGTGAGGGGTCAATACCATTTGCTGCCTTTTGCAGGGTGGTGTTTTATAAGAGTTCTAATATCTCTGGTGCTGCGTGAGATCCCTTTTTTCTAAAAAAAAAAAAAAAAAAGTATTTGTAAACAAAAAGCAAGTTAACTGCAGGGAGTATATTATAGATTAAATGCTTTTGTAAGAACATCAGATAGAGATTTGTGACGTTTACTCTGATAAAAGGTCATGCACTGTTTTTCCATATGATCATTCCTCCTGCTTGATGGTTGGGGTTTTTTAGTTGGGTTTTTGTTTTTCTATTTGTTTCTTTAGAGTGTGGGGGTTTTTTTGTTTGTTTGGGGTTTTATTGCTTTGGTTTTGGGCTCTTTATTTTGCTTTTATTTTATTTTCTTATGCTTTATTTCTTCTTCTAAGGTGGATATAAATTTCCTTTTTCCACTGGAGTATTTTCATACATCCAAATCTAGTTGATACTGGATCTCAACCTGGAGAGAAACTTCTTTCTTTTTAAAAGCTCAGCCTTGATTGCACATGAGGAGAAAAGAGTATGCTAACACAAAATTGAAAATCTGTGGTTGCTAGTGTGGTTATAAGTGATTCAGACATGAAGAGAAAAAGTAGTTTGAGAAGCTGGAAAACATTGATTTGACAAATCTAATTGACTCTTAACTCAATGTACCTCTGCTGTATTTGTATTATGAATCCTTTTCCTTGCTTACAACCTCTGTGAGACTTTCAAACTCACTTTTGGTGTCCTATCTTCTACCCCATGACTGATAATTTTTGTCATAGTTTATCTTGTGTGTGTACCCAAATATTATCTAATTGATTCATTTTTGTCTCCAACCTTCATGAACTTCATTATACAATTGCAGCATTAGGGGAAAAAAATCGAGACTTTTGTTTCTCTGTGATGTGTGTGCATCAAAGAGGAGCTGTGCCTGCAGCCTCGTTGATCTCATCAGTCTTCTTGGCTTGTTCTTTCCATCTTAGAGAGGAGGAAAATGGATGATGTAAAGTTGGCACTGTCAGAGCTAGCACTGATGTATGCAAAGTAAATTAACCATCTCACCTTCAGCTTTCTTGTGCAACTTTCTCAAATGCGTCGCTTTGAGTATGAGTGTTACAGTGTGTCTGGCACTCAAGCTGGTAGCTGCTGCCATGTGTTCTCTGGTGTTCCTGACTAAATGCTCTGCCCAGATGATAGATTTAATGGGAAACACATTCTTCTGATTTCATGTCACTATTACTGAATTCTGTTTTCATTTATGTTCTAAAAAAATAAGTAGAAGTTATATGGAGGACTCTTATGCACACTAATTATTAGATAAAATACTAATGTTAATACTGCTGATTATAAATGTTGTATTTTCAAGTCACTTTTATGAAGATCAGGACTTAATTAGCTGTGCAAATTTGTGAGCCAAGGGGATTTTGAAACCTCAAAGTTCCCGAAATTTATTTGTAACTATGCACCTTTCACTTCTGGAGCAACTTCATGTTTAGTGGCCTGTCTCTGTTGCGTAGCTCTTAGTTTGGCACTGAATGTATTATAAGAAATGCTGTTAAGTGCTCCTTGTAAATCTAGCCATGCTGTACTCACTGCATTCTCTTTATTTTTTGTAAAACTTTTGTTTTCAAAGAACTTCAGAAGGTTAGTTAAGCACGGCCTCCCCTGTCTGAATCCATATTTACTGTCATTAATCAAACTGCACTTCTCTGTGTGTTTTTTTTACCACATCACTAAAGATAATTTCTCAAGTTATTCTTATGTGACAAAATTTTCTGCTTTGCATCATTGTCTTTCATTCTTTCTTAAATATATTCACGGTGATGAGATCTGAAGAGTCATCTCTTTGACACATAAAGTCATTTTCTTGGAATATAAGATGAATGTTAAGTAATTCTGTTGGCCATACTTATGTGACCACTTGCTCTCAGTTACTGGCTGTTTCACTGGAATACTTTCACACATGAAAAATTGCTAGATTTCAGTTGGACAAAAACTTGTGAACAGGTATCGTAGAAGCAGCTGTATAAGAAGGAATATTTCTCGGTTATAATTGCTTATTCTTCTGCTCTAACAACATTTCCTCTCCATTTTAGTGTAAATGCCTGGGTCTGAAAAGCTTCTTTTATCCTTCTGATATAGCTGTACCTTTTATGATTCAGTCTGTAGGTGCTGCTTCACACACCCCCCACCTTGTGCTCCTGATTGTTCACTGTGAATGTCCCAAGGGAATGGCACTGTTTGTTCACGTAGTCTTCTCTTTCCTAGACTATTGTTTCTATCTGCTCCTGAAGAAAGGGTGCTGCTGTAGGCACTCTGCTTGTAGAATCATGGAATAGTTATGGTTGGACACAACCTTAAAGATCATCTCATTCTGGCAGGGACAACTTTCACTAGACCAGATTGCTCAGAGCACCATCCAACCTGGCCTTGAACGCTTCCAGGGCTGGGGCATGCACAGCTTCTCATTCCAGTTTATTTAGCATTCAGCTGTAGTTCAGTAGAGTAAAAGTAAAAAAAAAGCTCAATCCTTTGATGTGAGCACTACACAAATAATTGCCAATTACTAGTATAGAAAAGTAAATACTTTGGAAAATGAGCATTATGTAAATCCATAATGTTCTAGGTATGATTTTGAGTGAAACTCAGCTCAAAATATATCACATGGAACTGCAAAATCCATCTAGATAATTTTATTTTTTTTACTTGCTTTTGGAAAATTTTCAGCTTAGGAAACTAATATACAGTGTATAAGTATAACTTATATACAGTGCTGTATAGAAGACATCTATTAAAGCATTAGATGTTTGGAGAGAGAAAAAGTTCTAGAGTTGATATATTTGCAGTTTTACTGCTTAAAATATTCAAGTATTTTGGTCCCCAGTAGTTCAGCGAAAGACTTTGAAGGTTCTCACTCTGATTCAATCAGATCTGGGTGGGGTTGGTCATTTAATGGTGATTCCATAATTTTTACTGCCCTTCTGTAAATTAGCACTGATGAGATTTCATCTGGAACTGGGCTTTGCTCAAACCCAATTATCATGTTGAAAAATACCTGATGGGCTTAATAAGTTAAAAGAGATGTAAAAGAATTAAGTCACTAGAAAATAGAGCCATAGAGGGCACGCCCTATGAAAAAATCCTGAAATAGTGTCTGTGCAAATATTCTAAAGTTTCTGACTCTAATGCCATTTTATTAGCTCAGGTAAAACACTAGAATCCAATGTACCTTCATCTTTTAGACCCTCCCAATTGGATTCACATCCAGCTTAAAGTAGTGGTGGGGCCCCCAGCTACCACTGCTTCTCAGGTAGATAATAATTTTGGGTATATTTTTTAGTTATCTGAATGAGGAAATTTTCTATGATAATGCAGTATGGCCCTCTCATTTCTTTTGTGTAAAATCCAGTAACTTCTGAGAACACTCTTTTTGTCTTTTTACATGTTTGTGTGAAACAGTTGATCATTTCAAAATGAATAAACTTAACTGTGAAGCAGTTTTTCAGGATCATTATCATCACACCATGAAGCTTCAAAAAGACACTGCTATAGGAGATCAAAAAATATAAACCACTATTACTTGTTTGCTTACAAACAAGGAATATAAATCAACACAAAGAATTAAAAATCATTGTTTGCTCTTTCTTCTGCTCTTCTTGCTTACTCACTCCAGATTTTTTTTACCTCTAATCCTATTATTCCACGCTGCTATAGAAGCTTATTTTACTTTTTTTTTTGGTGTTTCTAATTCCATTATCAACAAAGTTCATCCCTTCTGCATCTTCTTTCATTAAATCATTTCTCTCCACTCTGGTTTTGATCTTTTCCCTAAGAGTAAGATATGATATCTTCCAGAAAATGTTAGTTTGGAGTTCATTCCATAGTCTTGATTTTTATAATTGTAAAATGTAAAGTTTTTGAGGCAGTCTGTGTGTACACTTCTGTAAGAAAATTATGAGAACTCCTGCTCACTTATGTTCACTGAAAAGTGTACTCACACTTCATTGACTGCTATGTTCTATGCCAGCAAACCTGAAAGAAATATTTTGTTAAATTTTTACCCTTTTCCATGGACGTGTACATTTGATATCGTGCATTGTGTTTTAATCTCATAATTATGTATCTGTAATATTTTATTAGGTGGAGACTGGTCCTTTCTGACTACCTCATATTTTCATTCTGACCTGAGATCATGCCATATTCCTGTGTATCAACTGACCTTGGGAGTGTGAACAGAAGTATCTCTTTTTTCTTATCAATAAGCAAGGCTTTTTCATTCTGGCCTTGCCATCTAAGCCCTTGTGAATGAGGAGGGTGGAGGAGAGCAGACAGAGGTTATTTTTTCTGCTTCTTTGGCAACACCTGGCTGGAGGAGTATAAGGTAATATATTGTATATATGCCAATCTGCATATATACATCTCATGTGGCACATTATTATGGCAATATTGTCATTCTAGATCATTAAATTATCACAGAATGTACAATAAATGTCTTCTGCATGTCTTTCACGTCTGAATTTCTTAGACTTTTTCACTTCCTTTGTGTATTTAGGAATGCCTCTGTATTAGTGTCCACTGGGATTGTTGCATGCAACTTCCATTACTGCTGGTGGCAACTCACTGCATAAATTCTCATTCATGAGAATGAGGATATATTTCTTTTCATTATTTCAGCAGGCATCAGTGGAGCTTCTTTAAGAAACGTGTTTAGCAAAATTGAGTGCTAGTAATTTAACAAATGAGCATAAGCTTTCATAAATTTCATTTAAGATGTTAACATCAAAGTTAACATTCTTGCTGCAAGTGTAGTGTCTTTAATTCCTCTTTTCTCCTAGTAAATTGCTGTTCAACTCTGCTTTAATTTATAATAAAAGAATAGTTTTAGCTTTATAGCCTTAAGACATCCACTGAGAGAATAAATTTACTTCGCTTTTTTCAGCACTAACTGCTCTAGTTTGTCAGTGCCTCTCCTTGGATCCAGTTGGGAAAAGGCATGAAACGAGAGTGGGTTGCCCAAAGGCTTGGCCTTACAAGGTTAAACCAGGGAACATCCTCACTTATGAAAGATGGGAATATTTGATAGTCTCAGTTTTAATTCCCCTTTAGGCAAGCCTTTCTCTACTGTACAGGCAGCCTAAGGGGATTAACCATCTTATTATCACTTCTCTTTTCAAGCTGTGCTAATCACCAGGACTTCAGGAAGAATACAGGTGACATTAGTTGCTTTTTGTATAATTTTTCCTGACATACAAGGGAGCAAAATATGGGTGTTCAAGGTATTGGACTTGCAATATTCCAGTACTGGAATTGCAATTTAAAAAAAAAAAAAAAAAGAAAAAGGGGCAGGAGGTAAAATTTTCTAGGAATATGTCCGGCTCATTCAGAAGTAATACATAAAATTTGACAAGGCAGAAATTATTTATAGCAGGACTGTGCAAATAATTGAATTCCCTTTACTAAAACCTAATAAGGCTTATTTTTCTTGTGCTCAAAACAGGTTAATAACTAGACTGGTTGTAAGTTTTTAAAGACCAACTTATTAAATTTAATCATCTGTGGGCATGTAAGGTGAGCAATCCTAAAGGGCTTGCTTTTCCGTAACTCCATGGTTGGAGTTTTCTGAGCGTGCCTTTAAGTTGTATCACTTTGAACGTCTATAAAATTATGGACACATATGTACTAATCTTGACTGATTAAGAAGCAAACATTGAAAAATTTAGTGTTGAAGTCACTATATAGCTGTTTTTTCTTATTTCTCACTGAAACTGAATTTATCTGAAGTGCATGAAAGTGAATTTTAGAAGATCAGAATAGAGCTTGATGTTTCCTGAAATCTTAGAGGACCTGTGCATTGAGTGAGTCTGATTGGTTGTGTTTGTGTTAGCCTAGGAGATGCTGTCATTATTTTTAGACTGACTTTTGCAGGTTTGTATTCTAGTGATAGATCCAGACAAAGGTCTTGCTACTAGAAAAGTGTTTCATGGCAAAAAAGGATATTGGCAATTTGAATATGTATAAAGATTTGCAGTTGTTTTGAAATGGGTATCTCCTCTCCAAGGAAGTGACTCAAGGCATTGTGTTTTGTTTGAAGTCAAAAAATAAAAAATAAAGCACTGGAATGTTTGTTTTAATCTCTGAGTTGTCACAGAAGCAGGGCAGTGGATGGGAGGGGAAGGATGCTATCCATGCTCTGGTTACCAGGACTGAAATTAAACTTCATGAGCTTGAACAAAACGCTCACTGTTCAGGGAGGAACAGTAGACAAACAAGTGCAAAATTAGATCTACCCAAGCTTGAAGAGAGTTGTTAAGAGGAGAGAATAGAAAAGTCCAATTAAGAAAGGAAGTGGGAGAATCTGAAGAACTCTACGAACTCAAATTTGTACACAGCAGATCAGTAATTACAATTATGTCATGTTCTCTGAACTGAAGTTGAGTTTATGGAGGGAGGCTTTACTTAACAGCTTCTCTTTGATTGCTGAAGTTGGTGTTTGTGAAAAGGGACGATTATTGAAGTTTACGTCATTTTTACTATGTCCTAGCTCAAATTTTCTCTCCATAAAATGATGACTTGTCAGGCTGTCTAACTTCATTAGGTTTAATACAAGCCTGTGACTTGCAACTGATGGAAAACAAAGAGGGTTCTTTTGACGAAGGGGGATTTTTAGGCCATAAGTAAGAAACAAACCTGATAATCCTACAGTTGATACTGTCATAATCTCTTTATTATTATCAAACAGACATGTCTTTATGGCTGTATTTAAAAATTAGTATGTCACTGGTGCTTTTAGAGGTTCATAACACCTTTTTCTGAGAATCATATATTTTTGGCAGTAACATAATTGTTAAAATGGATTTCACAAATTCATTTTCCTTAGTGAGACTGTTGAATTTCAGTTCAACTTCTGAACTGCTTTATCCAAAACCTAAAATTCAACAGTCCACATATGGTGTGGAATATCCTTGTGGCAAATGTGAGGATGTTTGTCCCCAGTGCTCTGCTGCTTATGCCACAGAAATTGGTTAATTATTTTGTCTGTTCTTACTTTCTTCAAGTTTGCTAACAAACCTTTCAAATATTTTGACGTTAAAATCAGGATGTACCCACTGCCATCATGGAAAAAGGTAAGGAATGGAACCATTAGAGGTATTGGACTTGATTTCAGCTTTCTGAGCAAGAGCATCCTTAGTATCACACGAAGTGAATTTCAAGATGTGTGTAGGGAAGGACTAGGGCATCCTGCCCTCCCTCCCGAAAACCAATCCAAAAAGGTTATTTCCATTCTTCTCTTCCCCAACACTCATTTTATATGTGACAAGAAAACCTGTGGAAAGCTGATGCTGTAGCTGTGAAGCTGTATCCATTTTATGACTTTGTGATCTGTAATGACACACAAACAAGATGGGTAAAAAAGTGTTTGGAAAATCAGATCGAGAGGGTAGAGGTTAATGAGTCCTACCCTGCTGGAACTCAGTAACCGCTGCAGGGCTGGAATGGTCTTTGCTGAGACCTCTCCTGTCTTGATGAGCTGGATGTAAGGGAACTAATTCCTCCTGAGGACAACCAGCAATAGAACTGGGTGACTAGAGAAGTGCTCTTTCCATCTTCAGGGGTTTTCAAGATTCATCTGGATAAACCCCTGGGGAATCTGGTTAGTGCTCATAGTTGACCCTCCTTGGATTAACAAGTGGGACTAGAGACCTCGTAGGGTCCCTTTCTGCCATATACAGACATGAAATTTTGCTTTTGAAATCAGGCCACTGACAAGGGTCCTGCAAAATTTCAAGCATGAACATCACAGAGTTTGATTCATATATATATATATTTGCCAAGAAAAAAAAACCACTGAATTAGCATTCAGTGCAATTTCTAAACAAAACTTACTCATATTTCTGGTATATTCCACTGGTACCATTCTTGTTTGCCTAATGGAACTAGGGTTGTTATGTAGCATAGCTGTGTTTTTAATGAGAAAACCAGATTAAAATCTAAGTCATTTTAAAACTTGATCCTGAACTTATGCAGAAATCAAAGGGAGTGAAAATGCTTGTCTTTTCTTTGTCGTGAAGTGAAATAGGTTTACAAAAAGCTGGGAGAAAAACTTTTCAGTAGCACTGATGTTAACTCCAAAATTTAACAGAATGTGTGGGTTTTATTGCAATTTGAAATGTGGTTTAACTTTTTTTATTTCGTTTAACCAAAAATTCTACATAACAGTAATAGGAGCTCTGTTATAAACTTCCGTGATTGAAATATTAATTTCAGGATTACAAGCTTCAAAGAATGCTTTCCTACCAACCACATTTAGTGAACATCAAATTGCAGAAGACAGTTCCCAGGATTCATGCCTTAAGAGTAATGAAACTTTAGAGTTACAATCCTGCTACTAGAAGAATAGTAACTGTGGTAGAACTATACTGTGGTTGCTTTTCCAAAAGGAGTATTTTTAAGCACAAATGATTTTAACATATACTGTAGCATATGAATTTTTAGGTTTCAGCAGTATTACTTAGTATTTACTTATGAATAAAGACAAAATAATAAAAGGAATACAGTATCTATACCTGAAAAAAAAAAAAAATCTTCAGAAATATCTTCTGAGGTGCCCCAAAATATTTCCTTTTCACGTTTTTGAGATCAATTTTTTTGTTTGCTTGTTTTTGTTGTGTTTTGGAGGTTTGTGTTTTTGGGTGGGGTTTTTTTAATAATAATTTTTTGTTTAGTTTTGGGGTTTTTTTTGTTGTTGGTTTGTTTGTTTGTTTTTAATTTGGGATATGTGTTTACCAGCAAATCTTGTGGTAAACACAAAAAAAAACCCCTGCAGGATGATTTTTGATTCTAGAGAATATATCATGTAGGGGTATTCTTTTCTTCTCCATATTACCAAGACCAAAATAAGTAGCTGGTAAGTGTCTTTAACTGTTGCCTTTTTTTTTGGCTTTTCCACATCCAGTGAATGGAATATTCCAAAATTTGATGTCAAAGATACAAATCTCATGCCATAACATTAGTGCCTTAAAAATTGCAGAACACCATTCAAGAGGACAAATGAAATAAAGCAGATGTGGTTCTGTACGAAGCACATCAGAGTTGCAGAGACTATTAGCACATATTCTGACATCCCTACATTTGCTTTATGCAATCCTAAATGCCTTGGGAAAAACCATCAGTGAAACCAGCCAAACAAAATGTATGCACTGGGCAGGAGGAGAAGGGAAATGTCTGAGTTCCACAGCAAGTGAAGAGTGTGAAGGTAAAGAGACACTGAAACAGGATTGAGAGGAGAAGGCAGGAATTCACCACCTGCTTCTTGAAGGATGCAAGTCAGATGAAATCAGTTGTCTCTCACATGAATCGAGTTTCAAGGTTATCCAACCACAGTATTTTAATTTTGTAGATGATTTATGCCACACTGCTGTTTTGAAAGGTATTCCACAGTGATTCACTCCTCTTGTGATAAGAAACCTTCAAATTTCTCTCTCTTCTTTGCTCTGGTATTGAGCTGCTTTTGCGAACTACAGTGTAAGGGGTCACTGTTATTGAAGTGATGTCTTCAAGAACAATTGAAATACTTAAAAGGACCATCTCCATACATTTAACAAAGCTGAAGAACAACGTTATTATTTTTTTTTCCTGTTTCCTCCTGCCTTGTGATTTTTTCCCCCTTTTTAATGTTCTCTCTTAGCAATTTTTATTCTGATTTCTTCTTGTCAGGAAATAAAGCAGAGGAAGGGAGAAGAGTGAAAACAAAATTTAAATGCCTTTAAAAAAAACTTTTAAAAAATAATTGTATCTTGGACTCTAGATCTTAGTTATTGAAATATCTTAACCATACAGGCATTAAATGGTGTGATCACTGAAAAAAACGTGCATCTATTTAGACTAATTCATTGTATATTTTTTACTGTAGCGTGCTTGGTGTTCAGTACAACATTGATTTGTAATTCTTATAGTGTACTTGCCACCTTTCTGTTTCACTTGAAAATTATGGATTTGCAGTCTGTTAACATCATCCTAACACCTTTTACTTACTGTTACTAGCTGTTTCTGGTATATGGTAGCGTAGCTGGTGAGCAGGATGGCTCTTACACAATATACGGAGTTGGGAAATTGATTTATAGTAAGTTGGAAAGCTCTCTACTCTTAAATTTCAAATGTTTTTCTTAATCTTATTTGTTGCCAAGTACTCAACGCTTGCTTGTCAGAGGATGTTGTGTGGGAATATACTGTGTGAATGAAATGTGGTAAAGTTGTTTCCATGTGTAATCTTAGTTGCGAGAAGAACAAGCAGCAAATAACATAATGTAATATGACTGCATTTATTTTGAGGGGAACAAAAACAATTTCATGTAATTTCCCATGTTCCTCTCTATTCATAGCTAGCTCCCAGTTATAGCCTTTTTAACCATTCAAGCAGTATAAAGTGTGAATGTGGAAGGTAGAGGAGTAGTTTGGGCTTATTTAATGGCAGAGGAGAGGGCAGAACTTTTTTCCTTGTTTAAAAAATTATCCCTGACTTAAACTGACATGAGAACTGGGAGAACACAGAGCAGGAAAATGAAAATGGTTTCAAAGCTCCATTTCTTAACCTTCTCAACTTTAAAATAAGAAGAGAGAAAATTATTGCTCAATGCATTTGTAAACTTACCCAGATAGAAAATATGTTACCAGATTGGCTTTTCTTTTCTTCTAGTTGACCATGACACAGGTTTTTCTGGGTTTTTTTTCTGGTTTTCATATCTGTGAAGTAGTATGGCTGTTACACTGGCAGGTGTTCTTTTTGACTAACACTGAAAAAAACCCCAGTAGATAAAGAAAAAAGCAAGATTCTAAGCAATCAGAGGGTGTATTGCTATAATGACTGGTGCTGCTAAATGCATTACTGTAAGTTCAAGAAAAAAAACAGAATATGACCCTTAAAAGAATGAAATCAAGTATTTAGATAGCCTCAAAACCAGTAAATTGTAAAAAGTCTTTTTTTTTTTTTTTTAACCCACTTGCATAAGCCAACGCTTTCATTTAGGAAGGTTAATGAGCCTCTTTTTAAAAGTTGCTATTTTAAAAATAGCAGAATCAAGTTATTTTTTCATCATTTAATGATTATTTATGTTCTTATCTGATATATTGATAGAATTTATTTAAATTTTTAATATGTAGTTCGAAAAATAAAAGAGCACTGTTTCTTTACCAGTTGACAGAGTAATTAAAATTTGTCCAGAAAGTTAGTTTTTCAACTTTTCCTTATGATTTTCTTTTACTTTGAAATTCTTTCGGTTGCTGAGCTGTTATTTCGTTTCTCTAATGCCAGTATGATAATTTTCCAGGAGTGAAAGCTTTTTTTCTCT
>JAWWMO010000001.1:13197292-13213098 GCA_035047845.1 Dendrocincla fuliginosa
CGTCTCCTCTCCTATGTACATGTTCCTCATGAGGAGGAAGAGTTTTGTTATTTTGTGTCTTCTGACCTGACAAGTTTTCCACGTGGTAATAATTCTCTTCTCAAATATATTTTTTGAAAAGTCAGAGTTTAAATACCTTCAAATAAAAACTGAGTTTTAACCAAGTTGTGAAGCCATGCCGAAAAATAAGACAATAGTTTTCAGAGTTCCTTTTGGCCTGTAAAACCCGTGGCTACGGGAGGGGCATTTGGGAGTGTGGAATGTCCCGTGCAAGCCATTACTCTGTAGATTTCGGGTCACCTCTTACTCCAGGAGAAATTTGCATGTCTCATTTTAGCAGCTCACAGCTAAATTAGGTCTGTAATTGAGCTGTTCTGTTGTAGCAGAAGGAACACTTATGTAGATGAGTGGATTTTCTTTTTTCATATCTTGTTCTTAATCAGATGAAAAGCTCCTGTATCACCGTTACACTCCTATAGTAAAAGACTTTCTCAGGTGTTTTAGGAATCAGGCAGTAACTTCCCTCTTTGGATACTTCTGGCCTGAAGGATTATTATTTCACCTTTGAGAAATGCCCTGGGACTTCACTTCACATGTAAGAAATATCTGACGTAAAATGGTAACATAAAATTTTGCAATTATGACTTAAATGGACTGACAATAACATGCACTAAGCAATCAGTGATGCTCTAATGCTTCCCTGACATACAGCTAACTTTAATTATTGACTGATTTTTAATGAGGAAGCATGTGCTATTGATCCAAGCCTGAAAACTCATGGGTGTAAAAGAAGTAATGATGATGATATAACGGTTCTTGAGTACTCTGACTGAAGATATTTATAATCTTTCTATATTCCAGTACTGTCTTGTTTTCTGAGACTTAGTTATATCCTATTCTTTTGTTTTGATTAGCATAGCAAAGCTTTTCTGTTGTTTCTGGGAAAAGAGGCTAATATTTTTCCTTAGAGATGAGCTTGAATCTGGTTTAAATTTTCCAAGCCCATCTTGTTCACTTTAATCAGGCTGATTGATGCATGAACTCTGGCTAGTGAGAAAACTGATGGTGAAAATGGAGTACATTTGAGGGTTCATTAGTTGTTAAATCCCTGAACTATCTGTAATTCCCATTAAAATTTCTGATAGCTATATTGTTCACAGATGAATGTAATCTACTAATTCCTGTTTACAGTCAGTAATTTACACTATCCTATTTACTACCTCAGGCTCAATATTGCCACTTCTGTTACAAATTCCATATGTTTTCATGCTCTGCTTAACTTTCTTAACTTTGTAACTGATTTAAATTCACACGTACATGAGTTAATCAGGAGCCTCAGGTAATTTTTTCCCTAAAAATTCTCTGATGATAATTTTAGATTGTGTTGCAACCTTTTGAATCATTCATAGGCACGTTCTGCCTTTGATACAGCTGTCTGTGAACTCTGGTATCTGTGAGCTCGTGATTTTTTTAAAAACAATCTAGGTTTAACCTATTATTTTCATCTCCAGTTATTCTGAATATCTTGTGTGGTTATCAGAGATTTTACCTCCGATTATCTAGTTGTCACAGAGTTTACCTCTGGCCATGATGAACATCTCCCTCTCTTCAGTTGCCAATAATCTGAGCATCTGCCAAATGGAGTCCATAATTTTTATACTAACTGTCACGGATGGATGCTTTGGAGCTTGCAATACCTTTTAAGGCAGACAAATTCAATATCAAGATTTGTGTAGTGCTTAACAATAACGCGATGAAACCTTGCCAATTCGTCAAGCCTGTGACTCCACAGGCACGCTCCATGACCGCAGTTGACACGTTCGTCTCCAGTCACAAACTGAACTGAACATCCCCTGAAAATACCACAGTGAAAACTGGGCAGTTGTTTTTAATTGTCTGTGTCCCTTGCTCAGGGGAAAAAAAACCCTTGTTTTCTATGTGCTTGAATGTATGATTGATTTCTCAAAACCAAAAAAAAACCCTGCTGCTTATCAGTGGCCTGTTGGAAAGAGTACATTTTGCCAAGGATTCACTGCAATTGACTCTTCAACATCTCTAATCTTGTCTCTAGTTCATTTTCATAATAGGAAATGTAATTTTAATACTGGTACGTACATACAAGCTTTTTATGTCTGGAGATCCAAAGCTTTTAAATGCCTCAAAATTTTAAGAACAGTGGGAATCAACTTGACATAGCTTTGTCTGGCTGACATCGATTTTTATATATGATCTTTGGCCAACATATGCAGTTTCTTTTGGATGTGCTGAGCAAGGAAGTACATATGTAATATAGGAAAGGTGAGTATCCTGTTCCTCAGTTGCATTCCTGAGATATGATCTCTCTGAAACAGGCAATGATAGGAAAGTGTCGGGTATTCTTCAGACAAAAAAAAAAAAAAATCAGCTTTTTCTCCTTTTATTAGAGGACTACTATTTTCCAGACCATCAGCAAACAGAAATTTCTGAAAAAATCCAATTCTATTACACATCAGAATTCTGGCCAGTTTTTTAAGTACTGGACTAGACATTCATGTTAGCATTTATCTGAAAAGCACCCAGATACTGAAATTTCCCTGTAGAGAAAGGAAATTGATGCATTGAAGTCCTATTATTTGTGATTATTCCAAAACTATTTTAATATATGAAACCTTGTTAAGATACAGGAAGTATTATGATATGGGGGATAAAGAGTTGTTAAACCTCTGTGTTCTGAGCATGGCACCATCATTCTCAGTAATAATATCCTGACAAAAATAATTGTATTTGACCAGAAGTCTACGTACCTTCAGACCACATTCAGACTCGGGGAATGGGAAATCAGTGACTGTGTTTAGTCTCTTGGTTGGTTGGTTTTGTGAAGTTCTACACCCCCAATATTAACTTAGAACTCATTTCTCTGTTGGACACTCAGAAAAGTGTGGGGCAAGTTGGTAGTATGCCTCAAAGATGAGGCAGTTGATTTAAATGCAATCAGTTACTTCTAAATTCCCTCCAGTCCTCCTCCAGTCTGTCTAGTACCATAGTGGCCAATGATTCATCTCTGTTCATCTTATTTGCTTGGTCTTGCCATGATATAGTCATTAATGTAATGGTGACACACCAAAACCACCATCAGTGGTTCAAAGAAAAACTGCTAATGTGGTCCCTATTAACATAAATAATAAAACTCTACTGACAAAATCCTGCAACTTTATGCTTACCCTTCACCTTGATGGTTGTTTTTTAGTATCTGTATTCAATCTCAGCAGCACTGCAAATTTTAATTCTTTCCACGCTCTTATTTCATCTTTCTCTTTCCATTCTCTACCTTAACCCTGTTGCTGCTGATCTGCTTTGACACTTCAGCAACAAAGAGATGAAAGGTGATAGTGAGCCCAAGCTATGCATATTGTGACAGTAGATATAACATTGAAGTTTTGTTGCTTGTTTAGAGTGGCTACTAGCAAAAAATATTTCCTCTTTTTCCAGTCTTCCCACAGTGTAATTACTCTCAGTTTGAAACATTTCACTTTATTAAACAGTGACTTGCTTGGTTCATCTGATAGTCTGTTAAAGTCCAATTAATGTTTAATGTAATGTCCTGTAACCATATTAACCAGCAGTCCTCAGGTAGGTCAGGAGCCTTTCCCAGGTAATATTCAGCACTTTCAAGAATTTGCAGTAGCTAAATTGTGAGTTTAAAATGAAAGGAGAGTTTGCATGCACTGTAGACTGGGATGGGGATGGCAGGCTCTGTAATTATCCTTTGAACTTTGTGTCCTAATGTGCAAAACACTTTCTTCAAAGACTTTATCAGAGTGCCTGCAGGACTCTTTTTTTCTTATCTGGGGAATGACAATATGGCTCCTTTAATTGCAGGGTCATATTTCTAAGTGGCCAAACACTATTGAGCTGTGAGAAATCACCAGGCCATGAAATGTGGAAGATCCTGTGGCTGGTTCCTGGAAGTACACTCACATCTGAGTGTTTAATTCTGTATATCATGCTCTTCAACTTGGCCCTTAGTGCTCTGCTTTTTGAACTGTAATCTCTGTGTCAGGACTGCCATTTCTTTCTGTAAGGGATGCTAAAGCATATATACTAATTACCTAAACATTTTTGTGACATAAAATGCAGCATTTTACAGCTGCTTTAGGATTGTAGTTTGGTACAATACTGAAAGGATGAAAATATTGCATAAAATTATCTCCCCAAACCCAGGAGGTAAAATATCAAATGCTATAAAAATTAAAGAATTGGAGCATTCATGTGTATCTTATCTCTTCTATGTGAGAAATAAAAAATCATGATCAATTCCTAAACAAAATTATCTAGTTTAAAACACTGACAGTTTTTGTTTGCTTTCTGTCCTTCTTATGGTAATCACTGCAAGACTGAGGCCGAATTCTACCCACTTAAAATGTTTCTTTTTAAGCCATTATTTGAGCTGAAGAAAATGTTTGAAATATTTCCTACATTGTGACTCTGCAATGCTTATTATAATAGCTGTATTATTTTATATGTAACACTGAAGGCAGTTGCCAAGTGCTCTGTATTGTCTTTGGAAACTTTTGACAAGCAGGTGAGGATTTTGCAGTTAATATCTAAAGTTTATAAACGTTACTCACCCTCACGGGCTGAGATTTTAAATGGTGCTTTTTCGATTGACTCAGAAATCATAAATGCTTTTAAATTTCAAGTTACTTGATGTTTTAACACCATGTGGTGATTTTAAGTGGCACTTAATATTTCCATATTGGGATGTACCTAATGTAAGGTAAAATGTGGATAGAGTCTTTGTGAGTGCTATTGCATTTAACAGTGGGATTCAGTTATTCTGGCTTGTAGTGAACACATGGATAGACTTGGACTTCTCCAAGCCAGTGTAGTGAAAGGCAGCAACAACTGAAAACCTGCCATAGAAATAATGAGAGAGAGAAAAAAAAGTAACAGGGTTTTTTTAACTATTATTTGTATTTGTTTTCTTCCAGAAAATGGAAGGAAAAGCCTGTTCTGGCCTCTTCTTCACAACAATGTTTTTAAAGATTGAAATGTATTCATGGAGAAAAAATATTTGCTAATCAGAAATATAAAAATGAGCAAGTATTAGTTTTAGTATTTGATAACAACATGAAAAGACAAACATCTGATATAATGGAAAATTATTTCTCCTATGGATTTTTTGCAAGAGTTATTGAAATATGAGATGTTAGGCTCTCATCTGGTAAATTTTGATACAACTTTAAAGGACTATACTTTTACCATTCTAATATATTGATAATTTTACTTTCAAAGTATTTTCTTCCTAAGTAACTGATACATTGAAAGTCAATTTTCAAAATGATTCCTAATTTGTTTACTTGGCATGAAAGTGGTTAAATGTAGAAAATATACATATGAAATATTTTTATTAGATTACTCTTTGTCACATCCTATTGTACTATTGAATAGTGATGCTCTGTTGTTAGATAAAAAGTGCTATGCACTTCCTTTTTTTTTTTTTCCTATGATTTTTTTTCTTAATATGGTCACTTAAATGTATGTAGTAGAAAGATGAATTTCATGTGCAATGCAGTATTATAAACACATTCATTTTTCTGATGCAATGAAAACAGAATAAAAATTAAAGTAACAAAAATAACAGTAGTAATACAGGAACAATAGAGAAATAAGAATAATTAAAAAACAGAGTAATAAAAATGCAATATTAAACACGAGAAACACAGATCTACTGGTTGAAGCAACCTGTATAAAAAAATGATAGCTAAAACTCTAGAAATGAAATTCTCTTCAGAAATCACTAATCCCCTTCTTCATAAGGATAGGATGCATGTCTTGAATTTTAATAGTGCTGTTTGACTGTATGAACATTGCTAACAAACCTCACTTGCAGCATCCCAAAGAAGTTGAAACAACAGAAACAGCCCTTAATTATTCATAGTTCAGGCTCCTAATCAGACTTTAGGTGTATTTGAAAGAGAAATCTACACACTTTTCTTGTCAATTGGTGAAGTCCTCATTAAAACAAGGATTGTGTTGCACATGAAAGATGGGGTTTTGCATTTGAGAATGAAAATATGAAGTTATATTCTACAACAATGTAAATTGTTATTTGCATTTACCTTCATCACAAGGACATGGAAATACTACATGTATAAAACATATATTCATTGTTCTGAATAATTTATTTCACTGGTGTAAAACAAGCATCCTTCTCCTGTCCTTGTGAGATTTTGAACTCAATCTTCCCAAATAATTCTGTACCATCCTCCTGCATGTTTGTTTCTGTCCAGGTCCTTCAGAGAAGTAGTTTTCTCTAGCAGAGAAGAGAAATTACATAGACAGGTACCTGTTGAACTAAAGCTGAAAAAGTAAATGGTTAGCCCTTAGGATCAGAGATATTGTTATTGCCCAACAAGCTGCATTTCCTTCCCTTCCTTTGCTTCATTTTTATACCTCTGAGACTTTTTTTCCTTAGATGATGCACTGCAAGTGACTAAGAAAGGATTGTGACTCCACTTATAAATTCCAAATAAATTCCAAAGCTTAAGCATGTTTAAACCCATCAAAGTAAAATATGTAGAGTTGTTTGAAAGACATTTGTTATCCAATTGAATATAAACCAGGTACTTTTGTTTGCCAGCAATTAAGTGAGTATATTAATGAAATAGCTGATGTAACTTACATGGCCTCACCTTCAGAAGAAGGAGGAAAGCAAAAGTTAAATGACCTATCAGACTTGTATTTATCTGTGCAAAATGCAGGGCTGATTTAGATTTGTTTCTCAACAAGTACCTACTATTTGCAAAGTTATGAGTGTATGTTGTACTCAAGTTCTATTCAGCAGGCAAACCAAAATACAGAGCTTAAATGGTTAAAATGATTCCTCAGGAGTCAAATCAGTGTTAGATCCTGGATATTTTGGGTAAGTATCATAGATATGCAGGGGGTCATTTTTTTTTTTTTCCACAGGTCCTCTGAGAAATCTTTTTAACCACTCTTCTCTCTGGAACTGTACCTTATGGAATTCTTCCCCAACTTTGTTTTTTGAAGTATGGGGTTATTTGTTGT
Source organism: Dendrocincla fuliginosa (assembly GCA_035047845.1). Taxonomy (NCBI): domain Eukaryota; kingdom Metazoa; phylum Chordata; class Aves; order Passeriformes; family Dendrocolaptidae; genus Dendrocincla; species Dendrocincla fuliginosa. The sequence continues at coordinate 13,204,343 of JAWWMO010000001.1, forward strand.
CCATCCTTGTCTTTAGCTCAGGGATTTTCATGAGTCTTTCAAATATCTTATTTTTGCATAAAAAAGGATTCTTCCACAGTATATAGAGCTACAAGAATATTCTTCCCTTCTACTCTTGCTTCCTTTTAAAATCTGCCAGTGCATTCAGGTGACTGCTGTGCAATGTTGGTGAGTGCTTTTTTAGTGCTGTTTTTTACTGTCAACAAATAAGTTTCTTGCTAGTTTTTGGACCATGAGTTGGACAATCAAACCAACCTTTTACATTTTTTTATGTTCCACTAGGAGGGAGGGACAAAGAATAATTGCAAGGGTAATTTTAACAGAATACATACTTATGCCTCCAACAGGACTTAATCAAAGTATCTACCTTGCCGGGAACTCACTGTAGCATAGAATGCATGAACCTACATTGTTTAAAGTGGTAGGGAAAACCTGCATAATTATAGTACATGTTGCTTCTTCAGTGAAAGGCTGCACTCTCTGTCTTGGTATACTATAATTACAAAGTATTGAAAGCACGATAATGAATGATAATAGATAGAGATTAAAATGTTCCTGCTTCAGTCTCATCAGCTATAGTAACTAACCTTGCCCACTTAACTTCTTTACTTAACTTGATGGTCCTATTTTTTTTTTCCTCTAAAAGTAACTCTTAAGCACTTCTGTAAAGTCATCCTGCAGTTTTAATCTTTTGTTTGTGTTTTTAAGGGTTAGCTAAAGGACATAATTGCTCTAACCAATGACAAATTAATTCATATTCACTTAAGTACTTAAGATGTTGGGACATGTTTTCACTGACAAATGTGTGCTGTTTTTTCTTCTGGTATAGAAGAAATATAATTAGGTTGCCTGCTGCTTATACTTCAGTTTTCGGACTTGTCCACATGATTCAAAGTACTGGTGATCCCCAGGGCTCAGTATGGTGCCCTGCAGAGATGCCAACTCCAGTTCCACCATCGTACATCCATGTCTTCAGGAGGCAGAGATCAAACTAATATGTTCATCTGAGGAACAGTGTTTGATTCAAGTTCTGTAGCTTGCTTGGACAATGCTAGTTTGAAGTCAAGAGCAAAAAGCATCAGTTACTGACTAGGCTGGCAGATGGTGTTCAGTGGTGGTTTCCTCAGAAGTTTAGTTGATCTACTTTGCAGTCCTTCTAAGGAGTTGAAATCAGCAAAACTCTCAGATTTTTTGGCATTTAACTTCAATTTTGAATAATGAGGCCGCAAACTTACTAAAAACATGGAAATACTTGAAATTAAAGATTCATTCTTTTGGAGTGGCCACAACTTAATTATTGGCAAATAGAAGAAAGTATAAATTCATGCAGTAAAGGGCTCTGTAGTGTCTGTGAAGGGAAAAAGATGTAATCTCAATTTCACTGAGTGTACCATGTTAATCAAGGAGAAAGCAGATTTTATTGATACCCAACCAGAACTGGACTTTTTTTCCCAATGTGGAGAAAGAAATCAGCAGCGAAAAGACTTGTTACCCTGTGGCATTCATTATACATGTTAATATTTTTTCTGGAGTGTTGTAAAATAGAAGATGTTGCACTGTAGGTGGAACAAGTCCATCTTTAATCATAGAAAGCAGAAGCCATTTGGTTCAGCAGCACAAGTACTGATACACATTATCTCAGTCTTCAAAGCCTTTAATGTTATAGGATGATATTGCTTAAAAACAAGCTATTTAATATGTTTCTTCTCTCTGTCTGGAGTGAATGCTTGGTGTTCACAGTCAGATTAGAAGAGGGAGCGAGGAGGAGGAGAAGGATAAACAGGGAAATGTAGAGGAGACCAGATGGAAGCAATCAAAAATAGAATATATTTATATGGGGTTTTTCTTAACAGAAGTTACAGACTTCTTACGTAGTTTGTTATACATTCAGAAACAATACTGTCCAGAATATGAAAATATAACCTATTATGAATAAGTTTAATTAAGGAAAATCTAGATGTTAACAAAATTCTGAGATAGGCTACTTTCAAAACATATGAAGGAATCCCCCTCTTCAACCTGGAGATCTTAATTCTGCTCTTAGTTTTTGTAATTTTTTCTTAATCATCTCATTTGCACATGTGACTGGCCTACAGTATTTATTATGTAACAGGAAAGTTATTTTATAATGTGCTTTTTAGATGCACTTATATAGGCCTCATGGTTATTCCAGACTCAACTGCATATATTTCAATATTGACTGCCTTTAAGAAAAGTCAAAGGTATGTGGAAAGAAATTGCAAGAATGAAAATTCAAGAGTCATTAAATGCAGTTACAGATACTAATGAAGACTCTATTCACAAAGGAAACCTTGCATCTTTAGAATTGCTCTAATACTCCCATCCCTGTTTATGTTTCTCATATTAATTTTCTTATGGGAACTATAAGTCTGAAACCTTTTAAGAAAATCTACAGCATCACATCACAGTCATGTAGGAAACAAACAAAAATGTTTTAGCTATTTTCCAATATTTCCACATAAAACCTAACCTTTAAATAACACTACCCTCAATTATCTGGAAAGTATTTGTATTTTCTTGATTCTGTTTGTTCCTTGCTCTTTCCATTGTTGCTTAGGGCTAGTAAAAGATCTAACCACCTATTAAACCAAGTTGCTTTGAATGCAGATGGGAATTTAAGTGCTATCATGACATAATTTCTGTATCATTGTTTCGTGGGTGGAAATTACTTTGTGAACTCATTCCCATTACTTGAAGTAGGAAAATAAGGAAGAGTTTTGGAAGAAGGCTGGAAATAACTCATGCCCTTACTGTCTTTGTACAGTAAGATTTCTTGTTTCCTAAAAATACACTTAAACCAGATTGAGACAGGCCCTTTTGCAGTATGCTGGGCTGTGTGCTTTCTTTGAGTATTTATAACTTATTACTTTTGGAAATGGTATTAATTATATATGCATATATTTCTTTTTCTAAGAATCTCTAATTTGCATACTTTTCTCCATTTCATCTCTCGAAAGTCCCATCTGAAAAAAAAAAAAAAATGAAAAAAAATTGCTGTTCCATGAGTTTGATTTGAGTTACTGCTAGAGAAAATCTGGTGGAGCAGTTTGCCTGACTGGGGTTAGAATTAGGGATGACAAGAGAAATATTGCTTGTATTTACCCTGACCATTACCTGGTTGTTGCCCAGTGAATGAACTGTGAAAGCAATTAAATAGTGATTTAAAGTCACAGTTTCTGTTCTTTGTTCACAGTAGCACTCTCATAACAGCTGTGTGGTTGGGAAAAAAAAACTGGACCCCAGAATGGATTCTTAACTTCCTTTAAGATGGTCAGAATTTGACCATTTTTCTTTGGTAGTGTAGTTTTTATATTGATTGTGGTGCTTCCAGCTTTTCCCTCCTTCCTTCCTCCCTATGTATATCGCTTTAACCCACTGAATAACTGTGAAAATATGCAGTTTGGTTATAGGTCTAGATGCAAAATGTGGATGTAATAGATACACATCTGTAGGCAAGTGCAATTGTTTGTGGAAAGCATATTGCATTACATTTTAAAAAATTCATGGAAAAGTTCCCATTCAGTAGTTTACAGAAGTTTAGTTTCCCCATGTGTTTTGAAATACTGGTTAATGGGGACTTTAGACAGAACAATTTTTTATGTAAATATTTTACACATTTTTAAGTGTTGGCACATTTTTCAGTGAGAAAAAATGCTTAGTTATTGCTATTTATTTCTTTCAATTGTGCATTTTAAGGACTCTTTATGATCTCCTGTCTCTTAAGTGCACTTAAGATACTCAAGTTCAGTAACTAATGCAGAAAAATAGAAGTTCTAATTAGGACTCACTTTGAGGTTTAATTCTGTTGAATAAGGCAAAGTGTTTCCTACTAATTCTAGAAGAGGCTACTCATATTTAAATGAGAACTAGCAATATGTCTCAGGCTCTCTGAAATTTATATGGAAGTTATATTAATGTAGAATTGCAGCAAGTAGTTACTTTGTGTCTCATGCTCAAATTATATGAGAGACTAATATAATAGTTTGCAATATTTAAAAATTATTCTAAGTGTGTATAGGAAAGTAATGTTTTCCTATGGTAGGAATGTCAGCATGGAAAAGTGCAGAGAGCATGTAATGTGTGTCAATTGAATAAATTGTTAAAATGTCTAGTTATGTCTAATTTTCACTTTAGTTACACAAATCTTTTATTCAGTAGTTTTTAAAATGGAGAATAAGTGCCCATGGTAGAGCTAGACTATTCTTCTGTAATTCAAACACTGTATTAGTTTTAAACATATGCTTTTAACAACACAAACCTCGTAACTGCAGTCTTATATGAGATGAAATCTATCTGTTTTGTGAAGAATTGAGGACGAAATGAGCCGCAGAAAAGGTGCAGTTGCCACATGACTCAACTAGAGCAGCCAATATTAATGGAGAGAGGGAGGGAGAACTGGATTTACCAGTTGTCAGCATCTATCCATAGCCAAATATGGTGGCTCTTTAAGGATTTCCTAAAGTGTTCAGCTATCCCATCTGTTTTCTAAGACAACTCTTCAATATGTCTTGGTTTAAGTTTCTGTTAGTCTTTTTTTCTTCACCCAAACGTCTCCATCTGTGGCTTTTTTTCCCCAATGTTGTGGGGAGCATACAGCTCCAATTACTGCTGGTTTTCCCACTGAAATGGGAAGTGATACTGTCTGTATGCATTCTTATAGGTCAGAACTTCAGTCTTTCAGCATTTCAGTCCTTCTTGGGTTCCTGTACTGTAATGCAAACACATTTGCCTGTAGAATATTTTGTGTGAATAGTAACACAAATAGTAGAAATAGATGATGTATAGTCCTGTGCAGGAGAATGTGTAAGATACCTTACTAAAAAGATATGCTTACATTTCAACGTGTTGATGGGACTGAGAGTAATGCAGTGAGTTACTCTTACTAAATGTCTTATACTTAATCTTATGTCACTTTACTTCTTAGCATCTGAGACATTGGAGCCAGGAAAAAAAGAAAAACAAATGTATGTCCATGAGCTTTTCCTGCAATAACATCTTGAACTCAAGGGTTAAAATAGGATGCTTAACATTCTGTAAAATTTCTAGATAGTCTCTTTATAAATTGTTTTCTGTCCATTTAGATTGCTAATAATCTTAATTTGGATGATACAGCTGCTATTGTAACTCTTTCAGCTCCTTTCACATTATGGTTATGTCAGGATAGTCTTCTGCTTTAATTCTGAGGCCAACGCATAATTTTCAGTTCAGACTGGATAGAAAATTAAATTATTTTGGTGTGTTCATGGAAGAAAGTACATGAAGTTTGTTGAGTTTACTCACATGGTCAAGTCTACTACTTTGTCTTGGTCATTCATTGGCTGGCTGATGCCAATTGGCTTACCAGTAGTAGGAACCCAACTTTTTTAACTTGAGGGTTTTGTGGCTACTAGAAATATTCTCAATATTTTCTGTATTTTATATTTGAATCAGATTATTACAGATGTATGCAATAGTTCAAGGTCTCCATTCTCTTTGATTATTCTTTGTTTAAATCTACCCATATGAAAAAGACTTTTGAAAAACATCCTACTCTTTATTTAGTGTCTATTCCACAGCAATGATAGCTTTTATTTGTAGTGTTTAGCCTTTTCAAGCTTAATAAAATAATCAAGCTTTTTTTTTGAAAATAAGTTTCTGGGAGTTTATGAAAATGTCATAAACATTGAGAAATTTTTATATTGGAGACCAGATTGATTTGACAAAGCCTCTTCATAGCTGAAAACTTTCAGCTAATGTAGACCTTCTGTGAAGGCTTCATACTGTTTGAAATGAATGCAGAGTTTAAGGTTGCAGCTCTGTTCCGAGGCATTCCTTGTAGAACTCTTGGAAAATTAATAACATTCATTCACCTGGAAAATGTGGTCATTTTATGTAGGTGAAACACAAGGTAAATTCTTATTAAAATAGTTGAGAAGTTAGAGTGAGATAAAGCCAGTCCAATGTCAAGTTGTGTTTAATGAATTCATATGAATATTTTATGATGTTCTGTCTGAAAAATACACACTGTTTCCTGAAAAATGTATTTGGAATAGTAAATAGACTGTACAGAAGTAAACCATAACATACTCTTGTGGCCCTATGTGTAAACTAGAGATGTAATTCTTCTTCCTTATTTACCTTATTCACTTATTATTTCTTTAGACTATATAGGATTGTCCTTTCCCATGAAAACAACCTGATTTTTCTGTGATTATAGTGTCATTGGTATACTTTAAAATATAGTGCATCATTAGAATATTTGTAGTTCATAAAATTATTTAATATGGTTTGTGTATTTTATCTATGTCATTAAAACTACAGTTTTATTGGAGAACCTCTCACAAAATGCTACTTTCAAATAAGAATATCTTAGTGGGGCAGTAGTGTTGCTATGAAAGTCCACCGAGAAAATGAAAATTTTAGAATCCTTATGTGACAATAGCAGCCTTAAAATACCTATTCCAGAAATATTTCAATATGAAGAAAAGTTCTGGGTTTTTCTTTAATCCCTGAGCATAGGTTTAATTTTTGATTTGGAGATTTGTTGGTTTTTACTACCTGTATATGTGATCCTTTAAAACAAAGTTCCTGTTGCAAATAATATATTCACATCTATTCCATAGCATGCCATTTTTTCCTGCTGCCATGCAGATTCTTCCAATTTTCTTCCAATACTATAAGAAAAGTGTCAGCTAGTTTGAATAGCAATCATTTTATTCCTTTTTTTGTTGTTTATTTCTGAAGAAGGAAAACACTTTTCCAAATTGCTGACTTCAAAGTACGGTTTGACTTGTACAATGAATGTAACTGTACTGTGAAAAGATTGTTTCATCCGAAAGATTAATTTTCAGTCTCAGAACTGTGGTTTAGCCAGGCTTCCAGCCAAACAATTATTTTAGGTTTATACATATTATATACCCATAGTCTCCAAAGAGATGTCATTAAAGCCTGGTAATTGTTAGTCTTTTGAAAAGAACATGTAGTTATGAATAAATGCTTTAGCATTAATTTTGGAGGAAAAAGCTATGGGACCTATTTGTGTGGATTTCATTAATGGGATTTGAACAATGAAAACTCCCTGTGCTTTCTGTTGTAAACAACTCCTTGTGTGATTGCACTTAATTTGTAGTTTTGCTCCCTACTATGAGCTAGATAATCCAAATCTTGGAAGGAGATCATTCCTGTCCTATGTGGTGAATACTTTGCAAAGTCAGAGACATGTTGCAATGTTACAGGTGAACAAAACATTGAGGTGGGAGCTGAGGAATCAAGAAACAAACAAACAAACAAAAGTTGTGTTCTTTGATGTTGGAACAGATGGTGCTTCCACAAATTTTGGCCATAATATAGAAGGTCCTACTGAAACAGCATAACCTTGGCTCACAGCCCGTGATTCTTTTCCCTAGTGGTTGTACCAGGCATCCAAGGTTACATTCAGGAACAGCTGTTTTGCACAGATTGTAGCAAATTTGATGTCTGCCTCTCACTTCCAAAAGAAATCCTGTAAGTGTTGAGTTAGGCTGCTCCAGGACTGTCATAAACAAAACAGGTTGTGTGGTCCAAGGCACATCACAGTGGATTATGTGTTCTTATTAGGTGATTTTTAAACCACCTTTTGCCACATCTGTCATTATAGGTAGATGTGCTGTTCTATTAAAATTCTCTCAGGAGTTCAGATGTAGATAGCTTAAAATTTAGTGTTTGTTCTTGATGTTAATCTGTATAGATAAATTCCTATTAAAAAGAAAAAGCAGAAAAAAGTAGAAATGCCTTCCTTAGGTAGTTGTGCCAGTGAAGAGCATTCAAAATCATGGCTAATTTTGCTCATCTTCCTCTTCATTTCTCATTTCTCATTTTGAAGTGAATCTGAAAAAAACTGTAGCAACATGAGCCATGTAAATGTGTTAAATGAAACTTAGCATGAGACCAACTCATTTCTACTTCAGGCAGATTTACATGGGAATCTTAACTTAAAATGAGATACGGGTTGGGTATGTTTTTACTTTAAGGTCCTCTTCAGTTACAATTGTGGAGTTGCATGTGCATAAACAGAATTTTGATAAGTGCATGTTTCAGAACAGCCATTAAATAGAATTTATTCTAGAATATATATGTAACAGAAGTCTTGGAAAAAACAGGTGAACGTAGTATGTACATTTGTACATGCCAATACATTCTCATTGGCAGTTGATACTATTTTTCATACTATATTTTATGATGGTAATGATTTTATTTTGTGATGGCATGATGGTAAATGTCAGTAAAAAAATTTTGAACAGTACATAGGCATTTGCATGTATTTGTCTTCTCGTTGTTTTAATAAATATGTCTAGGAAAAATAAAGATTCAAAGTCTGTTATTTCTGTGACTTTTGAGCAGCTGGTACTGAGACTTTCTAAGCCAAGCAAAATGTTCTTCCAGAACTAGATACCTATCCCAGAGAGCTAAAGTGCAACTTGTGTATTTTGAAACTTTACATTCTTTTATTTGGAAATTCACATTACTCTGTCTTTTTATCTTCCAGTTAGTCTACTTCAAAGGAGATCAGACTCTCCTTCATGGGGGGGAGATGAGATTGTATTTACCTTCTCCAACCAATTATGCAGGTGCACATGCAGCTACTAGATATTTTGGAGCTTGAAAATTTTATATATTATGTGTTTTGTGCCTATTCAGACTGCTTCCTTGGGGAGCGCTTGGGAACACACAGCCAACAAGCAACCACAATGTGACAACTTTTCTTTAGGGCACAGGTG
>JAWWMO010000001.1:13221117-13234908 GCA_035047845.1 Dendrocincla fuliginosa
TCTTGGGAAATGAATAGAGGGGGTAGAATACATAGCTTTGATCACCCCCACACAGTGATAACTGGCCCCTCCTGCTGTACTAGGACAGGGATACAAAAAGATCTGGGAAAGTGTATATAGAAACAAGTGTTTTAACGACAACTAATCTGTGGGTGGGGGGTGGGCAAGAAATTCAGAACTCAAAAACAAAGCCTGGAATTGCAAATAGGTTGTGTATTTCAACATAAAGATTAAATATATTACTGTATCTCGCAAGCCTTTTTATAGATCTACCTGGCCAGAATGTTGATCCAATCTAGTTGTACATCAATACACTCTCCCATAGTACTTTTCCATACGAAGTTCTTTCAAGATCAAGGTATTATATAGAGAAGATACCTTTAGTGAAAGAAATGGAAATTAAATAACTATAAAGTTGAAGTGAAATTATGCATAAAGGAGAAAAGATGTTTCTATTTATATCTAAACGCCAAAAAACCCCAAGCGGATTGATTCATCAGAGTGCAAGGAAAATGGAAATCATCCTTTTGTTTGCACTAGATGACCTTTAAAATGTCCCTCAAACTGCTCTATGATTCTTTGATTCCAGAGGAGAGTCAAAAGATATCTATTATTGGTTATAAGAAAGTCCAGGTTTAGTTGCAAATATTAAGGATGGAACTAAGTACCATGTCCATATAAATAAGCTTTTGGGCTTTATGTTTCTGCTCCAGATAGGAAAGCTGTAAGTGAGGAAAAAATGTAGTTTAAGTAGAAATCAAAGATATATAAATGTCTTTTTAACATCACCAATGACATCTTTCATAATTCATAACCTACAGAACAGAGTAGAGTCACAGACTGGTAGTTTGTGTTTGGGTGAGCAAATGATGTATGAAAGTACTAATTACTGTAAAATTACTCTGGGAAAGGTAATTCCGTGACGCTTAAAATATTAGATCATTCCAATCTGGAAATAAAACTATGCATCTTGACATTTTGCACAAGACAAAATAGATTCATAAATGTGAGACTGAGAATTTGGGATCCCAGGATATCAAGAGGTCCTTAACCTCAGATGCATTTCTCCTCTTAATTATTGGTATTTTTTAATCTGCATTAGATGTTATTAAAGGGTTGGATGATAAAATAGAAAGAGTGGTTTAGAAATTAATTTGACCTATGGTAAATATTAATAGCAAAATAAAAAAAAAAAAAAAAAAAAAAAACAAAAAACAACACATCAAACTGCTTATTATGGTTTGAAACCTCAGCTCCGAACTTGCATTTAGTTCTGCATAGAATAAAAAATAAAGACTAAAATGTGAGTGTTGGAACTAAGCTTACTGAAAATAACATATTTTCAGGGAAATATTCTTCTACCCTGTGTTATCTGTTGGCTTCACTGCCTTCTTCATTCAATATGCAGTTTCTGTTTTGAAGTGTTTTTAAAAATGAAGTTGTTTGGTTTTTTTATTTATTTTTTATTTTTTTTACAAATGTAAATATTGTAAAAAATTGTTGCAAGGATTTAGAAATGTCTTAATGGCTTGGTAACTTTAGCTAAATTTTATTTTATTGAATACTTGGTACAGAAAAGTTCTTACTCTTGTGCATAGTGTAAGTATAGTGTATAGTATAAGTGTTTGATGTGTATGTCACTGTGTCAACATTTTTGATTACATATTTTCAAATTAAAAAAAAAAAAAAAACAAACCAGAAGATTTTTAAAGACTAAGTACTATTAAAGTAGGAGACATGTCCTTAAGAAACAAAGTATTTGGCTATTCATATACACCAAAATCAGAGATGATTCTGAATAATAACTTAAATTTTTGTTTTCTTTTTTCTTTTCCAAATTTGTTTAAATGATCTGGCGTTGTTTGTCTTTCATTGAATTGCTATATGATTGGTAATGTCCTGACTTACTGCTACTACTTAAGTCTACATTATTTCTTTTTATTTTCCTTTCATATATATATTGTGTTGGATGTGAGGAATTAATAATTTTCCAATTCAGTATTATTGTTTTAGTCCGCTTACTAAAATGTGCATATTTGTTTCCTCATTAGAAATTCAATACAGATTTAGGTGTCTTCCTTGCACAGCAGTCAGAACAGGATAATCAGATCATTTCTGTTCATCAAATACACTGGCTTGGATTGAAAAATATTGCCTATTGTCACAAAAAATAGCTGCTTTGTTTCAGTTTGTTGTTGTTATTATTATTTAGCATTATTATTATCCCATAATTTGTTTTCCTTGTAATTCATTGCATTACTGTGTTTGTTGTTTTTCCCACCTCTTCTTACACAGCCAAAAAGAAAAAAAAAAAAAAAAAAGAAAACTACAAAATGCCCTATTGGTTAAATTCTAAATTCTAATGCAGGAATTCTTTTCCTCATCAGAGGAGTTAACATGTAATACCAACATAATGTGCTCATTTCACTTTTGGCAAAGTTTTGGAATTAGTGTACAGAATCTCCCAGAACTACCTTTTTAAGAATTCCTTTAACATTTTACTCTAGTGGCCAATTTATTTTCAGAGCAGATTTTTTGCTCTTCCTATTTTGAAGTAAGAGGAGCACAGATGTGAACTTCATTTGGGTTTTGGCACCAATGCATTCACAAATAGATATTCACTACCAACTGAATGCTATATTTTAAAAAGAAAAGCAAAGGAGTTTATAAATGGCTGCTGTTGTTCACTGCTGCAACCTTAAAGAATAGTTACATTATCCTTCCTTATTGTGTTCACCTGTTGATCAAAATGTTGATCAAAATTGATTGGTTGAAAAAGGTTTCAAATAAATTAGATGAATTCTACTACTAAACAATGTATCAGAATTCCTGTAATACTAAATAGTGTAACATCTTCAAATAATGTAATTTCTGATTAGTCAATTTTTCCACTTTATTGCCAAAAAATTGTACCAAATCATTACTCAACAATAGTTTACTGCTTCCTGTATTATTTTTTCCTTAATTACTGAATTGCTCTTTGTCAAAATAGATTATGATGCTTTATAAAGCAGTAGCTGTCTGTCAAATCATTTTTTACTTCTGAAGGACTGTTTGTGGCATTCTGATGGCAAAAAGCTCCATTGACATGCTTTCTAAGTCTATGACTCAGGATTCAAGGTCCAGTTTTTCCACAGCTTGAAACAACACCTTTGATGAGCAATTTGTTAGAGCCTGCCATATGCACTATTAAAAAAAACAAAAACAAAAACAAAAAGAAAACAAACACCCACCCAACCAACAAGAAAGCCAAGTGTGTTAGGACACTTTTGGCTTTCCTATCAGCTAGTTTACCAATTATCTTTACAAGTCTAAATCCAAGGAAAGTGTACTATGAAAGCTCCTGTCTCAACAGCTTTTTCTAGTGAAAAGTATTTCTATCCAAAGTGCTTTTTATTGTCTTGTGCAGGATACAAGGAATTTGAACGGGTTTAAACACATATGGTGGGATTAACTTGCTCAGATTTAGACATCTGTATCACAGCTCCTCTTATCAGCAATGAAGGGAAGTGCTTTGAGAAAGTCAGTTGATTTATATTCCTAAAGTACATGCTTTTCCTAGAATGGAAGGGATTCACACTAATGAATTTAGTCATTATAAGGACAAGCCATTAAATTCTCACTTTAGTGCTATATAAAGTTGATCTTTTAGTGTTATATTTAGAACCCACAGATAACTTACATTATGTGCCTTGAATTTTGTACCAGTTACTCCTACTATCAATGTCTTCTCTGATTTAGAAGGAATTTCTGTGCTTGAGGTCCTGGATATCTGAGTTTATGCAGCCCTTACCTGCATGTGTTGATTTGACAGCAGTGCATTATAAAACGCCATCCTTCAAGCACCTGTTTTGAACTTAGTTCTTCAAGTTGTTGGAATATAGCAATTTAAATATATCTCTATTAGTTCAACATAAGAACCTGATTTTTAGTATGTTTATATTATTGATGACCTACTTACTGCCAAAAAGATGCACAATGGTGGATTGTATGTGAAACTGAGTAGTGACCATTTGTACTTAGTGTGACATTTCTAATGGCCCTTCTGTAGAATGAAGAATTTTAACATCAGGAGACAGTACCTGTTAACAAAGTGCTTGTCCTTTCAACAATAATGCTGTATGCTGTAGTCTGTGGACATTAGTTTTAGTCATGGTGAATGTGATGAAGGAAGTCTTGCTGAGATTTACCAAATGCATGTCTTAATGGAACTATTAGGGGTGAATGGTTGTTCACATTAAAATTGTTTCAGATAAAAATACAATCCATTCAAACTATTGACTCAAATCTATAATTTCTGTTTGAAAAAGAATTATATCAACTGAAGGGTGCTTTCTGGTTTTGTTTTAAGTTTGGGGGTTTTTTGTTGGATTGTTGTTGGTTTTTGTAATATATATTTTGTTATACTTTAGTCTGACATTTTTGCAAGTCTTTCTGAATTTCTTTTGTCTCAGAAGTCTGTTGCCTATTCTTGGAAGCAAATCTATTTCTACAATCCTGAAATCTCAAGTATTCTCAAGAATTGTGGCTCTGGAATTTAAAGTGTCTATTTTCAATCACAGGTTCTCAAGTTCTGTGAAGCTAGTGAGGCAAACAAAAATGACTTGTCACTAGTTCTTGGACAGAAATTTGCCTATGTTTAAGAAATGCGAATTTATTTATACACACAATAAGAAAACAGGCTATTAGAGCCTATTCTGGAGTATCTGTTTCAAATGTGTAATAATTCCATTAGCAAGAAAGTGTTTCTTATGTCATATGCACTATATCCTAAATGTACCAGGCCTGACTGCTTCCAGAACTTTAATTACATACTTAACCCAAAAAGATTCATCTGTCATTGTGAGGTTAAATCCAGATCACCTTTTTTGTTTTGTTTTTAAAGCTGAAATCTCACTGTCTCCTGTCCTTGTAGTTTTATACTGCCTGTTATTTGCATCCTGCTTAAGAAACTTGGATAAGGTTGAGGCAGGAGGGGACTGGATGCAGCACGGTAAGTGTGAATGCAGCTCAGGAACTGACAGCTTAGGGGAAAAATAGTTCATCTTTATGTCCTGCCTCTTCTCCTGATGGAGAGACTGAGTCAATAATAGCAGTATTAGGGCTTATAGCTTATAGCTATTTATACTTACGTATGTGCAGAGAAATATCTATATTTATGTATGGTGCCTGTATTTCCTATTCCCAGAATTAATTTAATTTAAGATGTGGTTTTCAAGACGAAGAAAACCATCAAGTCTGCTAGGAACAGAATATTTTTGGACTCCAACAACAGAGGAAATCAAGGAGGTTAGCTTCAATGTACATGTTGGCATCCAAATCACAGGAAAATTACTTATTTTTGAGAGCATCTGCAGGACTCCTTGTGTGGTTATATTTCCCATTGAACAGTTTTGTCAAACCCCTTTATAACTTACCACAGAATCTACTGTCATGCTGTTAGTGCTGATGGTCCTTGGTGTCATCAAGTCAAGCTGGTCAGACTAAAGGGGTCACCAAAGGCAAGGAAAAAACTATCATGGTCCATCTTTTTACCCATAATTTTTATTTATGTTCTTCTCACGTCCCTAAAAAGAGAGAATCTCATCTATTCTTGACATCACTGTTATTATTTGGCCATCAGATATTATTTGGTTCCATCAGACATAGCTCCTGATTGTTCAGGGGATTTATTCCCTTGGTACTAGACACCCTTTCCACATTCCCTGCAGAATTATTTCGTATTACAAAACAATTGCTTTCTCTACATCCTTAGTTCTTATGTGTGGATTTTGCTACTTAGAGAAATGTCTCAGTCTGTGTAGATGAAGACATCAGTCTAAACTAAAAAGGCCACAGAGATTTCTGCTCATACAGGATCTCTGCAGGGGGAAAAAATACCCCAAAACCAACAAAACAACAAACCAAACCAAACCCAACCAAACAAAAAAGCCTTTTCTTTTTTTTTCTTAAGCTGGAAAATGTGACCAATAATAATCATACAACTTTACTTAGGTATTAAGATGTTTACTTTGCTCAAAAATAAAGTAAAAAATGTTTATTTCACAAAATAATTCAAGACAGAGAGCAGTTTAATATCGTAAGTCTTACATTTCACTTGAAGCCAGAGATGCTTGTTTGCCTTGGAATACTCATATTTTGTTACTTCTGCTTGTTCTTTAATGTGTCTGGGTTGAGTCTTAATGATGAATTTTAAATAAAAGTAGCTCTGACTTTTTCCACTCTAGCAAAACTAATGCTTGAAATGCTCTTTCCTACGTGATATTCTAGTTTAGTCTTTTCTCCATGTATTCTTCTATGTAAGCTTCACCTTTTTATCATCCCAGTTAATTCTGTTCATCTGATGGTCCAGATGAATTCTCAGATAAATTCATGTTGAAGGTCTGTTCTAGGAGAGAAGCACTGCCTTCAGTAAAAAAAGATGTTTTTCAAAAATTCATGGTGCCTCAAGGCCACTATAAGAACTACATAAAAAACTGCTGAATATTTGTAGTGAGGTGTTTGTACACTTTAAGATGATAGAGTAGCTAAGTCTTACAATAAAAATAAAAGGCAGTTTGTTTTTGGAATATTTAATTCTGTTAATTTCAAACCCCTTTCTTCTGTCTAGGCTACATTTATAATAGACAAATTCGTGTCATGTAGAACAAGGATAAGAAGTGTGGATTAGGAATTAAGTTACTTAGGAATTAATCCACAAGACTCTTAGGGAGAATAATAATTTTGAAAGCAAATGACAGTGGAGTTTTTCTACTTACTTAATCAAGTGTGGTGGCTTATATACACTCCTCTCTAGTTGTTTTTGACTTTTGGGGTAACATTAATGTAATGGCAAAATATAATTTTGTATGTGAGTTTTAGGGTGGTGGTGTTTTGTTTGGTTGGTTGGTTGTTTTTTTTCCTTTGGCAAAACCTCCTCCTTGCTAGACAAAACTGTGTCTTTTCAGACACCTCAGCTTGTGTATGTGCAAATGTGGGAGATACACGTGCAAGTCTAAACTAAACTCTTTAAGTGCAGGCCGAAATAGACTCAACTTTGTAGGATTATTCAACTTTTTGGTGTGGGTTAATGTTTTGTCACTTAATTCCACACTGTTTTAAAGAAAGATTATGTGCGTCTGCTGAACAAGATGAAACTGTTTTCAACAGAAGAATTAATGTAATAGAAATTAAATTGGCAGACACATAAAAGCAATCCATTGGCATATAGTATGTTTTATTTACACTATGCATACATCTAAATTCAGAAAAATTGAAGAGACGTCTTGAATTATTCTTCAAACAGCACTAAAGATGAGCAAATATTTGCAATTATGATCAAATTATGCAGCTATCAAATACAATTTTCTATAATTAGTGGATAAGCAGAAGTTGTTGACTTTGTAATTACATGACAATTCTAAAGAAGGTTCCCCCTTAATTTGTCTTAGTAAACACCTCCAGTGCAGTCAGAATTGAAATGCATCTCAGCTGTGCTTTGATTCGTGGGCTGTAAGGCTACCTAAGCTGCAGGAGGAAGTATATGAGGAGGCAGAATCTTCTGCCTTTGAGACAGTCATATATTGCAAAAAGTTTTACTTAATAATTTTATGAAAGGTTTTCCTACCAGAAGCAAAATATCTCTGAGACAGTCTATGCTAAGGGGAAAAGGTATTAAAGGAAGAAGAAAGGTAGTAATTGCAATGTGGATCTCAGGAGGAATTTAGATATTTGTTAAAGTCTGGAGGGAAATGAGCGATGAGCAAAGTAGAAAAATACATTGACCAGAAGAAGAATTGGGAATAATAGGAAATAAAAAGTACTTGATTAAAAAAATGGTGGCATTTTGAAACAAAACAAACAAGAGGAAAGGTAATAATAATAATAATAATAATAAAAAAAGATATATACAAAGGCAGTGATGCTCCGAGAGAAAAATCTCTGTAAACTCTAAAACGTGTCACAAGCCTGCAAGGAATAGATATAGTGACAGGCTGACTGGATTTTCAGTAGTTCTTTTGCAGGAACCAGAAGAAATATAGAAATATTCCAAGCTGTACAGTGGATGTAAAAATATCTTAATATTTTAAGGAAAAAGAACTAGAGGTCTTTGGATCAATAAGAATGGAAGAATTTAACAGAACTGATATAGGAAATCTTTTAAATCATTACAAAACAAACTGAGCAGAATGCTAAGAAATATACTGAGACAGCATCTCTGCATTATAACTCTATATCCTTCCATATACTGTCTTGTGAAATGAAAGATTCTTCTGTCAAGAGAGAAGTGTGTCAATGTGTTCAAGAAATTACTGGATGTGACACAGTGCTCTGGTCTAGTTGAAAAGTTGGTGATTGGTCAAAGATTCTACTTTATTATCTTGGCCCTAAAAGATTCAGTGATTCTGTGTAAAGGAGAACACTATTTTTTCTGGTTGTTCAACTGGCAGAAGAATTGTCCAGTCTTGAAAAAGTTAAGACAGAAGTAGCATAGATGACTAGTGAATGATTTCCTTGTGCATAGCATAGCCAAAGTATATTGCCAGTGCTCTGTATGCACTTCATTAAGTTTTTAAAAAATAAATTGCATAGTGTGTGCTGCTTTTGAAAGTGCACTTAATATTGCTTTCCATTTATCAGTGATTTATCGTCTTGAAGCTTTCTTGTATTATACACATATCTCTGAGATATCGGTAGATATATTGCATCATGTAGTTTTGACCAGAAATGGTGTCTCCATTTTCTATGAGAGAAAAGTGAACATTTGGAAAAATATTTAATTTGTTGATTAAATATAATTGGATAAAGTAATCATACAGATGTAATTTCAAGCTTCCTTAAAATTCTTTCTTGTTGAATGCATGTCCACCATTGCATATGTCACATGAGAACTGTATTATGTGAAACTAATTAACCTGAAGCCCAAAGCAATAAAGGTAGGCTAGAAGAATGTACGAGTTGATACAGAGAGAGATGACACTGGACTCACGTGTTAACTTGGACTTCATTTCCTTGTCATCTTCCATACAAAGAGGCTGGAAAAGTGCCCATGTATCTGTGCATAACTCTGAGCTCTCTATTTACTTTCATTAATGGTGGAGAGCAATTCACCTGAACAGAAAACTACTTTTCCCCCTAATATTTGACTAGCATCAACTTTGTTTTGTGTGATTAAATTATATGTCCTATTCCAGTTGTCCAAATTATTATAGTAGAGTCAATGTATGTGGGTGGCTCAAGCACATTTGTCTCAGAACCTGCAATTTGTTCTCACTTTCATTAATTCAGGATCATGTAGGAAAACTGGCTCAAGAGCTCTTCCATAGGTCTTATTGTGCGCCTTGCAAATGATAGACAGCTGCAGTCCATAAGAAATCTTGTAAGATGGTTTGGGGAGCTTTTTGATATAAGTAGATCCCATAAGTATGGTCAGAAGGTTAGTCTGAAGTAAATCAGTGTAGATCAGAAGGGAGATCTACACTGGAGATTTGAATAATTCACTTGGTAGCATTTTAAGCCATGCATATATGCAAGAAAAGGACATACTGAGAAAGGGAGAAGGATAGGGAAAGAAGACTGGCTGAAAAAAGCAGAGATCTGTAGTTTTCACAGTCAGCATGATGCAGCCTCTCTCTTCCCAGAAATATGAGTGTGGGAAATGAACTGCGGTGTAACCCAGAACCCTGGTATACTTTACTCAGGATGGACACAGAGGTGGGAGCAACAGATGTCTCTTGAGGAGAAGTTAATTGACACTGAGCATTATTTCTTTAATGGAGGATCAAGGAATTCTCTTAAGAACACCAATGTTTTGGCATCAAAAAGTTAACTTATGAGATAAGGATATGATCTAAGTAATAGTTACAACTTCACTAATTAAACCATTTATCAGGTTTTGAGTACTAATGAGAAAGAATTAAGGTCTTTTGAAAAAAACATGATTTTTTTTGTTCAGTAGATGATTTCCCACTGTCTACAGCACCAATATTGTTATTCCTGTTGTCTGCCTTTACAACTGTTAATTTAAAACCAGTCAGTAAGCCATGCTGGCATTTTTAAACATGATTCTTGAGGTATTTTCAGTCTGCCCTAAAGTGTATTTGTTCTGTGATCTTAAGCTTTTTAATAGTATCCTCACAGGATGCACAGTGTTAATTTTAACCTGGAGTTACGAGGGGAAATGTATTATGCATTTTTAACAAGAATACTGGCTTAAGTTCAGTACAGAAGCTAAATAAATCTGAAGGTTTTACTGCTGGTCAAGCTTCCAGAACAATAACACATTTTTTGTATACTGGTTCCTGGTAATCTAATTGAAAATGTAATTAAATTGTAATTTCTTTTGATAAAAAGACTGGTGGGGCAACAACTGCCCTAAGCATTTCCTAAATAGAAGGGAAATTGAGAAACAATCAATCTTGGGTACCTTCTCATCTTGCTAGTCTTTCTCCCTGCTACTCTGTAGCTTTTGGCAACACAACAGGCAGTAAGATTTGTTCTCATCCTCAACTCAGCTATACCATTAAAGTGAATTCTTGCAGTAGTGAACGTACTAGAGCTATTGAAGGTTGCCCGCAAGTCGCGAAGTTGTTTTCATTGTTCCAAGTTGCTGGGTATATGACGAGGTGACTTTGAAGAGCATTTGAAAACCAAGACTTGTTGCTACATATGAGGAAAAGCTGCCTTTCTTTTTTTTTTTTTTTTAAATGTGTTGAGTTTTATCTCTTTGATCCTTACAGTGCCTCCTCTTACTGTCATTGCAAAGAGCTGTAATAGCATTCTGGAAATAGAGCACGTTGTGAACATGTACTGGCCACATCAAAAATATGTGTAATACTATAATAATCACTGGCTACAAGTGACCATGCAGCAAAATACTCATAATAAAAATAAGATTAGATTGCATCTATTTAATGAAAGTTCAAATTACATTCTGGAATTGGACAAGGAATTTAGGTGGGGATAAAGTGGAGGACAGGGAGGATGCCTCTGTTCTAATACTTTGAAAGACAATTTTACTAAACTTTCAAGATAATTTGTCTTGAAAATGTCTTGATGTAGTTACTAGACTTGTGCTAGCCACACTTCTCCCCAGCCAAAGACTTCTCAAAGCTTTAGTGAAATGCATCTGCATTATTTTACCCGCTTTCTAACTCTGAGAAAGAACTAGAATTAGCTCCAGTGGTCCTGCAGTTGTTGCAATATGCAATAGCCTTGCTGTGCAGTGCACTGCTATTCTGTCAGCGTTATGCATCACACAGTTTTCAATTCCTACCAGCAAAAATGCCACTGGAGTTGCAGTTTTTATTCCAAACTATTTCTCTGGATTGTCATACCTACAGTTAAAAAAACCCAAAAACATAATTATTCACCTATGACTTTTTCTACTAACAAATTCAGCCTCATGGTGAAAATCCATTGAAGTTCTTAAACTGACATCTGCTATATCTGAGTGCTTTTGTTTTGTATAAAAAAATCATTGAGACATCTCATTTGGGACATGCCGCCTTCTCTGCTGTTGCTATTCCCTTTGCAACAGAAAGATCAAAGTAGTATCAGAAAAGGAAAAATAGTTAAAATTGAAATAATAAATTCCTGGACCTTCAGTCACTTTTTGTGATTGTACACAAGTCATGTAACTTGTTCCATGATTTTGGTTTTTGGTTAGTTAAGATTTTTTATTATTATTTTAATTTTAAAATCTGTAATTATATACAACTTTTGAGGACAGTTGGCTATTCATTAAGTTGAGTACACCCTATATGGGTATTATATACCCTACTTGTGTACAGAACATGGCTTTATTAGTGCACTTTTAAGTAAGTGTAATGGATTTGTGATTTTTTTTTTTTTTTTAAGAATACTCACTATCAGTTTGTTCCCTATTCAAACATATTTTTTGCTTCCTTTGAGATCTCACCAGATCAGCTCTCTTTCCTCACTACAAGCTGGTATTTGTAGTGACAGAGGCTCCCTTACAGGTATTCAAGACTAACTTAAATGACAAGAGCAGAAATACTGACATGAATTTACTGAGGAGAGTAAGTTAATGAATTATTACTTTCCTATGTAGATCATTATATCACTCTGGCCCTAGAGCTGTGGGCTCAGCCAGGAATTTTACATTAAAATATATATATAGGGTTCTTTAATACCTTGAGATAATGTCAAGAGAATAAACCATGGACTTGTTCCCAAGAGGTAATTTTATTGATAATTTAGGGGAGAACATAAGGGAACTTGGCAAATGTTCACCACACGAGCTAGACAAAATATTCCACCACAAGGTGGTTCCAACCCAACAATTACTGATCTGGTGTCTAACCATCATTAGTATTTGATATTTCTTAATGGCTAGTGTGAAGCTCAACAGAAACCACATGGAGAAAAACTTGTGTATTCAGAATGGAGGGAATAGATTTTTAAATAGAGCTGCTTTTCAGGCTTTGGAAGTGTCAGCCTTACAAGGATGTGCAGTGACTGATCAGCAGTCATTGCAATAATGATTGATAGATGACTCTCAGTTTTGAAGATACTGAGAAGATGAATTTTCAAAGTAAAACTGTCCTTGAAACAAAAACTTTTTTTACTTACTATCAGCAGGATAGGATTTGTGGCATTCATCTCCATATACATTTGCAACATTTCTTCTTTCTTTTAGAAGAGCTAATGTCATCGCATAGCCTTTTTTATCTTTCTGATTAACAAATTTACTTTAAAATCTTCTATAAACGCTGCGTGTTTTGTTCCTGTTGTAATAACACAGACATTATCCTCATCAACTGATGAAAATTTTCTCTGGGAGGAGATGGTAGGACTTTAGCATTGCTAATGATTATATAATCACAGAAATGTGCAGATTTGGAGATCAGTTTATCTTCATGTGGGAGTGGTTTGGTTTTCCCATTGTGATTCAGATGCTGAGATGATGAGAACTAGAACTCTTGACCATGACACTGAATTACAGCAATATTATAGTACAGAGAGGAGTACTCCATATAATGATAATAAAGTTCAAGTGACTCCATATTAAGACAATAATAAAAAAGGGGTAGTAGGACCTATGAGATTATATGTTAATGTGGCAACAATTCATACAATCTCCTGAAAGCATTGTGAAATTTTACTCCTCACCATCTTTCCATAGTTAGTAAAGCCCATACTTGAAAATAGCCAGGAAATACAAAGTAACTGTGTTTTGTGAAGGCGTATCCTTAGATGGAAGTTTAGAATTAACTACAGTACAGTTGATGGAGTTAGAGTATAAGTGAATCCTCTTAGCTGGTATTCAAAGTCAAAGGCAGAATGTTATGAAAAAAATGGGAAAACAATGGGGACAGATTCTTTCCAATTTTACAGTGGAAGTAGTATTAATTTGTGACCATATAATGTAAATAGTCAGACAGGTAAAGGTATAGTTCTGTGGTTTAGGATTTTGGGGTTTAATTATTTTTTTTTTCTTCCTAATAAAATCCTGCTGGATAAAATCCAGTGTGATTTCATGTGCCATGATAAGTATTCAGAGACATTGTTTTCAAATTCTTGCATTAAAAGACTATTTTGTGGAAAAATCTATAGTCTAATTGTGACTAAGAACCATAATAAAATGGAGACTGGTTAGTGTTTCTAGAGGTAGTATATTGCACAGGGAAGGTGAGAAGTACTGAAGTTCATTATGGATGATATTGAATATATCAATACATTGACTATATAACATGCATGGGAATAATACTTCTCAGATTAGTTAACTACGTATATGAATAGGTCAGATGAAACTTTCTGACTTTATTATTCACAAAAAAAAAAAAAAAA
>JAWWMO010000001.1:13235008-13245871 GCA_035047845.1 Dendrocincla fuliginosa
TTACTTTATTATTAAAAAAAAAAAAAAAAAAAAAAGACAGTGAATTGGACATGTGACCAGTGTTTGAAACCAGGCAAAACTGTGACCCAGAATTTCTCTAAAATTTTAGCTGTGTAATGTTTACCTTTAAAAAGCATTGAAAAAATTTGAGAGTGTACTGAGAAAAATGGCCATGCTAAGGAAAAGCAAGGCTCATTTTCTCTTTGGCAGTAAGAAGGAATGAGTCTTCTGTGGCCAAGTTTATAACTATAAATAAGCAGTGATGTTTTCTGAATTTCTGATGTCTGTGATCTCTCCAAATGTGACATGTTTCTTGTCACTGAATGGCTTTGTCATACGTATATGATCGATAATCTTACATTTTCATTTAAGTTCATTATATATTTTGCTAATTCTGATTATACACTCATACTATGAAATCTGATTATCATTATCATTTATCATGTTGGTTCTTATGTTCTCACCCCAGAGAATTATGATCAGAGTTTTTGTTTCTGTTTTCAATTATTTCTAGTTCATGTGCACGCTGACATACTACGTGCACTCTGATATATAGAGTTTTGGGTTTTTTTTTGAGAATCCATACCAAAGTTATGTACTTAGAGATGAAAAATGAGGAAAAGGCTCTTGGGGGCTCTTCAGGGGCTCTTGTTTTCTGGTCTTGATCCAGGCTCATGGAATCTGTTTTCATCGCCAAGAGGAGCAGAGCTACCAGTTATAGATTTCAACTGTGGCTTTAAATCCATCTTTTAGTTTGCAGGACTGTTTTAAAGTAACAGAAGTTTTACATGTTATTCAGTAATTACTGAAGAACAATTTTTGAGTTGATAAAACTAAGGGAGTATAATAATGTTGGCTTCACATAAATTCAGGGCTTTAATGAGTGTGGGTTTGGGTTTGTTTCCCTAGTGAAAACACTATAGTGGATTAATTACCTATCTTGGTGATTGGGCCAATAACCACCCAAAACTGAAAGGAAAAAAAAAGCCATGTATTCAGCATCTGTGGCAGTGTGAACTTTGAGACTTTTTATCAGGCATATAGAAATAGGGACTATTGTATGTATTCTGTTATTACCTGTGAAAAGGCAATATGTTGGCATAAAGTTTTGTAGACGTAACTAAGGCTAAAAAAAGGTCTGAATTTTAATGTTAGAAGTATTTTAAAGAAAGAATTATAAGAAATAATGAATTCCATAGTCTATAATCCAGGGGTATGTGAATATTGATTCCAGATGATTTGTCAAATTTTATGATGGCTTTGTAGTTTCATCTATTCTAAGTGGTAGATGACCAAATAGCTGAAGAAACACTGTGGACATATTTTCAAAATTTAAAAGAACAGGGATCCTTTTGTCTAAATAAACCCCAGATAGATCCATTTATGCTATTTGTTGACCAAGACAATAGTCATGACAAAACTAAGGAAATATACCTGTACCAGAATGTTGGTGGGGGTTCTGCCACACTTGGGTCAATTCTTTTGATTTCCAGTTGAAGGTATTCTAGCTTATATTAATATGTAATATTAAAAATAAGCTATATTTTCAACAAAGTTTCCAGTGAAGTGTTTTTTGGTGGTTTTATTTTTTTTTATTTTTTTTTTTTAAATCTCCTGTTCATATTCTTAGAGTTTAGCACATTTTACTGCTGTTTGCTTTGGCAGTGAAAATTAGAAAATAATGTTCATGCATAACTGGTAATTGTACGTGAAATAGTCTCAACACTGGTACAGTCTCAGCACTTCCAACCCCTCAGCACTCAGACTGAGAAAAATCAATGGGTAGCATATTGCTTTGAGGCTTTAAAATCATGCAGATTTCTTAGTCTGAACAGGGTGTTTATGGTTGTGAATGTCACAATATTTACAAGCCAGTATAAAACCCAAAGCCACGCAGCCTATAACTCAAGGAGAATATAATTATAAAAATTAAAAATAGATGAGTATGGTATTAGGTGCCATTTAAAATGAAAAGTGAAGGACGTGAAAGCTGGCACTAGAATGAAAATCTGTATCTCACTGATATAACATCTGTTCCCACAGAGAAGGATCTAGAAGCTTGGAATATAAATAATTCTGATATATGTACAAATATGGTTTACAGTAAGAAGCTAAGAAATTGAAATTCCTTTTTAGAAAATATTCTCGTAACAGATCAGCTATATAACTCTCATGATCCAATTCCACACCTTCCCTTGAGAAGGAAAAAAATAAATTAAAACTATAATGTACAAAATTTAAAACATATAATGGCTAGAAAGTGTTGGGAAATATATAGAAAAAAATAAAATACTTCATAATAACAGTATCTGTGACTTTAAATAATTCATGAATGCCTGATAAGAAAAAAATCTAAGAGAAATTGTGATCTGATGTGGCTTGATATGACTGGAAGATCAAAACAAATCTTCTGAGTTCAGGTACAAGGAACTTGTAATTTTAGGACAAAGAATACAAGGACAGGTTTGTGTGACTTGCATATAAATTTCAGAGAAAATCACATTCCACTGGTTTATGCAACTTGAGAGCCAGTATTGAACCTTTATTCATAATGCTCTTTCTTGAAGAATTTATGTCATTAGAATGTATTCATGTCACTGTATTATTAGAATAATTCCTGTTCATGAGGTATCATTATGGAATTAATTTAAAGCACACTGGAACCTATTCCAATAAAGTAAAATCTAGGTTGTAATCATGGTCTTGTTTAATTATTTCCTTAGTCAATATTTATCTTCTTTTCCTTTTTTCTTCCTTCTCCTTTGTCCTCTGTATAAATAATTTTCAAACTGGCCCATACTGAAACCTGTTACTTATTGGCCTTTGTCAGGGAAAAAGGAGAAATGTTAGGGACTGCTGCTCTTGGAGACTACATCTGAAATTCAGTAGAACATTAAGTAATGAAGGAATTTCATTAAGCAGTTTTCTGAAAGTCCTGGGTACTTCATTTTGCTGATTACAGTGGTTTTTCCTAGCTCTCACATTGCGGGAATCTGGTAATTGATTGTAATGATGCAAGGATAGTGCCTAATGTGGGAAACAGTAAATGGAACTGCAAACTTGCATGCTTTTAAATGATAAAAAGAAAAAAAAAATCCCTGCTCTGAGCTACTTCTGAGGGCTCCTTTGATACATGATCCTTTTATCTTCTGTTTATATAAATAAATATAAATATGTAACATCCCTTTGAGTATCTTTTCTCCATATATATTTCATATTTATACTGGTAATGTGATTTCACCCTGGTAGGCAGCTAAGACCCACAAGAGCTGCTCACTCCCACCCAGCAGAGCGAGGGCGGGAATTGGAAGGGCAAGAGGGAGAAAACTCATGAATTGTGATAAAACCAGTGTAATAAGTAAAGCAAAAGCTGCACATTTCAAGCCCAGCAGGTGTGTTGCCACTTCCAGGAAAGCAGGGCCTTAGCCTTTTTAGGTTGTTAGTGTTAAGTTACTTGTGAAGAGAGATGCCCCCAAACCCCTCCTTCTTCCTGTCCTTGGGATTTTGTTGCTGAGCATGACATCATGGGCCATGGAACATTTCTGTGGTCAGCTGAGGTCAGCTGTGTCCTCTCCCAAGCCTTTGTCCACGTCCAGCCAACCTGCTGGGAGAGGGAGGAAAAGCCTTGAGGCTGTGCAGGCACTGCTCAGCAACAGCCAAAACGCTCCTGAGTTACCCACAAGTGCAAAGCACAGCACCTTGCAGGTTGCTAGAAAGAAAATAATTTTCTCAATTCTGTATTTTATTGAACAGTCCATTAGTATGGCCAATACCAATGTTAGGCTTCATAATTTTATGGTTTCCTACTGTTCATGGAACCCAGTTTTTAAGATGGGTATTGTGTTTGCTACTATGTTTGATAGCTATGTGGCTATCAATGAAGTTTTGAGAAAGAGGTTATGTGTAGATGTTATTAGCTGAGCTATTTCATCCCTGAGTCTCTTCTGACCTTGCATGAGCAATCTCCATTTCAGATGCTTCCTTCCTGCTCACTCTGTTGTTTTTTAACTATTCTCACTGGTGCTTTGAAACAAACCCTTTGATATTTTTGTTTGGTTGTTTTTTTCTGCTCCAGTTTATTGTTGCTTTTGCCCTTGCAAGGTTTATGATCTTTTCCATTTAACAGCACCTTTCGCTTTTTACAAATAATCTTTATTCTCCCATTAGCTGTGCTGTTTCATTTAGTCTTTCTCAAGTCTGTCTTGCAAAGGGGAGAGAGGAGTACAAATTAGCTGTGTCTTTGGTACAATTTAATAGCCTGCATGTTAGTGCAAAAATATCAATTCCTTACCCTTCTTTTTAGTGTCTTTCTATCACACCATTTCTCTTTGCTTTTATTTCAGGCCATATAGAGTCTCCTGTGTCTTGCAGCATTTAATGCAATTTTTATACTTTGATGACACCAGATGTGAAAGGATGAGACGTTCATTTTGTTTGAGGGGAAGAGAGAAATCCATTTGAGGGAGAAGAGGAAGAGAGGAGTAGAAAAAGGGATATCTGGAACAAAATTCATCCAGGGAGACATTTGTTCCATTTTTAAAAATAAGACAGCTTTTATGGGCTCCTTCTGTAATGAAGCTTGTGGATAACTCATGTAAACCAAATTATTCAAGTGAATTGCTTATTCCTTCCTTGTTTTGTGCTATAAAAGGCAATATGCTAACTTCTTTCAAAAATACAGCTCAAGGGAAAACTGTCAAAAAACTATGAAAGTAATAGTTTGCCTACTGCCCCTTACTGTGAAAATGCCTTCCTGAGAAAGTACTGCTGCTTAAAAATCTGCATGTTCTGTACAAAGAAGGATCTAAATAATTTTCCTCTACTCCACATCTGTCTAAAGTTTTGTATTTAAAATCAAAAGGATACTATATTTCTTGAGATTCATACAAAGCTTCAAAGTTAATATGGAAAAGAATTAGAATTCTTTTCTTTGTATTTGGTTGTAAAAAGCTTTTCCTATCTTGATGACTAAATGCTATAGATATTTATAATAATTTGAAATAATTGTGGTTTGAGCACCTGCAGCTCTCGGAGGTTGGTGTGTTAGAACTTTTGGTGAAGAAAGTGTCCTTACTTGATCAAAATTCCTGTTGACAGCCATGATCTAGAGAGCAAGACAACCTTCCGATTAAAAGAAGCAAAAAATGAAAAGTAGTCATTTCTGATGGCTTAAATACTGACTATGATTTGAATGAGTTGCTCCCAAAGAGAAAAACAGGAGTGAGTACTATATATTTTTTATGGAGATATTCCATTTTCTAATGGTGTTTCATTATACTGTGTTGTGAAAAAGCTCATTTTTAATAATGAGAGGGAAGATTTCAACAAATGCAATGTGCTAGTTAAATACAGAAATGTAATATTTGACTCACTATGGTTTTCATAGTAATTCACCAACCTAAGTGCCATTTTCTGAACTTCAGCTGTAAAAATTCCTTAAAATATGTATTTCTCATCTGTGGTGCTTAAAAATATTACTGCAATAATAATATAACACTTAAACTTTTATTAAAAATGTTTTTAAAGTGAGATGATGAAAATTGGAGAGTGGTTTCATCCTAAATTATGTCATCATGATATATTATCACTGCATTTCGTTTTTATAGAAATTGAATGACACATCATCCCTTTATTTACAATAGGTTCCAATATTATGTAGATAATGACATATTTAATTAAATTTACTATTTTGATTCCAAGACTGTTTTACATGTATAAACCTACCCCCTGGTGTTTAATTATATGTATTTAATGTGTCCACAAAAAAATAGAGATCCTGTTTTCTGTGTGTACATTGCTTAATGATGAATCACCCCCAGAAGAGGTGTAAAACAGCACAGCTTCTTGGTAGGCATAGAAATGCACCAAAAAGATAGTATGGCATAAATAATCCTGTCCTTGTACTGAAAGAAAGTTTGTCTTGCCCTCACACTGACAATCTGATCCTGAGAAGCTGTTAAGCTTAACAGCATTTCGGAATGCTTTGTTCAAAGTTATGTAAGGCACTTGCTCTCCTTTTTTCTCTTTTAATATTGGTTGACACATGACACAATTTACTGTCTTTTGTTTGCTGTGAACACAAAGGACATAAAACGGGCTGGATACATAGAGCTAGTTCTGTTTGAACTGTGGCAGACAAAGCACAGTAAGGCACAGCAACATAATCTTTCTACCTCCAATTTAGTCTTTCATGTGGTTAATCTGTAAGCTAATTGAGCACTACCAGATTAAGCTTCTCAATTTTCCTCTTCTCCGTGTACAAGAAGTGAGTTTATAATGAAAAGATTAAATAATGAGCTGGGCTGCCAGAAAACCAAAGGATTTTCTGGTATGTCTGGTAATGAGACTGGTTTGGTAGTTCAGTTTCTGTGGTTTGTAGCCAGTTCTGTTCCCAGAACTGCCATTTAAACAGAGGACTGAAAAGATGTAATTACTCTTGTTAGTTTGCTGTTATCATCCACCACAATTTCAGTTAAAAAATGACCAAAAAAAATTGAAAGAAAAAGTAATTTATGAAATAAAATTTGCTGTCACAGGTGCAAAGATGTTTATTTTGTAAAACATTTATAGGCAGAACATATTCTATTGAATTTATTGCTTTTCTGAAAATTTATCTATCAACATATATATATATATATATATTTAATGTTCTGTGGCCTGAAAGCTAATAAAAATGAGTGAAATTTATGTTATCATGGATTTTTACTCAGAGCACAGTAAAGATTATGTTTGGAAATTATCCATTCTGTGCTTAATCTACTTTGTACTTCATTAAAGAAATGCTTCTGTAACTAGGAAATACTGAATCTGTATGCAAGGTTTTTTAAAAAATGGATGGGGGAATTAAATACACCAACTACATAGCAAGGAATAAATATAATGAATTGAATATGCCATGTTTGTATTGGAGAAATATGAAAATCTGGAAAGTCTAATATAGATATATAGATACAGACATATCTATGAAACATATCATATGAAACATATCATATGAAACATATCAATGGTCCCTATTTTCTTCTCCCAAAAAGCTTTCCCAATGTGGGGCAGAGTATGGTAGACATTGTCTATTCTGTGTGATACAGGTCCTTTCTTGAGAAAAAAATCCCTAGAACATTTGATTTGAAAACCTGAAACACTGCTTTGAATCCTTAAACATCACCAGATGTCTATGCACACCTTACACTCCAGTTCTTTAACTAGGTTAGCTGTAATAACTGTTCGTAGTAGGTTGGTGGTGTTGGGTACAGTGGTACATCATTTTCCGAGGGAGCATTGCTCATGTTCTATGTGTATGAAAACCCACTTAAAAGTTTCTGTGAATCACAGTTATATTGTGAAAACATTTCTGAAATAATCCTGAAAGAAGCCCCATTAGTTGCAGGAGCAGCACTGCATCACTACAGTGGAGCCTACAATTTGGACCAGAGTAGTAGCAATGAGCTTTTATTCTGACCCTCTTTCTTTCACTTTTGTGTGTTAAAGGCATGAAGGTGATGGGGAAAAGTTGCTTCAAAATGATCACTGAAACATTGGGATGCAGTGTTCAAAAGAGGGAAGTGCCAGTGAGTTAATGGTGTACAAAACAGCAGAAGGAAATGCACTTGAAAACAGCCAGGCAGGAGAGACAGCCTGAACACTTGGAATAATGCTCAGAATTATATTCAGATATAATCAAGAAAATAAAGCAAAATTTAATAAAAACAATCATTCCAGTACAATTGGGATGAGCAAGTTTAAGTGCTAAAGAATAATGGTGATTTATGTAGTTAATTGTTCTTTAGTCCTTGTTGCCATATTTTAAAATCTAGTTACACATGCTGTCTTCAGGCTGGCGTTCATCAATAGACCTAACTTCAGAAAGTATTGCTCTGTTACTGGGGCTCTGCAGCCTTGCCTTGTGTAGTTCTGACTTCTTTTGCTCAGGAGTAGCTTTTCTCGCTGTAAGAAGCGCATGTTCTTTCACAGGAAGGCTTTGCAGTTGTATCTATATTGCCCACAGAATATTTATCTTTTAATTATAGGTAAAAAAATCTCATTATGTACTGTTTGTACAAAATCCTCTAGTAGAAATTGCTGTGTAATTGTGGGTATTATTACAGGGTCTAATACAATGTTCCCTGTATGTTCCTTCATTCACAGGAGTGTAGGAAAACCAATTGTTGAGCAGACAGAACAAATATTTATTCCAGCAAGAGGAGAGAAATTCAGAAACAAAGTCTATGACTTCACTAATGAGACTGTTAAAGGAACTGTAAAGGCTTCTCAGTTAAATTAGCAGTTTTATTTTTTATTCTTCCAATGTAGTAAGATTTTTTCTTCTTGTGAAGCTACGATGTCATCAATAATGGTTACTGAGGAATGAGGAACAAAATCTGAAGTTGCATAATATTATAACTCACTCCTGTGACATATTCATTGGCATGGTCATTCCTCTGAGGCTGTTCATAAAAAAGACCACCTAACTCAAATTCCAGAGTAATGGTTCTGGCTGCTTTCAAAATAGAAGTAATGAATAGGATATATCCAGAATTTATCTACGAATGGCGTGGCTAACTTTTCTTCATTGCTATTAATTTGGTGGGGGGAAGGGAAATTCCTAAAGATTATAGAAGTCCTTATTCTGAATGCAAGATTTCTTTTTTTTTTCCTACAAAGTAAAATGCTTTTACCAACGTGGGAGACAGTTGTGAGTGTCGTTGAATGCTGGGGGGACTAATGAAGTTTTAAGGTAGAAGGAGAATAAATATCTGTCCATATCTGCACATATTAAGATGCCTGTATGCACACATATAAAATGTCATGCATGCACTCAAATTCTCTTAGAGGTTAACCAATTAAATGAAACAACTTTTACTGAGCTCCTGCTGTCAATAAGGGATATCAGGTTTTAAAACTTGGCTTCATTTAGGTCAGATTTAGTGGAGGCTCTGTACAGATCCTCTGCTGTAATATATCAATGAGACTGAAAACCCAGAGTTCTTGCCAAATCTGATTTTGGAATTGGGACTTGTTCTTATTCTGGTATGTGTTGCATCTATTGCTTGAAAAGTTTATAGATCTGTAGTACCTGTAATTCTGAACTATTATGTATTAGCACACAAAGTGTTTGACTTCATGGGGAAAACCTTACATTGAGAGAAGTGATAGTGTGCAAATCTTAGGCTTTATTTTATTTTTTATATTTGAATTTAGCTTTTGTCTATTTGTAATGAATTCCCTCTTTATTTCTGTGTAATGATGCTAAGTTGGTTTTGTTGTAGCAAGAGAAGATGGAGGAGGCTGCTTTTTTAGAATGTTATGAATCAAAATCAGAGTGGCATTGTAGGAGGCAACCATTACTCTTGGAGTTGTTGCTCCTTAGGTTCTTCACATCAAAGACCTGATACTACTGTCCTGAAAACCCTGATAAAAACCAGTGGTAGTCCTGGAATTAAATATGGATAAGTTCATGAGCAAGCAACAAACAAAACTTTCCAATTTCTCCACTTCTGTTGCCCACTTGTATCTCTTGGGAGTTTGCAATAAGCTCAAATATCTTGAAGTACTGCAGAAAAAAAAAAAACCTAGAGATGTACTTGTCCATGAAGTTAATTTGTTTCTCAGTGGGTGATGTGGGACTAATGTACTCAGTGTCAGGCTGATTAAATAATCTTTCCTACGTAATTATTCCAAAATCGTGAATTCTCCTTCAGACATTTGCAGTCTGTCACAAAGGCACTTGTTCCTAACAAATTCTAGTTACAGTATCAGCTTTAAAGCTATGAAATAATGAAAATATGAAATACTTTGATTTAGGAAGGGGGGAAATAGGCTGCAGTTCTATACATGTGGTAAAGAAATTGAAAAAAATATTCCTAAATGTGAAAGGAGGAAAGTGATTGTGCAGGTCTCCTTGTCACACCTGAATGAATCACTTATGACATAGAACTTCAAATCACATAAAATATGTGGGAAGGGGGTCACCATGACAAACAGTGAGCAGTGAACCAACAGCTACTTGCTGATTCAGTCAGTTGTCTTAGGAACAGATCTCTAACCTGTTTTATTGGTTTGAATTTATCGTCAGTAAAACATAAACACTGAATTATTTTACTGTTGGTTACTATGAACTGCACCACTTCACAGGTCTATTTGTTACTGAATTCACTAAGATAAGCTAAAAGACTGGAAAGACTGCTAAAAAGATGTTTCTTAATATTCAGTACTATTACACATGAATATACATATACAAACTACCAGGATACATCATAAAAAACCTACTACATAATATACAAACTACTATGTTTTGTACCAGCAATAGTGTGGCCAGCAAGACCAGGGCAGTGATTGTCCCCTGGTACTCAGCATTGGTGAGGCCACATCTCAAATCCTGAGTTCAGATCTGGGCCTCTCACTGCAAGAAAGACATTGATGTGCTGGGGAGGGTCTGGAGTAAAACTCTGATGAGGATCAGCTGAGGGGACTGGGGGTGTTTGGAAAAAGGGAAGCTAAGGGAGACCTTATCACTCTCTACAACGACTTGACAGGAGGTTATAGCCAAGTGGGGGATGATGTCTGCTCCCAGGGAACAGTAACAGGACAAAGGGAAATGGCCTCAAGTTGAGCAGGGGAAGTTTATATTAGGTATTAGGGGAAATTTGTTCATGGAAGGGGTTGTGAAGCATCAGAACAGACTGCACAGGGACATGGAGATAAATCTCTCCATCATTGGAGATTTGTAGATGTGGCACCTGGGTAAGTGGTTTAGTGGTGAACTTGGCAGTGTTTGTGGTTGAACTGTAAAGGTCTTTTCTAAACATAGTTTAGTGATAGTAAACATAGTTTAGTGAAAAAGTCTCTGGATGCAAATCTGAGCTATTT